>OY723387.1:5227232-5262232 GCA_963210295.1 Ophion ellenae | reverse complement strand
CAAGCTGACCCAAGAGATTTTCAGGTGTTTCCCGAATTTCGCATCAAATTATTGTTCTTCAGGTCTTACATAATAGAAAGTATAGTCAGAAAATGTGTTTAAAAGTCGATAAATTCGATTCTCAACGGGAAAAAACATCTTACTTTGCGCGAAACTTTTTTTATTATCATCTATTAAGGGGTCTTCTCACTGTAGACGCTAAAAAAAGCTATTTTCATGAATTTTTTTGATAGTTTTATATTATAGATATTAATGTAAAAGTTGTTGCAAAAACACTTTCGAAATACATTTTTTTTTTTTAATGTTTGATTTATTTAAGCCACTATTTATAGACGAAATTATAGTTCATAAGAGTATTTATGGTTCAAAAAATGTTCTAAAAAAATTGTAGGTCTGCGCTGTTGATGAAATCTCGGAGATGGATCGTCCGAAACAGAAAAATCAAACGGTTTTAGATTTAGTATGTTAATGGCTATAGCGCATATCATACAATTTTTGATATTTGCAAAAACAACAATATGGCAGACATTTTTCCGAAAAAAATGTGTTTTTTCACCGTTTTTGGCAAAAAATTAGTATATTTCAAAATTTAAGAAAATCCTTGATATGCGCTATAGCTATAGTTGTAAAGAATACGTGGTTAAAATTTCATAAGGATTTTGCTTCAGTAGTTTCGAGGATTTTATCAACAAGCCGTCGAAAAACGTTGTTTCGAGAAAAACGCGTTTAAATTTTCGGTTACATAAATGCATACATGTTTTTTAAATGTATTTCGAAAGTGCATTTATTGAGGGAAGGGTTTGCCTTGTTGGGCCAAAAATGTTCGATTTTTGACCAATTTTTTATGCGAAAAATATTAGATAAATAATGTTGATATTTGGCATGTTGACTAAGCGGTCTTTATTAAACATCAAAATATTTATGACATTCTTCGCTTGCGGAAGTCCTAAGTCCCGGACAGGTTATCCGAAGCAAAAAAATCAAACATATTTTTACTTTGTAGAATATTGTGTATAAGTTGACCTAGAATCAAGAAGAAAAATTGAAAAGTAAAAAAATAGTGAGCAAATAAGTGCGAATGTTTTTGGGACAAAAAACAAGCTTCCTTCCGATCGCTCACAATTTTTTAATTTTTCAATTTTTCTCCTTGATTCTAGGTCAACTTATACACAATAT
This sequence comes from Ophion ellenae, assembly GCA_963210295.1. NCBI lineage: Eukaryota > Metazoa > Arthropoda > Insecta > Hymenoptera > Ichneumonidae > Ophion > Ophion ellenae. The sequence continues at coordinate 5,261,056 of OY723387.1, read as the reverse complement.
TGTACAAAGTAAAAATATGTTCGATTTTTTTGCTTCAGATCACCTGTCCGGGACTTAGGACTTCCGCAAGCAAAGAATGTCATCGCCCGCGCACCGACATATGTGGCTCCTCCGACTCCCACCACCATGTTTTGTCAAACTTAAAAAAATATTTTAATGTTCAATAAAGCCCGCTTAGTCAACATACCAAATATCAACATTCTATATTTAATACTTTCCGCATAAAAAATTGGTGAAAAATCGAACATTTCTGGCCCAACAAGGCAGAATCTTCCCTTAAGTGTAACCACTTTTATATCAACATCTATAATATGAACTTATTTTTAAAAATCACGAAAATAGCCATTCTGGCGTCTAGAGTGGGAAGATCCCTTAAATGCGTTTTTCTCAAAATAGCATTTACTACTAGCATTTGTACTAGTTTCGCCGCGTTAACTCGAGAACGATTGAAGATCGCGGCTTGATTAAAAAAAAAATATTAACATATCAACTTTCTTTACAAAATGAGCCAATGTATATGTAAAAAATGAATTTATTGTTATTGTTATTACAACAAATGTCATCCGTTTAAAGATATTTTCCAAATTTTATCGGCCATTTTTTAAATTTGTATTTTTTTTTAACTTTACGTTCAGTCTGTGGAGGAACATCCCCTGAAGAGAATGGCGTTTGGGAAATGCCGAAAACTTCAACCGGCCACTCGGAATCGTGGCAATGACGGAGCAGTGCATGAGACGCGTGGTCTTCTTTATCCGCTCATATCACTCTTAAATATTTATATTTATGAAACCCCAGCCACTGCATTTAATAGCCAAAACTCCAATAAAAATGTAAAAACGAAAATGTATGTATGTTGTTTGGGTTCTTCGCAAATGCCATTTGAACTTTATCTCATTTTCGGACTATTTTCGTTGCCCAGTCCCCGTAACGATCCTCGCTATGACAATAAAGAAGATGAAAGTCGATTTTTTTTCATTTCTTCGCCCTAATATATTAGGCAATTAATTGGGACGTCATGGCCAGCGAAGATGGTACCCGTCTCGACCGATAATGCTGCTTCATCGATCGTAGTTCGGGGATAACTTATCAACGAAGGAACTTCGACGACAATGAGGAAAAGTTATCGCAGCGTCTCGGTGAAGTTTTCAGGACGATGTCGTCGCCGAATTGTGTTCTTACCTCGCGGAAAATCATTGTGTGATTTTCTCATTTAACTTCGATTTGAAAATTGATTGAAAAAAAAGAACGTCCGTCGAAGACACTACCTCGAATAAAATTCTCTCACCCTCTGTCTTTTCTTCTCGCGCGAAGGGATTTCCGGTGCGCCGTTGACGCACACGGGAACACTCGAAAGTTGCATAAAATCGTGGCGAACTTTTTACTCGCGGAAAACAGTCGAAAAAAGTCGATGAACCGTCAGAGCTCTGCCGATATTAATTTTGCCGTGGGATAAAAGAGGCCCTGGAACGATCAAGGGTTGGAAGGTACGTCAAGGACTAGGAGGGGGCGGGGGTTAGTTCTTACTACGCCGCAGACCAATTTCATTTCATCGTCAAGCGGCAAGATCCGAAGCAATCCTGCGAGAAAGTACGTGCTTGAGAGAGAGAGGGGCGAGCGAGCGAGCGAGAGAGAGAGAGAGAGAGAGAGAGAGAGAGAGAGAGAGAGAGAGAGAGAGAGAGAGAGAGAGAGAGAGAGAGAGAGAGAGAGAGAGAGATTGATTGATTGATTGATAGAATTTAATATGCCCCAGTTAACTTTCGGGCAAAGTACCGAAGTACTAAAATAATACAGAGAGAATAACAACAGTAGTAATTGCATCAAATAAACAAACGAATACTAAAACTAAATAAGATAAAGTATGCTCTCCATCGACAAAAGGCGATACCGAAATGCCACGATGCCACAAAATTACAGCGATATAAAGCTTATCATGGTTCCAAAGGTAAAGTTTGGATCAAGACTTGCATGAGCGTTTCTTAACAATAACGTATGCGCAGGATACAATGTAAATGCCATGCTGATTTTTCCATAAATGATAACACAACTGATAGATAATATAATATTGCTTAATTAAATTGTAGCTAGCTTATATATAATATAGTTTAATTAACTTATACCTAGCTTAATTAGCTTATAATTGACTTAAACTTAGCAAGCACCAAAAACCAAAAACCATGAACTAAAAAGCTTAACTTAAGCATGAGCCAATCCCGCACCTCGGTCCAGCTATGACCACACTCCTCTATCACGCTCAACAGCTAAAACAGCTCAATCACATCGATGACTCGTAAAGGTAGTGTAATTCTTTGATAACAATAAATGTTATTTCAAAATAACGTAAATTTTCGAATTTGAGTAACTAGCTTAGTTTACTGGTCCAGCCCACATCCCGCACTGACACTCACACGTTGGTTACTTCACTATCCAGCAAGTATTGGTATAATCTTTGTTTAAAGACGGCTAGCGACGGAGACATCGTTATGCAAGCCGGGAGCGAGTGCCACAGGCGGCGTGCCGATACGTTTACCGAATGCAAATAAACATTTGTCCTGGCAAAAGGGATGGTGAAGGTAGCCAGTGGTCGCCTTTGGGACGTTCGAATATCCGGATTCGCTTGATCGAACAAATCGGCAATGTATGCCGGGACGTTCTCATTGAGGACTTTATAAGCGAGGATAGCCAGAAAATAAGAGCGCCGATTTTTCACGGAGAGCCATCCTAACCTGTGCCTAAAAGACGTAATATGACTATCTCTCCTAAGGTTGAACACGAAGCGAATGCAAGAGTTGACAAGCCTCTGCAGTTTGCAATCCAAAGTACCTGGAAGGTTGCAATATACTATTGAACAATAGTCTAATCTTGGAAAAATCAACGTACTAATCAATTTTGCTCGTACGTCAGTCGGGAGAGAGTTCCGGTGATACTTTAATTTATGTAAGAGTCCATGTACATCGCGTGCAATGCAGGCGACGTGACGCTTCCACGACAAAGATGAGGTGATGACCAAACCTAAGTTTCTATGTTCAGAGACATAAGGCAACGGAACATCTCCGACTAAGATAGCCGGTAGATTTTGCAGATCTAGCACCCTGGTGCGCGCATTACTGCCTAAAATGAGGACTTTGGACTTCGGAAGGCTCAAAGATAACTCGTTCGCTAGAGAATACTCATAGATAGAATTTACATCCTGATTTATACACGCAAGGGAGTGATGGAGATCGTTTGGTGTGCAACTTCGGTAAATTTGAACATCGTCCGCAAACACCATGTGACTAGAAAATCTAAAGCAATCCGAAATGTCGTTTATAAAGAGTGAGAACAGGAGAGGTCCCAGAACCGAACCTTGTGGAACTCCCAGGTTAGTGGGGAGCCACGGCGAAACGTTTCCCCACTCGTCTATCACTGCTTGCGTACGCCCAGAGAGATAAGAATGAATCCATTTTAGAGAAATGTTCGAGAAACCGATTTTCTTTAATTTGCACAGCAAGAGGTGATGAGGAACCTTGTCGAACGCTTTACTGAAATCGAACATAATGAGAATAGTTAGTTTCCCATCATCCACCGCCAGTCGCACCTCATCACAAATCCTGATCAATGCAGTCTCCGTAGAGAAACCCACCCTATACGCCGATTGTCTAGGATCTAGGATGTTACAGGTATCGATAAATTTAACAATCTGCTCTTTTATAATGCGTTCGAAAATCTTAGAAACCTCCGACAAATTCGCTATAGGACGAGCGTCACACGGGGAGCGAGGTGTTTTCACCTTGAGTAGCGGTCGAATATAAGCCTTTTTCCACACTGAGGGGAAATAGCCACAGTTTATTGAATCATTAAAGATTTTAGTAAGGTTTTCTGCGACCACGGTGGAGGAAGCATTAGAAAGGCTGAAAGCGGACACACCATCTGGGGTCGCGGCAAGGGAGGACGACTTAAGCAGGGACATTTTCTGACGTATAGTAGTGCTGTCTATCGCCGTGAAGGAAAAAGTGACTTCACCGCCAGGGATATCAAGCAGGGCCAATTCGTTTTCTTGCCAATTTAGTGCGTTCGAAGATGAAGAAACAGACGAAAAATACTCGTTTAGAGACGTAGCGGAGAAGAAATTCAGCGGCGAACTCGACGTTGTCTTTACTAACTGAAGCCGTTTTAATTCTTTCCACAGTGTTGCAGGATCAGTGATCATGTTGAGTTTCTCTCGATAATAGTTACTTTTAGCCCGTCTGATATCACATGTGAGCGCGTCGCGGCATGCTCTGAATTCGGCGAAACCCAAGAGACTATTTGTCCTCCTAGCAGATCGATAAAGACGATCGCGCAATCTAATACGCGCCTTGAAGTCATCAATAAACCACGGTATAGGAGGACGCGAAGCAGAGAAGATTTTCCAAGAGAGAGAGAGAGAGAGAGAGAGAGAGAGAGAGAGAGAGAGAGAGAGAGAGAGAGTGAGTGAGTGAGTGAGTGAGTGAGTGAGTGAGTGAATGAGTGAGTGAGTGAGTGAGTGAGTGAGTGAGTGAGTGAGTGAGTGAGTGAGTGAGTGAGTGAGTGAGTGAGTGAGTGAGTGAGTGAGTGAGTGAGTGAGTGAGTGAGTGAGTGAGTGAGTGAGTGAGTGAGTGAGTGAGTGAGTGAGTGAGTGAGTGAGTGAGTGAGTGAGTGAGTGAGTGAGTGAGTGAGTGAGTGAGTGAGTGAGTGAGTGAGTGAGTGAGTGAGTGAGTGAGTGAGTGAGTGAGTGAGTGAGTGAGTGAGTGAGTGAGTGAGTGAGTGAGTGAGTGAGTGAGTGAGTGAGTGAGTGAGTGAGTGAGTGAGTGAGTGAGTGAGTGAGTGAGTGAGTGAGTGAGTGAGTGAGTGAGTGAGTGAGTGAGTGAGTGAGTGAGTGAGTGAGTGAGTGAGTGAGTGAGTGAGTGAGTGAGTGAGTGAGTGAGTGAGTGAGTGAGTGAGTGAGTGAGTGAGTGAGTGAGTGAGTGAGTGAGTGAGTGAGTGAGTGAGTGAGTGAGTGAGTGAGTGAGTGAGTGAGTGAGTGAGTGAGTGAGTGAGTGAGTGAGTGAGTGAGTGAGTGAGTGAGTGAGTGAGTGAGTGAGTGAGTGAGAGAGACAGAGAGAGAGAGAGCATGAAATTCAGATTGAAAATTGAATGATTAAAGGGCTTCTTGACGCTTCGCATATCAACGGTATTGAAATATCAGATTTACCTTATCCTAGGTACAAGAAGAAAAAATCCAGAAGTAGGGTTTTCGTCTGCATATAGTATAAATATTGGTCACGATTCCACGAAAGAGTTGTTGGATTTTTTTCCGCTACCGAATAACCCAGTAATGCTTTATGCAAAAGTGAACCATTTTCGAGATATTATTAATTATTTTTTCAAGGGGTAGGCAATTAAAAAAAATAATTAAAAATATTGTTGTATGAAATTAAACGTTTAAATTATTTGTAATTTCAGGACACAGTTACAAAGAATTTTCAACAACGAAAGAAGAATGAACTACAAACATTTTGTGGGTATTGTTTCGGAAAGGACATACCTCCGATTATTTTGGAATTTTGTGTACCTATGTATTTTTACTCGCTGATTGCGAATATTTTAGTGAAAATATCCGCAAATTCGATTATCAAGGTTGAAACTCACAAAGACTGAGTTGTTAAAAGATTTTCTACGTTATTTTAATAAATGTTAATCTTAGAGAGAAACGTTTCGCACAATAGTCGTAGCCTATAAAAAGATTGATCTTCGACGTTCTTACAGTTTTCTTCTAAAACTCTTCTGTTTCGAGAAAAATGGAACAATGCTCCGATAAGTACATTCTGCTAAACTCCATTAGATTCGATATTATCCACTTACGTACTTTACTGCGGGAAGGTTGGCGTTTGTTCGTTGTGTTAGATGTTGTTTGGGTTTGTTTGTTGTTGAGGTATGTTAGGTAAAAGATCAATCTTTTTAGAGGTTACAACTTTTGTGGGAAACATTTTTTCCAAGATCAACATTTATAACAATAAAATTGAAAAAGTGTTGACCTTGAAAATAAAAATTGCGGGTATTGTCACTATCATATTCGTGATTAGCGAGTAAAAATACATGAGTACACAGAATTCCAAATTATTCGGAGGTATCTCCTTTTCGGAACTTTGTCTTATTGTTTTATCAGGGGTCCAAAACTCTGGAAGTCAAATAAATATTCCTATTTGATTGTTGATAGATGTTTGTTACTGCGTCCTCAAACTAAAAATAATTAAAAAGTTCGATGCCACACAACAGACTTTTTCAAATTTATTTTTACCGTAGCCTACTCCTCACTTAAAAAAAAATAATATCTCGAAAATGGTTCACTTTTGCAGAGATTTACTGGGTTATTCGATAGCGCAAAACACGCCCTACAACCCCTTCACGTGAACGTGACCAATAACCAGTAGCCCTGCATATGTATATATATATTCATGTATATATATACAGGGTGTCCCGCTTACCTCTGCCACCCGAAATAACTCGGTAAATATCGACGTCACAAAAGAATGTCCGAGACAAAAATTGCACGGTGTGAAGGGGGCCATCAAATGCGACCTTTCTTTTTTATTTCGGTGGAGACGCTGACGCACAGTGAAGGTCACCTCCACTTTTTTTATATGGAATAGTACATTTTTTTAACCATCTTGTAGAGTACCTCAAGCCGCATAAAAAGTATTAGCGGGTCAAAGTCGTTCAAGGTCATTCAAGGTCAGTATCAACGATACAAATCTAAATATCTCGGATCACTACCAAATATTTGGTAGTGGTCCGAGATATTTAGATTTGTATTTCATTTGAATAGGTGACCTTAAATGACCTTGAACTACTTTGACCCCCTAATGTTTTTTTATGCGGCTTGAGGCGCTCCGTAAGATGGTTGAAAGAAATGTACCATTCGATTGAAAAAAGTGGAGGTGACCTTCACTGTGCGGCAGCACGTCCACCGAAATAAAAAAAATGGTCGCATTCGATGGCTCCCTTCACACCGTACAACTTTTGTCTGAAACATTTTTTTTTGTGACGTCGATAGTTGCCGAGTTATTTCGGGTGGCAGAGATAAGAGGTACACCCTGTATATATGTATATATATATAATTGCATTAACACATTCCAATTTTGATACGTTTATGTACACCATACATTTTTGTCGGATTTCTAAACAAATATAATCAATATCGAACGATCTAACAGCACTCGTTTTATTTTCGTCGTTTAAAGAAAGACAAAATTGATCCTCACCGTATTGCTTAAAAATGAAAATGGAGCAGAGCTTGCACCTGTCGGTTATAATAATTCGAAGCAGAGGGAGAGAGAGAGAGAGAGAGGGAGAGAAAAAAAATGGCGGGAAGGAACGGAGGTCTCGGTTTCTCTCAGCATCCCTAAAGTGACATATGTGCGCCTGTCGGACAGCAAACCCGTCGTACGTGGCGGCACGAACACCGTATTGTACAGGCGTTTTCCAATATATATATATATATATATATATATATATATATATATATATATATATATATATATATATATATTTAAGATTGACACGCTATGCGCACGTCTCCTAAGACGTGACAACACGCGTCTTCTTTTCTTCATTTTTCTCCCAGATCATTTCACGTCGCTTATTCGAAAAACGTATTTTTTGCGCGTGCTGTCAGACGCCGTTTCATAAATCTTTGAAGAAACAATTCATTCATCAATATAGTCAAGAGAGGGAGAGAGAGAGAGGGAAAGAGACGTTCGAAATATTGTTTTTTTTTCACGTGAACTGCTATACACTGGGAAAAAAAAATCATTGATCCAATATCATTGGTGTTATTGAATGAAATTCCGTTGATTCAATTGTAAAATTGTTGGTGTAAATAATCAGATGTATTAGTCCAACCAAAACGCTATAGACTTTAATAACATGATAAAATTAAAAGTTTTTTTTTTCGTTCGCACGATATATTGTTAGCTGCGAACAACATATTATTGAAACTATCTAAAAAATTATCGCGAACAAATTATATAGTTTTGAATGCATTTTCTGCAACGAACCAAAAAAGCGTTTCAATTCATAACATGAATATTTTTTATTCGAGTACACAAGAAAAATTGAATTTCGCTCGTTTGATTCAGATAAAATTTCTATTGAGTAAATATGTTATTTTATTTTTTTCACCACATCCGATATTGATTTCCAAGTACATTATTCGTTAAAATATTAATATTTTATTTTGATTGAAAAATATTAAGCAAATGTCTGAATTGGTTTAAAAATTATGCGCAAATGAAATTTGTTTCTTGCGCATTTGGTTGAAAAAATCCAACCAAATCATGGCCGAGCGCCACCGAAATTATAGGTGTGAGGAAACCCGTAGTTCGCGGAGTAACCGCTAGTAGCCGCACGCGCGCTCGTTTCTCGTAAGCGTAGCGTGAACCGCAAATCTACTTAAGGGGTTACCTCCACTTGCGATTTTGAAAAAATCGATTTTTTTATTGCATTTTTTTGAAGTATAAGTGTCTGAGAATATGTCCTGAAAATTTCAAGTCGATCCGAACAAAATTCACTGAGATATGAGCGTTGAAAGAGAAGAATCCGCGTTGAAAGAGCGTTGAAAGAGAAACTTTAAACGCGTTTTTCTCAAAATGGCATTTCTGAAGTCGGTGACCAAGATTACTCGAACACTAATGAACCGAGCTTCTTGAAATTTTGCAGGCTTATTTAATACATAAAAATGTAGTCGTTAATCGTTCGATTTTTTTTTCAAAAAAAAATGGCCATTTTATAGCAAAAAAAACGGCGGTTTTTTTCGTTAAAATCGAACCATTAACTTTGACTGTCCGCCATTTTGTGAAAAATGAATATTTTTTAAAATCCTTCGACTAAAGACTAGTTTATACTTATATTTGACTAAATCCATCCGCATTTTTTTTCAGATGATCCACTTCGCCGCAATGTTGGTCACCGCAAACCGTGTATATAAAAACATTATTTCATTGACGGCCATTTGCCACTAAACAATGTAATATTTTTCAATAAAAAAATTACTGAAAGTTCTTCAAGATGTGTTCTTTAAGATGGTATATTGATCGATGAAAAAAGTTTTGTAGTTTTCTTTAAAAAAATTCATGAAAAAGGCCTTTTTTGCGCTACAAGTGGGGGTAACGCCTTAAACGCCGGAGAATCTCTAAAGAGTATCGCTTCACGGCCTGTGGCTAAGATCAAAGTGCAGTATCTGTTCTTATCAGTTGAATATCCGATATTCTCTCCATGGATATTCCATTGGATATCTGATTTTCTCTCCACCATTATCGTGGATGATCATTCTAATGCTCACTTTTTATTTAAGGTTTAAAACGAATTGAAAAACTTACGTCACATGGCATATTCGTTTCGACGCAGTAAAGAAATAATTAATTCTATTGATTATATTTTTGTACGAAATAAAAAGTATTGTAGCCACCGCTTAATTATTTCATCCATACATCTACGGATCGTATATAGAATGATTTCAATAGAATATAATTTTATTTGAAGGATAATGTAGATATTCAGAGAACAGAAGAGCTTTTTCAAATATAACGATGTGTTATTTAAATTAAGGCAGGATTCTACTTTGAAACCATGAAAAAAACGCTATTTTCGTGAATTTTTTCTGAGAATACTATTAAAGATATCGATATGTGGTTTAAACTGTTCAATAAATACACTCTTTAAGTACATAAAAAAAAACGCATTTTTTTTCTCGTATTTTAGCCGCCATTTTGTTAATTTTGCACGTATATAAAATATTCTAGTTAGGTCGGTTCCTGAAGACATACTGAACATGAAACTATTTGATTTTTTTGTTTCAGACCATCCGTCGGGAAGATTTCACGACCACGGCATCGGTACCTGCTTTTCGAGGCGTTGGCTTTAAACATATTTTACGTGTACAAAAAATGAATAAAATACATTAAATTTTTTTTTTTTATGTACTTAAAGAGTGTATTTATTTAACAGTTTAAACCCCATATCGATATCTTTAATAGTATTCTCAGAAAAAATTCACGAAAATAGCGTTTTTTTCATGGTTTCAAAGTAGAATCCTGCCTTAATTACATTTTTCAATATTTTATAGTATTGTAACAACCTCATATATCGGTGGCACTCCGCAGCAACACATTTATTTGCATCAACCAATATATTTTTCGGATTCAATTGGTTTTTATTTCTCAGTGTTCCAAATTGTCAAAATTTATACACTTTTTTGTCAACCCGTCCGAACCGAGTGGGCCGAAAAGGAAAATCGATTTTTCGGATATACATACCAGGAGGTCCGAATAAGGAAGATAAAGAAATTTGATCATCGTTTATTAATTATTCGTACAAACATTGTATAGCCGTGAATGCTGGCGTCATATATTTAAAAATGAATATTAATATTAACATCAAGGCTGTTCGCCTATTAGCCAGAGTAGATCCTACAGGCGATTTCGAATCTCATTGAGCTCGTTGATGGGGTACAAAAGTAGAACGCAACGTACGTATACAAAGGTATATTTTGTGCAATTTGGGCGAGGGGGGATTTAAAGATCGAGCGATCACCAACGAGCAACTTTATCGGCGACTTTTACGCGGGATCTCGTTTCGGAACATTTTCCACGCCCGAGTGGATTGTGGTGAGGAGAGGCAAAATGTTATATCCGGATTTGGACCGTGTGCATGAGTTTGTTCAGTCGTGCATTATTCAGAGGAACGATTAACATTCATTAACTCATAAAATAAAATAAAAAAATAACCTATCATGTCACTATTCCGCGTAGCTTCGAGCCAAACGCGGAAAAAATATATTTAGAAACGATTTTTCGAACCACTCGTTTGGTGTTGGCTGTGAGCCCAGGAGCACTGTCTTCCGGTCGTCGATGGTTGGAGGATCAAGTGAATCTGAACGTGCCGATGCCTTTTTGTCCAGAATTGTGATCAATGCAAGTTCTCGTAGTTTTTAAGGCGACAAAATTGGTCGGGGTGTACTCGGGGCCAGTACACGGATCGGTGACCGCCCATGTCCCATGCCCATCTTGGAAACGCGGTACAGCAGTGCTTTGGGAAACGAGTCGCCGTGGGTGACATTCCAGCAAATGGAAATGACGAAGTGACAGGGGTGCGGTAGAGAGCGAAAGGTACGGAATAACAAGTCCGGCGGAGTACAAGGAACATCGGAGACGGGCCTTAAAATCTGGACGATTTAGCAGAGTAGATGAGACGCCAATTGCCCAGGATTTTAAACCTCATTGGCAGTTCGTAGGTCTGCTAGAATCATTGTCCTAACTTACTGAGATGCTTGTGGGGAAACTCCTAAGTCGAAAACCAACTGGACTTGGCCACATCCAAGAAAGTATTGGTACCATCAAACGTCCATCGTGTAAATGCGGCACCACCTCTAGATTCGGGTAATTCAAAATGTGGCGTCGAACTGCTGGGGTCCTGAGGCAGCAGGTCATCAGAGACCTCAGAAGATGTAGCTTATTTGCAGTCCATTGAATGTCACTATATCTTGGATAGCACACGAGGCTCCAAGGAATACGGGCATCGTTGATGAGATCCTTGAGGCACAATTGCAATGGTCGGGTGGAAGACCCTCGTCCTCATAACTATAGAGCTTTGGCGTTAGGAGTCGACACCCTGTTCAGTAGCGTTTTCGGTATTGGGACACATGTAGTCTAAGCAGGGCAATTTATGGTTTTTGGTCGCAGCATCAAAAACTGCCAGGTCTTAGGGCCATCATCTACCGAAGCGGAGACGCGCGGAGCTAGGAAAAAACAACCAATAGAATCGCCTTGTTCAGCTTCGATGGCCATGAATTCAGCTGATCGGTTGGTTTTCCTAGTTCCGCTCATCTCGGCTTTGGTGGATTATGCCCCCTATAGTGTCTCGCTGTTTTTTCATCGTGGCCAAGTCCTCTCCGGGTGACTGTTCTTCATGATGGAGTCTCCAGATGGCTTTAGGAATCGACATCCTGTTCACTAGCGTTTTCGGTATCGTGGCACATGTTTTCCAAGCAGGGCAATTTATGGTTTTTGGTCGCAGCATCAAAAACTGCCAGGTCTTAGGGCCATCATCTACCGAAGCGGAGACGCGCGGAGCTAGGAAAAAACAACCAACAGAATCGCCTTGTTCAGCTTCGATGGCCATGAATTCAGCTGATCGGTTGGTTTTCCTAGTTCCGCTCATCTCGGCTTTGGTGGATTATGCCCCCTATAGTGTCTCGCTGTTTTTTCATCGTGGCCAAGTCCTCTCCGGGTGACTGTTCTTCATGATGGAGTCTCCAGATGGCTTTAGGAATCGACATCCTGTTCACTAGCGTTTTCGGTATTGTGGCACATGTTTTCCAAGCAGGGCAATTTATGGTTTTTGGTCGCAGCATCAAAAACTGCCAGGTCTTAGGGCCATCATCTACCGAAGCGGAGACGCGCGGAGCTAGGAAAAAACAACCAACAGAATCGCCTTGTTCAGCTTCGATGGCCATGAATTCAGCTGATCGGTTGGTTTTCCTAGTTCCGCTCATCTCGGCTTTGGTGGGTTATGCCCCCTATAGTGTCTCGCTGTTTTTTCATCGCGGCCAAGTCCTCTCCGGGTGACTGTTCTTCATGATGGAGTCTCCAGATGGCTTTAGGAATCGACATCCTGTTCACTAGCGTTTTCGGTATTGTGGCACATGTTTTCTAAGCAGGGTAATTTGTGGTTTTTGGTCGCAGCATCAAAAACTGCCAGGTCTTAGGGCCATCATCCACCAAAGCGGAGACGCGCGGAGCTAGGAAAAAACAACCAAGCCTTGTTCAGCTTCGATGCCCATGAATTCAGCTAATTGGTTGGTTTTCCTAGTTCCGCTCATCTCGGCTTTGGTGGATTATGCCCCCTATAGTGTCTCGCTGTTTTTTCATCGTGGCCAAGTCCTGTCCGGGTGACTGTTCTTCATGATGGAGTCTCCAGATGGCTTTAGGAATCGACATCCTGTTCACTAGCGTTTTCGGTATCGTGGCACATGTTTTCTAAGCAGGGCAATTTGTGGTTTTTGGTCGCAGCATCAAAAACTGCCAGGTCTTAGGGCCATCATCCACCAAAGCGGAGACGCGCGGAGCTAGGAAAAAACAACCAAGCCTTGTTCAGCTTCGATGGCCATGAATTCAGCTGATTGGTTGGTTTTCCTAGTTCCGCTCATCTCCGCTTTGGTGGATTATGCCCCGTATAGTGTCCCGCTGTTTTTTCATCGTGGCCAAGTCCTCTCCGAGTGATTGTTCTTCATGATAGAGTCTCCAGAAAGTTGGACAGTGGTTACCAAGCGGTGCTCATGTCCGTGTCAAGTTCCAAGCTGTGGCAATTCGGTGAATTAGCTGCCGGGAGATGGATGTTCGATGATGAAACTTCATTCGAAAAATTCCCGGGATATCCGCGCAAGAGACAGGGCAATCTGGATGACACTTGGAATTTATCGACGCATATGAGCATCCTGAAAATGATGGCTGAACGATCACCAGTTGTTTTTCCGTGCTTCATGCTGTATTGGCGTTAAGTGACTTCGAACTGCCCGTTTTTTGACACCATTTGTCCAGTTCTTGCTCTCCTTTGGACCAGTGCTGGATTTGTACTTTTCTCAAGTATAGGCCACTTGACTTTCTGCCACCCTTCCTATCTGAATCACTTGTATTTGCCTGGGCTTTTTTAGGTGTCTTTAAAAGTCTGCCGCCCCTAGGCTGCTGCCTATACGGTCTATTGGTAAATCCAGGACTGCTTTGGACGGCCTCGGGCCTTTTCGACAAGCCAAAAGTGATGAAACATCCCCAATCTCTAGTGGCGAAAAACTGTAGTACGTTTTCTTGTGAAGCTTTGGATATATTGGCTAGATTCGTCTTCCGTCAGGATTCGGTTTCGGTTGCCAAGTGATAATCGGAGCACGAGGACGTTCGAGACCTCGTCTACTCGATGTCTCAAGGCTGAGTAGCCAAAAATTACCATCTGCTCTAACGAGACGAGTAAATCATAACGGTTCGCGTGTGCCGGTGCATGGCTCGAGTTTCCGGCTCGTTGGCTCGCCACCCGTAGACGCTAATGACGACAGGCTGCATCGATCCTCTAATCCGGACGCCCTCCATCTCTGCTCTTGTCATCGCTGATTCGTCAATTAGCCCGGGGATTGATCAAACGCGCTGCAACGCGAAAACAATCGTCAGAAAGAAATACAGGTGGATTGATGCATCGAACAGTAGCGTGATGAGTACCTCGAACGCGAGTACCTACCGCAAACAACCGGAAGGTAGATTTACCCAAATGGTACCTGCTTCTAAATCATACCACGATCGTATTTCGCAAACCGCCGGTCACATGTCACCACTGATGGATGGAAATGTAACTGCCAGTCAATCATGCTGGGTGGCGAGAAGTACATAAAATTCACCTTGCTTTGTACAATAGTCAAAAAGTTTATGTTTATTTTTCTTTCCTTTGAATTCCGTAAATTGATTCTGTAAATTGTCTTTTTTAATTATTTTTTTCAAATAAATTCCTCGAATTATTTTTTTTGATTAGTTCTTTACACTAAGCTTTTGAATTCATTTTTTTAGTCGATCATGTCGGGTAGCGAGATTTACTTGCAAAAGTTTGCTGCCGCAAAATACTGCTTCGTGAAAGACTCCGGAAGTTATTTTGTTATGATTTTTTCTTTCCTTTGAGGCCGTATATACCTTTAAAGAATGTATTGTTTTTTATTGGCTTAAGGGGAGATATACACCGAGATGGTCGAGGTCGAGGATTTAGAAGCTATGAACATTCAGTCGACCGTAGAAGACCTACACAATGGGCCTGGTATCGATGATTGCATGTAAGTTGACAAATTTCATGATTTATTCATTCCCAAATTTTCAAACGCGTTTTTCTCAAAACCACGTTTTTCAAATCGGTACCAAAAATTTCTCGAACACCAATGAACCGATTGCCTTGAGGTTTTTTGGGGTTATTCTATACACCATTATTTAGTACTTGTCATAGGATTTTTTTTGCGCTATTTAGTTTTTGTTTTACAGGCAAAATAATAACTAATTTTTGGCCCAAAAATCACTATTTATGTTCAAGCGTCCGCCATTTTGTCATAAATCGATGTTTTCAAAATCGGCTATGACAAGTACTAGATTGTAGTATCGAATTTAATAATCTTTTTGGTTTTCTTTTCAGATGATTTTTGGAGAAACGGCAGTGGGTACCGTATACGCAGATTTTTTACGACGCTCCAAGGATCATACAATATCCTTGTATATTTTAGATATTTTTAAATAAAGAAAATTGAACATATATTTGAATGTATGTACTTTTAGATAATTAAAACCCCAATCCGAAATTTCAAATCGTTTTCCTTGAAAAAATTCACAAAAGTGACCTTTTTCCGGCTCCTTGGTGTATATCTCCCCTTAAATGGTGGTATAAACATTTCAAAAATGATATGGTTGATGTGTATAAATAAGAATAATGTGATCTGAAGAAAAATGGTTTTAAACTTTTTAACGCTGATTTTCTTAAAACCATGTTTCCAAAATCGGATGGATTGGTAGCTTCTACAATCTGCAACCGATTGACTTCAAATTTCAAGTGTAGCTTCTTATCTAAAAATTCGTAAACATCGTGTGTACTGTGGCAAAAAATCTAACTAGATTTTTTGCCAAAGTACACACGATTTTTACGATCCATTAACAATTACGGTTTTTTAAAAATAAATAAAGGCCGTTTTTTAAGTAAAAAATGCAACTTTCTTTTCAAAATGGTGCCAATTTTGCAAAAATCAATATTTTATAATAATCGTGTGTACTGCGCTAGCGAAACTCGTGTAGATTGGGAAGAAAAATATTTTTTCGTTCCAGGTGCTCATTTGCGTCTCCAACGAGTCCGCTCATGGATGCCTCAAAAAGGCGTTCTCTTTCTACCAGCCACTGGGCCATCATGTTGTATTTTTTTCAAGCCAAAAATTGTTTTAAGGGTTTATATGCCATATTAACGGGTATAAAATCATGTGTGAATTGAACAATTTTTTCTCGTATGAAAAAGTGAATCACTCATAAAATTAATTACACATCTATTTAGTATAAATATCAAGCTGTCAGAATATATATATATTTTTTCGATGTACAAAATGGCCGACTACTCGAAACTTCTCGAAACACCTTTTTTCCAATTGGCGTGACAAATAACTTCAACAATTTTTACTCGATTTCCTTCAAATTTAAAAGTTATGTTCCTAATTGCATTTCGCAGAGAAGTACGTACGGAATTTCTGATTAATGGAAAACTTTTCATTTTATGAGCAGATATTACGAAATTGTTCACTGAAAATTCATTTCTTAAGGTAGTACCTCCACAGAAGAGTTGAATTAAGAAATGGTTGAAATTTGACATATACGTTATTTAATACATTATCCAAACATCTGTGCAATTTGAAGAAGTTTGACCGCCCCAAACCTGAGATATTTACACTTAAAGTTGGCTTGGTTTACACGTAACAAATGCGTTATGATGGGCAAACAGAGCATCATTAATTCTACCGTCAAAACTAAAATTAAGAAATTGATAAAAAACGAGGATAAGCTACAGTAAGATATCACGAATAATGTGAAAAAAAATGAGAATGATTCACCATCTAGTTTCCAAGATATAACCATGAGAAGCCTTCACAATTTTGGTGCAAAGCCTGGCAAAGCCTGGAAAAAAAATAATTGAGACAAAGCCTGGACAGTCCCGGCAAAAAGTTTACTGACAATGGTCGATCAAAAACACAATACAAAATATATTTTACGGCAATAAATGATATCCATCGTATTATCTACTAGTACCGAGTCAATATTGCGTAGTTTTTAATTGTACTCATTAGTAATTAAACCAATTATCAATCTTTTAAACATGAACATGGTATGTAAACTTTTGGTTGAGATTTTCGCAGAGGAACTACCTTAAGTTCAAATACCTACAACTTTTAAATAAAACAATATTTTTTAAATTCCGTACGTACTTCTCTAGGTATTCTAATGTAGATTGACGAGAATTTTAGCTTTTTGTTCTAAGTAGAAAATTGTGGATGCTAAATGTCACGCCGCAGAGCACCTTAAAAAAGATAACAAAAGAAAATATTAATAGGCGGCCATTTTGTACATAATATATATATATATATATATATATATATATATATATATATATATATATATATATATATATATATATATATATATATATATATTCTAACAGCTTTATATTCATACTAAATAGATGTAAACATGTAAAAAAAATTGTTAAATTCGTACATGATTTTATACCCGTTACTATGGCCTAACCCCTTGAGCTCTTACGGGTATGTAAAATAAATCCTCTAAACCTCATTGTGATTGCTTCATTGGAATTAAAAAAATAGCAAAAAAGCCTTCTTTTCCGACCATCCGGAGGTACACAAGGCCCTAACGTCTTTCAGTGAGTTCTTGAAATTAATTCTTGAAATTTCTTCGAGAGATTATTTCCTTTAATGGCATCTCTACACTATTTAAAAAAAATCAACTTTTCAAATTAATCCTTCACATTAATTCTTTACATTACCCCTCGAATCAACTCGTAAATTAAATGCTTCCAGTTGATTCTTCAAATTTATTCTCCAACCTAATTCATCAACTTAATCTTTCCACCCAGTTCTCCAAAATCAATTCCTTACATTAATTCTCGAAAATAATTGATAAGCTCATTTTTCTAATTAGTTTCAAGCAGAAAATCCTTTCTCCCCATTTTCATCATTGCAATTCCTGGAACATCCCCTTAATTTTCTTGCAATAATATCCATCCTTATCGGCGCTAGGGCGAGTCCTCGGTATTTGTACCAGGCGTACTAATCCGAGAGCAAACAAGACGATCGTCTTGCTCCGCTTCAGCCTCGTTTGCCGGTTAATCTCCTACAAATTTGTTCGCCTCGCTGCCGCTTTGGCGATGTTGGTACGCTTGCTCAACCGTGGGATCATTGCGATCTTGTCGTGTGAGACGCATACGGACATCGTTTTCTTTCTCTCTCTCTCTCTCTCTCTCTCTCTCTCTCTCTCCCTCTATCTCTCGTTTTTCCTCTTTTCTCCATTTTTCACTGCCTTCCGGTCCTACCCCCTTTCTACCTACTTCTTCATCCCTCAGCGTCTTTACCTACTTCTTTGCGCAGGAAATACTGGCCCAGTCGGGGTGTTAGCAAATCTCTGGGCGCTGTCTCCCGCGACCCTAATCTTTTTCCTCCCATCCGAACGTGTTCTGCTCGCACAGATTCATATCAACGGATAAGCCGACGACGTCGAGTCTGGAAAACCAACTCTCTCACCCCGCGCGTGACTGAAGCTCCTCGAGGCCACGTGAAAGGACTCTTTTGCCAATTTAATCCATTGCATGTTCGCTTTGGACAATCGACATTTCCAAATCATCGGAACGAATCATTCGAAATTTCACCAAACGATCCACTCGACTTTTATCCCAAATCGAATAGTGCGAGAACCCAGGTAGGAATTGACGATGAAAAAAGGGCTCGCCAAGCTCTGAAACAAGGCTCACATTTTTTTATTCAGGCTGAGCACCAGCCTGATTTCAGGCCTAGCTGAACCCCTGAATGATAACGCGGTTTCAGGCTGTTGCACACAGGCTTGACCAAAGGCTGGTAGAAAAGCCTGTACTAAGCCTGAAACGACGAAACAACAAGGTTCAAAACGAGCCTTAATGAAGCCTTCACGAGCATTTATGACCAGGCTTATCCCAAACTCTTCTCGAGGCTATATGAGGCCTGTTTTTTAGTTTTCTATATTCTACATTGGGATGAATTTAATAAATTTGTAAAGAATTCATTTTATTTATTATATATATTTATTATTCATTATATTATTTGTTATAAAATATATATCAAATATTTTAAACACAATACTTCATTTTATTTATTGTTTATGGGACACGTAATACACAGAGTGTACGCAAGCCCCAGATAGTGAGTATATACGAAATGTGTATGTGACGAGAAAAAAACTTTTTTGTGTACCTCATAAATATCGATAAGAGAATATGTTTAAATGTTCTGAGCTGCCTCCTTCGCTTTCGTTTTTCGTGCCTTCGCACCCGACAAATTTATTGCTAATTTTTTTTCATAAAAGTACAGAAAAAATATTATTTAACATTTATTTTTTTTTATGACAACCTGAAACAAGCCTGCATCCAGCCTTGATTTTTTAGCCTTAAAATTCACTGGCTGAATAAAGCTTGAAATAACCCTGAGTTTAGGCTAAGCAGCCAGTCTTGGTTCCAGGCTGCTCCAAACGATGCAATGAAACCTGGCCCAGGTCTGTCTCACTCAGGCTCGGTGAAACAAGGCTCACACAAGTTTGTTTCCATCGTCAGCCTTTTCATTCCCTACCTGGGAATCTGCTGATGCTCTTGGAAAACTTATGGCTTTGGATCCCGTCGGAGAGACGTTCAATTAAGGGACTGTACGAGCATGACACTTTCAAAAAATCGATTTTTTGGCCTTTTTCGACAGTTTATACTTTCAAGAATATCATTATCATTTTGTCTTACAAAAATCGATAGTCAAATCTCTAGACGTGTTTTTCTCGAAGTGACATTTTAAAAATTTGCTGACATTGTAACTCAAAGAGCAATTATCCGATTGACTTGAAATTTGAACCGAGTACTCTTGAATATATTTACTCTATAATGACGTAGGATATTTTTGATTGGATGAAAATTGACGATTCGGCATTGAAAAAAACGACCATTTTATAGGCAAGAAAAAAGACTTTTTTTTCATAACTACGCCATTTTGTTAGATTTTGATATTTTTCGAAAATCCTTCGTCACTGTACAGGAAATACCTTCCAGTTTAACGACATTTTTTCCTTTTTCGGTTTCAGCTACTCAATC
Source organism: Ophion ellenae (assembly GCA_963210295.1). Taxonomy (NCBI): domain Eukaryota; kingdom Metazoa; phylum Arthropoda; class Insecta; order Hymenoptera; family Ichneumonidae; genus Ophion; species Ophion ellenae. Next base: position 5,241,139 of record OY723387.1, on the reverse strand, counting down.
GGCCGGAATCATGTCAGCGGTGGAGGAACTTTTTTTTGGCGCCTCCGAAGGCAGCGCATAAGTCGCTTGGATCTCAATATTTTTCTATGAAAAAATTATGTAATAGAGGTCAAATATAGCCAAATATATAAGTAATTTTCCGAAACATTTGATTGAGTACTTTTCTTCAAAAAAAATCGTGAAAAATCACCCAAATTTTCAGCGCTCACACTGGTGTAGCCCCCTTAAGGGGTCTTCTCACACTAGACGCTAAAAAAGGCTATTTTCGAGAATTTTTTTGATAGGTTTATATTATAGATATTGATTTAAAAGTTGTTACACTTAATAAATACAGTTTCGGAATACATAAACATTTTTTAATTGTATTTATATAATCCAATCAAACTTTAAATACGCTTTTCTCTAAACAACGTTTTGCGACGGCTTGTTGATAAAATCTTCGAAACTGATGAACCGATCCTTATGAAATTATAACCACATATTCTTCACAACTATAGCTGTAGCGCATATTAAGGGTTTCTTCAAATTTTGATATTTACAATTTTTTTGCCAAAAACGCTGAAAAAAACACGTTTTTTTTTGTTTTTTGAAAAATGTCCGCCACTTTGTTATTTTTGCATATATCAAAAATCGTATGATATGCGATATGGCCATTAACATACTGAATCTTAAACTGTTTGATTTTTTTGTTTCGGATGATCCATCTACGAGCTTTCGTCAACAGCGCAGACCTACAATTTTCTTAGGACATTTTTTTAACTACCATTTTCGTCTACAAATAGTGATTTAAATAAATATTTTTTTTTTAATGTATTTTGCATGTGTATTTATCAAGTGTAACAACTTTTATATCAATATCTATAATATAAAACGATCAAAAAAATTCATGCAAATAGCCTTTTTTTAGCGTCTAAAGTGAGAAGACCCCTTAAAATCGTTTATACGATAAATTCATAGCACGGTGCTGGAAATTTCCCTTGCTTGTGGACAAACGAAAAGCCTCACTAGCGAACGGTTGTCGGCGGAAATGAAACACCAGCAAGTGACGTTAGTTCGCGAATATTTCACAGCTTTGGAGAATTTTAGACACCAAATATTTCCTGTTTTGCTTTCCTTGAAGGGACCATTTTTCGTGTCACTTCAAAAGGTACCATTGGCCAGATCGCGAGCATAGTAGCGAAAAAACTCAGCCCAATGGCCACTGGCTTCCCCAATTCATTTGAGCGGAGAAAAAAATGGTACCTTACTGGAGGGACCATTTTTTTCGCGCGACTACGTGACACTTATGCACGTGGCAATGAAAATCGTTTTTACTTGGCTCGTGGACAAGTAACCAAAAAGTAACGTTAGTTCGCGAATCTTCCACAACTTTGGAGAACTTTGGACACCAAATATTTCTGGTTTCGCTTTCCTTGAAGGGACCATTTTTTGTGGGACTTCAAAAGGTACCATTGGTGGGATCGCGAGCATAGTAGCGAAAAAACTCAGCCCAATGGCCACTGGCTTCCCCAATTCATTTGAGCGGAGAAAAAAATGGTACCTTACTGGAGGGACCATTTTTTTCGCGCGACTACGTGACACTTATGCACGTGGCAATGAAAATCGTTTTCACTTGGCTTGTGGACAAATAACCAGAAAGTGACGTTAGTTCGCGAATCTTCCACAACTCTAGAGAACTTTGGACACCAAATATTTCCGGTTTTCCTTTCCTTGAAGGGACCATTTTTCGTGTCACTTCAAAAGGTACCATTGGCGGGATCGCGAGCATAGTAGCGAAAAAAACTCAGCCCAATGGCCACTGGCTTCCCCAATTCATTTGAGCGGACAAAAAAAATGGTACCTCGCTAGAAGTACCATTTTTTTTGGTACAACGTGACATTTGTGCACATGACCTGTCCAATTTTAATTCTTTATTTCAATCAATCGAGGCCACTTTAATTCTTCAGTCCTGTCGAGACGGCAAGTCCCTTGTCGATGATAAATGGTACCCCGATCGTGATTTTTCTCCGGCCTAATGTGATCGTACCAAAACCGTCTGCCCGTCTGTGATTTTTAGACCAAAAAGCCTTCTTCTCTCAAATGTCTATCTCCCGTTCTTGCTTCTCCTTTCTACGCCACGCATTCGTGAAAGATCTCGTAAAATCCACCTACGCAAAATTACCTCAGTGAGTTAAGCCCCGACCTCAGAACCCGGCGTTTGGATGCGATTTATTGTTGAGAGATCCGCCGGTATCCGGCGCGGTTATGAATTAATTATACCCCTTTACCGAGACCGCACACTCATGGATGCATTATGCACGTTTCGCTTGTATTATTTCTAACTCGCCGAGATTACACGGAGACACGTCTTGCACGCTATACGACACATTGCCCGGGTACTTAATCCAATAATTATTTATGATAACATGGAAATACATTATTCTTCCCGCTGCTCCCCTCGCCGGATTTCATCCCCTCTTGAATGTTAATTCCCCGGGCTGTTTTCTTTTGGCGAAGAATTATTCGAAGCATAAACATAATAATGGATCAATCCGCGAGGAAATTAATTAGTCAATCTCTCTCTCTCTCCCTCTCTCTCTCTCTTTCTTTCTTACCGTGTAAGATAATGTTTGTTTTTATCGTCAATTTTAGTCATCTCCTTCATTCTGTTAATCAGGGTTGCGAATAATGCATTACTCTTTGTAATGCATTAGCGTTTTCATTACTCATTACGTTACATTTTGTAATGGAAAAAATGTCATTACTCATTACATTACATTTTGTGATGCAGACCATTGCCATTACTCATTACATTGAATTTTGTATTGTAAAAAAATTTCATTACTCATTGAATTAAATCTTGTAATGTAAAAAAATTTCATGACTCGTTACATTGGAATTTGTAATGTAAAAAATGTCCATTCCTCATTACGTTACATTTTGTAATGTGAAATTACCCAGTACAATGTAATGGGTAATGGCATTTTTTTACATTACAAAGTCCAATGTGATGAGTAATGGAAATATTTTACATCACAAAATGTAATGTAATGAGTAATTGATTTTCTTTAACTTACAAAATGTAATGTTATGAGCAATAGGATTTTTTTACATCACAAAATATAAGGTAATGAGCAATGGATATTTTTCACATTACTAATGCAATGCAATATAAAAAATCTCTATTACTCATTACAATGTAATGAGGATCATTATTCGTTTCTACATTTTTACATCACATTAGTAATGTGAATAAATTCCATTACCCATTACATTGAACTTTTAATGTAAAAAATGTCCATTCCTCATTACGTTACATTTTGTAATGTGAAATTACCCAGTACAATGTAATGGGTAATGGAATTTTTTCACATTACAAAGTCCAATGTGATGAGTAATGGAAATATTTTACATCACAAAATGTAATGTAATGAGTAATTGATTTTCTTTCACTTACAAAATGTAATGTTATGAGCAATGGGATTTTTTTACATTACAAAATATAAGGTAATGAGCAATGGAATTTTTTCACATTACTAATGCAATGCAATATAAAAAATCTCTATTACTCATTACAATGTAATGAGGATCATTATTCGTTTCTACATTTTTACATCACATTAGTAATGTGAATAAATTCCATTACTCATTACATTGAACTTTTAATGTCAAAAATCTCCATTACCCATTACATTGGACTTTGTAATGTAAAAAATGTCCATTACCCATTACAATGTAATGTGTAATGATTTTTTTTGTCATTACACATTACATTGCATTTTGAATGAAAATGTTTCCCATTACAAAATGTAATGTAATGAGTAATGGATATTTTTTACATTACAAAATCCAAAGTAATGAGTAACGAGAATTGTTTACATCACAAAAAATATAGTAATAGTAATGGATTTTGTTTACATTACTGAATGTAATGTATTGGGTAATGAAATATTTTTTCATTACCCGTTAAAAAAGTAATGAATAATGCATTACTGTTTCATTACAAATTTCGCAACCTTGCTGTTAATCAAATTTTCGTGTAGATTTAGTCGCGTTCTTCTCGAAACGAATTTTCTCGACCTGGTCGGAATCATAACTTTAGCTATAATTGTACGATTTATAAGTAAAAAAAAACCAAAATATCTGTAAGTGCAGTAGCTATCGTTATTCGTAGCCGTTTTTTTTAAATGAGTATTTTTTGAGCCCCCGAATATAAGTAAAAATTTCGCTCAAAGTACTATTTTTTTTTAACAACCGCCTATTTGCGTTTTTTATCTTCGAAAAGACGATTTGGATAGATAGATGATAAAACTTTTTTATTTTTATTCCGTCAGAACACCCATTCTCAAGTGATCGATCCGGCCGTTGAACCTCATTTTTTTACGGACGCTCTGTCACACCTCAATAACGTTGTTCATTTTTCATTTTTTCAAATGATAATTTACTCGAAAGAAGTTTAATATATGCTTAATAACATACCTTTTTTCCAAACCCCAAATGAATAATTCGGTGGATGAAAAAAAAAGCGGAAAAACTCCCTTTTTCGGCCCGTCACAGTGCTCTCTCAATTTGATAATTGGTCTATCGTTTTTTATGCTCATCAATTGTTTGTCACTTCGCATTATTTTGTACGCGATCGATTCATTTTGTATTATTTTTCGTATGATATTTTGCGATTTGACGACAACCGTAAGAATGCACGATGACGAATTTGTCGTCAGTTTGTTTTTCGCCTACCTTCGCACTATCGCGCGAATCCAATGATTTAGTTTTTTTCGTTTTTTTTTTTAACTTTTATTCGACCCGACTTTCTGTGAGATGCAAAACGAAAAATCGATATTTCACCCACTTCCCGAGTACTTAGAGTAGCTGAAATTTTGCAAACATGCATCGAAAAGGTGACGATGCGTGATTTAACTTAAAAAATATATATATATATGTACATAAAATTTTCAACTTTTCATGTAAATTTAGCGATATCTAATCATCCATTTAAAATCTCACTAACGCATACAAACAAATTCGTAATCGACTGTTTAACGTTGTAATGTTGTAGCCCTTGAAAAGACGCGTTGATCGAATATTTGATCATTACTCTCCGATAATATCTTCACCCCCAAAAAATGGTTGAAATACAAAACAAAAATTGTTTATTGAATAACTCAAAAACAGTTGATTTTTCGGGTATGGTTTGAATGTACGAAATTTAGAGAATAATTTTCTCTATATGTTCGTTTCTATGGACCACCCTTGAATTTTGATTTTCCAACCCCTCTCGGGCGTTGAAAATTCAAAATGAAATTCTGGGAAAACTATTGACCGCACGAATTCGCCTCCGTGGAACAATTTGTAGCTTGAACCCTCAGCTACAATTTTGTCCACAGCGCCAAACTCGTATCTCTTTATTTTCAGCCAATAGTATTCACAGAATTTCATTTTGAATTTTCAATCCTCGAGAGGGGTGGGAAAAAGCGAAATTCAAGGGTGGTCCACAGAAACGAAAATATAGAGAAAATAATTCTTTACATTTCGTATATTTAAGCCATCCCCGAAAAATTGATTGTTTTTGAGTTATTCAATAAACAGTTTTTTTTTACGTCAACAATTTTTTGGAGGTGAAGATATTATTGCAGCGGGATGATCAAATACTCGATCGACGCGTCTTTCTAAGAGCTACAACGTTCCTATTTGAACAAATATGATATAAATTTTTCCTAAATAGTTTTCCAATTAAAACTGATTTTTCAAAATTGCACCCTACTTTTTCACCCCCAAAATGAACTTCCACGACTTCGGCGCTGTGGACAAAAATATAGCCCGGGTTTTTTCGAACATTTTGTCTGCCGGCGCCGACCTCGTGGGGGTTGTAGTTTGGCATTAATCCACCCCCATCCCCCTTCATGCCCTAAAAAAACCTCTACACCCCGATTTTGAGGCAAACATGGATTTGCCACCCGCGGCACCTCCAAAATCACCTGTCAAAAAACTAGCCTTCTTTTTTTTTCCGATTCTAATATACAATACGACTGTACTAATAAACGTGTAACAATAATTTCTCTTATAACTATTGTGCCGAATTAAGGGGAGGGTAGGGCTTTGCACTTTTGAAAAATCGATTTTTTTGTCTTTTCTTATAGTTAAACATTTGAAGAATTTAATCCCAAAATTTCAAGTCAATCAGAGCAAAACTCTCGAAGTTATTGACTATTTAGTCCCGCTCCTCTAACACTGTAGCTCCGACTTCTTTAAACTTCAAACGTGTTTTTCTCGAAACCACTTTTTCAAAGTCCGTGTTCACTGCCATATGAAAACTACATGACCGATTTATTTCAAACTTGGTACACACTTTTTACATATAAAATACCTCCCCCCAACGGATAGTTTGAGATTTTTTTTACATTGAGGAGTTTTTCCACCCCCAAAATGGCGGAATTTTTCGTGAAAAATAGCACTTTTCACTCTACATGACCACCAAAAATTTAGAAATGAAAAAAAAAATTATCAAAGACCGTTGGGGGGAGGATTTGATGATACTTTGACTAAATTTTAATGATACTTGATTTCAGATAATTCCTAGCTAAGATACAGTGCACACAGCAAATCGTGTTTTTCCAAAGGCGTTCTTGGAATAGCTTTGTCACAGGCTTGTTTGTGGATATTTTCGCGTACAAATTTCACGGAATGTTCTTAAAATGACACTTAACAATGCACAAAAGGTTTCAATAAATTTACTCTATCCATATAGATGAAAAAAAAAAATCGCAAAAAAGTGTTTTTTTTCTTTCACGCTGAAACCCCTACCCACCCGTTAAGGCAGTAGTCTGCCTTACAGGCTTGAAAAAATCGATTTGAAGAAGAGGAAGGATTATTGTATGGCCCGGGGATAGCTGATTAACATCTAATTAGTGTAAGTATCCAAAAACTTATATTTTTTTGGACTGAAAACTTTAAAGCCCGTTTTCTCGAGTTTTCATTTTCACAAGTTTTAGAAAACGGTGCCGGCGATAGCAAAAACAATATATGGCCGATCGAAAAAAATCAAAGTGATCTAGCTTCAGTATTGAATTATCTTCTATTTGAACTAAAAAAGTTGGACAAAAGTACTATTTAAATTACTTGTTTTGCAACTTAAAGTGAATTTTTTTTTTTTTTCAAAAAAGTGAATTTTTTTTTCAAACTTCGAAAAAATTTGGAATTTCATCATTTCTTCGGTATTTTTTTAGTTTATATAGAAAAGGAACTTATAAAAACTAAAAAAAAAATTTGGTTCGACTGTTTCAGATGCATCGCACGACCTCCATCACCGGCACCGATTTATAAGTGCAGACTCCAGGCGCCCCAGAAAAATCGTTACAACTTTGAAAAATTTCAATATTTTTTAATAATAAAAATGGTTTTTTAAAGCTTGAATATAATGCACTATCGTCTCAAAATTTCGTTTACCGCAATCATTTCCTTCCCTTTCAAAAAAATTGCTGAAAAAACGCTTCTTTTCGGCTTCTAAAGCAGACTACTGCCTTAAATACGGTTAGTGAAACTGAATTGATCAAATTTATTAAACATTTAAAAAATTGAGCGCCCCAATCTCTTATTTATAGTTACATACAGGTAACTTGGTAAAACAAATTATTTCCCCCTTTTTAGTACAATAAGGGGCCCGACCACTTCGAAAATTTCAAAAAATCGAAAGCAAGCAAGACTTGAAGAAATCGACGATGATGAGCAACCAGAAGGGATTTTGTACGGTGCGGGAATTGCCGATTGAGTTTAGGTAAGAGTTTTTCATAGTATAAAGTTCAAACGCGTTTTTCTCGAAACAACGTTTTCAAAATCTAGCTCCATCGTATCACTAAAACTAATAAACCGATTCTCTTGAAGTTTGAACCACCTATTGTAAACATGATTCGCAACAAGATGACCCTCGCTGGTTTTGAAATTTTGATTTTTACTCTTTTTTTGCGAAAAACTGCGAAAAAACGCGTTTTTAAAACTTTTTTCGTTTTTCATCTGCCATTTTTTTATTTTTTGATAAAACTTTATATCCGAGGGTCATTTTGTAGCTGGTGTCATACTGAATCTAGTGGACTTTGATTTTTTTGTTTCAGACAAGCCGTTGCCGAGTTGTGATGGAGCTACCTAGCCCACCTATTTTTGAGGCGTTACGTTAAACTATAGTTTGTGTACTAAAAATGAATAAAAATAAATTAAATTTAAAAAAAATGCATTTCAAGACTTTATTTATCAAGCCCAACAACTTTTATATTCATATATTTTATAAAATCCTCAAAAAAAACGCGAAAATAGCCTTTTTCGTGGCTCCAAAGTGGACGGGCCCTTAAATAAGGGCTTGTATTTCAAAAATATTTTTTTTACATGTAAGTTTTTTTTTACCTCGGGCTTTTCCGAATCGATGGAATTGAGGGCAACCGTTTCCGCGATCGTCTCGTTTTCGTCGGCGTTCTCGTACCTCTTGTAGCCGAAGACCGTGCGATAGAAAAGGGCCGCGATGGAGGAGCCGCCCAACGGGCCAACCCAGTAGATCCATTGATGGGACCATCGACCGGTCCAAATTGCCGGCGCGAAGGATCTCGCCGGATTCATGCTGCACCCGGTGTAAGGGCCGACAACCGTCGCCAAACCGGTCACCGCGAGGCCGAATTTCAACGCGGCCGAATCCATGTTCCTCGCGTTACGCTCGTCCCAAGTCGCGCACGCAAACAACATCAGCACCCCCGTCGCAAGACCCTCCATCATCAGGCCTTGGATCCAACTCAAGCCGGGATTCAGATCCGTCACGCAGAATGACGCGGCCTCGGCCGGGCCCGATTGCGTCAAAAGGTCCGCTGGCGTCACCAACTGCGGAACACCCCAGATACGAACGTATTTCAATTACCCAACGTCGCTTACTTCGTAGCAGATAATCGACCCTTCTTTTTGGTCTTAAGGTACTAGTCTCGCCAAGCCGTGTTTTTTTATAGATTTTTATTTTTATTTTGAGGACACATTCACAACACTATTAAGGAGTTTCGGTACAAAAGTCAAAATGTTAAGAAATTGATCAAATTTGGTGATAATGTTCTTCAACATTAAGTGCGAAAACACAATTTTTTTCAAAATTTTCTTCTACTTAGTTATCGAGTTATTAAGGGGTTACCCCCACTTGCGATTTCGAAAAAATCGATTTTTTTTTAATTGCATTTTTCTGAAGTATAAGTATCTGAGAATATGTCCTGAAAATTTCAAGTCGATCCGAAGAAAATTGACTGAGATATGAGCGTTGAAAGAGAAACTTTAAACGCGTTTTTCTCAAAATGGCATTTCTGAAGTCGGTGACCAAGATTACTCGAACACTAATGAACCGATCTTCTTGAAATTTTGCAGGGTTATTTAATACATAAAAATGTAGTCTTTAATCGTTCGATTTTTTTCGTTAAAATCGAACCATTAACTTTGACTGTCCGCCATTTTGTGAAAAATGAATATTTTTTAAAATCCTTCGATTAAAGACTAGTTTATACTTATATTTGACTAAATCCATCCGCATTTTTTTTTCAGATGATCCACTTCGCCGCAATGTTGGTCACCGCAAACCGTGTATATAAAAACATTATTTCATTGACGGCCATTTGCCACTAAACAATGTAATATTTTTCAATAAAAAAATTACTGAAAGTTCTTCAAGATGTGTTCTTTAAGATGGTATATTGATCGATTAAAAAAGTTTTGTAGTTTTCTTTAAAAAAATTCATGAAAAAGGCCTTTTTTGCGCTACAAGTGGGGGTAACGCCTTAAGCATTAAAGCAGATTTCTTATGCCCGCAATGTATACCTATATATATATGGAAACGCTATGCTCATACACGTAAACTTTAGTGTTAACTTACTCGATAACTGTGCAGAAGAAAAATCTGAAAAAATTTGTATTGTAAAATTTGGCACTAAAGAATATGTTTACTAAATTTTCTAGAATTCTGAACGTTTTTAGATTTTTCATGTTTTTAACATGGTTTAGCATGGCAACATTGTATCGCCCATACCGAACATCCTTAAGGGGCCAGTCCACTTTGAAAATTTCAAAAAATCGATTTTTTAAAAACTGTTTTCGAAAGTACGTACATTCAGAAATATTGTGTCAAAATATTATGAAAATCCGAACTCTCTAAGTATTTTTTTTTACCTGAACGTCAGGACCTCATTTCGTCTACATGAGCGTATAGCGTGCTCGGCCGATCATAGTATAAACTTCATAGTCAAACGCGTTTTTCTCGAAACAACGTTTTCAAAATCTAGCTCCATCGTATCTCTAAAACTAATAAAGCGATTCTCTTGAAATTCGAACCACATATTGTAAACCTGATTCACACCAAGATGCCCCTCGATGGTTTTAAAATGTTTATTTTTACTTTTTTTGGGAAAACTGCAAAAAAAAACGCATTTTTCAATTACTTTTTTCATGTTTCATCTGCCATTTTTTTATATTTTGATAAAACTCTATATCCGAGGGTCGTTTTGTAGCCGGTGCTATACTGAATCTGATAGACTTTGATTTATTTTGTTTCAGACAAGTCGTTGCCGAGTTGTGATGGAGTTACCTAGCCCACCTATTTGTGAGGCGTTACGTTAAACTATAGTTTTTGTACTTAAAAATGAATTAAAATTAATTTTTTTTTTAAATGTAACTTTATTATATACTTTATTTATCAAGCCCAACAACTTTTATATTCATATCTTTTATAAAATCCTTTAAAAAAATCGCGAAAACATCCTTTTTTTTTGGCTCCAAAGTGGACTGCCTCGTTAAGCAATGTCTAGCGACGCTAGCGCTACGAAGGGACTGGAGCAGACTAGAACCGGCGATCTGGCGGCGCTGCAAGCGTTCGGTGTGTTCATCGGTAGAAAATGTAACTAGAGACGCGGCAGATTTTTCATATTAACGTTTTATATTCCTGTATATATAGTAATATGAAAAAGTTAATATGAAAAATCTGCCGCGTCTGTAGATACATTTTCTATCTATATATCTATCTATCTTCTATATTCTATATATCTCTATATATATTGCTAGGTCAAAATTAGTAAATGAATAAAATAAAAATTCGTTGAAACAATAAAAAACTTTTATTATCAATTCATCGCAGTGAAATTCATCAATTCAACGATTCGCGATACGATGTCCCACATTTCCGTTGTTCGTAACCTCTACATGGTTCTTCTTTTCTTTTTCTCTTTATTCACGGGTCATCATTTCGATCGCTTTTCTATTTTTGGCGATCATTTTTCGTTTGGCAAATTTGCCTTTATGTCGCACTTGTTCCATTATTCCGGCCAGAGCTGAAGTTTTGCATTTCCGTTTATACTAAATATCACAACTAAAACGCGCGGGGCTTGCGACGTTGCCACGATCTCCGCGCTCGCTAGACTACAGTAGTGTGTGCATATCGGTATACGCAGAGTGTCTACGTATTAGTAGCCGGAATGGATAGTCTGATACAAAAGTGAGGGTTAGGTGATGAAGGGAACGTTGTTAATTCTGGAACTCGAAACATTAAATTAGGCGTTTTCTTCGCTCCTTTATAAGTTTTTACATCCTGACAAGATGTACAACCTACATTATAAAGATATTTCGCAATATTTCGAAGCTTTCATCGATTGAGCGGAGAATAAACTTTTCAACGTGACTGCGGCGTGCCTACTACCTTAAGAGAAGCAGTACGGCTGTACAAAGATCGATTGCCCGATCGTAATCATTTCCCATCAGTTTCTGTTCACCTCAATATCATTCCAGAATTCCGTGGAATTGGTAGTGTTGACAATAAAATCTTGACAAAACTCGTTGAATTATTATTTATTCAATATTTCTGACTTGAAGGTCATTTGAAGGTCATGCTATGTAACATGGTTGAATACATTTGGATGCCGGCTACAATGTGCAAGGGGGGAAAATATGCCATTCCATCGAGGAAAAAACTTTCATGACCTTGAAAAAAACCGAAAAAAAATATGATGATAGCCATGTGCGACGTTCCAAACTGTTCAAATTCCGACATGTATATACTTCGTATTTTCAAATCCGACAGAGATATTCAGGTGTTCTGTTTCTCGTGACTCACCGTGTATAACGTCGATGTGTTTAATGACAGCGACTAGATTGAACATCGAACGCGCGGGCAAGAAATCTTTGAGTTCGCATGCAAATATTGGGAAAAAAATCATGCGAATACGTCGACATAAAACGAGTTAACGGATGACTCGACCCCAAAACAAATTTGCCAAGTTTGCGAAGCTGCGAACCCATGTGAAAAGAGAGGGGGAGAGAGAGAGAGAGAGAGAGAGAGAGAGAGAGAGAGAGAGAGAGAGAGAGAGAGAGAGAGAGAAAGAGAGGGAGGGAGAGAGAGAGAGAGGGAGGGAGAGAGAGAGAGAGAGAGAGAGAGAGAGAGAGAGAGAGAGAGAGAGAGAGAGCAATTATCGATAATGTTCTCTCCTCTCGTGTTTCAACTGCCTTCGCCGTATCTGTGAATTTTCGTAACAGCTTTGTCGTAAGAATCCTCCACTCTGTGCACTTCGACCGCAGCCCGGTCCCCCCGCTAGGAGTCCACTCTAACTTCATCTCTCTTCGCGTTACGTATGAATACAAATGCATTTATGCGGAGCTTTTCCCCAATAATTCGCACGCACCGACCGAGTGTCGGTTTTATAAATCGACAAAAAAAACGAGGCATATACACTGGAAGGGGGATGCTTCAATGGTTAAAAAAATTATCTTGGCTAACTTTTTATTTTTTTGGTTTCATTTATTTTGTTTCCTTGGTCACATTTAAAAAAAAATTCTCGCTTAAGGTTTTTGATTTTTTGGTGTTTCATTTTTTTCTTTTTTTTTCGTTACGGTTTTTTTTCATTTTATCTTGGTTAAAATTCTTTTGATTTTTTAGGTTCAATTAAAAAAAAAATATCGGTTAAATTTATTGGATTTTTTATTCGTAGGATTTTTTTCTATTTTTTATTGATTACCTGTTGATCCGTAGAGGCTTGTATAGACTGACCTTTAAGAGACCGTAACCGAGGACAGCTCCGATCATCTGTGACACGAAGTACACGGACGCTTCGGTGAGAGTCTTTTTGCCGAGTACCACGGCACCCACGGTCATCGAAGGGTTCACGTGGGCGTGACTGATGTGAGCGAAACACTGCAATTTTTATTTGTTTTTACTCAGACTTATAGTCACGCAGAGTGGTTCACTTGAGGGGAGAGATACCTTTAGGCGAGGAAAAAAATTATTAATTTTCGTGACTTTTTATTTAAAAGAATGATTTCTTTATTATTTTTAAACTTGTGGTATGTTTTATTACTCCTTTTGCCTGTAACATGGTATTTTTTTTAGTAATGTTTGATAACAATGGCGGAGGTATGGCTCGGGCTTGTAAATATATATATATATATATATATATATATATATATATATATTTATAAAATATAAATAACAATACGATTACGTAAAAATGTAAATTTTGTTAATCAGCAAACCATCCACCCACAAGCTGCGACAAAGCATAATGAGGTTTCCATCACCGCTATCGCAATATCCTTAATTCTCATTCAGTCATGAAAAATTCATCGAGATCATGTGCCATTAAAAGTCAAGTATAGTTGTTGCCAGCTGTTCTTGGGGCAAACAAGAACCGAGGAGGCCACGGGTTCGTATAGGAGATGCTTCGATAGTTCGAACAGCAAATGTGGAACACAAATAGCGTCTGCATTATGAACGTAACCATAATGTCTGTATATATGTACACTAAATATTATACGTCGAGGCAGCTTGAGGGATCTGAATAAGCTTGAAATTTCAAAAATACGATTTTTTCGTTGCATGATTTCATAGCCTAGGTTTTTAAATTTAATTGGCAACAAAGATTTTGGTCAAATAGAAAAAT
>OY723387.1:5222232-5224732 GCA_963210295.1 Ophion ellenae | reverse complement strand
ACTGAGCGATTTGCTTTTTAACTTCGATCCTGGATCTCACCTGTATTACTATCATCACCGCGAGACCAAACGTCACTGTGATTTGTAAGTGAGACGGTGTAACTCCCAGGCTACCGATGCATCCCATGCAACCGAGAAAAACGAGAATGGCCGTACCCACGAGCTCGGCAATTCCCGTCAAAAAAGTGTCCCACATCGCGGTATGGTCGTACATGAGCTTTTTAAAGCCTGAAACAAATGGAAATGAAAGGCGTAAAGACTTATTTCTTATACTCAGCAGAGGTATTGCGAAGACTGCCGACTCGAGAACAACGTTCGAGGATAAAAAGATAGTTAAAAGAGTAGGAACACCTGTGCGAAAATAGGCAAACACGAGAGTGAACTCGTAATCATATTTTTTTTTGTATGTAAACAAAGCCTCGTTCGTAAAAACATAATGGAGTTTGTATAATAATAATAATAATAATAATAATAGTATTAATAATTATATAACTGCCTAATAAATAGTAATGATAAAATATAATACAATATATTGTAGTATTATTATAATATAATAAAATAATAATAATATAACGATTACGAAAACAACAACAAGAAACAGTAACAATGATAATAATTATTATAACAACAACACAATGATAATAGTAAAAATTATAATGAAAACTATTTTAAAAAAAGAAACAAGTATTATACAATAATAATGATAAAGAAAATAATAACAGCACAACGCCAAAATCTACAACAACAATAACAACAATGACGATGATCAAGATGATGATATTGATGATAACAATAATAATAAATAAATCATAATAATAAGGAATATAAAAATATTAAGGGGAGGGGTTTCAGCGTGAAAAAAAAACACTTTTTTGCGATTTTTTTCGTCTATATGAATAGAGTAAATTTATTGAAACCTTTTGTTCATTGTTAAGTGTCATTTCGAGAACATTCCGTGAAATTTGTACGCGAAAATATCCACAAACAAGCCGGTGCCGCCTTTTTCTCGAAAACACTTTTTCCAAGTCCGTGTTTAGTTCGTTTGAAAATTATATGACCAATTTATTTCAAACTTGGTACACACTTTCTACATATAAAATACCTCCCCCAACGGTAAGTTTGAGATTTTTTTTTTACATTGAGGGGATTTTCCACCCCCAGAATGGCGGAATTTTCCGTGAAAAATAGCACTTTTCACTTTACATGACCACCAAAAATTTAGAAATGAAAAGAAAAATTATCAACGACCGTTGGGGGAAGAATTTGATGATACTTTGACCAAATTTTAATGTTACTTGATTTCAGATAATTTCTAGCTGAGATACAGTGAACACCGCAAATCGTGTTTTTCCAAAGGCGTTCTTGGAGAAGCTTTGTCATCGCCTTGTTTGTGGATATTTTCGCGTACAAATTTCACGGAATGTTCTTGAAATCACACTTAACAATGTACAAAAGGTTTCAATAAATTTACCCTATCCATATAGATGAAAAAAATTCGCAAAAAAGTGTTTTTTTTTTCACGCTGAAACCCTTGCTTTCCCCTCAATGACTATAAAATAACAATAATAAGGAATCTAGCAAAATCATTTTCTCCGACAATGTTTTTGTCTCGGCTACTGGCCAGATTATGATCATGGATACGCAGACTGTTATCATTATAAACGGCTGTCCCGCAGGATAGTCGAGACGCAAGCCAGAGCGCGGGCGTGCGGTCACCTATCCGGGTGTTGGCCCGAGCCTACCCTGCTTTATTGGAAAATCGTCGGAGCCACGTATCGACTGCGCATTCACCACTGCCAAATGTCATTATGATTATTTTTTGTAAATTTATTTATAAAAGCTGATATGACACGAATCCATGTGAATTCACATTACTGTTATTGACATTTCTTATCACGAGTTCACAGAAATGCCCCTTTCCGATTTTATCCGCGCAATAATTATCTCCCGAAGGATGAAGTGATGTTTTTTTTTTTTTTTTTTTCGTCGTCTCGAACGTAAGTGACGACTGGGATTTTGAAGGAAACACAATAATCACAAGCCCGCGAAAGCTTCGCGAAGTTAAACAGTCGCGGCGAAGTAACCCCGCGAAAAAAAGCTTCGAACGATGATGAGGCGAAGAGCAGGCGACGAGATGGCATGCTTCTTTTTGCACGATTTCCGAAAGAATTCGCGTGGACTTTTCGAAGGAGCTGTCAACCTCAACACGTTCAACGGGCTCCACACGTAATGTAGTATCGACTTATATATATATATATATATATATATATATATATATACACACACACACACACACACACACACACACACACACACACACACACACACACACACACACACACACACACACACACACACACACACACACACACACACACACACACACACACACACACACACACACACACACACACACACACACACACACACACACACATATACATATATATATATGTGTATATGAGGCATGCCACGTGAATCCGGTGGACCTTTTCCCTGA
>OY723387.1:5192232-5219732 GCA_963210295.1 Ophion ellenae | reverse complement strand
TTAAATCTTTAAACGCGTTTTTTCTCGAAATGAGATTTTTCAAATTTGCTGACATTGTAACTCAAAGAGCAATTATCCGATTGACTTGAAATTTGAACTGCGTACTCTTGAATATATTTACTCCACAATGACGTAGGATATTTTTGATTGGATGAAAATTGACGATTTGGCATTGAAAAAAAAACGACCATTTTATTGACGCTTCCAGAATTTGCCTGCACTTTGTTTCATCCGCATCTTTTTGTCCTGGTAATTTAATATTGAATATGTAGGGAACTATATGGATAATTTATTTTAACACCAACGAAAATTAATTTTTTCGGAAATATATAGAAAACGTGTTTCTTACTAATCCTATTATTATTGATTTTTTACTATTTTTTTACTAGTACTGGTTTTTTGTAAATATACGTATAAAGAGATGTGTTTTTTTTTTTGTAATTATTGACACGCACATAGCCACCAAATTACCGTTATACACGCGAGCGAGACGGCGAGTGGAAGTTAGTAACTTTATTAAAATTAACATATTTTCATTTCGCACTCACTCCAGCCACTTGTTCCCAACGCACTACCGTATCACATCCGCACGAGGGCACAGGGAAACTGGGAAAAACTCGTGCCTCCACGGGTGGCTTCATTTCCACCGCGCTCGATAGCCCGGGCGCGCGAGCCACTGTGAGGCTGAGCGGTCACCCATCCGAGTATTGGCCCGCGCCAACGAGGCTTGACGCGGGACGTCGCCGCACGACGAACGCATCGACTGTTCGTCGATTTTGTTTCTATACGTACACATGTACGTAATATTATTACAATCGGGGGGTGGGGGCTCGTCACTTTCTCATCAATATCGACGAAACCTACACACGGGAACTCCATGTCCAACCGTCGGTGCGTGACTAATATTAAATATTTTCCAATCGCAATAACCAACAATAATTCGTTATCGAATTTGGTCTCATTCCATTTCGGTTGCAATCATTCGCAGTTTTTTTTTTTCTGGAAATTTGTCAATTCATTTTGCTTGAAGTTCGAGAAGGATTTGCAAAAATGAGAGATGAAAAGTGTAGGAAAGAAGATCGTGCAGTTTTTTTCCTCGGCTAAGGGGTCTGCGTAAACTTTAAGACCTTAGGCCACTCCAGAGGCCGAAAAATAGGCTTTTTGGGATTTTTTTTTTTTTTTCAGAAAAACTACAAAATAAATCGAGATTACAAAAAGGGTATTTATCATACATATCAGTGACTGTATACAAAATTTTTTTTTAAAGCGATTAATTTCAAAATGGCGGCTGTGCAGCGTTTATCTCAAAACTTCATTTTTCAAGTTGGCCGGAAACATGACAGATAATTTTCAACCGATTCACTTTAAATGTGGAATTTATCTTAAAAAATACATTGTCTATGGAAGTACGTAGAATTTTTTTTATATTGCATAGTTAATTTGTTATTAACAATTATCTGACGATATTTTAGGCAAATGTTTGGAAAGGGAGAAATTTCGTCTGATAATTGTTAAGGGGTAGATTGCGATTGCCCCCCACTTGCGATTTTGAAAAAATCGATTTTTTGTTTATTGCATTTTTGATTTTGTTTATTGCAAAATTGACTGAGATATGAGCGTTGAAAGAGAAGAATCCGTTGTGTAAACGACCGGCTAGCCTGCCGTCTGGCGCGCTCGACCCTCCCTCCGATCTTCAATGCATTGTTCGATGAAAACGGTCGTATACCTGGCATTCAGAACGTTCATATAATAGACTGGAATTCATAAAAACGGGCCCGGAATTGATGATTCTATGTAAGTTTACAAAAAAAAATATTTTCTTCGTGTAAACTGAAATTGAAACTTTAAACGCGTTTTTCTCAAAATGGCATTTCTGAAGTCGGTGACCAAGATTACTCGAACACTAATGAACCGATCTTCTTGAAATTTTGCAGGCTTATTTAATACATAAAAATGTAGTCTTTAATCGTTCGATTTTTTTTTCGAAAAAAATGGCCGTTTTACAGCCAAAAAACGGCCGTTTTTTTTCGTTAAAATCGAACCATTAACTTTGACTGTCCGCCATTTTGTGAAAAATGAATATTTTTTTAAATCCTTCGATTAAAGACTAGTTTATACTTATATTTGACTAAATCCATCCGCATTTTTTTTTCAGATGATCCACTTCGCCGCAGTGTTGGTCACCGCAAACCGTGTATATAAACATTTCATTGACGGCCATTTGCCACTAAACAATGTAATATTTTTCGATAAAAAAATTACTGAAAGTTCTTCAAGATGTGTTCTTTAAGATGGTATATTGATCGATTAAAAAAGTTTTGTAGTTTTCTTTAAAAAAATTCACTAAAAAGGCCTTTTTTGCGCTACAAATGGGGGTAACGCCTTAATAACAAATGAACTATGCAATATAAAAAAAAAATCCTACGTACTTCCATAGACAATGCATTTTTCAAGATATATTCAATATTTCAAGTGAATCGGTTGAAAATTGTCTGAGTTATGTTTCCGGCCAACTTGAAAAATGCAGTTTTGAGATAAACGCTGCACAGGCGCCATTTTGAAATGAATCGCTTCAAAAAAATTATTGTGTACAGTCACTGATATGTATGATAAACACCCTTTTTTGTAATCTCGATTTATTTTGTAGTTTTTCCGAAAAAAAATCCCCAAAAAGTCGATTTTTTCGGCCTCTACAGTGGCCTAACCCCTTAAGTACGGGAATTTGATTTTTTTCGACATAGTAGCCTAGGTCCTCAACTTTAATTTGCGAGGAAAAGTTTGTAAATATTTTGCATGTCTTCCAAAACGACCACTGGATAACTTCCAAAAATGACTTCGCCGAAAAATAGTCGACGGCGAAAATTTGGAAAAATTCTACACGTCAATTAAGAATCAAGGATGCTCGTAAAATATCGTTTTATGACAAACAGGGTAACTGTCAAATGCTCCACAAGAGATCAAACTTCAATCGAGTATCGCATTGAAGCGCGAAGAAACAACGCCATCTAGATAAATCGCCATATAAGTACACATTACAAATGAAAAAACCCCAAACAAATCCCATAAAACTTCTGAAAAGTAATTAAACATTAATCACTTCGATTATCTCAAAGTAACAATACAAAATCAGAACGGAGTATATTCCCAAAAAAAAATTGAAGGAATTTCAAAAAAAGCAACGAAATCCCACAAAAATGATTTAAAATAGTCAAATATAATCATTTTAATTATTTTGAGATAACGATCAAACATAAGAATAAAGTATATTTCAAAAAAAATTAAGATGTTCCAAAAAGACACTCAAACAAAGCCAAGAAAACTCTTCAAAGTAATGAATTTTTGATCATTTTAGTTATTTTGGAGTAGCGATCGATAAAATAATCTCATTTAGATCCCTATATCGAAACAGATAAACATTACGTGCATGTCAGAAAAAAAAAGAAAAAAAAATCACGAGACGAAATTATTTTCGTCTATAAAATACGGGGATTAATAACGTTTTCCAATCACCGCGAAATATCGTTGCCTTTTTCCCTCGTGGCGCACCCATCAAGCCTCGGCGATAAAGTACTATGTTCACGGGCTCTCCGTGAACATTATCCGTCGATATATACGCGACGCCATTGCAATCGGTGGATTCGACGGAGAGTAAAGACAATAATAAGGGTGGAAGAAGTGGAACGAGGTGTAAAATATCGTGGCCGCCTCGTTGTCCTTCTCTTTCTCTCTCGCCTCTCTCGCTCTCATCGATTATGCGCGAGATGCACGCAAACGTACGAGCGCCAAGTTTTACAAGTTTCAAGCGCGCGCGCGCGGCTACGAGCCAAAAAAATCGTTCGCATTTTGCTTTACATAATCGATTCCGAAGTTGCCCAGTCCTTGAGGAAGGCGCGAGAGAAAACTAAAATGGGTTACGAGAAAGAAAAAGAAAGAAACACTGGAACTCATCGATAGTCCTGAGGCCTCGCGGAGTGACGTATATAGGTCGTTTTCGCAGAGCCCAACTCGATGGGTACACCTTAATTTGTAGAAAGTGACTTTCGTGCGATTGGACGAATAGAGACAATGTGGAATGTGACTTTCTTTTTAATTGGACGACTATATGCATAAAGTTTGGTCATGTAGCGCACGTAGAGTTTGAGTATATTTGCGTGGAGTTCCGTTGATTTAGAGTTTAGGCGTTTAGAGGCCGATAAAAAAGAGTTCGGGCATCAGGCATATAGAATTTGGATGTGCAGAGTGAGGTTTGGATAGACTTTCAGCGGTGCAGAGTCTTGGGTCATTCAGTGTGCCGGCAATGTTGAGTTTGGACATGTTCAGAGTCCAATCCGTGTTGAGTTCTGCCATGGAGAGTTCAATCCGTGATGAGTTCCGCCATGTGGACACCGGGCCATGGAGAGTTCGGTTTCATAGAGTCAGGTCCATGAAAATTTTCAACCATGTGGAGTTTGGTCTTTCAGAGTGTCATGAATATTGAGTTTAGCCATGTTCAGAGTTCGATCCGTGTTGAGTTCTGTCATGGAGAGTTCAATCCGTGATGAGTTCCACCGTGTAGAGTCCAGTTCATGGAGAGCTCGGTTTCATAGTCAGGTCCATGAAGATTTTCAATCATGTGGATTTTGGTCCTTCAATCTGTCGTCAATGTTGAGTTTAGTCATGCTCAGAGTCCGATTCGTGTGAGTTCCGCCATGTAGAGTCCGGTCTATAGAGAGTTCGGCTTCATAGTGTTAGATACATGAAGATTTTCAACCATGTGGAGTTTGATCGTTCAAAGTGCCGTCAATGTGGAGTTTGGACATGTTCAGAGTCCAATCCGTGTTGAGTTCTGCCATGGAGAGTTCAATCCGTGATGAGTTCCGCCATGTGGAGACCGGGCCATGGAGAGTTCGGTTTCATAGAGTCAGGTCCATGAAAATTTTCAACCATGTGGAGTTTGGTCTTTCAGAGTGTCATGAATGTTGAGTTTAGCCATGTTCAAAGTCCGATCCGTGTTGAGTTCTGTCATAGAGAGTTCAATACGTGATGAGTTCCGCCATGTAGAGTCCAGTTCATGGAGAGTTCGGTGTCATAGTCAGGTCCTTCAATGTGTCGTCAATGTTGAGTTTAGTCATGCTCAGAGTCCAATTCGTGTGAGGTCCGCCATGTACAGACCGGTTCATGGAGAGTTCGGCTTTATAGTTTCAGATCCATCAAGATTTCCAACCATGTGGAGTTTGATTTTTCAAAGTGTCGTTAATATTGAGTTTAGCCATGTTCAGAGTCCGATCCGTGTTGAGTTCTGTCATGGAGAGTTCAATCCGTGATGAGTTCCACCATGTAGAGTCCAGTTCATGGAGAGTTCGGTTTCATAGTCAGGTCCATGAAGATGTTCAATCATGTGGATTTTGGTCCTTCAATGTGTCGTCAATGTTGAGTTTAGTCATGCTCAGAGTCCGATCCATGTTGAGTTCTGCCAAGAAGAGGCCAATCTGTATTAAGTTCCGCCATGTACAGTCCGGTCTATGGAGAGTTCGGTTTCAAAGAATCCGTCCCATAAAGATTTTCAACTATGAAAAGTTTAGTATTTTATAGTGCCATCAATGTTGAGTTCAGCTGTGCTCAGAGTCCAATCTGTATTGAGTTTCGTCATGTAGATTGCACTTTAGGGAGGGTTTCGCTTAATAGAGTTAGGCAATGAAACATTCGAGCGGTCTTTCAAAGTGCTCAATGAAACATTCGAGTTCGGTCTTTCAAAGTGCCGTCAATGTTGAGTTCCTCTAGTCCAAAGTTCAATACGTGTTGAGTTCCAGCATGTAGAGTGCGATCTATGGAGAGTTCGACTTCGTAGCGTCAGGCCCATGAAGATTTTCAAC
Organism: Ophion ellenae; assembly: GCA_963210295.1. Taxonomy (NCBI): domain Eukaryota; kingdom Metazoa; phylum Arthropoda; class Insecta; order Hymenoptera; family Ichneumonidae; genus Ophion; species Ophion ellenae. The sequence goes on along the minus strand of OY723387.1, from coordinate 5,213,880 downwards.
CATGTGGAGTTCAGTCTTTTAGAGTGTCATAAATGTTGAGTTTAGCTATGTTCAGAGTCCAATCCGTGTTGAGTTCTGCCATGGAGAGTTCAATCCGTGATGAGTTCCACCATGTAGAGTCCAGTTCATGGAGAGTTCGGTTTCATAGTCAGGTCCATGAAGATTTTCAATCATGTGGATTTTGGTCCTTCAATGGTCGTCAATGTTGAGTTTCGTCATGCTCAGAGTCCAATTCGGGTGAGTTCCGCCATGTATAGTCCGGTCTATGGAGCGTTCAGCTTCATAGTGTCAGACCCTTGAAGATTTTCAACCATGTGGAGTTTGATCTTTGAAAGTGTCGTCGATATTGAGTTTGGCCATGTTCAGAGTCCGACCCATGTGGAGTTCTGCCATAAAGAGACCAATTTGTGTTGAGTTCCGCCATGTACAGTTCGGTCTATGGAGAGTTTGACTTCGTATAGTCAGGCCCATAAAGATTTTCAATAATGTGGAGTTCAGTCTTGCAAAGTGCCGTCAATGTTGACTTCGACCATGCTCAGCCTCCAATCCGTGCTGAGTTTCGTCATGTAGATTCCTCTCTATGGAGCGTTTGGCTTGATAGAGTTAGGCCATAAAGCTTTCGAGGACCGCGGATTCTTTTAAACTGCAGTCAATCCAGAGTTCAGCCACATGGTGTCCGATTCAAACAGGATTAAGTGCACATGGAGCTTCGCCATGCATAGATTCTAATACACGGAGAAACCAACTATGCACATTTCGGTCCATTGAAAATCCAACTACATAGAGCCTAACCCATGCAGATGTTGCACAGATAAAGTTGACCGAGTTCGGAAATAAACTGCGTGGAGACAGACTCATGTACCGTTTGCACAAAAATCGAGCCGCATTGCACAGTCTTCCATTCTATGCTTCCATACCAAAATTCCCGTAACCGGATATTCGATTCCCAAGTATCAGTGGGTTTCTCTGGCTACCGGGTTGCTGCATCATACTTGGTAATCCAACTGCATTACACGTAATAATGGCAATCCTTTAGCTGCTAAGCTTCCTAAGCTTCCATACCGAAACTCCCATAACCCGATACTCCATTCCCAATTACCAGTGGATTCCAATGGCTACCGAAGTTTCCTCTATCGCAGTTTGAAAGAAGCATCGTCACGTCAAGAGCCGACACAGCCTGACAGTATTCATCTCCTGTTTCTCATCTCGGAGATAACCTCCAATTAAGGGGCTATACCAGTGTGACACTTTCAATCGATCGAATCGAATCGATTAATTATTTTTGCCTTTTTCGAAAGTCCATAACTTCAAGAATATCCTGTAAACATTTCAAGGCCGTATCTCTGATCATTTTATCTTGCAAAAATCGATAGTTAAATCTTTAAACGCGTTTTTTCTCGAAATTAGATTTTTCAAATTTGCTGACATTGGAACTCAAAGAGCAATTATTTGATTGACTTGAAATTTGCACCGAGTACTCTTGAATATATTTACTCTACAATGACGTAGGATATTTTCGATTGGATGAAAATTGACGATTTGGCATTGAAAAAAACGACCATTTTATAGGCAAGAAAAGAGACTTTTTTTTCATAACTACGCCATTTTGTTAGATTTTGATATTTTTCGAAAATCCCACGTCATTATACAGAAAATACCTTCCAGTTTAACGAAATTTTTTCCTTTCTTGGTTTCAGCTACTCAATCGGCCGGAATCATGTCAGCAGTGGAGGAACTTAAGCAGCGCATAAATCGCTTTGGGCTCAATATTTTTCTACGAAAAAATTATGCAATACAGGTCAAATATAGCCAAATATATTCTTAATTTTCCGAGACATTTAATTGAGTACTTTTCTTCCAAAAAAATCCCGAAAATCATCCAATTTTTCAGCGTTCACACTGGTACAGCCCCTTAATAATTAATCTACACATTTGCATACAGTCGACTAATTACGTGAATCTGAAGGCTCTGTGAGAATTGGCAATTTTTCTCGTTACATCCGCCATCTGTACATGACTACAAATGGGAATATCATGCATGTACATGTGCACATGTCTCCATACGTTTGTAACGTTGGACACACGATATCAGCAAGTGGAGGAACTTCGTTCGTTGGTGCAATATTCTCAATTAAAGAGCGACGAGCAACGGATAAGCAAGTTAGAGGCCGTGCACGAACGTACCGGTGGACAAATTGCCTAATGATCCAATCGTATGTTCCCGCTCGTTGCCGATTTCTACCTACAGCTTTAGATCGTCCGACGACTGGCATCCGCAACGTCTTCAATGGAAGATGGACAGAAAAGCAGGAGCGAGAAAGAGATACATGTTCACGTGTCCTTCGGACTTTTCTCTCCCACTCCCGGTCATTCATTTCGTGTAATGTACACTCGTCATTATCAATTTTCTTGCGGACAACGGCGAGTCTGTCGAATTGACTAGCGACGGAAGTGCGTGCCGCAAAGCTAGGGTTTGACGACCTACAATCGGCCAACTTTTCGCTTATATCTTTGTGCTGTTTTTTTACTCTTTCTGCAGTAGCATATTCGTGCATTTATGGTGAAACAAGTTTACTTTTCACAAAGTTTTACAGGTGGCGAAAAATTCAGTTCGTTTGGGTTTGTTTGGGTTTGTTTGAGCACTTTCGACTAGAACTGTCATAGCCAAACTATTTTTCTGAATGAACAATAAGAAAAATGCTTTTTAATTTGACGAGGTTTGAAAAAAGGGGAAAATGAAATATGTCTATCGCACACGTTGTCCTCGAATGTTGATACTAATGGATCGAAGATGACAAGACGATTCGAGACTACGACGAAAAAATGTCATTGACGTAACGAGCTATTCCAGGGTAAAATACACTGAGAAAAACTAATCATTGATCCAATATCATTGGTGCTATTGAATGAAATTTCGTTGATTCAAGTGTAAAATTGTTGGTGTAAATAATCGGATTTATTAGTCCAAACAAAACGCTATTGAATTTAATAACATGATAAAATTAAAAGTTTTTTCTTCATTCAAAAGATATATTGTTAGTTGAAAACAATATATTATTGAAACTATATAAGAAATTATCGCGAACAAATTATATAGTTTTGAATGCATTTTCTGCAACGTACAAAAAAAAACCTTTCAATTCATAACATGAATATTTTTTATTCGAGTACATAAGAAAAATTGAATTTCGCTCGTTTGATTCAGATAAAATTTCTATTGAGTAAATATGTTATTTTATTTTTTTCACCATATCCGATATTGATTTCCAAGTGCATTATTCGTTACAATATTAATACTTTATTTTGAGTGAAGAATATTAAGCAAATGTCCGAATTTGTTAAAAAATTGCGCATTGTGTTTCTTGCGCATTTGGTTGAAAACATTCAACCAAATCATGGCCGAGCGCCAACGAAGATATAGGTGTGAGGAAACCTGTAGTTCTCGGAGTAACCGCTAGAAGCCGCACGCGCGCTCGTTTCTCGTAAGCGTAGCGCGACCCGAAAATCTACTTAAGGGGTTACCCCCACTTGCGATTTTGAAAAAATCGATTTTTTTTTATTGCATTTCTTTGAAGTGTAAGTATCTGAGAATATGTCCTGAAAATTTCAAGTCGATCCGAACAAAATTGACTGAGATATGAGCGTTGAAAGAGAAGAATCCGCGTTGAAAGAGAAACTTTAAACGCGTTTTTCTCAAAATGGCATTTCTGAAGTCGGTGACCGAGATTACTCGAACACTAATGAACCGATCTTCTTGAAATTTTGCAGGCTTATTTAATACATAAAAATGTAGTCTTTAATCGTTCGATTTTTTTTTTCGAAAAAATGGCCGTTTTATAGCCAAAAAACGGCCGTTTTTTTTTCGTTAAAATCGAACCATTAACTTTGACTGTCCGCCATTTTGTGAAAAATGAATATTTTTTAAAATCCTTCGATTAAAGACTAGTTTATACTTATATTTGACTAAATCCATCCGCATTTTTTTTTCAGATGATCCACTTCGCCGCAATGTTGGTCACCGCAAACCGTGTATATAAAAACATTATTTCATCGACGGCCATTTGCCACTAAACAATGTAATATTTTTCAATAAAAAAATTACTGAAAGTTCTTCAAGATGTGTTCTTTAAGATGGTATACTGATCGATTAAAAAAGTTTTATATTTTTTTTTTAATTCATGAAAAAGGCCTTTTTTTGCGCTACAAGTGGGGGTAACGCCTTAAATCAATAACATATTCCAATATTTTATGGTATTGTAACAATCGCATATATCGGTGGCACTCCGCAGCAGCACATTTATTTGAATCAACCAATATATTTTTTCGATTCAATTGGTTTTTTTTCTCAGTGTACAAATCGTGTTTGTCGGTCTCGTGGGTTTGCGGCCGTTTGGGGAAAATTGCTCTCACGTGTATGGCGCTTTTAATGCAGGAAGTCGATAAATGCCAATGCAAACAAAAGGTCAAAGTCAAGTCTGAAGAATATCATTAACGCGAGCCCCCCGTTGCGCAAAGAGACCAAGAACGTTTCGAATGGAAAAAAAAAGAATGAAAATGAAAATGCTCGCAACCGCCGCTAGTGGACGCGAACTCTTGGCCTGGGCGCCGAGGCACGTTGGTCTGGGTCGGTACTCGGATGGGTGACCGCTCGGCCACGTACCAAATGCCGGCCGGAAATTTTTCCGAGTGTTCGGTGGTGCATGCAACTGGAAACTTAATATAGTTGACTTGTCGGCAGCGGTTTTTGACAATTTCCCTATGCCCTGGTGCAAACGCTATACTGTATTGGAAAGAATGATCTCAAAATCTAGTCGTTCATATTCACTTCATTTTCGGAGAGAACGAAGTTTCAATGATTTTTTAAATGTGTTCATCTATTTGCTAATAGCTAATTATTAAAATTGTTTTGTTTTAATTGAACTTTTTTTTACAGCTTAGTATTTTTGTAGTTTTTATAATTTCAAAAAAGCATTTGGTCATGCGAAACTTATTATGTATAGTAATTTATTATTATACTAAAAACAAATTTTTTTATTGTTCATTTCTGATTATTCTAGTTGCCAGAACGACCAACACCGATTGGCCATGCAGCAACATGCGGCACTTTGTTTGAATAATAATAACTTAATTATTTATCAATGTTTTCCAATTTTAAAAACTCAAACTTTGAAAGTCTGTGCATTAATTGTGTGGAAAATCCCGATTTCGTTATTCTAATTCTTAACGTAGTTTTATTAATCGTTTTGACTATCACATTGTATTTTTTTGATTAATCTTTAAAAATGGCGGACGTATGACACGGTCTTTTAAACTGCATTTTCAAAACTGGCGCGATATATACATCTAAAAAACTAATCGACCGATTCTGATTAAATTTGGTAGAAATCTTTCACCAATTGGCAAAATGGAGCCATTTTTTTCGGAAAATTAATTTTTTTTTGTTTGAAAGCATACCATTTAATCGATTTTCAATATTTCGCACTTTTTCTTGGTTCATATTCTGCGTGTGAGCATCAATGAAAGAAAAATCGTCGTTCGTTTTTTTTCGGATTATCCCCACCGACGCTACATGTCACGCCGTCTGACAATTCCGCCCGATCCTTTTAGAAGACCGTGCCATACCTCCGCCATTTTTAAAGATCAATAAAAAAAATACCGTACAACAGTCAAAAGTGGTAATAAAACATACACTAAGTCTAAAAAATAGTGAAGAAATCCGAGCTTAAAAAAAATCATGAAAATCAATTTTTTTCCTCGTCTAAAGATCCCCCCTTGAGGCAGTAGTCTGCTTTAGAAGCCGAAAAAAAGCGTTTTTTCAGCAATTTTTTTTAAAGGGAAGGAAATGATTGCGGTAAACGAAATTTTGAGACGATAGCGTATTATATTCAAGCTTTAAAAAACAATTTTTATTATTAAAAAATATTGAAATTTTTCAAAGTTGTAACGATTTTTCTGGGGCGCCTGGAGTCTGCACTTGTAAATCGGTGCCGGTGATGGAGGTCGTGCGATGCATCTGAAACAGTCGAACCAAATTTTTTTTTAGTTTTTATAAGTTTCTTTTCTATATGAACTAAAAAAATACAGAAGAAATGATGAAATTCCAAATTTTTTCGAAGTTTGAAGAAAAAAATTCACTTTTTTGAAAAAAAAAATTCACTTTAAGTTGCAAAACAAGTAATTTAAATAGTACTTTTGTCCAACTTTTTTAGTTCAAATAAAAGATTATTTAATACTGAAGCTAGATCACTTTGATTTTTTTCGATCGGACATATATTGTTTTTGCTATCGCCGGCACCGTTTTCTAAAACTTGTGAAAATGAAAACTCGAGAAAACGGGCTTTAAAGTTTTCGGTCCAAAAAAATATAAGTTTTTGGATACTTACACTAATTAGATGTTAATCAGCTATCCCCGGGCCATACAATAATCCTTCCTCTTCTTCAAATCGATTTTTTGAAGCCTGTAAAGCAGACTACTGCCTTAAAGTTCACCGGTCTTCGTAACCTATCTATAAACGCTCATAACTCCCTCCATTTTGAATAGATCAATTCGCAATTTTCGGTGAATATTTTTGAAACGTCATATTTTAAGAATCCGGCAAAAATAAAAAATCTATATTTTCAAAAATGTCCACTATAGGTAAGCCTTTGGAGGATGTCCAGCCTTTGGAGGAATTTTGAAATTAATTGCTTGTTTTGATTTTCATGCAGTCGTTATTGGGCGTTCGGAAAATTGACTTTAGCGTTAACTTCGCGCGTAATTATCACGATAAGGATACGCAGCATTTGTAGACTTTGTCCGTACTTTCTACCCCCCCCCCCCCCCCCTCCGCTTTTTCTCTCTATCTCTCCCGCTCTACTTGATCATCGATTTTATTGGCGGCGTATTGCGTATACCCTGAAGAACTCTTGATGAACCCCGACGTAATCTCAGAAAACATTTCCACTCGTCCCATCCTCCTCGATTTCCCTTATCATTTGCTTGCTTGCCCTCTTGTGCACTTTTTTTTTCTTAATCGGACGGAATAATTTCGGCATTTTTCTTCCGAGCTATCGATGCGGTCATTATTATCTTGAAAGATTTATGGCCATTCGTGCAGTTATATTTGAAAAAAATGAGTCATTTACACTATCAATGTCATGTTTTGCAGCACCGCGTCAAATCGACGAGCGGAATTTGTGAAGTATCTTTTGGATCAAGTTGCCCATATAAGTTAGTCGTATTATTGTTACATAATATTTCTAAATGTTATAAATTAAATAAAAATTACGTTAATAGAATAATTTTTACGATGATAACAACAATAAAAACAATATGAATATTATAATTTAAATGAAAATCATATCGATAAAATAATTTTTATGATACTGACGATAATAATGATCATGATAATAAAACATTTATCATTTTTATGGAGTATATTTGTTTATCATCATTAATGTTATCACTCAAACTTTTATTGTAATAATATGAATATAATAATATAAAAATATATCACATAAATAAAATCGACTTCCCAATTGGATAAAATAAACAACTCTAAGAAAATTAAATATAGAATGAAATTCCAGATCGATATATCGCTGACTTTTTTTTGCATCGAAAAACGAATAATTCTATAAAAACGTTTCCAGCCTCATCGTATACGCCTCAAGATCATCCAAAAATAAAGCATCCCAAGCATTATTTTTACGCAGGAATGCATTGCGTATGAGACGAACGAGAAGAAAAAGCAAAAAATGGACCAAAATATTTTTCGCGACTATTCAACTGTAAATTAATGGGGGATCAAATTGGCGGATTTCCAGAGGAAAAAAAACATCCGCGATCGAGGTGAGCCCGTCGTCACGATATTCCAAAGGAACGAATTTCTCTTTGCGTCATACAGCCTCGGCGGAATTGCTCGTTCTTGGTTCTTCTCTTTTGCTTTTTTTTCGTATCTGCAGGAAATTGTTGGCGAATGTTAATCCCGTGCGCGTTTACCGATACCGATATCGCGAGGCGCGGAATAATATATACGCAAGGAAAATGCAATCGCGACGATAATCATCGTGAAAATGAGCAAGCTGGGGTCGTCGACCGATTGCCGTGCCAATCAGAGTTCAGTGGGTCGTCGGAGAATCGGGTACCATTTCACTTTGTGATTTGAATTATTGTTGACCGAAAGGGCTACCCGCAATAATTCCTTCCAGTCAAATCGATAAGTCAATTATACACGGTAACGAATAGTTATTATTTGTTGCAAATAAGAAACTAAAAGAAGCGTTCGCCATCGGACCTATTGTCATAATTTTTGAGTTTTTACTATTTATTTAATTTTCGGCACGAGGGCACAGGGCAACTGCGAAAAACCGGTGCCAATGAAGGTTGCCCGCAATAATTCTTTCCAGTCAAATTGATAAGTTAATTATACGCGGCAATAGATAATTACTGTTTTGTTACGAAAAATAAACCAAATGAAGAAAAAGCGTTGAACGAACCTTGAAAAAAAAATCGGTTCGTCGTCGGACCGATTGTAATTATTTTTGGGTTTTTACTATTTTTTTTATTTTTCGGCCAGTACTTGTCACTTCAGTATTTCCATTAGTTATCGAGAGAACCCCCGGGGTATTGTGCGGAGTGCCGATTTACTGCCGTAATGTGTTGGCACGAGGGCACAGGGCAACTGCGAAAAATCGGTGCCGATAAAGACGGCCCGCAATAATTCCTTCCAGTCAAATTGATAAGTTAATTATACGCGGCAATAGATAATTATTGTTTTTTTTTTAGAAAAATAAACCAAATGAAGAAAGGGCGTTGAACGATCCTTGAAAGAAAAATCGGGTCGTCGTCGGACCGATTATAATTATTTTTGGGTTTTTACTATTTTTTTTATTTTTCGGCCAGTACTTGTCACTTCAGTATTTCCATTAGTTATCGAGAGAACCCCCGGGGTATTGTGCGGAGTGCCGATTTACTGCCGTAACGTGTTGGCACGAGGGCACAGGGCAACTGCGAAAAATCGGTGCCGATAAAGACGGCTCGCAATAATTCCTGCCAGTCAAATTGATAAGTTAATTATACGCGGCAATAGATAATTATTGTTTTTTTTACCAAAAATAAACCAAATGAAGAAAAAGCGTTGAACGATCCTTGAAAAAAAATCGGTTTGTCATCGGACCGATTATAATTATTTTTGGGTTTTTACGATTTTTTTTATTTTCCGGCCCATACTTGTCACCTTAGTATTTCCATTGGTTACCGAGAGAACCCCCGGGGTATTGTGCGGAGTGCCGATTTACTGCCGTAACGTGTTGGCACGAGGGCACAGAGCAACTGCGAAAAATCGGTGCCGATAAAGACGGCCCGCAATAATTCCTTCCACTCAAATTGATAAGTCAATTATACGCGGCAATATATAATTATTGTTTTTTTTTACGAAAAATAAACCAAACACAGAAAAAGCGTTGAACGATCCTTGAAAAAAAAATCGGTTCGTCATCGGACCGATTATAATTATTTTTGGGTTTTTACTATTTTTTTTCTTTTTCGGCCAGTACTTGTCACTTCAGTATTTCCATTGGTTATCGAGAGAACCCCCGGGGTATTGTGCGGAGTGCCGATTTACTGCCGTAACGTGTTGGCACGAGGGCACAGGGCAACTGCGAAAAATCGGTGCCGATAAAGACGGCCCGCAATAATTCCTTCCACTCAAATTGATAAGTTAATTATACGTGACAATAGATAATGATTGTTTTGTTGCAAAAAAGAAACTAAATAAAGAGAAAGCGTTAAGCGATACTCGAAAAAAAAAATAGTTCGTCATCGGACCGATTTTTTTTCGTTTTTGGGTTTTTACGATTGTTTTACGTTTTGGCTCCTATTTGTCACTTTAGTAATTCCATTGGCAACCGAGAGACCCCTTGGATACGCGGCAATAGATAATTATTGTTTTTTTTACGAAAAATAAACCAAATGAAGAAAGGGCGTTGAACGATCCTTGAAAAAAAAATCGGGTCGTCGTCGGACCGATTATAATTATTTTTGGGTTTTTACTATTTTTTTTCATTTCCGGCCAGTACTTGTCACTTCAGTATTTCCATTGGTTATCGAGAGAACCCCCGGGGTATTGTGCGGAGTGCCGATTTACTGCCGTAACGTGTCGATACGAGGGCACAGGGCAACTGCGAAAAATCGGTGCCGATAAAGACGGCCCGCAATAATTCCTTCCAGTCAAATTGATAAGTTAATTATACGTGGCAATAGATAATGATTGTTTCGTTGCAAAAAAGAAACTAAATAAAGAGAAAGCGTTAAGCGATACTCGAAAAAAAAAAATGGTTCGTCATCGGACCGATTGTTTTCGTTTTTGGGTTTTTACGATTGTTTTACGTTTTGGCTCCTATTTGTCACTTTAGTAATTCCATTGGCAACCGAGAGACCCCTTGGATTGTTGCCCTCGGTGCCGATTTACTGCCGTGACGTGTCGGCAGGAGGGCACAGGGCAACTGCGAAAAACCGGTGCCGATAAAGGCGGCCACATTTTTTATGAGTTTCCAGTTGCGTCGATCACCGGAAACTCGGTGAAACTACCGTTTCGCTCGGAACGCAGTGCTCAGCTATGAGCGGTCACCCATCCGGGTATTGACCGAGCATTCGCCGACGTCGCACATCCTTCACGCCGATCAACTTATCTTTTATTGAGTGAAGAACGAGATTCAAGGGGTCTGCGTGAGATTGAAATTTGAAAAATACGATGTTTTTGTTGCATGATTTTATAGCCTTGGATCTTTAATTCGCAATAAGGGTTTTGTATTAATTCCAAAAATTGCCCGAGTGGCGATTTTTGTGAAGTGTCCCTTTTTTACCCTTTTTTCTTGAAAATACGTTTTATGGAACCGTTTAAGTCGTAGATCAAAATCTATTAGTCCGATTCACTTCAAATTCGGACCAAGCATGTTTGATAATATTTTCTATCGTACGACCGTGTAATTTTTTTATACGTTCAACTATTTGTTGTAAAAAAAATGATTGGAGGTGTTTTTCTGGTTGAAAATCGAACTTCTCTTCCTACAGCTTGCTATTCTCGGAATTTTCAAAATGCCACAAAAGTACCCAGTCAAACGAAAGTTTTATACACTAAATCTTATAAAATATTTGTTATATTAAATTTTTCTATTTGGCGTTTTTATTTTTATTCAAAAATTTTATTCAATTTTTATATTAAAAAAGTCACAATTATATAGTAAAAGTACTTTTTCAAGTGTTCATCCCAAATGAGCCTAGTTGCCACAACTACTTGGATCGCTGGCTATGCAGCAACCGCGGCACTTTGTTTAAATAATAATAACTCCACTGTTTATCACTATTTTTGTAATAAAAAATTTACTCCAAGTTGGCAAGATTCTGTTCTAGTTGTGTCTAAAATTCGAAATTTTCAAATAAAATAAAATTAAATTAAAAATCAAATTTTCAAATTTGTAAATTAAAAATTAAATTTTCAAATTCGTAAATTCAAAATCAAATTTTCAAATTTGTAAATTCAATATCAAATTTTCAAAAAATCGATTTTAATTGCATTATCCGATAGTATAGACGGTTATAGACATGGACATGGCATCTTCGATTGATCGCAAGTAGACAATTTATATAAAAAATTCCGCACTCGAAACTTTAAACGCGTTTTTCTCGAAATGTCGTTTTTTAAAACGGGCGTAAAAAGAAGAGTTTTCAAACTATCCGTCTCAAATTTTGACCCAACATTCTTCACCCCATTCTGTATCTCGCTATGGAAGCTTTTTTTAATCTTCATATTTTTATATCGGAAAACTCGAAAAAACTGGCTAAATTCGATATTTTTTTTCAAACCGCCGCCATTTTATCAATTTCGATTTGAAAAACCTCCATAGCAAGATAGCGTTCATACCGATTAATAATCTTTTTACAAATTCTGTTTCAGATACTATTTACGGACTCCTTAAGGAGTCCTTTTTTCGAGGACATTTTCAACCGCTAAAAAAATGTAAAAAAAATAAAAATAAACGTTTGAAAAATTATTTTCCGCTCTTCGTGAGTGTTTTGGTGTGACATAAAAAAATCAGACTGATCAGCGTATTTTAACTATCGAAAAAAAAATCACATCACAATTCGTTGCCTTCGACTTACCGGTTCGTAAATCCGCGCTAGACATGCCGCCGGAATTTCGCTCGATAATCGATCTGAAACGAGTACACGCGCTTTCCCCGAGCAATCGGAACTACCGTGACGAGTTTTCCGTTTTTTATCAAATAAACAACGGATCCGTCGATCGAATCCCCGCTCTCCGAGAATGCACCAAACGATTCGCCCGATCCAACGAACCGATTTTTCACGATTCGGAATATCCAAAAACGAAAAAAAAAACAAAAACAAAAAAAAACAAAAAATATAAAAAAATCAACTGGCTCGATACAATTTTCCCAAATCGTACGTCTCAGTATGCGATAATTTTTCGAAATGAAAGAAGAAAACTAAGTCAACTTGAACTCGAGTTCGCGATCGTCTCAGGGCCAGCAGCCTGGTCGAATTCGTACTCAGCGAAGCTCACTCGATGTCGGCAGTTTTATCTCCTGGGCCACATTCTGTGTCGTACTATTTTACGTCTACGCCCCCCCCCCCCCCCCGCTCGCCACCCCTTCTCCATTCGCCAAAGCGAACTGACGCTTGTCAACTTTTCGACTTTATTAACGCGCTCCACACACACACACACACACACACACACACACACACGTATTTCTGTGGCTTTGTATCTACGAATGTGCATAAGTCCATGTGCATTTATAAGGAGATCGAAAACTTGTATACATCAACCTATACCGGGTGTCCCATTTTTATCTTACACTTCATTCATCTCGAAAAGTACTGCTTCAATTAAGTATTGAGTGCAGTGAAATTTTGGGAATTTAAGGGGAGATATACACCTATTCCATGTAAGTTGACAAATTTCATGATTTATTCATTCTCAAATTTTCAAACGCGTTTTTCTCAAAACCACGTTTTTCAAATCGGTACCCAAAATTTATCGAAAACCAATGAACCGATTGCCTTGAGGTTTTTTGTGGTTATTCTAGACACCATTATCTAGTACTTGTCACAGGATTTTTTTTCCGTTACTTAGTTTTTGTTCTATAGGCAAAATAATAACTAATTTTTGACCCAAAGATCACTATTTATGTTCAAACGTCCGCCATTTTGTCTCAAATCGATATTTTCAAAATTGGCTATGACATATACTAGATTATAGTATCTTATTTGATAATCTTTTTGGTTTTTTTTTTCAGACGATTTTTGAAGAAACGCCAGTGGGTAGCGTATACGCAGATTTTTTTTACGCCGCTCCAAGGATCATACAATATCCGTGTATATTTTTGCTATTTTTAAATAAAGACAATTAAACATATTTTTGAATGTATATACTTTTAGATAATTAAAACCCCAATCCGAAATTTCAAATAGTTTTCCTTGAAGGAATTCACAAAAATGACCTTTTTCCGGCTCCTAGGTGTATATCTCCCCTTAAGGAGGTCGGAGCGATTCAGTTGAGTCAAATGACGGCTTATTCCTTTTCCAATGAACCTCAAAAAAATTGCATACGAGGTACAGATTTATTCTGTATATGCTAATTTTTTTTAAATATGTAATTAAAGGGCAAAATTATGCATATTAATATTTTTATGACGTAAATTAGAAAAACTCTTGTGTTAATACCAACTTGAAAAAGTACGATATTAGCGATGATTATTATTTTAAAAAACTACGATGTCGAATGTTTTATACAATTCACAATGAAAGTATGAGTAATTTATAATTATGCCTATTCATATTTACGTCACGAGATTATTGGCCCATGGTTTACGACGGGCGAGATGAGGTTTTTTGTTTTTCGAAATGTTTACAAAGGTTTAGTTTGCGTTAAGGGGTTACCCCCACTTGCGATTTTGAAAAAATCGATTTTTTTTATTGCATTTTTTTGATGTATAAGTATCTGAGAATATGTCCTGAAAATTTCAAGTCGATCCGAACAAAATTCACTGAGATATGAGCGTTGACAGAGAAGAATCCGCGTTGAAAGAGCGTTGAAAGAGAAACTTTAAACGCGTTTTTCTCAAAATGGCATTTCTGAAGTCGGTGACCAAGATTACTCGAACACTAATGAACCGATCTTCTTGAAATTTTGCAGGCTTATTTAATACATAAAAATGTAGTCTTTAATCGTTTGTTTTTTTTTCGTTAAAATCGAACCATTAACTTTGACTGTCCGCCATTTTGTGAAAAATGAATATTTTTTAAAATCCTTCGATTAAAGACTAGTTTATACATATATTTGACGAAATCCATCCGCATTTTTTTTTTCAGATGATCCACTTCGCCGCAATGTTGGTCACCGCAAACCGTGTATATAAAAACATTATTTCATTGACGGCCATTTGCCACTAAACAATGTAATATTTTTCAATAAAAAAATTACTGAAAGTTCTTCAAGATGTGTTCTTTAAGATGGTATATTGATCGAATAAAAAAGTTTTGTAGTTTTCTTTAAAAAAATTCATGAAAAAGGCCTTTTTGCGCTACAAGTGGGGGTAACGCCTTAATCCGTTGTTAGAAATGGTTTATTTTATTGCTATATAACAAAAAAAATTACATAATCTTTAGTCTGAAAGTCTTGCCCATCTGACCGCACGTTAAATTACACACATTAAACTATTTTTATCTCTGGTGTTTGGTGGTGAAATTAAAAAAAAAAATCGTAAATACTCAGTATAGGCTAAACAACAACATGTATTTTTTTTAATTATTAAATTGAACCTTTGATTGTGGCTAACGCTCCAATCTCCTTAAGGCGGGATATACATTTATAACGATCAAAAAATCGATTTCTTTTCTTTTTCTTCAAACGATAGAACTATATATATGTGTATATATATATATATATATATATATATATATATATATATATATATATATATATATATATATATATATATATATATATTCCTAAAGTTTCAAAGCGAAATTCGAAAAACTTCAAACCTTACAGCCCGTCAACGATGTGCCTCGCCGCTCGGATTCGGAGCAAGCGTAAACTTCAAACGGGTTTTTCTCAAAACTGCATTATCGAAATTGGCGTGCAGGATTACTCAAAAACTATTAAGCCGGTTGAGTTGAAACTTGGGAGAAATATTGATAATATTGTTACCTTCTACTTGACGAGAATTGTTTTTGAAAAATTGGAAAAAAAACAACTTTTTCAATCCACATTTTATAGAAATGTGGCGCGAAATGTTGATATTTTTTTGTAAATACGTGCTATTTTCTCAAATTTGCATTTTATTCATTTTAATTACCGTCACATAGAAACTGTACATGTTCTAACTGAAAAAATGTTTCAACTTTTTTGCAAATCAATGTCTACGGGAAGCTAGACTGCACGCCGATTCGCAACTCCCGCGGCGATCTTGCTGTAACACTCTGCCACAGCTCCGTCATTTTGATGATGAATTAATTTTGAAAAATTGTTTCGTATGCTATAATATACTATTAAAGTATACCTAAAATTTGATAATTGTAGAATAATTATTTCTTAGTTTAAAAAATCTCTCAATATTGCTTATTTTTTTCCTGTCTAAATGTATATGTGGTAAGGATTTTTTTGTCAAATTTTTGGAAAGTGAAAAATTTGCCTAAAAAATCGTCTATTTTTTCGGCCTCTAGAGTGGCCCAAGGCCTTATAGGGGAACGTTGAAAAAGAAATATTTTTTCGTCCAATATTAAAAATGGGAAGATGGCGGACACGTTTTTTAAAATGCGATCATGAATTTTTTCACCAAAACATTTATCAACGAAAAACCAATAACTTTTGTAGGAAAAGTTTTTATATAAAGTTCATAATTTTGTTGGTTAGAATACAATTTTTTACTATTTTAGCGCTATCGAGAATGTACCACCATGAGGTACATTCTTAAAGGTCGTCGCTCACTCATCAACCCGGCACCCGATCAGCACCGCCTCGCCTCGAGCGGTTGTCATTTCTTAGATGGGCTTTCCATACATATGCGCTCACTTGTCAACTCCGTAGCATCACCGGATCGGCTCGCTCGCAAGAGTTGACAGGTGAGCGCATATGTATGGAAAGCCCATCTACGAAATGACAACCGCTCGAGGCGAGGCGGTGCTGATCGGGTGCCGGGTTGATAAGTGAGCGACGACCTTAAGTCTTCAACATCCTTCGCGTAAGTGTGCGTGTGGATGTGGGTATGAGTTTGTTTAAATTTATTCGATAACCCAAATGAACCCAAACATGGATTAGGTCTCTGCGGCTAAAAATGGCATTCTAACCTAAAAATCATGAACGTTATCGAAAACCTTTTCCTACAAATGTTAGTTTTGGCCTGATAAATGTTTTTAAACGTTTTTAAACGTTTTTAAAGGTTTTAAAGGTGAAAAAAAAATCATGATCCCATTTTTAAAAAAACATGTCAGCCATATTAATGTCGCCATTTTGAATTTTGGAAGAAAAATATTTTTTTAAACTTCCCTCTTTGAACGTTAAAACGAATAACTTCAAAAACTCAATTATACTCAATACTTGATCGGAGCAGTATTTTTCGAGATAAATCGGGTGCGAGATTAAAATGGGACACCCGATATATACGGATATATATATATTCAAATTCGATACATTTTTTTAGTTTCTTGTGTACATTTATAAAAGTGGCTATATAACGATTTCTGCTTTGCTCAATAAGTAACGGGTCAACAATATCGATTCATACACACACACACACACACACACACACACACACACACACACACACACACACACACACACACACACACACACACACACACACGCACGCACGCACGCACGCACGCACGCACGCACACACACACACACACACACACACACACACACACACACACACACACACACACACACACACACACACACACACACACACCCATGGAAATTTATATACGCAAAAATATACTGCAAATGTATTTGTTTAATAATTGTAATATATATGAAATGTATGCCATATATTGAAAATATATTTTGCATATATGTGCCAAATTCTAATTTTCGTAACGTTTTTATATATGAGATGTATATGCGTGGTATTACTGTATATCAATGTATCGTATATCAATGATATATGTAGCATTTACCCTGGATATATACCACATATATTTAGCATATATGTTGCATACACACTGCGTGCATATCACATATATACTGCATAAATGGTACATATATGCCACATATATACAGATATGCGTAGCATATCTGTATATAATGTTTATATGTAATAGCGTACTTTAACTGTAAGTGAAGTTTTCTTATGTTTAAGTTTTAAGTTTTATTAAGTTGAACTGTAATAGTGTTTATACACAGCATATATTTTTTGTCAGGAATATGTATCAAAAATGTATGCGTCATATATGACGCATAAGTGACACATATATGAGTCATATATGACGCATATATTTTTGATTAATTTTTCTGACAAAAAAATAGATTGAAAATATATCGAAAATATATGCGTCGTGTATGCCTCATAAATGCATCATATATAGTGTTTATACGTAGCATATATGTTTTGGTCAGAAAAAATATATCGAAAATATATGGGTTAATATTTGCCAAATATATGCGTGATATATTTGGTGCATATATAATGAATATATACGTATTATTCTATTTTTCGTCACTATATACGCGACCGATATATATATATGTAGCATATATTTTCTGCATATATTTTACATACATACATTTCCATGGGGGCACACACACACACACACACACATATATATATATATATGCGTGCGTGCGTGTGTGTGGGTGTGTGCGTTCAAGTGAATCGAAAATATGGTTAAACATGTTCATTATATCTGAATGAGTCTATTGAAAAAAATCCACCTCAATTACATACAAATTCATATATATATACATATTCATGTATATACATATATATGTATATATCATATATATATCATATATATATACATACATATAGAATTTAACAATTTTTCTTCGTATGAAAAAGTGATTCACTCATAAAATTAATTAAACATCTATTTAGTATGAATATCAAGGTGTTAGAAAATATATATATATATTTTTTTTCGATGTACAAAATGGCCGACTACGCGTAACTTCTCGAAACAGCTTTTTTCCAATTGGTGTGACAAATAACTTCAACAATTTTCACTCGATTTACTTCAAATTTAAAAGGTATTTTCCTGAGTGCATTTCGCAATGAAGTACGTGCGGAATTTCTGATTAATCGAAAACTTTTCATTTTACCCCCATGGAAATTTATATACGCAAAAATATACTGCAAATTTATTTTATTAATAATTGTAATACATGTGAAATGTATGCCATATATTGAAAATATATGTGCCAAATTCTAATTTTCGTAACGTTTTTACATATGAGATGTATATGCGTGGTATTACTGTATATCAATGTATCATATATCAATGATATATGTAGCATTTACCCTGCATATATACCACGTATATTTAGCATATATGTTGCATACACACTGCATACATTCCACATATATACTGCATAAATGGTACATATATGCCTGCATATATGCTTGTATGTAATAGTGTACTTTAACTGTACGTTAAGTTTTTTTAAGTTTAAGATTTAAGTTTTGTTAAGTTTAACTGTAATAGTGTTTATACACAGCATATATTTCTTGTCAGGAATATGTATCAAAAATGTATGCGTCATATATGATGCATAAATGACACATATATGAGTCATATATGACGCATAAATGACACATATATGAGTCATATATGACGCATACATTTTTGATATATTTTTCTGACAAAAAAATAGATTGAAAATATTTCGAAAATATATGCGTCGTATATGCCTCATATATGCATCATATATAGTGTTTATACGTAGCATATATTTTTTTGGTCAGAAAAATATATCGAAAATATATGGGTCATATATGCGTCATATATTTTGGGCATATATACTGAATATACACGTATTATTCTATTTTTCGTCACTATATATGCGACCGATATATATATATATATATATATATATATATATATATATATATATATATATGTAGCATATATTTTCTGCATATATTTTACATACATAAATTTCCATGGGGGTATGAACGGTTATAACGAAATTTTTCACTGAAAATTAATTTCTTAAGTTCAAATACCTACAACTTTTGAATAAAACGATATTTTTTAAATTCCTTACGTACTTCTCTAGGTATTCTAATGTAGATTGACGAGAATTTTTGTTTTCTGTTGCAGGTAAAAAATTGTGGATGCTAAATGCCACGCGGCGGAGCGCCTAAAAAAACGATAACTAAAGAAGATATTAGTAGTCGGCCATTTTGACCATATATATATATATATATATATATATATTTATTATTTTTAAATGTATATTATATTTTTTTTTCTAACAGCTTGATATTCATACTAAATAGATGTGTAATTAATTTTATGACTGAATCACTTTTTCATACGAAAAAAATAGTTAATTTCGCACATGATTTTATACGCGTTACTGTGGCCTAACCCCTTAATTGAAATGAATTGCGATGCCGTGAGTACAAGGGCTATGAAAATGCAGTAAAAGGGGCGGTGAGGACTGAGCACAGCTCACCTGAGTGAGAGAAGATGGTAGAGGGGCGCAGACGTAAACAATGAATAAAATTTCGCTGCTCTACTCCTGGTCCTGGTACCAAAGTGTAAGTCGAGAGCCTGGCTGCCCGACGTGCCTCGAACAGGGTCATAAACCCGACCCTCTGCGCGAAATTACTCCGCTCGAAGTGACCGGACGAAAAAGTCACGTCGCAATATATATTTATACTTAAATCTTACAAAAAAATCGTTTCAGAAGTATAGCGGCATTCAATGTTGAACAATTTGAATCGTATGACGCTGTATTCGAATGTACGATCCGTTGTGTCCGTTGGATTTCGTTGGAGACACCCGAATAATTGCATTTTCTATCTGTCTTCTGTTTTTAATTCATTTTTTTACTTTCTCCGCGAGTATTAAAATACGACGAACGGAGCCTCGTATAAGTATGGGAATAACGCAGAGAGAAATATTTTTTTTTCAATAATGCACGCTCGTACAGTTTTCACAATGTTGTATTTAAAAATTATATGTGTATTTTAAGGCGTTACCCCCACTTGTAGCGCAAAAAAGGCCTTTTTCATGAACTTTTTTAAAGAAAACTATAAAACTGTTTTAATCGATCAATATACCATCTTAAAGAACACATCTTGAAGAACTTTCAGTAATTTTTTTATTGAAAAATATTACATTGTTTAGTGGCAAATGGCCGTCAGTGAAATAATGTTTTTATATACACGGTTTGCGGTGACCAACATTGCGGCGAAGTGGATCATCTGAAGAAAAAAATGCGGATGGATTTAGTGAAATATAAGTATAAACTAGTCTTTAATCGAAGGATTTTAAAAAATATTCATTTTTCACAAAATGGCGGACAGTCAAAGTTAATGGTTCGATTTTAACGAAAAAAACGGCCGTTTTTTGGCTATAAAACGGCCATTTTTTTTTTTCGAAAAAAAAAAATCGAACGATTAAAGACTACATTTTTATGTATTAAATAAGCCTGCAAAATTTCAAGAAGATCGGTTCATTAGTGTTTGAGTAATCTTGGTCACCGACTTCAGAAATGCCATTTTGAGAAAAACGCATTTAAAGTTTCTCTTTCAACGCTCTTTCAACGCGGTTTCTTCTCTTTCAACGCTCATATCTCAGTCACTTTTGTTCGGATCGACTTGAAATTTTCAGGACATATTCTCAGATACTTAAATTTTAAAAAAATTCAATAAAAAAATCGATTTTTTCAGAATCGCAAGTGGGGGTAACCCCTTAATAGAAATATGGCATTTAAAATTAAAGATATTACAACAACAACAAAAATGTAAGACATTATTTTACTATTTTTTTTACGATATCATTTACGATCGTACCGTCTACATATATATATATATATATATATATATATATATATATATATATATATATATATATAAATAGATATATAGATATATATATATATATATATATATATATATATATATATATATATATATATAGATATTGGTGTGTGTGTGTGTGTGTATGTGTGTGTGTGTCCCCACAAATCCACAAATAATTTTGAAAGATCGAGTTACTTTATTTAAACATATTCACCGAGTGTCGACATTTAAAACAAAATTCCGACGTTTTTTCTCGTTGATTACCATTTTTCAATATTTTTCCATTCAAATGGCTGTATCTTTGGCAGGGTTTGACGTATTTACATTCGTGAAAAACGAAAATGTGCGGCTTTGTCTAGCCTTCCAGAAAAAAATTAATTTAAATTTTATTGAGCAACTCGAACGTCCGTTTCAGGGCAAAATATGCAAAAATAATTTTTTTCTCAAGGAAAGACACTTGCTATTTTACTTTTAAAAATTTCCCCGAATTGTGAATACGAAAAACGGATTTTCGATATTTTTTATATTATGGGATTCTTAAACACCGTGAAGTAAGAGCTATTTTTATTTTTTTTCATTTTTTTTATTAATATTCGATTGAAGAGTGTGGAG
>OY723387.1:5142232-5187232 GCA_963210295.1 Ophion ellenae | reverse complement strand
TATCGAATCTGTAAAAGTTTGACGACACATTTGGTACACCCTGTCCGTACACGCGACAGAGTCGTGTCTCGGACAGTGCACGGCTAATACCAACCGGATTGCAATTAAAACTTTAGCTTCTCGTTTCGGTAGCTTCGATGACGAGGATCTGGGGCTAATTTTCCTCGAGTCCACGAGCGTCGCTAATTTTGTTACTTCGACTTTCGTGATCCCGCGAGAGCAAGGCAAGTATATCTCGCACTGTGTGTGCGACTCCGTAGTATCACGGTCTCTTATCATTCGATCTTTGTAAATCAATTTTGCTTCACCGCGTTATTTTCATCTCGACACACACACACACACATGCACACGCTGTCTCGATCAACGAACTCTACTTTGATTGCACAGGTTATCAGTCATTGGGAATTATCGGCCGAAAAATCTCATCATGCAACGGACGCACAAATACAGCGATCAAGTATTTTCACGTCACAATGGTTGATGTTATCGTCTGGACTTATTGATGTTTCCCCACTGCGTGCCGATGAAAAAACGTCACGTTCCCGGTGGGCGAGAGTGAACATCGAAGCACCTAACCACGAAGGTCCTCCGCGCGTATGGGAAATTTTCCTCCCTTCGGAATTGAAAGTTGATACGTCACGCGATTCACCAGTCTGCGTCAAGGCAAGTATGGAGTTCCTCGTTTTTGAAGACTCTGCGGTCGGGCATATTCAGCATCAAATGGCGATTCGCGTTGTCCATTCGGTGGAGTCAGAGGCGATCGATTTGTCACGAAACAGCAAATAGAAAGCCCACGCTCTTTCCTCACAACGGGGGAAAATATCAAATCCGCTGTTGGTAGAAACATTTGATTTAATGATATGTCGACTGTAATTTGGGAATTTAATGAATCGATTGATCGGTTTTTGGATCCTGCGCTAATTTGTCAACTTTCACTTAATTCGTAAACTTTTGGAAAATAATTAGCTTGACAGTTCAAAATTATTTTCAGAAAAGTGACGAATTAATCTGTTGATCATTAAGCGACAGTATATCACAATCAGCTAAAATTAACAATAATAACATTGTAATATTATTATGATAACTTTTATTAATAGCTAAGATTAATATTGTCATATTAATTATATCATTATTAAGTTAATCGTTTTAAATATATTTCGATATATAATATATAAATAAAAATCATTTCGAAAATACAAAATAGCGTATATTATTATATAATATTGAAATTCAATTATTAAATCAATATTATAGTCGTGTTTGATTCATCATGTTTATAAAAATCATTACGATTAAACACAATTATTTTGGAAAAGTGGGCTCGTACAGGAAACATTTTTCTATAGTGGACAGAACATCCTCAAATCGCAAACCTGTTTCTTTTCATCCAAAGTAAATTATTTCACAGGGATCAGATAATTTTATTTATAAGTAAAAATATAAAAGGGTGTTGGATCCTTCTGCTTAAGGGGTTAGCCCACTCTAGAGGCCGGAAAATAGGCTTTTTAGGGATTTTTTCAGAAAAACTACAAAATAAATCGAGATTACAAAAAAGCGTGTTCATCATACATATCAGTGATTGTATATAATAATTTTTCTTTGACACGATTAATTTTAAAATGGTGGCTGTGGAGCGTTTATCTCAGAACTGCATTTTTTAAGTTGGCCGGAAACATAACTCAAACAATTTTTAACCGATTCACTTGAAATGTTGAATATATCTTAAAAAATACATTGTCTATGGAAGTACGTAGGATTTTTTTTACATTGCATAGTTCATTTGTTATTAACAATTATCCGACGATTTTTTAAGCAAATTTTTCACTTTCGAAGAATTTGTTGAAAAATCGGTTGAAAATTGTCTGAGTTGTGTTTCCGGCCAACTTAAAAAATGCAGTTTTGAGATAAACGCTGCACAGCCGCCATTTTGAAATTAATCGCTTCAAAAAAAAAATTGTATACAGTCACTAATATGTATGATCACCCTTTTTTGTAGTCTCGATATATTTTGTAGTTTTTCAGAAAAAAAAATCCCAAAAAGCCCATTTTTTCGGCCTCTATAGATGCCCAAGGCCTTAAAGAGACGAACATCCCAAAATTCCACGGGTGTCTAAGGAACCCCAAAAATCATAAATTTCTAACTACCTACAACACACGCGCCAATAAAATGCGCTCGACGCTTCTCCAAGTGTCGCCCCAAGGCCAAGTCTCCGAATCTCACCTAGGGTTTCTCGATCTCAGCATGGTTGGCGCTCGCAGCGCCATCGTTACGATCACATTCTTTAACCCCAAAGATCGATCGATACATGATGGTGGCGAGTAAGGATCCGGCGATCGGTCCGAACCAAAATACCCAGTGGTCGCTCCAGCTGTTGTTCCAGATGGCCGGACCCAAAGATCTCGCCGGGTTCATACTGCAGCCCGTGTAGGGGGCGAACGCCAAACACAAAACCGTCACCGCCAAGGCAAACTTTATGGCCCCCGAGTCTGTGTTCCTCTCGTTACGAACGTCCCAAGCGCCGCAATTCATCAGCATCATTATTGCGGTGGCGATCACTTCGACTAGGAAACCCTGAATGAGGGATATATCCTTGTGGATCGTGGTGACGCAAAAACTTGCCGCCGTTTCCGGTCCGTCCGTTCCGTACAGCAGACTTTGCGGTGTTACTACCTACCGTGCGAAAAAAACCAATTACTCATTATATTAATATATATATATATATATATATATATATATGTATGTATGTATATGTATGTGTATATATATATATATATATATATATATATATATATATATATATATATATATATATATATATATATATATATATACACACACACACAGGGTGTCCCTCTTATCTCTGCCACTCGAATTAACTCGGTAATTATCGACATCACAAAAAAATGTTCCAGACAAAAGTTGTACGGTGTAAAGGGGGCCATCAAATGCGACCATTTCTTTCGGTGGGAGCGCTGCCGCACAGTGAAGGTCACCTTCACTTTTTTAAATGGTATGGTACATTTTCTTTTCCAACCATGTTGTGGAGCACCGCAAGCCGCATAAAAAACATTAGTGGGTCAAAGACATTCAAGGTCATTCAAGGTCAGTATCGATGATACAAATCTAAATATCTCGGATCACTACCAAATATATGGTAGTGATCCGAGATATTTAGATTTGTATTTTATTTCAATAGGTGACCTTGAATGACCTTGAACAACTTTGACTCCCCGATTCTTTTCATGCGGTTTGAGGTGCTCCACAATATGGTTGAAAAACAATGTACCATTCCATTAAAAAAGTGAAGGTGATCTTCACTGTGCGTCAGCGCCTCCACCGAAATGAGAAAAATCGATCGCATTCGATGGCCCCCTTCACACCGTACAACTTTTGTCTGGAACATTTTTTTTGCGACGTCGATAATTACCGAGTTATTTCGGGTGGCAGAGATAAGAGGGACACGCTGGATGTACCGGGTGTCCGTTTTTGATCTTCCACCGGATTTATCTCGAAAAATACTGCTCCGATCAAGTATAGAGTATAATTAAACTTTTAAGGTTCAAAAGCGGACGTTTGAAAAAAAACTTTTTCGGTTTAATATTCAAAATCGTAAAGTTAAGATGGCCAACAAGTTTTTTTTTAAATGGGATCATGAATTTGTTTTCACAGAAAAAATTGTCAGGCCAAAACTAACAACTTTTATAGGAAACGATTTTTGATAACGATCATAATTTTTAGGTTAAAATACCATTTTTTTAATCCATTTTGATGTAAAGCCTTGGACTTCTCTAGTGTAAGTGTGCGCGAGTGTGTGGGGGTGAGTTTGTTTGGGTTCCTTTGCGTTTGTTTCGGTTTGTTCGATAACTCAAACCAGTCCAAATAAGGATTAGGTATCTGTGGCTCGTCACTTCCGTTTTCAAGCAAACCCAAGTGTAAGTGTGCGTGTGAGTTTGCTTGGATTTGTTTGGGTTTGTTTGATAACCGGAAGAAACCCAAAAAAGAATTGGCTCTCTACGGCTCGGCACTTCTGTTATTAAACAAACCCAAACAAACTCTCACACACACTTACACTTGGGGTTCTAAAAATGGTATTCTAACCTAAAAATTATAATTGTTATCAAAAAAAGTTTCCTACAAAAGTTGTTAGTTTTGATCTGACCAATTTTTTTGTGGAAAAATGCATGGTCCAATTTAAAAAAAAAAATATGTCAGCCATCTTAACGTCGCCATTTTGTAAAAATGGGACACCCGGTACATACATATATATATATATATATATATATATATATATATATATATATGATACAATTGAATCATAACATAGTGGTGTCTGTACATAAAGTATTTTATGCCAGGGCAATTGTTGTGTTTTTTTTTACTAACTTTGCAGAGGCCAAAAGACAATTTTTTTTATTTTTCGGTCCGTCTAAACAGTAATTTATATCAAAACTTGGCATAGATATAGCTTACAACCCAAACTACCATATAGGATAATTTTTATCCCGATCTGTTACGAAATTCAAGCTCAACGTGCACTTCACAACGTTTCATTGAAGCGTCTTATCATACGGTGCAATAATTCGACAATAGATGGCGCTAACGGATTTAACATCGCGCTATGCTTTCGTACTATCTAAAACTATAAGGGGACCGTCTACATGCTGGCACTGGTATTCTTTCGTAACTGATCAGGTTATTGTACACTCGGGTTGTGTAAAGAATATTGAAGACTGCCATAATTGTGGACCTGGATATTTTGGTTGTAATTTGTAAGTTAAGGCGTTAGGCCACAGTAACGTGTATAAAATCATGTGCGAATTTAACAATTTTGTTTCGTATGAAAAAGTGATTTACTTATCAAATTAATTACACATCTATTTAGTATGAATATCAAGCTGTTAGAAAATATATATTTTTATTTCGATATACAAAATGGCCGACTACTCGAAACTTCTCGAAACAGTTTTTTTCCAATTGGCGTGACAAATAACTTCAACAATTTTCACTCGGTTTACTTCAAATTAAAAAGTTATCTTCCTAATTGCATCTCGCAGAGAAGTACGTACGGAATTTATGAATAATCGAAAACTTTTCATTTTATGAGCCGTTTATGAGCAGTTATAACGAAATTTTTCACTGAAAATTCATTTCTTAAGTTCAAATACCTGCAACTTTTGAATAAAACAATATTTTTCAAATTCCGTACGTACTTCTCTAGGTATTCTAATGTAGACTGACGAGAATTTTTGTTTTTTGTTCTAGGTAAAAAATTGTGGATGCTAAATGTCACGCCGCGGAGCGCCTAAAAAAAGATAACAAAAGAAAATATTAGTAGTCGGCCATTTTGTACATCAGAAAAATATATTTTTTAACAGCTTGATATTCATAATAAATAGATGTGTAATTAATTTTATGAGTGAATCACCTTTTCATACGAAAAAAAATTGTTAAATTCGTACATGATTTTATACTCGTTTCTATGGCCTAACACCTTAACCTAACCTAATCATGACGTATACGCAACGAAGTCGCAAGGACAGTTGCTGTGTGTGTGTGTGTGTGTATGGGGCATTCCATACCAATTTGACCTGGGTCTGACCCTCGACCCCTCAAATCTGGTTCCCGATTTTTTCTATCATTACTCTCCCTCTATCAAGCAATGACAATTTTTTCAGATTTTTCAAAATAGATTTGAGCGCGTCATGAATTTTTGAATTTTTTTTGGAACACCTCGATGGCCGTAATCGATAAATCTGAAAAAATTCCCAAAAATACAGTGTCAGATATAAAAAATGTTGGTGTAAAATTCATAATGTCTGGGCTTTTGTTTCAACCCCTAATTAGGGTTTTTGTCAACCATGATTTTAAAAAATCGACAATTACAAAATACACTTTAGAAAAATCGGAGCAATTTTTTCAAAAATCTGGTATTATGCATACAAAATTTCGAGAAACAGTCTACAGTAAATTGACCTTTGCTTCTTATTTTTTTCATTTTTTTTTGCTCAAGCAAAAGCTCAAGAAAAAGCCCAGACATTATGAATTTTACACCAACATTTTTTATATCCGACACTGTATTTTTGGTAATTTTTTCAGATTTTTCGATTACGGCCATCGAGGTGTTCAAAAAAAAATTCAAAAATTCGTGACGCGCTCAAATTAATTTTGAAAAATCTGAAAAAAATTGTATTTGCTTGATAAAGTGAGAGTAATGATAGGAAAAATCGGAAACCAGATTTGAGGGGTCGAGGGTGAGACCCAGGTCGAATTGGTATGGAATGCCCCATATATATATATTGCATTGATCCTGACCTCGATTATTCAATTATTTCTCATACGAACCTTGAGAAGGCCGTAACCCACTATTGCACCCAGGCATTGAGCCACCAGGTAAACCGCAGCTGCTCGGAGGGACTTTTTGCCAAGAACGACCGTGCCGACTGTGACGGCAGGGTTTATGTGAGCGCCGCTTATGTGGCCGACACTCTGCAACGAGATGTCAATGGAACGACCACGTACTTTATCACTCCATATCACTACTCGAACTTTTTTACATGCTACAGATAATACACACAGGCGTATGTTCGTGTGTTTAAAAACTCAAGCAAGGTTAAGGTTACATGTATCGGGAGGCTTGAAAAAAATGGCCAAATTCCGAATTTGTATTCCTGGGAAACGGTTGATGAAAAAGAAACGCCTTTAATTAACGCAAAGGTACATTGTGAGAGCCTTTGAATAAAAATCACCAAAAAACGTAGAAAACCAACGAAAACGTGGCCGCTGGCAGATGACACTGTTGTCAAAGTCGGTGGACATGATATCTCGAGAACCACTTGATGGATTGTTTCCATCTTTACAGGAGATGCGATGAGAAATATTTGAAGGTCGTTGACGATCGCACTTTTCCAAAATGGATCTTCATTTTTTAATAGTTACGTAGAAATGACGACCTTTTTTGTAGATTTTGTTTGCTCGAAATTTAATTTGTGCCCAGATGTTGAAAAAAAATTATTATAAAAATCGACGATCGTCAACGACTCGTATTTATTGTTAACTTGAATAACTCGTTTGGTTTTTAGACTTCAGATACACCGTTCGAGCTGGAAAGTGTCCACCGCCAAACGGCGCGAAACAAATGTCATCATCTGCTGGCGGCCATTCTTTTAGTAATTTTTTTAAAGGCTCTCACTATATGTACCTCTGCGTTGAAGAAAATGCGTTTCTTTTTCACCAACCATTCCCCAGAAAAAAATCGGAATTTTGCCATGATATTGAAAAAGTATCCAGTCATACGAAAGTTGTATTACTATACTGAAGGAACATTTTTTAATTTTTCGTTTCAGATGGCCCTAGTTGCCATAAGCACCTGCACCGATTTCCCATACAGCAACTGTGGCACTTTGTTCGAATATAAATAACTTCATTGTTTATCAATATTTATCGATGAAAAAAATACTTGAACTTGGCAATACTATGTATTAATCATGTGTAAAATCCCAAACTCGTCATCCCAATATTCTCATCAGAAAAAAAAATTGAATATTGAACCTGTTCGTTGGATCCCAAGCTTAAGGCACCACACCACAATGACAAAAAAATGTTGTTTTTTTTCAATTTTCTGAAAGATACGTTTGTTAAGGGGCCAGTCCACTTTGAAAATTTAAAAAAATCGCTCTTTTTTTATAAAGGGCCCCCTTTAATTTTTTTTAATGAACGATGAAAATTTTCCATGAAAATCGGAAATAAAATTCGCTGGTCCGCCATTTTTTTTTTAGATATCGAAATTCGCCTACGTGATGCTGTAAACCTATATGTCTAGTTTGTAAATATATTTTTATTTTATTTTTCAGATGAACCGTATGGCTCAATCGCTGTCAACCGCCGAGCAGCAATTTCGTCGGAGTGTCCTCTTGGAAGCGGCGTTCACCGCAAACTATACTTTAGATTCGAGTGCAAAAATTTGTATACAGTCTTCTATATGTATATATTGACTATGAGTATTAATAAAAAAAATTCCATTCATCGTTTGCTTGAAAATAATTACGAAAAATACACCCTCGTACCGTGCACGAACCGTGGTGTGGTGCCTTAAGGGAGACTTTGTCCTTGAAATGCAGCGGGAGATGTTAGCGGCTCAACATGAGCAGCTAGAAGACGAGGAGGGATGCCTCTATGGACCAGGCATTGCCGATTAGCGGTAATTATAAACACATTTGTGTAAACACATAACAAAACTTTAAACGCGTTTTTCTCGAAAACACGTTTTTAAAAATGGCTGACATTCTCCTGACCGCTGTAATTAACATATCGACCTGAAATTTGAAGAGCATACTCAGAAAATATGTCTTCACGGAATGACGGATCGTTTTTTTGATAGATACATTTTTGCATTTATTATTTATCTTTTTATGCGAAAAAAAACGCGAAAATTCGATTTTTTTTAAATTGCCGTCATTTTCCGAAATTTGTACTAAACGGAAAACCCATCCGTCATTCCATGACCAAAGGGTCACAGATTGATAATATGCTTTGAATTTGTGTTTCAGATCAACAAAGAGTGATGTCAGCCGTTTACCTCCCGCGATTTGAGGACCTGTTTTCGCGGAGCTGCAACGGCCGCCATTTTGGTTTTTTTTTCAAAATTTTTTTTTAACGTTCTGTATATCATGAATAAAAGCAAGAAAAAACCCCACTCAAAAAGCTTTACTCGTTTCCTTTAAAAAAAATAAAATGTAAACACCTGAAATATGGCACTCCAAGGACAAAGTCTCCCTTAAGCAGACTTTAGGCAGTTTATTTGCCAACGAAAGGATTGTGAAATCCATCGTTGATTTACCGCAAACCACGTCGTTCCGGGTCTGACAATTAGCGATGATTACCGATGCTCAATGATCCATTGGAATTTTGACGTTGGTCGGAAATAAGCTCACCTGAATTACGATCATAACTGCAAGACCAAAGCCAAGTGAGGATTGCAACAACTTCGGCTCATTGCCGAGACTTCCCACGCAGCCCATACAGCCCATAAGAACCAATATGCCCGTTCCCATGAACTCGGCAAATGCGATCTTCATCGTGTCCCATGCCGAGCAATCCTCCTGCAAGAGCTCTTTGATCCCTGTCGAACAGAAGCAAGCGAAACATTCATTGTTACTATTCGAACAAATGAAGGTGCCAATGGCTAACACTATCTAGAGTAGGAAGAAGTTAATTTTCTTTGGTGCCAGATTCGGGAAAGTTAAGAATATTACTTTGGTGATTATTCCAATTATTTCGAGAATAATTAGAAGACGTAAAATTTATATTTTATCTTGAATTTTACATTCATTTTTCAAATTCATATTTCATTTTGAATTTTACATTCATTTTTCAAATTCATGTTTTATTTTGAATTTTACATTCATTTTTCAAAATATTACATTTATTTTGATTTTTATATTATGTTATTTTATTAATTGTATTTATTCACATATTAAGACGGGACACCATTATGACGGGTAAAAACCTCAATTTTTTGCTTTTTCTCAAAATATACATATTCAAGAATATGTGCAAAAAATTTCAACCCCCACTTGCGATTTTGAAAAAATCGATGTTTTTTATTGCATTTTTTTGAAGTATAAGTATCTGAGAATATGTCCTGAAAATTTCAAGTCGATCCGAACAAAATTGACTGAGATATGAGCGTTGAAAGAGACGAATCCGCGTTGAAAGAGCGTTGAAAGAGAAACTTTAAACGCGTTTTTCTCAAAATGGCATTTCTGAAGTCGGTGACCAAGATTACTCGACCACTAATAAACCGATCTTCTTGAAATTTTGCCGGCTTATTTAATACATAAGAATGTAGTCTTTAATCGTTCGATTTTTTTTTTCGAAAAAAAATGGCCGTTTTATGGCCAAAAAAAGCCGTTTTTTTTCGTTAAAATCGAACCATTAACTTTGACTGTCCGCCATTTTGTGAAAAATGAATATTTTTTAAAATCCTTCGATTAAAGACTAGTTTATACTTATATTTGACTAAATCCATCCGCATTTTTTTTCCAGATGATCCACTTCGCCGCAATGTTGGTCACCGCAAA
The DNA here is from genome assembly GCA_963210295.1 of Ophion ellenae. Taxonomy (NCBI): domain Eukaryota; kingdom Metazoa; phylum Arthropoda; class Insecta; order Hymenoptera; family Ichneumonidae; genus Ophion; species Ophion ellenae. The sequence goes on along the minus strand of OY723387.1, from coordinate 5,177,152 downwards.
CCGTGTATACAAAAACATTATTTCATTGACGGCCATTTGCCACTAAACAATGTAATATTTTTCAATAAAAAAATTACTGAAAGTTCTTCAAGATGTGTTCTTTAAGATGGTATATTGATCGATTAAAAAAGTTTTGTAGTTTTCTTTAAAAAAATTCTTGAAAAAGACCCTTTTTGCGCTACAAGTGGGGGTAACGCCTTAAATAACAAAAATTTCCGTAATTGCGGTTGCCATAGTTTTTTTTTATTTAGTATTTTTTTAACCTTCGTATATAATGAACCCTCCCCTGACACACTTATATTTGCCCACGGCTTCGACACACTGGGTCAATTTGACCCGCATAGTACTTCAGCCACCCGCCCTTAACAACACTTCAGTCGGTTTTTATTGAAAAAAATCTGGGATACACTTTAAACGTTTCTTAATATATCGGCATAATTGAAATTCGGAAAATATAAAATTGAATTGTTGTAAAGAATTATCGAAAACTTTCAATTTTGGTCATGTGAGCATTTTATTCCAAATTTGTCCGGGTCAAAATAACCCAGTGTGTCAAAAGTAAAGTTCGCCAAAATTACACTTTTTTTTACACCCGCCATTATGTTATTTTTTTAACGGCTACGTACGAGGAGAACTACATATATGCAGATTATCAAACTTTTTATTTTCATTAAGCAGACCAACAATTGCCAAGTTATCGATCCGGCCGTAGGACGACATTTTTTATACAGACTACTATACCTCAATAACGTTTTTAGTTATGTACTTCTTTCATAAAAATTTTTTACAAAATAAGCACAATGTAGCTATGATTAATAACATACCGTTTTTCAAATTCCAAATAAATAATCTAGCAGACAAAAAAAATCGGAAAAGACGACCATTTTCGGCCCGCCACGATAGTGCCCTACCTCAATTTCATTTTTTTATATATACATGTACAAAAGTGTTGTAAAATAAGTTTGACTCGTACATGCCTTTAATTTATTAAATATATTAAATATATTAAATAATTTAAATATAAAATAAATATATATATATAAAATAAATATAAAATAAACATATATAAAATAAATATATTAAATATATATATCTTAAAATTTCTACGTATTTTTTCTGCTTATTTACTCCGTAAATTGTTCGCCCGAAGAAAAGTTCTGTATAAAAAATGGTAAGACATAACGTTGATTTTTCCACCATTGCAATGAAACGATTTTTTTTATATACTTTCATTAATTCATAAACCAACTTTCGAACGTTTTTCATAGACTGAAGAGCCAAACAAAATTGAGCAGTAAAAAAGTACGAAATTTGTTTGCATGTCCACGATGCAAATTGCAACAACATGCGAAAAACAGCAAAAGATAAACCTTCGTGCCAACGACGTTATGGGATATAAGTCGAAAGATTGCATAGACGACTTTATTTATCGCCCACCGTAAGTGGCAATAATTGACTTTTGCGACCGTAACGGAATGACAATTTAAGCTGGCGAACATGAAAATTCGAAAAGTACCGCCGGTTCTTGCGTCACTCAAAGATAAGGACACGTAGGATTGCCGTACCCTTTCTTCAACGTACGGTTCCGTAAAGGCAAACGGGGCGTTGAAAAATGCCGAAACGTTTGCAACGTCTTGTGACACGACGAATTTGTTTGACTTCTTTGTTTATATCTTCGACACACAAATGTCAGAAAGACTTTGAGGATTTATTGGTTCCTGATTTTCATGATTTTTTTAGTGGAAACATTTTCTCACCATTCTTGAGACTGAGGGCATTTTTTTGCCACTCTTGGCTGTTACGTGGTATTTTTTAATTTTTTACTCATCTTTAAAAATAGCGAAGCTATGGCATGGTCTGCGAAACCGCATTTCCAAAACTGGCGTGACGTATAGCTGAAAAACTAATCGACCGACTCTAGTGAAATTTGGTAAAAATCTTGCTAACCTCATTGTCTAAAACATGAATCTCAATGTTTTCGAAAATGACAAAAAAAAAGATTTTTTCATTGCAAAATATGGCAATTTTTTGGGAAAATTCAATTTTTTTGCTTCAAAGACTGCCGTTTCATAGGTTTTTAACATTTCTCAGTTTTTCTTGGTTCATATTCAGCGTATGAATGTTAATGGAAGAAAAACCTTTGCTGGGTTTTTTAAAAAGATTAAGCCAGTCGGCGCTACGTGTCACGCCGTCCGACAACATCCACCCCAATCCGTTTAGAAGACCGTACCATACCTCCTCCATCTTTGGAGATTAATTAAAATTAAAAAAAAATACCATGTAAGAGCCAAAAGTAGTAATAAAACATACCCTAAGTCTCAAAAATGATGAAGATATCATTCCTTAAAAAAAAACGTGAAAGTCAGCAAATTTTTCCTCGCCTAAAGCTATCGGTAAGTTTTGAGATTTCCACATTCTCTATAACCACTTTTCGCAGTTACAAAAAAATCCTTTAAAAAATGCTTTACTCGTAATTTCATAGGAAAATAATTCAGCTTTCCAATGCACACCTTGTCCATGGTGTGCGATCTTTTTTGCCCGAGTTATGACCTTTCAAACGCGGAATATGCACTTTTTATTTTGGGAGTCGATAATTTGGGACAAAACAACGTACAGAGCTTGATAAACGACGAATTTGAAGCGAAATGTATGTTCTTGAAGACTGCGAGAGCGGTTTAACAAAAAAAATCGTTTCCCGTGCACAATCTCAAAATTGGGTCAATTTTTCCAACTAGTGTTTTTCTTATCGTCTGACAAACAATAAATTGATGTAAAAAAAGCGAATTTTTTTTTCAACCGCGATTCTTAAGCCGGAAGATTGACCGAAGATTGACTCACTCACTCACTCACTCACTCACTCGCTCACTCACTCACTCACTAACTCACTCACTCACTCACTCACTTACTCACTCACTCACTCACAAGCTCACTCACAAACTCACTCACTAACGCACTCTCTCACTCACTCACTCACTCACTCACTCACTCACTCACTCACTCACTCACTAACTCACTCACTCACTCACTCACAAACTCACAAACTCACAAACTCACTCACTCACAAACTCACTCACTCACAAACTCACTCACTTACTCACTCACAAACTCACTCACAAGCTCACTCACAAACTCACTCACTAACGCACTCACTAACGCACTTACTCACTCACTCACTCACTCACTCACTAACTCACTCACGAACTCTCTCACTCACGCACTCACTAACGCACTCACTCACTCACTCACTCACTCACTCACTCACTAACTCCCTCACTCACTCACTCACTCAATCACTCACTCACTCACTAACTCACGAACTCACTCACTCTCTTCTGGAATAAAAAGAAATTGCACCGACCATGAATAATACTAATTAAAGTTTTAATAATAATAATGAGTGAATATGACAAAGCTAGTTATGTGATTATTTTTCAAAAATAATTTATGTTCATATTTTTAGGTTTTTTGATGATCAGTTGTAGATTTCCTATTTTTCTATTTTTCTCGAAAATGATAATTTTTTATATTTCTCAAGAACTGTGCTAAATACCTTAGATTTCAATTAGGCGTTGAATAATTCTACTAAATTTCCGAATCATTCATTTCTGCCTGTAATTAGTTTTCAATTTAAGGCTCAACTCGAATAATTTTCAATTGAATTCTAGACTACACTTTAACTAGTTTTAATTAAATCCATCGGTGAACTAAACCTAATTTTGAATTTCATTTCAGGCTATACTTTATCGAATATATAATTAAATTTAAGTCTGAGCAGTAACCTACTTTCAATTAAATTTAACGCTATGTTCAATTAAAATTGAGTCTATTTTTAATGAATGTATCGACTAATAATTTTCTTTCTCAAAAATGCATTAAAAAAACCTCGACGTAATTCAACGTTCATCCATAAGCCGTTCGACTCTCCGTAATTTATGGGCTGCCCTTTTTTTTCATCATTACATTAACGAGGCATAATTTTCACCTAGTTGAATGGTACCAAAGCTCCCCCGGTCACGACAGAGCGCATAGCGATAGTGAACTGATTTTTTTTTAATTTCCTCATCCTACCTGAAAATTAAGGTTTCCCTCGTTTCGTTCGTCAGCTGACGTCTTCGCGTTTCGCGACGTTCGCGCGATTCTTCGTGCCATCCCGTGAGATTAAATCTGTCCCTCCTTATAGTCGAGAGAGAGTGTCGTAATTACAAGTCGGACGGTCGCGAAACGAGAAAATACCGGCTGAATTACGATGAAAGCCTCGGATTAAATATGATATATGACGGTGTATGTTAGCATCGCGATGTATACGCACATACAAACCGACCAGGAAATACAACAAGACTGGAATAAAATTGAGAGTTCGACGTATAGTTGGGAGTACAAAAATCGAAAACAACATACAGAAATGGAATACCTACAACTCAATTCAAATACCTACAACTTTGGAATAAAACAATATTTTTTAAATTCCGTACGTACTTCTCTGGGTATTCTAATGTTGATTGACGAGAATTTTTGTTTTTTGTTTTAGGTAAAAAATTGTGGATGCTAAATGTCACGCCGCGGAGCGCTTAAAAAAAAGATAACAAACGAAAATATTAGAAGTAGGCCATTTTGTACATCGAAAAAAAAATTCGAACAGCTAGATATTCATACTAAATAGATATGTAATTAATTTTATGAGTAAATCACTTATTCATACGAAAAAAATTGGTTAATTTCGCACATGATTTTATACCCGTTACCTAACCCCTTAAGGCCATCCCATGTGATAGGTCCAAAAGAAACAAAAAAAATGATTTGCACAAATTGTAAAAAAATGTATGCGTGTTATGTGGACCCGGCATAGCAGACTAATGGTGAGTCAACATTTTCTTTGTGTAAATCATACTTGAACTTTTAGACGCGTCTTTTCTCAAAACTGTATTTTTCAAATTGGCTTCCATGATCGAAAACTATTGAACGGATTTCGCTCAAATTATTATGGTCAGCACGTCTATGGTTCTCACCCAAACTAAAATATTTCTATCCGCCGTAGTTTTTTTAAACGGGGTATCCCTCTCCGGAAACTTCAAAAAATCATTTTTTTACACATGTTGTTATAGTGTGAAGGTTCAAGAATATTTTGAGGGCTCTCCTCACTATAGACGTTAAAAAGGCTATTTTTATGATTTTTTTATAGGTTTATATTATAGATATTTATATAAAAGTTGTTAAACTTAATGAATACACTTTCGAAATACAATTTAAAAAAAATTATTTATTCAAGTCACTATTTATAGACGAAGATGGTAGTTAAAAAAATATCCTAAAAAATTGTAGGTCTGCGCTGTTGATGAAATCTCGGAGATGGATCATCCGAAACAAAAAAGTCAAACGGTTTTAGATTCAGTATGTTAATTGCTATAGCGCATAGCATACGATTTTTTATATACGCAAAAATAATAAAGTGACGGACTTTTTTCGAAAAAACAAAAAAAAACGAGTTTTTTTCACCGTTTTTAAAAAAAGTAAATATTAAAATTTAAAAAAATCCTTGATATGCGCTATAGTTGTAAAGAATATGTGGTTAAAATTTCACAAGGATTGATTCAGTAGTTTCGAAGATTTTATCAACAAGCCGTCGAAAAACGTTGTTTCAAAAAAACGCGTTTAAAGTTTTTTTGGATTACATAAATACATGAAATTAAAAAAAAAGTATTTCGAAAGTGTATTCATTAAGTGTATCAACTTTTATATCAGTATCTATAATGTAAAGCTATCAAAAAATTCATGAAAATAGCCTTTTGTAGCGTCTAAAGTGAGAAGACCCCTTAAGGAGCAGTTTATTACATGGAGGTATATAGTATCCTCGTAAAATAATAAATTAAATGAATTATATTATTCTCACATTATTTGGCAACTATCCAGTGATTGGAAGTTTTGCAATTATCTGAAATGGCCGAAAACTTTCGGCCAGCGGTGTATATTTATGCAAAATTTTAGTAAAATTCGTTTACTAGTTTTTGCGTGATGCGTCCACATACAAACAGACAAACAGACGGGGAAATTTTTTTAATGTTGCTTTGGTCTCTGTAACGTTTAGAAAATAACACAACAATTACTCTTATTTAAAAAAAACCCAGAACATACACATATTCATGGGCATACCTTTTTTTTCGAAAAAGATAATTTTTTTATATTTCTTAGGAACTGTGCTAAATTCCCTAGATTTCAATTAATCTTTAACTGATTCTATTAAGTTTCTGAATCATTAATTTTCGCCTGCCATTCATTTTTAATTGAAGTCTCGGCCAGAATTAAAATAATTTTCAATTCGAATTGCAGACTATACTTCGACTAATTTTTAAAAGGAGAGATATACACCTAGATGGTCGAGGTCGAGGATTTAGAAGCTATGAACATTCCGTCGACCGTAGAAGACCTACACTATGGGCCTCGTATCGATGATTCCATGTAAGTGGACAAATTTCATGATTTATTCATTCCCAAATTTTCAAACGCGTTTTTCTCAAAACCACGTTTTTCAAACCGGTACCCAAAATTTCTCGAAAACCAATGAACCGATTGCCTTGACGTTTTTTGTGGTCATTCTACACACCATTATCTAGTACTTGCCATAGGATTTTTTTCCGTCACTTAGTTTTTGTTTTCTAGGTAAAATAATAACTAATTTTTGGCCTAAAAATCACTATTTATTTTCAAACGTCCGCCATTTTGTCATAAATCGATATTTTCGATATCGGCTATGACAAGTACTAGATTACAGTATCTAATTTAATAATCTTTTTGGTTTTTTTTTTAGATGATTTTTGAAGAAACGGGTACCGTATACGTAGATTTTTTTACGATGCTCCAAGGATCATACAATATCCTTGTATATTTTTGATATTTTTAAATAAAGAAAATTAAACATATTTTTGAATGTATATACTTTTAGATAATTAAAACCCCAATCCAAAATTTCGAATAGTTTTCCTTGAAAAAATTCAGAAAAATGACCTTTTTTCGCCTCCTAGATGTATATCTCCCCTTAAATTCATCGGTGAACTAAACGTAATTTTGAATTTAATTCCAGGCTATACTTCATCCAATCTTTAATTAAATGTTAGTCTACGCATTGACCTACTTTCAATTAAATTGTACGCCATTTTCACCTATCAAATTTTTAAAAAATGTTGTTTTGGCCTCTTTAACGTTTAGAAAACAACACAACAATCACTCATTTAAAAAACCCATAGCATAAACATATTTATGTGCACAAATGTATAATGTACGTGTATCACATAGTAGAGTATGTCTAGGCGCAATTAACTGGTGCAATTGCGATGAAAGTCCCGTAGCGTAATTACGAGAGTCGTGAAAGCGCGAAAGACTTCATTATGTCGCGGTCACTCAGATCATATCCTGTTGGATACGGAGGCGAAATGAAATTGCACACATCTCGTCACTCCGTCGGCTACGCCCTATCCGTGAATCAAAATCGAAATTGAATTTCAGGTGTTAACGTAACATTTTAGAAAATTGAATTTTAGATGCCAAAAAGATGGATACGTTTTTTAAAGATTGATTTTTTAGTGTTCAGATAATTTTTGTTTTGAATGAACTTTGTATGGCAAGACAAGATAATTGAATTGCTGGGGTTAACGTGAAAATGAAATTTTCGCGTTGAAGTAAAAAAAAATGTTTAATTGAACTTTGGTTATCCAAGAAAGATAATTGGATTTTTTTCATTAAAATAAAAAACAAACTTGGTGAGTTGAGACAACATTTAAAAAATTCAGTTTTGGATGTCAAAAACAGATAATTCAATTTTTAGTGTTGAAGTAAATATGAACTTTTGGGTATTAAAATAACATAAAAAAATGAATTTGGCATGTGAAAAGAAAATTATTGAATTTTCGATGTTAAATTAAAAATGAAGTTTCGTGCGTTAGAAAAACATTTGAAAAAATTGAGTTTCGGATGTGAAAAAAAGATAATTGAATTTTTCGCGATAAGTAAAAATGAAATTTTTTATTTTAAATTAACGTTTTAAAAAATTGAATTTTGCATACCAAGAAAAGATAATTGAAAGGTTTGTACTGAAATGAAAATAAGATGCGTGTTAAAATAACATTCAAAAAAGTTGAGGTCTGGATGTAAGAAAAACGTAATTAAATTTTTAGTATTTCATATACAAACGTGACATTTTGTGTGTTTATATATGAAACACTAAAAATTAAAAAAAAAAAAAAATTCCAAATGTTTTTCTAACACGAAATTTAGAAATAATATTCAGAAAAATTGAATTTTCGATGTAAAAAATAGATCGAAGAAAAAAAATAATTGAATTTTTCGCGAAGAGTAAAAATGAATTTTTTTGTGTTGAATTAACCTTTTGACAAAATTTAATTTTGCATATAAAAAAAAGATAATTGAATGTTTTCTATTGAAATAAAAATAAGATGTGTGTTAAAATAACATTAAAAAAGTTAAAATCTGGATGTAAGAAAAACGGAATTAAATTTTTAGTGTTTCATATATAAACATCACATTTTGTGTATTTATATATGAAACACTAAAAATTTAGAAAATTTCCTTTCCAAATGTTTTTCTAACACTAAAATTTTAGAAAAAATATTCAAAAAAATTGAATTTTCGATGTAAAAAATAGATAAGTGAATTTTTAATGTTCATATTAACGAGTTTTGTGTGTTAAAATAAACTAAAAAATAACTAAGAATTGCGTTTGAAGCAGATATTTTTATCATCCGCACGTATAAATCGTTGAGGAGTTTTTTTGAACCTGAAAATAGAGTGGAGATAATCAATTCTCTGCGTTACCGAGATTCGGTACACTCGAACACAGCTGCCCGATCGGTACGAACGCTTTCCGCTTCTTTAGTCCCCGAGATGAGAGCAACATAAGTTTTTGGCATTCTCTGACAGACCGATCGGAGACAACGAACCAGTGATCGGTAAGACGCTGTGAATCTCTAGAATACGATTTATCCTCAGGGCACGAACTACCGGCTCGTTTCAATTTCTTTGACGAAATTAAATGTAACGAAAAAGAAAAAAACACTGACGAAGTTATGTGAAATTATTTTTTGAATGAATATTTAATAATTAATCAATATCACATTAAATTCATATTTAATTATTAATGAATATTATATAAAATTAATATAAGAATTTGTCTAATATTTAAACAAACGTCTTCCAAATACGAATATTCTTGATGATACAGCAACAAATTCTTTGACGGAATTAAATTTAACGAATAAGAAAAAAAACTGACGACGTTATCTGAAATTATTTTTTCAACGAATTTTTATTAATTAATTAATATCACATTAAATTAATATTGAAGAATTCATTAATATCGCATTAAATTAAATGTTAATTATTAATGAATATTATATAAAATTAATATTTAAAAAATTCTAATATTTAAACAAACTTCTTTCAAATACGAATATTTTCGACGTTACAAAAACAAATTACATTTTTCCAAAAGACGTTTTTCTCCATTCGCACTATTTCCATACAATTTTTAATTATTTTTTGGTTACCCAGCCGACAAGAGGGGATTACAAAAATTTACTTTTCGCCAAGAATTCATTCGGAAAAGTTTAAAATTTTCGGATAATTCACAGCGCGCTATACTTTTTCTACAATCGTTTATGAACGAACACGCGGCCAAGCAGCCTCGAGCGTGCACGCGACCGCCTCTCGAGGGTTACAAGTGTGACAGTAGGTCAAGTTCGCGAACGGGTCAACGACCCCGATTTTATCCCACAGTGTATTAAATCGCACCTGTCTCTCACGGACGTGGAGAAGCTTCGACCATTTTTTTCTTGCCCTTTTACCGATTTCTTGTATTTGCAATTCTTCTGTTTGCCCACATACAATATATATATATTATATACAGGGTGGCTCGTGTGGAATGTAAGAAGCTAGCATAAAAAAAATATGCATTGCCAAAAAAAAGTTTCATCTAAAAACACACCCACAAATATATATATATATATATATATATATATATATATATATATATATATATATATATATATATATATATATATATATATATATATATATACATATATACACATACATATTTAAATATAACAACTCACATAAGTGTGAAAAAAATCAAAGTTCCATTTTGAGTTCAGCAGAATAAAGATAATTAAGATTCGAATAAAAATACTCCTTACAGGTATTTTTTAACTTCAATTGGATTCCATTCATTCTTTCTAAAATGCATCTTTTAGTCGTTTTTTATCGATGACGGAAGGTTCAAAAAAAATTAAGGCGAGTTTCGTATTCGGAGTTTCATTATCTTCATTTTGCTGTACGGAAAATGGAATTTAGGTTATTTGCAAAATGCTCAATTTTTTCTGGCATCATAGTACTCATTACCCAAATACGCTATATTTTTTTCGAAAAGGGCTGGCTAAAATCATTAAAAATAATATTTTCCAGTTGCAAGATCTCTGCAGGAAAACCTTAAGGGGTCTTCTCACTTGAGACCCCAAAAATTGCTATTTTCATTAATTTTTTGATAGGTTTATATTATAGATATTGGTATAAAAGTTGTTACACCTAATAAAAATACTTTCGAAATACATTTTTTTTTAATTATGTATTTATGTAACCTGAATAACCTTTAATCGCGTTTTTCGCGAAACAACGTTTTTCGACGGCTTGTTGATAAATTTCTCGTAACTACTGAACCTACTGAACTACTGAACTAAAGCTATAGCACATATCAAGATTTTTTTTTAAATTTTGATATTTACTATTTTCTCTTGCCAAAAACGGCGAAAAAACACGATTTTTTTTGGTTTTTTCCGAAAAATGTCTGCCATTTTGTTATTTTTGCATATATCAAAAATCGTACGACATGCGCTATAGCCATTAACATACTAAATCTAAAACTGTTTGATTTTTTGTTTAGGATGATCCATCTCCAAGATTTCATCAACAGCGCAGACCTACAATTTTTTTAGGACATTTTTTAACTACCATTTTCGTCTATAAATAGTAACTTAAATAAATCATTTTTTTAAAGTGTATTTCGAAAGTGCATTTATTAAGGGGCTATAATACCAGTGTGACACTCAAAAAATCGATTTTTTTGTTGCCTTTTTCGACAGTTTACACTTTCAAGAATATCATTATCATTTATATCAATATCATTTTATCTCGCAAAAATCGATAGTTAAATCTTTAAACAGGTTTTTCTCGGAATGAGATTTTTCAAATTTGCTGACATTGTAACTCAAAGAGGAATTATCCGATTGACTTGAAATTTGAACTGAGTACTCTTGAATATATTTACTCTACAATGACGTAGGATATTTTTGATTGGATGAAAATTGACGATTTGGCATTGAAAAAAACGACCATTTTATAGGCAAGAAAACAGAATTTTTTTTCATAACTACGCCATTTTGTTAGATTTTGATATTTTTCGAAAGTCCTACGTCATTGTACAGGAAATACCTTCCAGTTGAACGACATTTTTTCCTTTTTCGGTTTCAGCTACTCAATCGGCCGAAATCATGTCAGCAGTGAAGGAACTTTTTTGTTTGCGCCTCCGAAGGCAGCGCATAAGTCGCTTGGATCTCAATATTTTTCTATGAAAAAATTCTGTAATATAGGCCAAATATAGCCAAACATATTTTTAATTTTCCGAAACATTTAATTGAGTACTTTTCTTCCAAAAAAATCCCGAAAATCACCCAAATTTTCAGCGTTCACACTGGTATAGCCCCTTAAGTGTAATAACTTTTATATCAATGTGTATAATATAAACCTATTAAAAAATTTATAAAAATGGCCTTTTTTAGCGCCTAAAGTGAGAAGAACCCTTCAAAAATACATGGGCACCTCATATTTGTTACCCTGTATATGTTTATATATAGTAGTATCGAGTGACAAATTGGGCGGGGGGGGAGGGAGAGAGAGAGAGAGAGAGAGAGAGAGAGAGAGAGAGAGAGAGAGAGAGAGAGAGAGAGAGAGAGAGAGCACTACAAAAATTCCAATCGTTCGACAGACAGTCAAACGTCAAACTCTAAGTCAATAAAAAAAATTCCATCGTTACTTTCTTTATTGCCGCCTAAAAATATCGAAATATTTCCACAGTGATAATGCACGAGATATTCGACTGTAAGAGTGGGGGACACTGTGTTTGCCAGGGTGTTTAATCGGCGCAAACAAAAAAGGAAAAAAAACCAAATACGTTTATCCAATAAAACGCTGGATAAATTGGTTTAGATATCCGTCGTGTGCGTCTTCGATAAAAGAGCCCCGGATCAATCGTTATGGGCAACGATCTCGCGATGTCTCGTCCCAGCATGTTAAGTAGGCACTCCCGTGCGAATGATTTGCAGGTGGTGAATTATTTCGCGCGCACGCGCGTTAATTATTATCTTTATCAATTTACATATCCGCCCCGTCAAACAAATATAGGCGGATCAGCATTAGGCATCAGGCGTGCTGACATATGTCGAGAAGAATATTCGAATATTGTGCATATGTTTGATGGACGTTTCGGGCAGGCTGATAAAGCTCGAGTACCGAATATCGGTCAATGAACGTTTCGGTACCATGGTATTTGGCTACTTTGGTACCGAACAATCCTAAATCAGTAGCCAAATCACGAAAGAACATTTTTTGGGGACGGGTTGAAATTCCGAACTTTGAATGATCAGAACGCTCAAAATTTCGGAAGAACACTACCCCGAAAGATAAAAACTCCGAAAGAATTTTATACGAAAGACCAAAGCTCCGAAAATCTGAACACCGTCAAAATAATTCGGCTATGGAAGTTTTAAAAGTTAAAAAATTTTCAATAAATCGACGAATTATTTCAAGAATTTTTTTTTATTAAGAAGTGATTTTTCGTCGATTTTGAAATTTGTCTAGACAATGTTATACGTTCTACATCATTTATAGTCAACTGTATAGACTTTCGCTGGCATAATCTTGACGAACCTTGTAATTTCGGAGCATTAAAATTAGGTACTTTAAACCCTCGGCGCATTCAAAGTTCGGAATTTCAACCCCGCCCTTATGTCAAGATCATGCCAGCGAAAGTCCACACAGTTGACTGTAAATGATGTAGAACGTATGAAATTGTTTAGAAAAATGTCAAAATTGACGCAAAATCGCTTTTTAATAAAAAAAAATTCTTAAAATGATTCGTCGATTTTTTGAAAAATTTTAAACTTTTAAATCTTCCATAGCCGAGTTATTTTCGCGGTGTTAAGATTTCCGAAGTTTTTGGCTTTAGTGTAAAATTCTTTCGGAGTTTTGAGCGTTCTGACCATTCAAAGTTCGGAATTTCAATCCGGCCCCGTCTTGAATTTCGGAACATCATAATTCGGAACATCTAACAGAAAGAAATCACTCGAGGGGGAGGATACCTTTAGGCGAGGAAAAAAGCTAATTTCCGCTGTTTTTTCTTAAGGGGCCAGTCCACTTTGAAAATTTCAAAAAATCGAAAGCAAGCAAGACTTGAAGAAATCGACGATGATGAGCGATCAGAAGGGATTTTGTACGGTGCAGGAATTGCCGATTGAGTTTAGGTATGAGTTTTTCATAGTATAAACTTCAAAAGCGTTTTTCTCGAAACCACGTTTTCAAAATCTAGCTCCATCGTATCTCTAAAACTAATAAACCGATTCTCTTGAAATTTGAGCCACATATTGTAAATGTGATTCGCAACACGATGGCCCTCGATGGTTTAAAATTTTTGATTTTTACTTTTTTTTTGCGAAAAACTGCGAAAAAAGGCGTTTTTTTACTTTTTTCGTTTTTCATCTGCCATTTTTTTATTTTTTGATAAAACTTTATATCCAAGGGTCACTTTGTAGCTGATGTCATACTGAATCTAATGGACTTTGATTTTTTTGTTTCAGACAAGCCGTTGCCGAGTTGTGATGGAGCTACCCAGTCCACCTATTTTTGAGGCGTTACGTTAAATTATAGTTTTTGTACTTAAAAATGATTAAAAGTGAATTAATTTTTTTTAAATGTATTTCCAGACTTTATTTATCAAGCTCAACAACTTTTATGTTCATTTCTTTTATAAAATCCTTAAAAAACGCGAAAATAGCCTTTTTCGTGGCTCCAAAGTGGACTGGCCCCTTAAGGTGGTCATCCCATTAAGCAGGTAAAAAAATCGAGATTTTTTTTCCGATTTTTTTTAATCTTTTGGATTTTTTGGAATTTTTCCATTCCTCAGAGAAAGGCGAATCGCGGGGTAATTTCGCAATTTCGCCCACAAGGAGTCCACCGATCCGAATGAAGCAAAACCCAAATTTCTGCTAATGTAAAGCGATTAAAAATTCACCATAGAAGTGTTGAAAACAATTCAAATTAAGAGGTGACAAAAAACAAAAAAAAAAAACAAATTTGAATCCTTATATTTTAAAAATTCGTCAAAATCAAAAAATTATATTTTTCAAAATTTCAACTAGGAGTAAGCCCTTGATGAAATGGGTCAGGTAGTTTTTGCGTGATGAGTGCACATAAAAAAGAACCGACAAAAAATCCACCAATTGCTGTTTTAGCCTCGGTATCGTTAGGGAAACACAAGAACTACTTTTGTACAAAAATATTTCATGTACAGTCACAACTCTGTTAGAATTTAATTCTGTGTATAGATTCCATATTTACTTTCCTGCCCCCATGAGTACTCAACGTGCTAAAATAGCGTTGTAGAATAAACGTCAGAATGATTTGCAAACTCATCGAGAGCAATTAAGGGGTCTTTTCACTTTAGACGCTAAAAAAGGCTATTTTGACTATTTTTTTTTGATAACTTTATATTATAGATATCGATATCAAAGTTGTTACACTTAATAAACATACTTTCGAAATACATAAAAAAAAATTTCATTCAAGTCACTATTTATAGACGAATGGATCATCCGAAACAAAAAAATCAAACGATTTTAGATTCAGTATGTTAATGGCTATAGCGCATATCATACGATTTTTGATACATGCAATAATAACAAAACGGCGGACATTTTTCGAAAAAACAAAAAAAAACGTTTTTTCACCGTTTTGGTAAAAAAAAAACGTTTTTTCACCGTTTTGGCAAAAAAAAAAACGTTTTTTCACCGTTTTGGCAAAAAAAACGTTTTTTCACCGTTTTGGCAAAAAAAAATAGTAAACATCAAAATTTAAAGAAATCCTTGATATACGCTATAGCTATAGTTGTAAAGAATATGTGGTTAAAATTTCAAAAGGATCGGTTCAGTAGTTTCGAAGATTTTATCAACAAGCCGTCGAAAAACGTTGTTTTGAGAAAAACGCGTTTAAGGTAGTACCTCCACAGAAGAGTTGAATTAAGAAATGGTTGAAATTTGACATATACGTTATTTAATACATTATCCAAACATCTGTGCAATTTGAAGAAGTTTGACCACCCCAAACCTGAGATATTTACACTTAAAGTTGGCTTGGTTTACACGTAACAAATGCGTTATGATGGGCAAACAGAGCATAATTAATTCTACCGTCAAAACTAAAATTAAGAAATTGATAAAAAACGAGGATAAGCTACAGTAAGATATCACGAATAATCGGAAAAAAATGAGAATGATTCACCATCTAGTTTCCAAGATATAACCATGAAAAGCCTTCACAATTTTGGTGCAAAGCCTGGCAAAGCCTGGAAAAAAAACAATTGGGGCAAAGCCTGGACAGTCCCGGCAAAAAGTTTACTGGCAATGGTCGATCAAAAACACAATAAAAAATATATTTTACGGCAATAAATGATATCCATCGCATTATCTACTAGTACCGAGTCAATATTGCGTAGTTTTTAATTTTATTCATTACTAATTAAACCAATTATCAATCTTTCAAACACGAACATGGTATGTAAACTTTTGGTTGAGATTTTCGCAGAGGAACTACCTTAAAGTTTTTTTGGCTTCCATAAATACACTTAAATTTTTTTTATGCTTTTCGAAAGTGTACTCCATAAGTGTAACAACTTTTATAAAAATATCTATGATATAAACCTAACAAAAAAAATTCATGAAAATAACCCTTTTTAGCGTCTAAAGTGAGAAGACCCCTTAAGTTTCAATTCAACATTACGATAATACGCATAGTGAACGACCCACGACACTTCCTCATTTCCAGTGACGGAAAATTTTCTAACAATGGCATCGCGCATGGTGAGCGAATAAACAACGAGATGCAGATTAACGATAGGAGGAGCAGTTCGGAATGTCCCAAGCAGAAACAATTACCTTCGTCTGTCAACTGTGACGAGCTGCGGAACATCGTAAACTTAATCGCGAGAAATTACGAGCGTACATATTTGACACTTCCCACGCGTTACTTTCGTGTCGTCTTTGATCTTTTTTTTTGCGGCGATATTTCGCCTTTTCTCTTTTATTGCCATTATCCATTCGGAAGGTCGCAGATCCTAGGAAAGTTTTCAGATCCTCTTCGAAGCCGGGGCATTTGCTTGAATTCATTTTATTGTTTTTTTCTTTCAATTTTATACTTTATATACATATCATCGAATTTTATTATAATTTATTGTATAATACGAAAAAAATAAAACTACTACTACTATAATTTATTTGATTATATAATATAATAAACTATAATAAAATATTTTTACTTTATATATACGTGTACATGTGTATATATATATATATATATATATATATATATATATATATATATATATATATATATATAGTAGAAAAAATATAATAAAATTGTTATTATTATATTATTAAATTATTATACTAAAGTTATTTTAACTGATAGTAGAAAATATTAAAAAAACGTCCGCATAATTTTCTACTCAAGAAAGTTGTGAGTAGAATATTATGCGGACGTATTTTATATTTTCCAATATCAGTTAAAATAATTTTGCAACCTTTCGCAAATGAAACTTGTCTTTTTCCCCTTATGTATATATATATATATATATATATATATATATTTATATATATATATATATATATTATATATATTATATTATATATTATAATATATATTATATATATATATATATATATATATATATATATATATATATATATATATATATATTTCAGTGGGATTTTGAAAGTGTGTAAATGGCCCTCATAATGCATTTTTTTATGTATGACAATACACATTTACTGATATCCAAAATTTTGTATTTATATATTATTATTTAACAGTATGTAAAATTATTATTCAGAATAATCATTATCAAGCTATGATTGAAAAATAATAATTGTGCTACTTTATATTACGTGCAAAGATTCGTTATCATATAACATGCATTTATCATGATCGTGTGCACGTGCAAACGAAGTGCACCCCTCGTCCCGTCTAAATAATTACTTCAGAGCGATAATATAATATAATGAGCAGAACTTCCATTCATTATTAAATTACAATTAATTGCACTAGAATTGTATAACGAACCATTGTGAAAGTTTTCCAAAAACTTCCTGTCGTACGTAAATTGGCCATACAAAAAACCGAAAACGTCGCCCATAATTTTTTCGTCGCGCTTTCTCTCATAGTATTCGAGAGGGGAAAAGTGCTGTGAGAAAGAGTCCATTTTTTCCTCTACTACGCATGGAAAGTTGCCGCAAATTTAGGAGTCTCATAATTCTTCAACGGGTTAGTGGATCGACCCCAAATTTTGCATACGAGCTTGCAACACAATAAGCAAGAATGCTTTCAATTTTTGTCATCGGGCTGGAATTTCTTCGAGACTTCCAATCGTCATTACACTGATGAAAAAATTCTATTGACATTAAATAGATTCGTTCAATGGATTTTAAAAAATTGAATCATCTCGATTTTTCGTGAAATCAAATTGCATTCCATTATTGGAATTATTTGTTTGAAATATATTTATTTATTAAAATCAAGATCTATTTAAAGTCGCCTAATAATTGAATATTTTATTTATTCCTAATATGACTGTGATCCGGTTTAATCTGGTCAAAAAAGCTTTAGTTGAATCCACTATATGTAACTGCATGATTTTTCAAAATTTAAATTGAACAGAATTTTCGTAGAGTCAAATGTTTTTTTATTTGATTTAATCAATGGTCTGCCTTTATTGCAATACACATCGAAGGGGTGGGATAGAGAGGGGGAGAGAGACGATTTATATATATATACAGGGTGTCCCTCTTATCTCTGCCATCCGAAATAACTCGGTAATTATCGACGTCACAAAAAAATGTTTCAGCCAAAAGTTGTACGGTGTGAAGGGCCCATCAAATGCGACCATTTTTTTTTCGCTCGAGGCGCTGACGCACGGTGAAGGTCACCTCCACTTTTTAAAATGGAATGGTACATTTTTTTAACCATCTTGTGGAGCACCTCAAGCCGCATAAAAAACACTAGGGGGTCAAAGTCGTCCAAGGTCATTCAAGGTCAGTATGGATGATACAAATCTAAATATCTCGGATCACTCCCAAATATTTGGTAGTGATCCGAGATATTTATATTTGTATTTCATTTCAATAGGTGCCCTTGGATGACCTTGAACGACTTTGACCCCCTAATATTTTTTATGCGGCTTGAGGTGCTCCACAAGATGATTGAAAAAAAATGTATCGTTCTATTTAAAAAAGTGGAGGTGACCTTCACTGTGCGTCAGCGCCTCCAGCGAAATAAAAAAAATTGATCGCTTTTGATGGCCCCCTTCACACCGTACAACTTTTGTCTGGAATATTTTTTTGTGACGTCGATAATTACCGAGTTATTTCGGGTGGCAGCGATAAAAGGAGCACCCTGTATGTAAAAATTCTGCATACGATATTTTTTCATAATGTTTCCTCTACGTTTGACGTTAAAAAGAAGACTTATCTAGATCAAACAAAAAACTGAGGGTATTTTTTTTTAAACGGATCAAAAAAAAATTCACTTGTAGAAATAGCATGCGAAAAGCCAAATTAGATGATTTTTATCTCGAAAATCGTGGGCCTTTTACTGAAATGAAATTCCAGGGTAAAGTAGGACATGATCCGACCTCTCGCCAGTTGCAGGATCATCCATTTGTAATAACAGGACACCCTGTATATATATGTTATGTTTGAAAAATCGACAGCATGATAATCGAAAAAAACTCTCTAATTATTACAATGATATTAACTAATTGATATAGTTTATGTTATACAACAAATAATTATAGAATTAATTTGGTCTCTTATGTCATGTCTGCGACTATCAAGGAACATCCCTCAGGTGACACCCTTCGATTTTGTTGAAATTTGGATATGTTATAAAGCACCGAAAAGTAAGCGATACGTATTTTTTTTTATCGGCGGAAAAACGGTTTTAAGGGTTGAAACGAACCCTCGAAAATAGGGGTGTTTTTAGTTTTTCGTCGATAACGTTATCGTTCTCATCTCCAATGTATAGTAAACATAAACAAAAAAATAAACATTGTTGCAATTTGAATTTTTTAAATATCTCGTACCGTTGAAACGTTATCGACGAAAAACGAAAAACATCCCCATTTTTGAGGGTGCGTATCAGCCCTTAAAACCGTTTTTCCGCCGATAAAAAAAAATACGTATCGCTTACTTTTCGGTGCTTCATACCATATCCAAATTTCAACAAAATCGAAGGGTGTCACCTGAGGGAAGTTCCTTGTAAGATACAAAGTCCATTGAGCTGGAACTCTAAATTAAGGCGAGATATACATTTACAACGATAAAAAAATCGATTTATTTTTTCCTTCTTCAAACGATAGAACTATGTATGGAGAATATTTTCCCAAAGTTTCAAAGCGAAATTCGAAAAACTTCAAACGTTACAGCCCGTCAACGCTGTGCCTCGCCGCTCGGATTCGGAGCTGGCGTGAACTTCAAACGCGTTTTTCTCAAAACTGCATTATCGAAATTGGCGTACAGGATTACTCAAAAACTATTAAGCCGATTGAGTCGAAACTTGGTAGAAATATTGCTAATATTGGTACCTTCTACTTGACGAAAATTGTTTTTGAAAAATTGTAAAAAAAACGACTTTTTTAAGGGGTTACCCCCACTTGCGATTTTGAAAAAATCGATTTTTTTTATTGCATTTTTTTGAAGTATAAGTATCTGAGAATATGTCCTGAAAATTTCAAGTCGATCCGAACAAAATTCACTGAGATATGAGCGTTGAAAGAGAAGAATCCGCGTTGAAAGAGAAACTTTAAACGCGTTTTTCTCAAAATGGCATTTCTGAAGTCGGTGACCAAGATTACTCGAACACTAATGAACCGATCTTCTTGAAATTGTGCAGGCTTATTTAATACATAAAAATGTAGTCTTTGATCGTTCGATTTTTTCGTTAAAATCGAACCATTAACTTTGACTGTCCGCCATTTTGTGAAAAATGAATATTTTTTAAAATCCTTCGATTGAAGACTAGTTTATACTTATATTTGACTAAATCCATCCGCATTTTTTTTTCAGATGATCCACTTCGCCGCAATGTTGGTCACCGCAAACCGTGTATATAAAAACATTATTTCATTGACGGCCATTTGCCACTAAACAATGTAATATTTTTCAATAAAAAAATTACTGAAAGTTCTTCAAGATGTGTTCTTTAAGATGGTACATTGATCGATTAAAAAAGTTTTGTAGTTTTCTTTAAAAAAATTCATGAAAAAGGCCTTTTTTGCGCTACAAGTGGGGATAACGCCTTAATCCACATTTCACAAAAATGTTGCGTGAATTGTTGATTTTTTTTTGTAAATTCGTGCCATTTTCTTAAATTTGCATTTTCTTCATTTTAATTATCGTCACATAGAAACCATACATGTTCTAACTAAAAAAATGTTTGAACTTTTTTGCAAATCGAAGTCTACGGGAAGCTAGACTGCACGCCGATAATACTCTGCCACAGCTCCGCCATTTTGATGATGAATTAATTAAAAAAAATTGTTTCCTACACTGTAAAAAATGATATGAAATTTACAATACATTTAAGATACAAAGGAATATAATTTTACGAACTCAGTAGATGAAATTAACTTTAAAACACTTGTACCGTAAATTTAAAAAAGGAACATCAAATTCTAACGTGGATATAGAATTTAATAGATGCAACATGGAATTTCAAAGACAAGTTTGTAAATTTGTGGGAAATGTATTGTATTAACGTGTGTCTTCAATTGAAAATTACTACAGATGTATAATAAATCAACTATAAAAAACAGAGTATTGAAAATACAAAACAAGTTTGAAATTTATTTACGGCTGCCTGAAAAATATAATACATGTGGAACTGAATTGGAAATGGAAAGTATCTCGATTGTACCCCTATCTGATATTATTTCTCATCGACGCTGAGTTAAATATAAGACAAATCTTTACGAATATCGATGATATACTTCTCGGAATAATACCATCCAGTACATGAATACTGTGATTCGATTCAGAAATTTCCAAGACAAAAGCCACTGAGATTAACAATTGTTTGTCAAAAACAAATCACAGGTAAGTTGAATTTAATGTGTTCGTATATTAATATTGAAGAAACATTTTATGATTTTCATAATTGTTGACCCGGACGATATCTCAAAGTCACATGAATTTCAAATACATGCGTGCAGTGGACAGAGATGGGCGCGCGGTCGGTGTGCGGGCTCGCCGGTCACTGAAGTTAAGCACCATTGGGCGCGGCCAATACTTGGAGCGGTGACCGTTTGCCCGTGCACTGGTTTGCGCGTCAACCTCTGAGTGGGAAACTGTTTGTCTGAGTTTCTGATTGATGGTAATACAACTGAAACTCAACCGAATATGGCTGCCTGTATCGGCCCAGGTTTTCCGCAGTTTCTCTGGGCCTTCGTGCAAATGCGATACAGTAGTGCATTAGGAAAGAGTGGATTGCGGTCAATACTCTGGGGGGGGGGGGGGCGCTGGAAGGAATGTAGGGAACTCTGGAAGGATTGTGAATGATGGAAGGAATAAAGGAGAGGATGATAAAAGGAGAAGGCCCCGTGCCTCTGAGGAATACATATATAAAGAAAAAAAATACATACGTGCAGTGAGTTCACTGCATTTACATTTTATTATTCAAGTATTCAATATTAATTATGGGATAAAGCTGCGAAAAAATCATATACACAAGTATCACGAAAGCATCATACAGTATATGAATTGAGTGGTCTTAATTTGATAATTTTTACATAAAAACGTATTGCAATTATCAATTTCTGAAATAAACTTAATACTTAGGATCAGTAATTTTAATACACACCCGTATATTAATATTAGCAAATGGTTCTTGAATTTAATATACACTTGTATATTGATATCAGCAAATGGTTCTTGATTTCAATATACTTGGATGTGATTATTTCTTTACACGTGCATTATTTTTCAAACGCACACGTATATTAATATTACGGAACTACACTTTCATTTTTAAAATAACCTGTTTGGAATTTTCAAAATCGTATCTGAAATTTCATAAGCGGTATCCGCATAAAAACTTCCTACACTTGTATATTAATTTTCATACAGAAATTTTTTACAGTGTATACTTAAATATACTATTAAAGAATCCGTAAAGTTTGATAATTGTAGAATAATTATTTCTTAGTGTAAAAAATCCCTCAATATTGCTTATTTTCTTCCTGTCTGAATGTACATCCCGCCTCAAGTATTTCATTATATTATGGTTTTATGAAATATTCTATGTATATAGTACACTTGGATTTGCAGTGTATATTGTAAGCAAATAAAGATTCATTCGAATCGAATCTTTATTCATTTAATTTGAATATATTTAATATTTGAAATGGATAGCTGAGAGAAATTTATAAAATATACTTTTTTAAAGAATAGGATTCGTCGCGACACCCCCAGGGCGCTGCAATTAGTCACGGTTAACGTGAGCCACTTCGACTATCACGAGTAAAAGTAGCTCGCGTTTTCGTATATGTGGATCAAACGTGAGATACAGTTCGTCCACTTGATTCCATCGTCGTCACAGATCTTGATCACACTTTCTTTACCGTGCGCACCATCCGGTCACAATTTCTCCACTTCATTCTCAATTATGACAATTGTACGTACGTACGAGACTTTCCAGCGTGATTTTCACCAATCGCCAATTTTACTTCGGTTGAGTTTTTTTGCCTTTGTAATGCGGTGAGAGGAAACAGCCTGGGCAAACATCAAACGTATGGACGCAAATTTTCCTCGGTCGTCCGTCGTGTATTGGAAAGACCTCTAGGCCAGGAAAAGATTTGCTGATTTTCATGATTTTTTTTTTAATGAAATATTTCTCTACCATTTTTGAGACTTAGGGTATGTTTCATTACTACTTTTGACTGTTACATAGTATTTTTCAAATTATAAATCTTTGAAAATGGCGGAGGTATGGCACGGTCTTCTGAACTGCATTTTCGAAACTGCACTGAGAAGGAACATCACTTTGGTGTCCTCCGATTTTGTTGAAACTTTTTTATGCGGAAGAGTATTAAAAACGAAGAGACACGTGCCTTTTTTTATCGGCGGGAAAACGGTTTTAAGGGGTGAAACGCACCCTTGAAAATGGGGAATTTTTTCGTTTTTCGTCGATAACATTTTGAGGGGCTGTTTCGGTGTGACACTTTCAAAAATTGATTTTTTTCGTTGTCTTTTTCGACAGTTTATACTTTCAAGAATATCATTATCATTTATATCAATATCATTTTATCTTGCAAAAATCGATAGTTCAATCTTTAAACGCGTTTTTCTCGAAATGAGATTTTTCAAATTTGCTGACATTGTAACTCAAAGAGCAATTATCCGATTGACTTGAAATTTGAACTGAGTACTCTTGAAGACATTTACTCTACAATGACGTAGGATATTTTTGATTGGATGCAAATTGACAATTTGGCATTGAAAGAAACGACCATTTTATAGGCTAGAAAACAGACTTTTTCTTCATAACTACGCCATTTTCTTAGATTTCGATATTTTTCGAAAAGCCTACGTCATTGTACAGGAAATACTTTCTAGTTTAACGACATTTTTTCCTTTCCGGTTTCAGCTACTCAATTGGCCGGAATCATGTCAGAAGTTGAGGAACTTTTTTTCGGAGTACAAATACCAATGTTGTACGTTAGTACTGTAAAATAAAAAAATATAGTAAAGTTTTAACTAAATATAGTGACTTCTACTATTATTTTCAAATTTGTACTATTCGTATGGTTAACATTGACATTTTTCGAGTATAATTTGTTAGAAGACCTTATGAAAAGTGACTATACGAAAAAAAATATCGTAAGGTTTACTTATAGTAAAGACGTAAATCATTTGCAGTTCGAGCAAATCAAGAACCGCAGCTCAAGAGGTCTTCTCACTTTAGACGCTAAAAAAAGCTATTTTCGTAAATTTTTTTTGATAGGTTTATATTATAGATATTCATATAAAAGTCGTTATACTTAATAAATACACTTTGACACTTAATAACTTGTTACACTTAATTTGTTACACACTTGTTACACTTAATGAATACACATTCGAAAAAAAATATAGTAAAGTTTACTCATAGTTAAGACGTAAATCATTTGCAGTTCGAGCAACCGCAGCTCAAGGGGTCTTCTCACCTTCGACGCTAAAAAAGGCTATTTTCATGAATTTTTTTGATAGTCTTATATTATAGATATTGATATAAAAATTGTTACACTTAATAAATACACTTTCGAAATACACCAAAAAAACGTTTTTTCATGTATTTATGTAACCCAAACAAACTTTAAACGCGTTTTTCTAGAAACGTTTTTCGACGGCTTGTTGATAAAATCTTCGTAACACTGAACCGATCCTCATGAAATTTTAACCACATATTCTTTAAAATTATAGCTACACCGCACATCAAGGATTTTTTTAAATTTTGATACTTACTTTTTTTTTGCCAAAACGATGGAAAAAAAACGTTTTTTTTTGTTTTCGCGAAAATTATCCGCCATCTTGTTATTTTTGCATATACCAAAGATCGTATGATATGCGCTATAGCCATTAACATACTGAATCTAAATCCGTTTGATTTTATAGTTTCGGATGAACCATCTCCGAGACTTCATCGATGGCGCAGACCTACAATTTTTTAAATATTTGATATATAACAGTTTGTGAGACATGCGTAGTTCTCAAAACTATTAAGGGGTCTTCTCACTTTAGACGCTGAAAAAGGCTATTTTCATCAATTTTTCTGATAGGTTTATATTATAGATATTGATATGAAAGGTGTTACACTTAATAAATACATTTAAACAATTATTTATTTATTTAAGGGGTTGGGCCACACTGAACAAAAAAATTCGTTCATCCATCCAAAATTCAGTTGGTTTAACAAAATGTATCTTTAAATACGTTCAACGTGATTTTTGATTGGCATAACAAAACAGTATTGGTGGTGAAACACTATAGTGGTGTGAACTGTAGCTTATTTAGCATGTGCTAAATAAGCCCAAACAATTATCTGACGATTTTTTCGTCAAATTTTTCACTTTCCAAAAATTTGCCTAAAAAAACGTCAGATAATTCTTAATAACAAATGAACTATGCAATATAACGAAAAAAAACCTACGTACTTCCATAGACAATGTATTTTTCAAGATATATTCAACATTTCAAGTGAACCGGTTGAAAATTGTCTCAGTTATGTTTCCAGCCAACTTAACAAATGCAGTTTTGAGATTAACGCTGCACAGCCGCCATTTTTAAATTAATCGCTTCAAAACAATTATTGTATACAGCCACCGATATGTATGATAAACACCCTTTTTTGTAATCTCGATTTATTTTGTATTTTTTTTTAGAAAAAAAATCCCCAAAAAGCCGATTTTTTCGGCCTCTATTGTGGCCTAACCCCTGAAACCTTCCCCCATCAAACGCGGAACGGAAAATACGACACGTATCCTTGTACGACAGAATCCGAAGAGACGAGACGGTTTTCTCGCGAGTGTAATTCACCTGTGCACAAACCCAAACAAACACACACACAGGACACCTTTCTCGCTTGGCGCCTTATTATTTTGCCGGTTCCTCAACGTTTGTTAACAAGTGGGGCGACTTTCTACGCCGGATACAGGCCAAAGAACTCACAGTCCCAAGACATCACGAGAAATCCGTCTCCTTTTTCCGCTGCTCTATGAAATCGACGACGAAAAGAAAAAAACCCACACACACAATACACACACACACACACTTATCAGCGTCGATACTAAATCGCAAAATTCGATCGAAACTAGCACAAAGTAAAAATTCGATTCGTTTGCGTGTAAATGTCTTGATAAATTCCGCAACCCATCCTGTGTCGTGTGCACGTGTTATCATCTGCAACGACGTCTGCCAAACAACGCGGTGAAATGTCACACCCACACACACACACACACACTCGGAATGTTAAAGACTTCACCTCCTCGTGGTACATGCTGGTAAAAAATGGTGTTCCAACCTAAAAATTATGAACGTTATCAAAAAAAATTCCTACAAGAGTTGTTAGTTTTGGCCTGACAAATATTTTGGTGTAAAAAAAACATTTCCTCATTAAAAAAAAAAAATGTTGGCTATCTTAACGTCGCCATTTTGAATTTGAGACCAAAACAGTTTTTTTTACGTCCCCCTTTCAACCCTAAAAGGTTTATTATACTTAATACTTGGTCGGAGCAGTGTATTTCGAGATAAGTCAGGTTTAAGATTAAAACGGGATTGCCCGGTACATATATACATACATATGTGTGTGTGTGTGTGTGTGTGTGTGTGTGTGTGTGTGTGTGTGTGTGTGTGTGTGTGTGTGTATATACACTAAGCGCAACAATTAAGGGATCACTATTTTTTCGACGAAAAATAGCCCTTTTTCAAACCGCTGTAACTCGGTGAAAAATGGTCGGAGAAAAAATTGAAAAAAAAGCATTTTGTAGTGTAAACCTTCGACTTTGATAATCTGATTATAAATAATTTTTTTCGTTTCGTTTAAATAAAGAAATTCGTTGTTAAACAAAACAAAACATAAAATCAAAAAATTTGCTCGAGTTTGACAAGGTACACGGGGAACAGAATTTTTTTTTCGAAAATCTGTTTCGACCATTCGAAAGCTTGTATCTTTCCCAACAATTTGTTTTTTTTTTCAATTTCTGTGCGATTTTTTTTAGCCAAGTTATCGCAGCTTTACGAAAAAATGCATTTTTCAGCTTTGACCGGTCATAACTCTGGTCCAAATCATCGCACAGCATCCAAACCGGCATCGTTGGAAAACTTGGATTTCCCCCTACAAAACTGTTCATTTTTCGTATTTTTCGGAAGCCGTTTTCAACATTGTAAAACTGATTGTTTAAAAGTGTGTAAAATGCCCATTTTTACATTTTTTTGTTTATCATGTTATAACATTACAACAAATGCAGTGGCACCAAAGGTTTTTGCGTTTTTTTTTAGTTCAGGGTATGTAGAAATACTCCACCAAATAGCAGATCGCTGCCTTTATTCTTTATTCGGGTTGCAACCCCGTTCTTTTGGAGAAAATCGAGATCCGTCAATTTTCACGAAAATCGAGGTTTCTCAGGTATCAGCGCGGGGTGAAATTTCTCGAAAAAAAAAAATCAAAAAATTACGAAATTTGGTATTCAAGGGTTTTCGAGGTTGCTGATTGCGAATCTGGGATAAAAAATGGAAAAATTCAAAATGGCGGATCCAAAATGGCGGATCAAATGCAAAAATTCTTGCAATCGGGCGAAACTTGATGTTTGGGGGTTTTCGAGGTCATTCATTACGGATCTGAGGTTTAAATTGAGAATCGCAAATTCGAATTGAATCAAACTTTGCATTTCGGTTCGCCATATTGGACCCGTCGTTTTTTTTTTATTTCTTCGACCTGAGATTCGTAATTAACGATCCCTCAAAACCCGCAGATTACCGAGTTCCATGCGATTCAGATCCATCAGTGCAATCCGAAATGCAAAGTTTGATTCAATTCGAATTTGCCATCCTCAATTTAAACCTCACACACACACACACATACACACACACACACACACACACACACACACACACACACACACACACACACACACACACACACACACACACACACACATGTATATACAGGGTGCCCATCTTATCTCTGCAACCCCAAATAACTCGGTAATTATCAACGTCACAAAAAAAATGTTCGAGACAAAAGTTGTACGGTGTGAAGGGGGCCATGGAAATTTTTCTATGTAAAATATATGCAGAAAATATATGCTACATATATATATATCGGTCGCATATATAGGGACGAAAAATAGAGCAATACGTATATATTCAGTATATATGCACCAAATATATGACGCATACATGACCCATATATTTTCGATATATTTTTCTGACCAAAAAAATATATGCTATGTATAAACACTACATATGATGCATATATGAGACATATACGACGCATATATTTTCGATATATTTTCAATCTATTTGTTTGTCATAAAAATATATCAAAAATGTATGCGTCATATATGACTCATATATGGGTCATTTATGCGTCATATATGATGCATACATTTTTCATGCATATTCCTGACGAGAAATAAATGCTGTGTATGAACACTATTCCAGTTAAACTCAATAAAACTTAAAACTTAAACTTAAAAAACCTTAACTTACAGTTAAAGTACGCTATTACATATAAACACTATATACAGATATATCTGTGTATATGTGGCACATATGTACCATTTATGCAGCATATATGTGGTATGTATGCAGTGTGTATGCAATAGATATGCTAAATACATATGGTATATATGCAGGATAAATGCTACATATATCATTGATATATGATACATTGATATACAGTGATACCACGCATATACATCTCATTTATAAAAACGTTACGCAAATTAGATTTTGGCACACATATGCAACATATATTTTCAACATATGGCATACATTTCACATATATTACAATTATTAATAAAATAAATTTGCAGTATATTTTTGCGTTTATAAATTTCCATGGGGGACCAAATGCGACAAATTTTTATTCTTTCGGTGGAGGCGCTGAGGCACAGTGAAGGTCACCTCCACTTTTTAAAATAGAATGATACATCTTTTTTCAACCATCTTGTGGAGCACCTCAAGCCGCATAAAAAACATTAGGGGGTCAAAGTCGCTCAAGGTCATTCAAGGTCAGTATCGATGATACAAATCTAAATAGGTGACCTGGAATGACCTTGAACGACTTTGAGCCCCGTATGTTTTTTATGCGGCTTGAGTTGCTCCACAAGATGGTTAAAAAAATTTACCATTCCATTAAAAAAAGTGGAGGTAACCTTCACTGTGCGTCGGCGTCTCCACCGAAATAAAATATATATATATATATATATATACAAACAAACCCAAACAAACAAACCTAAACAGACAAACCCAAACAAACAAAACCAAAACAAACAAACCCAGACATATCCGTCACATATTAATAATTTTCCTTCTTTTTATGATGAATAAATTTCCACCGCATGACTGTACACTTGACATGGAATAAATTTCAACGGCATGACTGTACACTTTAAGCTGTACATAATATCGGCAGATATTTTGTCTTGCGGATATTTTGTCATGAGGATATTGTGTCGTCGGATCTATTGTCGCAGATATTTTGTCGTCGGGTCAAAACGCGTGTTACCATATATATATATATATATATATATATGTATATATATATATATATATATATATATATATATATATATGTCTATATATGTATATATATATATAAATATATACAGGGTGCGGCACATAAAGTGTTACAGAGCAATGGCACTCAAACTATTGATCATATCCAAAAATGTTTCAGACAAAACTTTCAGTGTTCGTGAAGGCCGTCATACTGGACCACCCTATTTTTTTCGGATTATCGGTTGAGGCGCTGAAGCTACGTCAAGGTCAACTCCACTTTTTTAAATGGAATGGTACATTTTTTTCAACCATCTTGTGGAGCACCTCAAGCCGCATAAAAAACAGGGATCAAAGTCGTTCAAGGTCATTCAAGGTTAGTATCGATAATACAAGTCTAAATATCTCGGATCACTACCAAATATTTGGTAGTGATCCGCGATATTTAGATTTGTATTTAATTTTAATAGGTGACCTTGAATGACCTTGAACAAAGTCGTCCAAGGTCATTCAAGGTCAGTATCGATAATACAAGTCTAAATATCTCGGATCACTACCAAATATTTGGTAGTGATCCGAGATATTTAGATTTGTATTTCATTTTAATAGGTGACCTTGAATGACCTTGAACGACTTTAACCGCCTAATATTTTTTTATGCGGCTTGAGGTGCTCCGCCATTCCATTTAAAAAAGTGGAGTTGACCTTAATGTAGCTTCAGCGCCTCAACCGATAAAAAAAATCGGGTGGTCCAGACGGACGGCCTTCTCGAACACAAACTTTTGTTCGAAACATATTTGGATATGATCAATAGTTTGAGTGCTATTGCTCTGTAACACTTTATGTGCCTCACCCTGTGTAGACAGGGTATCCTCTTATGAATGGATAATCCTGCAACTGTCGATAGGTCAGATCATGTCCTACTATATGCTGGAATTTCAGTTTAGTAAAAGTCCCACGGTGTTCAAGACACAAGCCATCTGCCTTTGGTTTTTCGCATACCGTTTATACAAATGATAACTTCTTTGACCTGGTTAAAAAAAACGCTCTTGTTTATTTGTTTTTTCGAGAAAAGTATTTTGTTTTAATCTTAAATGTTAAGGAAACTTCATGAAAAAATATCTTATGCAGAATTTTCATGCAAACCAATTCGAACATCTGGCTTTGACAGCCTGCGGTGTGAAAAAAATTTACTACGCATATCCTGTCAATTACTTTAAAAAGTTGCTTTGTTATTGTCGATTTATATCATTCTTAGAAATGGCATGCGAAAAAACAAACACAGATGATTTTTTTTAAAATAACACAAAGCCCAAAATCTCGAAAATCATGGGATTTGTATAACACTGAAATTTCATCATATGGAAGGATATGAACTGACCTATCGACAGTTGTAGGATTATCCATTCACAACAGGCCACCCTGCGTGTATATATATGTGTATGTATATTAGGGTCACCGTTATTTTGGCTTCGGTAAACAAATTTCAACGTCTAGCAAAAAAAACTAATCAAGATATGAAAAAAAAAAAATCTGTGTAAAATTTGGACGTGTGGGATAAGGAGAACACGTGCCACCGAGCAGTTTAATTTTCAAAAATACATGCATTTTTTTAATGGCCGCACTAAAATATTCATTAGTCTCATGATTTTTATTATAAAATCTGGGTATATTGATTGTACATATTAAGAGATACAAAATATATTATTCACTGATTTTTTGCCATCAATTATGTACAGTCGGGAGTAGATTGAAAAATTAATAGAAAATTTGAAAACGGACGTGGCGGTTTGGTCACATTGTGGCGGGAAATCGAAGCAGTGAATCAATTATCGGAGCGGATTTTTTTATGCAAATAACAATATAATAATCGTGTATTGAATGCTTCAAAATGATATTTTTTTTCTTGAACCTGCGAGAAGATTTTCCAACTGTAGTGGCGATAATACAAAATATAGTGCAGACAAATAGTTCGAAGTTTGGTCGTGGCGCTTCGTCCGGTCATTTTTACCGACCGAGCATTACCGACCGAGTTGGTTTGCCATTGTTGGACATAGAAAAACAAATATAACACGTGAAATCTTTACGTTTCTGCGAATTTATATCGATTTTACGAAGCGGTTCCAAACGGTATCAGGTTTTCCATACAGACTTTACTTTTCTGCTCCATAAAGACATTGATTTCTTCATTAGTCCCGAATCTATGGCGTTTTTTGAACGATTTAAAATTGATTGTACCTTTCTCGACACCGATGTATCTGTTTGGGACTCGAACGAGAGTTATCAAATGGGCGCGCAATTGATTAAAAAAAATAAGAGTCTGTAATGATATAGCGGAGCGAGGGATCGAACTTATCACCGATTATAAAAATCGATTGACTTATGATGAAGATCAAATACAATTTGTTCTTCAAGTTGTCGCCGAATATCAAGAAAAAATTCTGAACGTAAACAAATGTACTCTACTTCGATCATTTCATAGATGGACTGCTATTACTTATGTAATATTTCATGTAAAGTTACGAATTTGCGGTACGTGATTGATGGGTAAAGATCTGTAAATAAAATATTTTGTAACTCTTGATATGTATAATGAATGTACCCAATTCCAGATTTTTTAATTAATATTATGAGACTAATAAATATTTCAGTGCGGCCATTGAAAAAATGCATGTATTTTTGAAAATTAAACTGCTCGGTGGCACGGGTTCTCCTTATCCCAGCTCGTCCAAATTTTACACAGATTTTTGTTTTCATATCTTGATTAGTTTTTTTGCTAGACGTTAAAATGTTTTACCGAAGCCAAAATAACGGCCACCCTAATGTGTATATATATATATATATATATATATATATATATATATATACACATTAGGGTGGCCGTTATTTTGGCTTCGGTAAAAAAATTGTATATATATATATATATATATACATTAGGGTGGCCGTTATTTTGGCTTCGGTAAAAAATGTTAACGTCTAGCAAAAAAACTAATCAAGATATGAAAACAAAAATCTGTGTAAAAAAAATTTGGTCGCGCTGGGATAAGGAGAACCCGTGCCATCGAGCAGTTTAATTTTCAAAAATACATGCATTTTTTCAATGGCCGCACTGAAATATTTATTAGTCTTATAATATTAATTAAAAAATCTGGAATTGGGTACATTCATTATACATATCAAGAGTTACAAAATATTTTATTTACAGATCTTTTCCCATATATATATATATATATATATATATATGTGTGTGTGTGTGTATATATGTATATATATGTATGTATATATAACTTTATAAGCGTGCATGCATATATATATGTATATATGTGTGTGTGTGTGTGTGTGTGTGTATATATATATATATATATATATATATATATATATATATATATATATATATATATATATATATATATATATATATATGCGTGCATGTACGTAGGTAAATATAAATAGCCACTCGCACGCGCCTATGAATATATACACATGTAAGTTTGGCAATAGCATTCGCGAAATTGCAACGTGTATCACATGCTTGACATTCGATATAACGTTTAAGCATCTACAATAATCCATTCGTCCAATTATTAGTACTTTTGTGTATATGTACGTAGATAAGACCGATACTGATGTGCGATCGAAGTTCGGCTCCGGGGGTACATCGTGTCAAGCTGCGTGTGCATGGACGATACTCGGTGGGGTGACCGCTTAGCCGTACACCGGCTGGCGTATCGGCCATTCAGCGGCAGGGCAATATTTCTAAGACCTTGGTGTAGATACTTGAGTAAAACGTCTGTGCACCAGAGTATCAAAAGAATACGGGGCCGTCTATACTGCAATGGGATTTCGACAGTTTCCCCGTGCCCACGGAAAATTCGGTATAGTGTAGCTTATGGCTGGTGTTTAATCGCTTTATGTATTTAATTAATTATACTTGATTATTATTTTTTTATTAATTAAATTCGATGTATTAATTTCACTACATGTACTTGCTTAATCAATTCAATAAAATTAATAGATTTCGTTAATTTAATTCGATTCATTATTTCATTCACTTGTCCAATTATTCATGAAGACGAGACACCACTGTGACAGTCGAAAAGAAAATAATTTCTTCGTATTTTCCCATAGTATGCATATTCAAGAATATGCGAAAAAAATTCGGGACAAAATATTGCAAATTGACAAAGTTAAAGGCGATTGCAGTGAGAGCAGGTAGCGCCACGATTTACGTATACTCAAACTATCAAACGCGTTTTTCTCGAAAATACTTTTCTCGGCCTGGCTGCAATCATAAATCTACATACAATTGTCCGATTTACAATTTTCAAAAACCAAAATTTCCGTAATTCCAGTAGCTATGTACGTAGCCGGTTTTTTTTTTTAATTCAGCATTTTTCAAAGCCCCCGAATATAATTAACAATGTCGCCAAAACTACATTTTTTTTTGGACACCCGAGATTTTGTGATTTTTTATTTTCTCGAAATACGGCTACGTACAACGAGAACTACATTTTTATAGATTATAAAACTTTTTCATTTTTATCTTTCGGACCAACCACTGTCGAGTCACGGCCGCTGGACCACATTTTTATACAGAGGTATATTATACCTCATTAACGTTGTTAATTTTCAATTTTTTTAAATAACAATTTACACGAAATATGTTTATCGTATGCTTGATAACATACTTTTGTTCCGAACCCCAAGTGAATAATGTAGTGGATAAAAAAAATGAAAAAACGAAACGGCCGTGGAAAACTTCATTAAGCTACCTTGAAAAAGGTCTGAGGCGGAGTCGGGAGGGATCACTGAGGCACGTGCCTCGACTATACAAAAAAGCCAAGGAGTCCCAGAATAATCAGACCCCCCCCCCTTTTCTACGTGCCCCCCCTCCCCCCCCAGAAAAAACATTCTGGATCCGCCCGTGGAAAAGGTAATACGTTAAAACCCGCAAGGATATCGGAATTTTGACAAAAAAAGGACAAAAACGTTTACACATACACATAAACACACATTTAACGTCCTCAAAGAAACGCCTACATTCCCCGCAAAGTGTCAGTGCATTACAGTTCCAAAAACATTATGAACCCTATATAGGTAATTATAAGTTATTACATAATTGAAAAATCGTATTAATGATCGGAAGAGTGGATGAGATTGTCAAACGTTGTATCGGGTTTCGAGCATGTGATACATGTTACAATTTCTCGAATGCTATTGCCAACACTGTCATATATATATATATATATATATTTACACACCCACATATATATCCATATATATAT
>OY723387.1:4999732-5132232 GCA_963210295.1 Ophion ellenae | reverse complement strand
GAAGAATTATTTGATTGGGTAATCTTTAGAGGGACAAATAAATCTGGAAAACGTCAGTCGAGGCGAATCCTCGATAACGCGGGCGTAAACGTGACGCTGGTAATTAAAAAAATTGACACGTGCTCATTGCGAGTGATGAACAATTGATGAGCGAATGAAAGAAATGGAGTAGAGATATCCAGGTCGCAGTAGATACGGTGACTTGTAGACAGACACGTTTACGGTAATTTTGTTTCTTTTTTTTTCCAATCGCGAATTCTCCTCCCGGTTTTTTCACGTTTGATAAGCAATTCGACGTCAGGCATTGTTTTTTTTTATTGTTTTTTTTTTCTTACTATTTTGTATTTTTGAAAATCGAAGTGTTGACAATTTTGTCTAGGCGTATTATATGTTGCAATTCGTTGAAATCGGGAAGGTGTCGATTCACCTGTAGGGCAAATTCTTATCTGCTAGTAATAGATTTATTGGACATCGAACGCGGAAGCAACGCACCGGCCCTGCAAGGTCAAGGGCGCGCACCGCATAAAGGGGTTACCTCTGGTATTTGAAAAAAAAGGATTTTTTTATTGCTGGTAATTTATTATTCTAAATGAGGTATTCCACGTGAATCCAGTGGACTTTTTCCCTGACCCATGCCAATTCGATTTATTTATTTTTATCTGATTCAATTGACTCTAAAAGACACACTGATTTTTTTTTACATTTTTCGAAAGAACGCTTAGTCGAAAAAAAAAATTCTCCAAAAAAAAACGCCTTGATTTAAAATCTGAAATTTTTTTAAAAAATGCGTGTTTATATGTAAACATTTTCAAGCTATCACCTGTAGTGGAAGTATGATTTTTTTCTGAGCGAGTAACGTTTAAAAAATCGGAAAAATTGACTGCTAACTGTTCGAGATCCATGATTGTGATTTGATTATTCAAAAATGGTCAAAAAAATCATTGTGGGTATCAAAATATTGAAGTATCCGCCCGAAGTAAGCGGTTCTTGAATTCTTCGGATTTTTGTTAACGTTAATCGCTCAGAAAGCACAGAAAAAATCATACTTCCACTGCGGGTGATAGCTTGACAATTTTTACATATAATCACGCATTTTTGGGAATTTTTTCATATTTTTAAATCGGGGCGTTTTCTTCGGATTTTTTTTTAATAAGGATTGTTTCGAAAAATGTAAAAAAAATCAGGGTGTCTTTTAAAGTCAATGGAATCGGATTAAAAAAAATTAATCGAATTGGTGGGGTTTAGGGAAAAAGTCTACTGGATTGACTTGGAATACCTCATATACTGCTCATAATTTATTATGCTATATACTTTTACGCGTGTTAAAAAGAATATTTCGAAATCTCAGACAGGGACGAAGTTGCGAGGGTGAATGTCACAGCGCGAGGGGAATGACTCAAGCACAAGTGGACTTTAACTCGTTTTTCTTGAAACTACATTCATCAAGACGGTCTACACGAGGACTTTAACAGCTTTTGATTAAATGGAAGATGATAATGTGAAAATTCGTTTGGGTTTGTTTGGGTTGAATAAAAAGGAAAACATTTCCATCAGCCACATGTAAAGAAATTTCGTTTAAATAAAAATATAAAAATTTATATGTATTTGTTTGGGTTAAATTAAAAGGTAAACATTTCTATTAATTACACGTATAGAAATTGACTTTAAATAAAAATATGAAAATTTCCATTAATTACATGTATAGAAATTTCCTTAACACTTCCTTGACACACTGGGTCATTTTGACCCGAACGAATTTGAAATAAACTCACTTTCCTAAAATCGAAAGTTTTCATTTTTTTTATTAAAAAAAATTTTTTACAAGAATTCAATTTCATACTCTCCGAATTTCAATTATGTAGACATGTCAATAAATGTTTGAAGTGTATCCCAGATTTTTTTCGATAAAAACCGAGCGAAAAATTGTTAAGGGCGGGATGACGTTCTATTCGGGTCAAATTGATCCAGTGTGTCAAATCCGTGGCCAAATATAAGTGTGTCAGAGAAGGCTTAAACTAAAAGTATGAAAATTTGCATTAATTGCACGTATAGAATTTTCCTTCAAATAAGAACGTGAAAATTTTCACCAATTACATGTATGGAAATTTCCTTCAAATAAAAATAAAAAAATTTTAATTGATGACTTGGATAAAAAAATTTTCCAAATAAACATAGAAAAATTTACATTAATTACACGT
The DNA here is from genome assembly GCA_963210295.1 of Ophion ellenae. Taxonomy (NCBI): domain Eukaryota; kingdom Metazoa; phylum Arthropoda; class Insecta; order Hymenoptera; family Ichneumonidae; genus Ophion; species Ophion ellenae. The sequence goes on along the minus strand of OY723387.1, from coordinate 5,130,034 downwards.
ATAGAAAATTTTTTAAATTAAAAATATGAAAATTTCCATTTATAACATGAATAGAAATGTTATAAAAATAAAACATGAAAATTTCCAATAATGACGTGTATTTAAATTTTCTCCAATCAAAACATGACAATTCCTAAAAATGACATGTACAGTGGGTAAAAAAAAGTACGTGTACACGTCGTTTTTTTCAAACGATCCTTCGAAAAAAAATGTTTTATGAAGTTTCTGTGTTCGATAGCTTATCGTAAATATACGTGGTGTCTGTTTAAAAAAATCTTGGGTGAACACGAACAAAAAATTAAGCCAAATTAACAACAGTTTGGTGTGAGATGTACAAATACTTTTTTACCCACTTTATATAAATATCCTTCAAATAAAAATCTAAAAAATTTCATCCTACAAAAATACGAAAACTTGTATCGTGAATTAATAACGTAACATTTTTTTATCGAATAAAAATATAGAAATTTTTGCATCTGAATACAAGCAAATTCTCGTTCAACAGAAGCATGGAAATTGACGTAACTTCCGCTACATCGTGTTCGAGAAGAAAATTATCAAAGCACTTCATCACAGTTTCTCTAAAAAAAAAATCAACAGCGTCAAAATTCACGATTTTTTAAATAGTCAACCGTGCTAAGTTACTCAATTAAATTTCATTCTCCAAACCGATGCATCGTAGCTTACAGAAACTTCGAATTTCAATTTTCCGCGGATGTGTCTATAAAAAAAAAATCACTATCCTCCAATGCCAATCAATCGATCGCGACGACCGAAAAAAAAAACTTTTTTTCGACGCACCAATGCTTTCCGGCGATTAAAAAAACGTTGATTGTTTTTTTTTTTGCTTCAGTTGTCCCTCGAGTTGCGTCGTCTGAGGCTTTGACGATGAGTTTGCCGATCAATTTGCCGTTCGCGGACGCGCGAAAATTTCGGCAGCGGTCCAATTTGGAAAGTGCACACTCGAGTCTACGATCGAGAGGCTCCGTCAGAAATTTCGTTCACTTCGGTGTACGTGTTTGTCGCGTGGCTCGCAAGATACTGGCACGTTTCGCGTCTCGCGCGCTACTCTATATGTGGAAAAAGCCTCCGAGTGCTCCGTACCCTCTTCCTCGTGTACGACGACGAATCCGAGAGAGCGTACTCTCGCGGGCAGCATAAACGATTCCGAAACCGAGGCCGATCATTCCCGAAACTCTCCTCGGCAAGTGTAGGGTGGGAAAAAAAATCATTCGAAAATACATCTCCATCCAAAATCGACGATGGGATGTTGCCCATTTTTGGAAAAGTGTTTAAAATTGTACACACATATATAATGTAAATAATCGGATTTATTAGTCCAAACAAAACGCTATTGCCCATGTAGAGGTTGCCATGAGTTGCCCAATGTTACGATCAGGCCAATATTGGGACCATCGTATAAGCCAACAAAAGAGAAATAATATTGGCCCATTACTGTTCCGCTCTAAACTGAAAACTGGCACAATATCGGCCCATCCCTAAAGCCTGTCCTGGCCCATCTTTGAAAACTAATAAGCAGCCGTGATAGTCAAACTAAATTTGCCAATTTAAAAACTGGGGATACTAAAATACTGGCAATTCCATTGGCCCAATATTGTTCCGTTATAAATTGAAAACCGGCACAATATCGGCCCATCGTTTAAAACCAATAAATAGCCGTGATGGTTGAACTATATTTGCCAATTTAAAAACTGGTAATGCTAAGATACAAGCTATTAAATTGGCCCATTATTGTCCCGTTATAAATTGAGAACCGGCACAATATCGGCCCGTTACTAAAGATTATCCTGGCCCATCTTTCAAAACCAATAAACAGCAGTGATAGTTCAACTAAATTTGACAATCCTAAAGCTGGCAATCCTAAAATACTGGTATTACATTGGCTCATTATTGTCTCGTTCTAAATTGAAAACCGGCACAATATCGGCCCATAGTTAAAACCTATCATGGCCCATCTTTTAAATTCATTAAACAGTCATGATAGATAAACAATATTTGTTAATTTTTAAACTGGTGATGCTGAAGTACTGCCAATTACATTGGCCCATTATTGTTCCGTTATAAATTGAAAACTGGCACAATATCAGCCCATTACTAAAACCTATCCGAGCCCATCTGTTAAAACCAATAAACAGCCGTGATAGTTAATCGAAATTTGTTAATTTTAAAACTGGCAATGCTAAAATACTGAAAATTACATTTAATTAATCTAAGCCCTTTATTAGGTAAGTGGGTCAGACCATACCTGCTTTTATTTTATTTAAGCCTTGGGTTATTCATTATCTGTATATTGTGCCAGAATAGGCAAATAACTGGCACGTCATATATTAATCGTCTATATTTTGTAGTTCAGTTTTTGTAATCAAGTCTTGGCCTATTATTGGCATTTGTAAATAACCAACATAAGTAAGTAAAATATGCCAATTTTGAAACCTGTCATAAACGCAAATCACAATTTATTTCAAGGTTATTCCATGAAATATGTATCCATAAGGACCAATCTCGGGCCAATCTTGGCCCGATATAGGTTGAATATTTATCACGCACCCAAACAAACTTACGGCCCAATATTCTAGATAGACTAACTTCCAGATAGACCAACTGTGACGGCCCATCATAGAGCCAGTGGTCAATTTCTACATAGGCCCTTTAAGAGGGCCCACATACCCGCGTAGAAATTTCGATGGGGCCCAGATCAGGGCCCGATCAGGTTGCCTGACTGCCCTGGTAGGGCACTAATAAGGCAGCCTGAAAGGGCCCTACTAGGAAATGTAACGTTGTGTCACATATGGGCCTGATCTGGTTGCCTGATCACGCCCCTATCAGGTTGCCTGATCAGAAAGAAATGCATATAATATTTCAAAAAACCAAAATGGAATGAACTACTTAATTTAGAGTTCCACTACAATGATTTTGTATCAAAATTCGTCATTCCCTGGCCTGCTGAAACGTTTTTGTTCGAAGAAAATATTTCGCCTATATGGGAATCGAACCTCGTACCTTCCTACCCAAAGCTAGGCACGCTGCCCCTATGCTACCGAGTGCTTGTAACATCTTGGTCCCAGATATGGCATAACAGACCAAATGAATTCCTATAATTATTTGTTGTATCACATCAAGTATATCAATTAGTTAATATCATTGTGACAATTAAAGAGGTTTATCGAATAACATGCTATAGATTTTTTAAACTTAACCTTATATATATATATATATATATATATATATATATATATATATATATATATATATATATAGTTCCTCTCTCTCTCTCTCTTCGCCTTACAAAGCTGCCGAAATCTTCTAACGCGCATCCGAGTTGCATAACGTTTTTTGTCGTAACAGTCTATAGCAGCACCTTTTTTTAAATAGAATTCAGGAATGCATCGAAACTCCGAAGCTACGATGCTGTAAAATCGAAGTTTCCATGTGAAAAATGAGAGGTTATGTGCAACTAGCGACTGCTGAGGCAGGGATAGGGCAAGCCTATTTATGGCCTCATCAGGGAAAGCCATAGTAGGACCTACTATGGCCTGCCCACCCTACCAAGGCTTGCCCTACCAAGGGCAAGCCTTGGTAGGGCCCTATCGGGGAAAGCCTTAGTAGGGCCACATTAGGGACAGCCTTAGTAAGGCCCTATCATGGAAAGCCTTATTAGGGCCTATCAGGGCAAGCCTTGGTAGGGCCCTATCGGGGAAAGCCTTAGTAGGATCTTATCAGGGACGGCCTTAGTAGGGCCATTTTAGTATAGCCTGATGTAGGGCCTAAATACTTCGGGCCCGATCGGGGCCGGATCAGGATGTCCGTAATAGGTATTACCCCTATCACACCCCGATCGGGGCCTGATCCTGGTCAGGCTAAACCTAAGAAATTTCTACTCGGGTAGGGCCAAGTGCAATCACCAACATTGGCGCTACAACGAATTAAATCATTGGCCCAATAATTGTTGGCTCTGTTGGCCGATATCGGGCCGTTCTTATCATTTCTACAAAGGCACCTCATTGGTAAATACTCACGGCCCAATATTCTAGAAAGGCTAACTGTGAAGGCCCGTCCGAGGCCCAACGGTCAATCTCTACATAGGTGACTTTAATAACATTATAAAATTAGAAGGTTTTTTTTTTCATTCAAAAGATATATTGCTAACCGAGAACAATATATTATTGAATCTATCTAAAAAATTATCGCGATAAAATTATATAGTTTTGAATGGATTTTCTGCAACGAACAAAAAAAGCGTTTCAATTCATAACATGAAAATTGTTGATTCGAGTACACAAGAAAAATTGAATTTCGCTCGTTTGATTCAGATAAAATTTCTATTGAGTTAATATTTTATTTTATTTTTTCATTATATCTGATATTGATTTTCAAGTACATTATTCGTTTAAATATTAATATTTCGATTGAAAGATATTAAGCAAATGTCTGAATTAGTTAAAAAATTATGCAAAAATAAAATGTATTTCTTGCGCATTTGGTTGAAAAAATTCAACCAAATCATGGCCGAGCGCCACCGAAATTATAGGTGTGAGGAAACCCGTAGTTCTCGGAGTAACCGCTAGAAGCCGCACGCGCGCTCGTTTCTCGTAAGCGTAGCGCGAACCGAAAATCTACTTAAACGCCAGGGAAACTCTGAAGAGTATCGCTTCTTGGCCTGTGGCTAAGATCAAAGTGTAGTATCTCTTCTTATCAGTTGAATATCTGATATTCTCTCCATGGATATTCCATTGGATATCTGATATTCTATCCACTATTATCGTCGATGATCATTCTAATGCTCACTTTTTATTCAAGATTTAAAACAAATTGAAAAACTTACGTCCCATGGCATATTCGTTTCGTTGCAGTAAAAAAATAATTAATTCCATTGATTATATTTTTGTACGAAATAAAAAATGTTGTAGCAACCGCTTAATTATTTCATTCATACATCCACGGATTGTATATAGAATGATTTCAATAGCACATAATTTTATTTGAACGATAATGTAGATATTCAGAGGAAAGAAGAGCTTTTTCAAATAAAATAATATGTTATTTAAATCAATGAAATTTTTCAATATTTTATAGTATTGTAACCATCGCATATATCAGTGGCACTCTGCAGCAGCACATTTATATATTTTCTAACAGCTTGATATTCATACTAAATAGATGTGTAATTAATTGTATGAGTGAATCACTTTTTCATAAGAAAAAAATGGTTACATTCGCACATGATTTTATTCCCGTTACTGTGGCCTAGCGCCTTAAGAAAAAACTGAAAAAATCGTGAAATTAGAACTTTTCTCAGGTTTGAAAAAAAATTAGTTAAAAAAAACACGTTAACGTGCTGTAAAAATTATTTAAAAAGACTTTTTCAACGACTTTTTAAATTCACTTAAGAGATTTTCATACTGAAGAAAATAAACTTTGGTTTGATTCAATAGGTCGTTTACTTTTTTTTGCTATTACTCCCACCAATTTGGAAAAATCGTGAAAATGAAAACTGGAGAAAACGCGCTTTAAAGTTTTCGATAGGAGGAAATATCAATATCAAATATCAGACGCTTCTCCTTTTGGCCTTGAATCTTCAAAAATATTTAGAATCGTCCTCTGTAACAAAATTAGAGCTAGATTTTGAAAACGTTTTTTCGAGAAAAACGCGTTTGAAGTTTATACAATGAAAAACTCTTACCTAAACTCAATCGGCAATTCCTGCACCGTACAAAATCCCTTCTGATTACTTATCATCGTCGATTTATTCAAGTCTTGCTTACTTTCGATTTTTTTTAATTTTCAAAGTGGACTGGCCCCTTAAACCATTTTTTATCTCTGGTGTTTTGTAGTGAAAAAATTTCAAAAAATTCGTCCTGACTCAGTATAGTCTACACAACAACATATATTTTTTTTCAAATTCAATCTTGGATTTTGGCTAACGCTTCAGCCTCCTCAATGCGTCGACATAAGCTGGGGGCCCAAAAAACAGGTTGATTTTAAATATTTTTCCTGATGACAACAACGGGATGGCGAGGTCGGAATTTTACACACAATTTATACATAGTCTTGCCAAGTTCGAGGTTTTTTTTAGGGACAAATAATGATAAACAATGACGTTATTATTATAGAAACAAAGTGTCGCCGTTGCTGCATGGCCAATTAGCGTAGGCAGTTCTGGCGACTAGACTCATCTGAAATGAAAAATTAAAAAAAATACTTTTATTAGAATAATAAAACTTTCGTATGGCCGGATACTTTGTTTACATTTGGAAAATTACGAAAATGGCGAGTTGTAGAAAAAAAAGTTCGTTTTTCGACCGAAAAACACCACTTTAATAATTTGCTATTAACAAATGGATAAACGTATAGCAAAATCGTGCGGTCATTCGATAGGAAATGTTATAAACTTTGCTGTGATGGAATTCGAAGTAAATCGGAAACATATTTTGCGATACGACTCACACCGTTCTATAAAACACAGTTTCGAGAAAAAAGCAAAGTTTTACTTTTAAGGCCTTAGGCTACTCTAGAGGTCAAAAAGGGCATATTTTGTCATTTTTTTTAACGAAACCATAAAATAAATCCAAATTACAAAATAGGGGTTTTATTGTACACGTAATTAACTGTACGAAATTATTTTTTCACAGCGATACATGTCCAAATGGTGACCGTGCAGCATTTTTCCGATCACGCCTTATTTCTGGAAGATCAACGGCCGGACCAACAGCTCCTACAATTTTTGAGTTATGATGAGACATTAAAGTTTTTTCTATTATATATAAGAATATCTATATAAGTACGTGGGATTTTTTTGATACTTGTTTTTTGTCAAAATAGCGAATTTCTAAATCAAAAAGTATAAAATGCCATGAGAAAATCGTCAGAAGATTGTTTATAAAAAATGAACTATGCAATATGATAAAAAAATTCTACGTAGTGCCTGAGAAAATGTAATTCTAAATATACAGTTGAAATTTAGAGTGAATTTGTTGAAATTTGTTTGAGTTATGAGTCCGGCCAACTTGAAAAATGTAGTTTTGAGACGAACGCGTTTAAGGGGCTATATCAGGGTGAACAATGAAAATTTGGGTGATTTTCGGGAATTTTTTGGAAGAAAAGTACTCAATTAAATGTTTTGGAAAATTAAGAATACATTTGGCTATATTTGACCTATATTACATAATTTTTTCATAGAAAAATATTGAGATCCAAGCGACTTATGCGCTGCCTTCGGAGGCGCCAAAAAAAAGTTCCTCCACTGCTGACATGATTCCGGCCGATTGAGTAGCTGCAACCGAAAAAAAGAAAATGTCGTTAAACTGGAAGGTATTTCCTGTACAATGACGTAGGATTTTTAAAAAATATCAAAATCTAACAAAATGGCGTAGTTATAAAAAAAAGTCTGTTTTCTTGTCTATAAAATGGTGGTCTTTTTCAATGCCAAATCGTCAATTTTCATCCAATCAAAAATATCCTTCGTCATTGCAGAGTAAATATAATCAAGAGTACTCAGTTCAAAATTCAAGTCAATCGGATAATCGCTCTTGTCAGCATAAGTTACATTTCCAGCAAATTTGAAAAATCTCATTTCGAGACAAACGCGTTTAAAGATTCAACTATCGATTTTTGCAAGACAAAATGATTAGAGATGCGGCCTTGAAATTGTTACAGGATATTCTTGAAAGTATAAACTGTCGAAAAAGGCAAAAAAATCGATTTTTTTAAAGTGTTACACTGGTATAGCCCTTTAAAGTTAGTAGAAAGTCACGGCATGAATAATGTTTCAATATCTTTAAGGGGTTACCCCCACTTGCGATTTTGAAAAAATCGATTTTTTTATTGCATTTTTTTGAAGTATAAGTATCTGAGAATATGTCCTGAAAATTTCAAGTCGATCCGAACAAAATTCAATGAGATATGAGCGTTGAAAGAGACGAATCCGCGTTGAAAGAGCGTTGAAAGAGAAACTTTAAACGTGTTTTTCTCAAAAAGGCATTTCTGAAGTGGTGACCAAGATTACTCGAACACTAATGAACCGATATTCTTAAAATTTTGCAGGCTTATTTAATACATAAAAATGTAGTCTTTAATCGTTCGATTTTTTTTTTCGAAAAAAATGGCCGTTTTATAGCAAAAAAACGGCCGTTTTTTTTCGTTACAATCGAACCATTAACTTTGACTGTCCGCCATTTTGTGAAAAATGAATATTTTTTAAAATCCTTCGATTAAAGACTAGTTTATACTTATCTTTGACTAAATCCATCCGCATTTTTTTCTTCAGATTATCCACTTCGCCGCATGGTTGGTCACCGCAAACTGTGTATATAAAAACATTATCTTATTGACGGCCATTTGCCACTAAACAATGTAATATTTTTCAATAAAAAAATTACTGAAAGTTCTTCAAGATGTGTTCTTTAAGATGGTATATTGATCGATTAAAAAAGTTTTGTAGTTTTCTTTTAAAAAATTCATGAAAAAGGCCTTTTTTGCGCTACAAGTGGGGGTAACGCCTTAAGGCGAGAAATCCCTTTGGGAGCGTGAAAAATAGGTATGTTGCGGAATTTTTTTTAGAGGGGATAAAATAATCTGATCATTTTCAAATTTGGACATGAGTTTATTATAACTGTCAAGTTAAAAAAAAAAAATTTGGGATGACCAACCAAAATGGCGGCGTTATTAAGGGTATCCGGATGCTTTTTTTCGCGACATCGAAAAGTGCTGCAGTTGTCACTCTTTTTCTGATGATCTAAAAACGATTTAATAAGTGTCATTCGTTTACTGACATGTTAAGGGGAAGGGTATACCTAAAAAATGATGAAAAAGTGCAAAATTGAAAATTTGGAAGCCTTTTTACTCCAAAGTTCGAATTTTCGACCATTTTTTCGACACATTTGACCCCAAAAAAATTATTTATTTACACGCTACCTTTCAAACTTTAGGTATATCCTTCCGATAATATTACTGAGAGTAACGTCAAAAAATTTTATCCAAATCGGTCGATAAACTCTTGATCTACAACACGAGCAGTTTTTGGAAAAGTAGTTTCGAGATAATCGCGTTTAAGGGGGGATTGTCTTTTTTTTCGCAAAATTTACCGCTTTTTGGGAATTTTTTTGTGAAGAAAGTATACAACGGAAAACTTGTGAAACTTGGCATATAGTTTTATTGATCTGTTTACTACATACAAAAAAATTTTTTAAACAATTTCATAAAAAAATCCGCCTCCCACCCCCCTCGACGCGCGATGGTCCTTTTTTGATGGTGTGCACGATTTCTCAAAAACTATTCAACCGATTGCCTTCAAATTTGGACAGAATACTCAGCTGACATCCTTTTATCGTTTGATGAAGCAAAAAAGCAATACGTTTAATAGTTTTTTATTTATAACAAAAAATCGATCAATTTTTTTCGAAAAATCGATACTTAAAGTTCAAAACGTCACCAAATCGTCAATTTTTTTTTCCCCTTCATCGAACGATAGCTATATGTGTCTAAAGTAAAATGCTTTTTGGGTTTTTGTTGCAGGATGAACGTGAAGGCTGTAATCGTGCACACCATCAAAAAAGGACCATCGCGCGTCGAGGGGGGTGGGAGGCGGATTTTTTGATGAAATTGTTTAAAAAATTTTTTGTATGTAGTAAACAGATCAATAAAACTATATGCCAAGTTTCACAAGTTTTCCGTTGTATACTTTCTTCACAAAAAAATTCCCAAAAAGCGGTAAATTTTGCTAAAAAAAAGACAATCCCCCCTTAAAGTTTCAACATGTGACTCGCTACCTGACCGCATGCTGTCCCCGCACTCTAGACTATATGCGATAACTCCGCAAATATTCAATATTTCGAGTTTTCCTTTGGTCAGGATATTCTTTGGGCATCATACTTTCGAAATGTGTATAAAAACGATTTTTTGAAAATTCTAAAGGGATTTCTCGCCTTAATCTTCAACAATCTTCGAAAGTCGAGTACTTGGAGATTTTTCACACCCATGATCTTTTGGAATACAATTTTAAAGGTACTAAAATACTAAAATATAGGTACTTTTTTAACTTTAATATGCCTTTTTCACTTTAGGTACCTTTTTAACTTTTAGGGACCGTTTTATACCTTTTTAACTTTTTTTAAAATAATTTTTAACTTTTAGGTACTAATTTTCAGTTACCATTTAAGCGACTTATAATTTTAATTAAGTTCAGTTACTTTTAGATACCTATTTAACTCAATTTAAGGTATTATATTTTAAGGTACTTTAAAATATTATACTTTTTTAACAAAAAAAAAAACCGATTTTTGGAAAATCCTAGAGTGGCCTACGGCCTTAATTATGATCGTAGGATAAAAAAATGGAAAACGTAAAAAAAAACATGATAAATAATTAAATATACAACTGTTCCATCCGATAAATTAATTAAAACGTATATATGTAGCTCGTCCATTGTTGTCCGTACGTTTTTTTAATTATAATCACAATATGCCTTGTTTTTCGAAATCGCCGGATAAAAATGATCTTCCTCGTTTCACTAATTACACTAATTAGTCGGAACATCCTGTGAGAAAAACTGTAATAATAACAGAATCAAGATAGAAAAAAAAGAACCCGCTTTTTTCGGCAATATTTCGTGTTTTTTTGCGGCCTCAATTATTCGTCGAAACACGGAAGGATAATTTTATTTTTCTCCACTCTCTTGGTGTTTTTTTTTTTTTCAATGCCGCTATAAGTCGGAAGGTGGAAAAAAGGTGCTGATGACACAAGGAATTTTCGTGTAACCCGGAAACACGACGTGGCGTAGCAGAAGTGGAACAGGCTTACTATGTAGGCCACTCTGGGTCAAGGTCAACTCGAATCTCGACGAACGCCCGCGAAGACTCGCGAACGAAATTCACGATCTCCGACGATTTTTCTCAGCTGCAACAAATGGATTTGCAATTGAATTAATCATTCGATCAATTATTTATTTATTCGTTTTTGTGCTGTTAAATTAAGGGGGAGTTACCTCCGGGGAAGGAAAAAATTGCTGTTTTTTGTGATTTTTTTTTAACAGGAAAGAATTTTTCACCATTTTCGAGACGTAGGGTAGTTTTTTATAACCACTTTTGGCTGTTACATGGTATTTTTTGTTTTTGTTCGTCTTCAAAAATGGCGAAGCCATGGCACGGTCTTCGAAACTGCATTTTCAAAATTGGCATGACGTATAGCTCAACAACTATTCGACAGACTCTGATGAAATTTGGTATAAATCTTTCTAACCTTATTGTCTAAAATATGACCTCAAAAGTTTTCGAAAAGTAAAAAAAAAGTTTTTCTTAATTGCAAAATGTGGTTAATTTTTTTTCGGAAAATTTAATATTTTTGTTTCAAAGCGTATCATTTAATTGATCTTTAACATTTCTCACTTTTGTTTGGTTCATAATCTGAGTATAAGTGTTAATGACAGAGAAATGTATGTTGGTTTTTTCAGATTTTTAGAAGGCCATGCCATACTGCTGCCATTTTGGAAGACTAATAATAAAAAAAATACTATGTGCCAAAAAAGAGCAAAAAGTAGTAATAAAACATACCCTGAGTCTTAAAAACAGTGGAGGAATCTGTTTTTACAAAAAATCATGAAAATAAGCAATTTTTTCCTCGCCTGAACGTATGTTCCCCCTCAATGATCGGTGTGTCCCATTGAAGGAAGGTAGTGGATAATAATCAATTAATCGCACGGAACAAAAATTAAAAAAAAAACATCAATAAAACCTTATGGTTACTTTCAAATCTATTTGTATTTATTTAACGAACAATTATTAATTTAACAATTGAGTTATAGTATTTCATCATTAATAATAAGACCTATGCACCTTATTTCCGCAATCATTAATAATTTTTTTTACGATGAAATTTTTCATATTCATTCAATAATAAATTATCTAATTATTATAAAATAATTTATGCATACTATTGAATAATTCGTTTATTTATTTTATTTTATTTATCTAGTAATTGAGTCAGCGTGTTTGAAAATTAGTAATGAGACCTATTCAATCTAATCCAACACTAATTAATCATTTGTATAGATTGTGATGAAATTTATTCACATTTATTGAATAATAAAGTATTAAATTATTATCAAAAAAATGAATGTACCCTTTTGAATGATAAATAAATAAATTTAATTTCATCACTTTAATGAGTGCGTTATCGTATTTGATAATTAATAATAAGACCTATTCAATTTGATCCAGCATTAAATAATCATTTTTCTTGATCATGACGACATTTATTCATTTTTTTGGATAATAAATTAAGTTGTGTAAAAGGCTTCGCAAAGAAGTTGTGGAAAAAACTCGATACTACTAGATAATAAATTATTGAATAGTTATAAAAAAAAGGAATGTATCCTATTGAATAAAATTAATAAATGCTATCGAATAAGTTTTCTTTTTGGTGAAAACGGACAATTTATTTCCCCTGCTTATTCCAGGTGGAAGCAGTGCATTTTTTACCCAAAACAAACCGAGAATGCATTTTTTTCATCTCAAATTTTATCAATTCTATTTTGGCCGTGATATTAAGGGGTTAGGCCACTCTCGAGGCCGAAAAATTAGGCTTTTTGGGAATTTCTTTCAGAAAAACTACAAAATAAATCGAGATTACAAAAAAGGGTGTTTATCATACATATCAGTGACTGTATACAATTTTTTTTTTTTGACGCGATTAATTTCAAAATGGCGGCTGTGCAGCGTTTATCTCAGAACTGGATTTTTTAAGTTGGCCGGAAACATTACTGTTGAACTGTTGAATATATCTTGAAAAATACATTGTCTATGGAAGTACGTAGGATTTTTTTTAATTGCATAATCCATTTCTTATTAACAGTTATCTGACGATTTTTTAGGCAAATTTTTGGAATGTGAAAAATTTGCATAAAAAAACGTCGGATATTAAATGAATCCCAAAAAGCCTATTTTTCGGCCTGTAGAGTGGCCTAAGGCCTCAAGCAATAGTGAAATGCGTAAAAAAAATAATGAAAAAATCAAATACCAATTTTTTTCCGTCGTGACTGAAAGAAGAAAGAAAGAGTAAAAAATGAATCGAAGACGAAAAAAAAACGGCAGAGATATCTGCAAATTCAATTTCACTCGAAGGTTTGATGCTCTGAAAAAATGTTTGACGGAGGTCACTGGAGATGTCTGACCTTAAACTCCATAAGAGTTTCGAAGAGACTCTCCCGAAGAATATTTCTCCGCGGAAACAAAGCTTCTTCCTTTTTCTTTTTTTTTGCTTTTTCTTCGCTCAGCCTCGAGACTTCCCTTCGATGCAATCGCTGAGTGCACATTTGCACGAAATATCCCTTTGGATCTTTGGCTCTGATCGATTGAAAAAAAAAACATCGGGTAAAACTTTCCACTCGGCAATCTAGAGCCTCAAGGTTTTTCCATGTTTTCTTAGTTTTTTTTCTTCATTTCTTTAAAAGAATGCTCTTCGAACTCTGTTATCGACGCATCTCGCGATTTCATACAATCAGCATTTATCAATTTTCCAATCTTCTGCAGTGGGATGTTAAATCTCGCGATAAATATCGTGATATCGATTGATTTCTATCGACACGATTATCCTAACTTTGTATATAAAGATTTGGAGTATTTGAGAATTGGAAGAGATCGGTCCAGGTTCTGAACAGAATTCTAAATCTTATGTCACCAATCACGTTTGAATGTTGGGCTCGGAAAAATAGAATTGATGAAATTTGTTTATAAAGTGTGGTCAATGATCTCATTGCTTGGATTTGAATTAACTCATCCATTCAGACGTGATCTTATTTCATTCAACAGGCATGAGCTTGGGGCCCAAAAAACAGGTCGATTTTCAATATTTTCTTTCTTCTGGTAAGAGCATTGACACGGCGTGGTTGAGATTTTACACGTAATCGATACAGAGTCTTTCCGAGTTTGAGTTTCGTTTCCATCGAAAATTATTTCTAAGCAATAAAGTAATTATTGTTTAAAATTGAAAAAAATTGGCTTAAAATTAATTTAAAAATAAAAAATAAATTTTGTTTGAAAAATAAAAAATAAATTGGTTTGAAAATTCATTAAAAAATTGAACATAATTGGTCTGAACATTAATTTGAAAATAACAAATAAATTACTTTCAAAATTAATTTAAAATGAAAAAAGGAATTCGTTTGAAAGTTGACTTAAAAACAAAACATAAATTAGTTTGAAAATTAATTCAAAAACAAAAAAAAATTAGTTTGAAAATTAATTTAAAAACAAAAAAAATTAGTTTGATAATTAATTTCAAAATAATTTATTTATTTTAAGGGAGACTTTGTCCTTGAAAACGGCGCGAGATGTTAGCGGCTCAACATGAGCAGCTAGAAGAAGAGGAGGGATGCCTCTATGTACCAGGCATTGCCGATTAGTGGTAATTATAAACACATTTGTGTAAACATATTACAAAACTTTAAACGCGTTTTTCTCGAAAACACGTTTTTAAAAATGGCTGACATTCTCCTGACCGCTGTAATTAATATATCGACCTGAAATTTGGAGAGCATACTCAAAAAATATGTCTTCACGGAATGACGGATCGTTTTTTCGATAGATACATTTTTGCATTTATTATTTATCTTTTTATGCGAAAAAAACGCGACAATTCGATTTTTTTTAAATTGCCGCCATTTTCCGAAATTTGTACTAAACGAAAAACCCATCCGTCATTCCAAGGCCAAAGGGTCACAGATTGATAATATGCTTTGAATTTGTGTTTCAGATCATCAAAGAGGGGGCAGTGATGTCAGCCGTTTACCTCCCGCGATTTGAGGACCTGTTTTCGCGGAGATGCAACGGCCGCCATTTTGGTTTTTTTTTTTCAAAAAAAATTTTGTTAACGTTCTGTACATCATGAATAAAAGCAAGAAAAAAACCGTACTCAAAAAGCTTTACTCGTTTCCTTTAAAAAAAATAAAATGTAAACACCTGAAATGTGGCACTCCAAGGACAAAGTCTCCGTTAAACTTAATAAAAAATAAATAAGTATAAAAATTAATGTCAAAATAAAAAACTATACTTTTAGTATAATAATAAGACTTTCATGTGACCCGATACTTTTTCGGCATTTGAAAAATTACGAGAACGGCCATGTAAGAAAAAAAGGTTTGATTTTCGACCCGACGATTACCTCGCACTATTTATCAGTCAATGAATCGATCAATGAAACAATTCCTCTGATCGTGAGTGAAGGAAAAAAAATTCCCGAACGAAATGAATTTTCAGTCTGACAAGACTCGAGAGGAAGCACAACGGCAAAAGAATGAACGACGAATCCCGAACAATTGAAATGTGCGCAAAAGTGAAAAACCATAATTACCCAAGCACGCAGTCATACGTGCCACGAAGAATGGATCGCGAAGTTTTTCCTCGCGTTATCTAAAATCCACCGCAACGTTTGCACGATCGAAGCAGAAAAAACGTTTTCCTCACCGTCTGATTCGTTCCACCAACGATGTTACTTTTCTACTCGGATCGTGACGGCGTCACGTACAGGGTGTCCCGTTCCAAGTGGAGCGAAGAAGAAGCGGAAGGAAAACGTTTGAAAATAAAGAATGACAATGGTACTTTTTTCGGATGACAGTCATGGCCCAGAGTAGCTGCACTGACGATTAGAGAAATGAATGGTGTGCTCAACCATATTTTAAGGGAGACTTTGTCCTTGGAATTCCATATTTCAGGTGTTTACATTTTTTTTTAAGGAAACGTCTAAAGCTTTTTGAGTGCGGTTTTTTTCTTGCTTTTATTCATGATATACAGAACGTTAAAAAAAAAATTTTGAAAAAAAACCAAAATGGCGGCCGTTGCAGCTCCGCGAAAACAGGTCCTCAAATCGCGGGAGGTAAACGGCTGACATCACTGCCCCCTCTTTGTTGATCTGAAACACAAATTCAAAGCATATTATCAATCTGTGACCCTTTGGTCATGGAATGACGGATGGGTTTTTCGTTCAGTACAAATTTCGGAAAATGGCGGCAATTTAAAAAAAAATCGAATATTCGCGTTTTTTTCGCATAAAAAGATAAATAATAAATGCAAAAATGTATCTATCGAAAAAAACGATCCGTCATTCCGTGAAGACATATTTTCTGAGTATGCTCTCCAAATTTCAGGTCGATATGTTAATTACAGCGGTCAGGAGAATGTCAGCCATTTTTAAAAACGTGTTTTCGAGAAAAACGCATTTAAAGTTTTTTAATGTGTTTACACAAATGTGTTTATAATTACCGCTAATCGGCAATGCCTGGTCCATAGAGGCATCCCTCCCCTTCTTCTAGCTGCTCCTGTTGAGCCGCTAACACCTCCCGCTGCTCTTTCAAGGACAAAGTCTTTCTTAACTACGCTTTATATTTCTCTGAGGGGACAATAATATTTTGCACCCATAGTTACTGCCAAAAGTACAGTACTGCTTATTGAAATTTTAGCAGTTGCATGAATTATGCACATATGTTAACCGCAACCACCAATCTCACAAACATACGTTTATTCGTTTAGGCCTTTATCCTTATAGCCCTTATTCTTAGGCCACAGTAACGGGTATAAAATCAGATGCGAATTTAACAATTTTTTTTCGTATGAAAAAGTGACTCACTCATAAAATTAATCACACATCTATTTAGTACGAATATCAAGCTGTTGGAAAATATATATTTTTTTGTCGATGTACAAAATTTACGACTACTAATATTTTCTTTTATCTTTTTTTTCAGACGCTCCGCGGCGTGACATTTAGCATCCACAATTCTTCACTTCGAACAAAAAACAAAAATTCTCGTCCGTCGACATTAGAAAACCTAGAGAAGTACGTACGGAGTTTAAGGGGGGATTGTCTTTTTTTTCGCAAAATTTACCGCTTTTTGGGAATTTTTTTGTGAAGAAAGTATACAACGGAAAACTTGTGAAACTTGGCATATAGTTTTATTGATCTGTTTACTACATACAAAAAAATTTTTAAACAATTTCATCAAAAAATGCGCATCCTACCCCCCTCGACGCGCGATGGTCCTTTTTTGATGGTGTGCACGATTTCTCAAAAACTATTCAACCGATTGCCTTTAAATTTGGACAGAATGCTCAGCGGACATCCTTTTATCGTTTGATGAAGCAAAAAAGCAATACGTTTAATAGTTTTTTATTTATAACAAAAAATCGATCAATTTTTTTCGAAAAATCGATACTTCAAGTTCAAAACGTCACCAAATCGTCAATTTTTTTTCCCTTCATCGAACGATAGCTATATGTGTCTAAAGTAAAATGCTTTTTGGGTTTTTGTTGCAGGATGAACGTGAAGGCTGTAATCGTGCACACCATCAAAAAAGGACCATCGCGCGTCGAGGGGGGTGGGAGGCGGATTTTTTGATGAAATTGTTTAAAAAATTTTTTGTATGTAGTAAGCAGATCAATAAAACTATATGCCAAGTTTCACAAGTTTTCCGTTGTATACTTTCTTCACAAAAAAATTCCCAAAAAGCGGTAAATTTTGCGAAAAAAAAGACAATCCCCCCTTAATGTTAACACATGAATTGTACCAAATTGAAAATAATAGAAGAAGTTTGACTGAACTAAACCTAACGTACAGTGTACAATATTAGTATTTGTACGCCGATTTTGTTATAGGACTGAATTAAGGGGAGATATACACCTAGGAGCCGGAAAAAAGGTCATTTTTGTGAATTTTTTTAAGGAAAACTATTTGAAATTTCGGATTGGGGTTTTAATTATCTAAAAGTATATACATTCAAAAATATGTTTAATTTTCTTTATTGAAAAATATCAAAAATATACAAGGATATTGTATGATCCTTGGAGCGTCGTAAAAAAATCTGCGTATACGGTACCCACTGGCGTTTCTTCAAAAATTATCTGAACAAAAAAAGCCAAAAAGATTATTAAATTAGATACTATAATCTAGTACTTGTCATAGCCGATTTTGAAAATATCGATTTATGACAAAATGGCGGACGTGTGAACATAAATAGTGATTTTTCGGCCAAAAATGAGTTATTATTTTGCCCATAAAACAAAAACTAAGTAACGGGGGAAAAAATCCTATGACAAGTACTGGATAATGGTGTATAGAATAACCACAAAAAACCTCAAGGCAATCGGTTCATTGGTTTTCGAGAAATTTTGGGTACCGATATGAAAAACGTGGTTTTGAGAAAAACGCGTTTGAAAATTTGGGAATGAATAAATCATGAACTTTGTCAACTTACATAGAATCATCGATACCAGGCCCGTAGTGTGGGTCTTCTACGGTCGACGGGATGTTCATAGCTTCTAAATCCTCGACCTCGACCATCTAGGCGAAAGCTTCTCGAGCAACAAATTACGATCGGTCGCTGTTAGAGCGCGCGTGCGCGCGACAAGACTGAAAAATGCAATCGATCCTCAATGTATCACGGACGAGGCACAAAAGTAGCGAAATCATGAGAGTCTCCGCGTTCTTGAGGAAAGACAAGCCATCGATCTCGGGTCTATACCGGTTCGATTCGATGACACGTTTTTTTCTTCGCATTGCAATGTCTTCTTGATCACTCATTCAGACCTTGTCTGACAATGTACAGAGCCACGCACACATATAGATACAAACGTTTATTTGTTTATCAAATTTCGAGTATTCTATGTCAGTACTGGTCAAAAGTTTTCGATCACTTTGGATACTTGCAAAATTGTATTAAAATAGTATAATTCCCTTTCTACGAAGATATGATGTAGCTGTAGAAAATGAATTATATGAAAAGGGGGAGACTTTAGGCGAGAAAAAAATTAGCTGATTCCCATGTTTTTTTTTTAAAGAAAGATTTCTTTACAATCTGTTGGCTGTTACATGGTATTTTTTTAAATTACCAAATTTCAAAAATGCCGAAGATCTGGCACGGTCTTTTAAACTACATTTTCACAACTGGCGTGACCTGTATCTGAGAAACTAATCGTCCGATTCTGATGAAATTTGGTATAAATCTTCATAATCTTATTGTCTAAAACATGAACCTACATTCTTTTGAAAATGGAAAAAAAAAGTATATTTTTATTGCAAAATGTAGCCAATGTTTTCGGAAAATTCAATCTTTTTGTTTAAAAGCGTAGCATTTCATCAATTTTCAACATTTCTCACTTTCTCTTGGTTCATATTCTGCGCATGAGTTTTAATGAAAGGAAAACCTCCGTTGGTCCTTTTTCAGATCAATCCCGCCGACGCTACGTGCCACGACGTCTGACAACATCCGCCGCAACCCGTTTAGAAGACCGTGCCAAACCTCCGCCATTTTTAAAGATGAATAAATATAAAAATAAAGTTCCATGTAACAGCTAAAAGTAGTAATAAAACATATCCTAAGTCTCAAAAACGGTGAATAATGATTTCTTTTTTAATCGAACCGTTTTTAAAACGGGTTAAAAAATCATGAAAATCAGCAATTTGCTCCTCTCTCCAGGGAAATATTTTAAAAATGACTGATATGGGAATAGCGTGCGGAGTATTATATTTTTCGTTGATCTTTAAACCGGCCTGCATGAGCTCGGGGCTGAAAAAAACACGTCAATTTTTAATATTTTTTTCTGATGAGAGTATTGGGTTCACAAGGTTGAGTGTTTTTTTTTTATTGAAAAATATTGATGAACATTGAAATTGTTATTAAGAGGTGAGATGCAGTCAGAGTTTTAAAAAAATCGATTTTTTAAGAACATTTTCTTGAAGTATGATGTTTCGAAAATATTTCCTGAAAATTTCAAGTCAATCCGATGAATAGGTTCCGGGATATCCTGCAATTAGTGAAGGGGCGTCGGTTCCCCATGGCAGGTAGCGGCTGACAAACGATAATACCCGAGAAGGCAGAATGTTTCGAAGACAACAACAAATTCATATTTTGGAAGCTTCCACATCGGCAGAAGCCCTATTGTATGGGCCAGGAATTGATGGTTCGATGTGAGTATTTTTTTAATTAGTATTCCTATACATAAATCAAGTGTAAAATTGGAAAACGCTTTCAGAAATTTTCAAAAATTTATTTCTCAAAAACTATGAACTTTAAGCAAAATTTAAAAAAGAATACTTTTGTTTTAAAATTACCCAAAATATTTAAAAAATAATAATTCATCCCGAAAAACTTTAATTTTTTGAAAAATTGTTCTAACAATTGGCTATAAACAATTAAATGCTCGACTTTTCGGCAAAAAATTGTGATATTCGGATTCAGCGGATCAAAATACATAAAAAAAAGTTTAGCTTCATCCATCGAGCTCAACATTTTACAAACATATAATACCGTATCCACATCGAAAAACTTTTAACGCGTTTTTCTCGAAACTATGTTTTTCAAGTCGGCGACCACTATAATTAAAAAATCACTCGATGGATTTTGATGAAATTTGGTGTGCTTATTGATAGCATTAACAACTAGTCCTTGATCGAGGGATTTTCATTTTTGTTGAACATTTCTATTTTTTTTAACAATAAACGAGCGATTTTTTGGTCGGAAATCGAAAGTTATCTGTCGGAAGCCGCCATTTTGTTAATTAAAAAAAAGCTTCGATTAAGGACTAGATTTATTATTAAATTAATGTTTTTTTTTTGGTTTTTTGATTGCAGATGATCCAGTAAAATTTTATGATGATCACCGCAAAGCACTACATGCCGAAGGGGGTCCGACAAAAATGGCGATATTTTTATAAATAATTAATATTTTTCTTTGAAAATTTGTACAAGTCAAGTTGAAATATAACATAAAAAGTCTGTGTACCCACTTTTGTAAAACAAACTTGATTACTATAAAAAAAAATTGAAAATGCTCGTTTTTTCCACGCCTCTGACTGCATCTCACCCCTTAATTCAACAAAGTTAATTGCTGCATGGCCAATCCGCGTAGGTAGTTCTGGCAACTAGGATGATCTGAAATGAAAAATAACTAGATGTACTTCGGTACAATAATAGTGGTATATAAAGTAGTATAGTAGTACTATATAAATGAAGTAGTATATCAAATGAACTTTAGTATAATATTAATAGTATATAAAGTTTCGTATGACCGGCTACTTTTTTTGGAATTTAAAAAGTTACGAAAATGGCAAGCTGTAGCAAAACTACGATTTACGACCAAAAAACAACTTCACTCATTTGCTATTAACAAATGGATAAACATGAAAAAATAATTCAGTCATACGATAGAAAATGTTATAAGCCATGCTCCGTCCGAATTTGAAGTGACTCGGACTGATAAATTTTGAGACACTTTCACCGTTTCATAAAACGCAATGTCGGAAAAAACGCAATAGAAAAAAGGGTAGTGAGGGCAGCTGTGCCCTTTGTACCTACACAAAAATCGTCATAATTTAGTCCATTTTTGCAATTTGTACCAAAACTCTGTTACAAGTTAAGGCGTTACCCCCACTTGTAGCGCAAAAAAAAGGCCTTTTTCATGAATTTTTTTAAAGAAAACTACAAAACTTTTTCAATCGATCAATATACCATCTTAAAGAACACATCTTGAAGAACTTTCAGTAATTTTTGTATTGAAAAATATTACATTGTTTAGTGGCAAATGGCCGTCAATGAAATAATGTTTTTATATACACGGTTTGCGGTGACCAACATTGCGGCGAAGTGGATCATCTGAAAAAAAAATGCGGATGGATTTAGTCAAATATAAGTATAAACTAGTCTTTAATCGAAGGATTTTAAAAAATATTCATTTTTCACAAAATGGCGGACAGTCAAAGTTAATGGTTCGATTTTAACGAAAAAAAAACGGCCGTTTTTTGGCTATAAAACGGCCATTTTTTGTCGAAAAAAAAAATCGAACGATTAAAGACTACATTTTTATGTATTAAATAAGCCTGCAAAATTTCAAGAAGATCGGTTCATTAGTGTTCGAGTAATCTTGGTCGCGGATTTTTCTCTTTCAACGCTCATATCTCAGTCAATTTTGTTCGGATCGACTTGAAATTTTCAGGACATATTCTCATATACTTATACTTCAAAAAAATGCAATTAAAAAAAAATCGATTTTTTCAAAATCGCAAGTGGGGGTAACCCCTTAAAGTTAAGAGCCTGGTCTATAAAACTATACAGCAAAAAGAATCGTATTCTTAAAATATTCCTCTTATGCAAACCCCTTAAAATAAGATATTTCCTTGGCCAATAACCTACAGGAAAATGCTCGATTTCATTTCGTCTTGTACATGTAATCATAGCCTTATTAAAAATGCTAATATATAATTATTATTTTATAATAATTAGATCATTAACATACTATTAGCATTTATAATATCAATAATAATAATAACACCAATGTGCACAATAATGATGATAACACGAGTAATAATAATCATAATTTTGCCCGAGTGAGAGGCACAAGAATATCTAAATATAGTATCTATGCATAATATTCATACCAATTATAGTAATTATAATAATAATCATAATACTAATAATAATAATAATATCCTACGATCACGCAGTGTAATAGATAAAGTCTCGTGTTACGCAAAGACTTTAGATTATCCGCCACATTTATAAAACAGCATAATACTACGCGATCTTCTACACGATTTCTAATCGATTCAAGTATTTTCTTCAATAACTTCTCAGAACATACCACCATTGTTGTTATCTGATCTAAATAAGTATGTGTGTGTGGATTTCTTTTTAAACCGTCCTTTACATCGGTTTAATTGTTTTAATCTCGATTATGGATATTATTCTTTCATTATTATTATTATACTATCTGAATGATGAAATCTTTTCTGAAGAAGATCGTGCACTCGTATCGTGAAATGGCGTAAAAGGCGAGCGAGAACTTCCGGTGTCACAGAAGGCACTCCTGACCAGGCCGGAAGTCGATTTGGGTAATTTTTCTGAAATTTTCATTTTACATGTAATCTGACTTTTTTAATAGATGCTATTCGATTTTTGAAGTTTTTTTTTGGAATACAACAGTTTTAAGGCGTTACCCCCACTTGTAGCGCAAAAAAGGCCTTTTTCATGAATTTTTTGACAGAAAACTACAAACCTTTTTTAATCGATCAATATACCATCTTGAATAACACATCTTGAAAAACTTTCAGTAATTTTTTTATTGAAAAATATTACATTGGTTAGTGGCAAATGGCCGTCAATGAAATAATGTTTTTATATACACGGTTTGCGGTGACCAACATTGCGGCGAAGTGGATCATCTGAAGAAAAAAATGCGGATGGATTTAGTCAAATATAAGTACAAACTAGTCTTTAATCGAAGGATTTTAAAAAATATTCATTTTTCACAAAATGGCGCACAGTCAAAGTTAATGGTTCGATTTTAACGAAAAAAAAACGGCCGTTTTTTGGCTATAAAACGGCCATTTTTTTCGAAAAAAAAATCGAACGATTAAAGACTACATTTTTAGGTATTAAATAAGCCTGCAAAATTTCAAGAAGATCGGTTCATTAGTGTTCGAGTAATCTTGATCACCGACTTCAGAAATGCCATTTTGAGAAAAACGCGTTTAAAGTTTCTCTTTCAACGCTCTTTCAACGCGGATTCTTCTCTTTCAACGCTCATATCTCAGTCAATTTTGTTCGGATCGACTTGAAATTTTCAGGACATATTCTCAGATACTTATACTTCAAAAAAATGCAATAAAAAAATCGATTTTTTCAAAATTGCGAGTGGGGGTAACCCCTTAAATATTTTGAAATCTTCATACGAAACAAATTTGGCAGATAAATTGTCGTTATCCTTTTTTTACTGCATTTTGAGTATGAAAATTACTGCTCTGGAGTGTAACTATCCAGACTTCATATACACTAGCGAGCAGAAGAGGTACTAAAAATTCAAAAACATTCCTCGAAACCTTTTATTCAAGGCCGCCATCCCATGTGACAGCTTTTTTTTAGCTTTTAGGGAATTTCTTTTTAATGGAACATTAAAGCACACTATCTTTGAATTTTTACCACATACTAATTAACATTTTTACAGACCTTCAGAATTTTATCAAATAAAAATAACGAGTTGAATCGACTTTGCACCGTGTGGAAGAAACTCATGTGTGAAAAAAAGTTGGTTGACGGCGGCCATGATTCCCGAGGTTTTACGCATCTGAAATAAAAAAATCAAACGGCATTTTAATTTGTAGATCTGATGCTGGAACGAGAGTGAAGTGAAAATATCGAAAATTGAATTTTTGGCACGTTTTTTAAAGTTAAGTTCCAAGTTTCGTAATTTTTTTTCGATTTTTGCAGTTTTTAAGAAAATATGGCGAATATCAGAAATATTGTTGTTTGGGTGAGAACTATAAATGTACTGACCATACCAAGTTATCTCCAGTTTCCCTGTGCCCTCGTGTGGCTGCGGAGGAGTGGGGGGCGTGGTCTCTGAGGGACAATAAATAGCGAAGTGACGCGTGGGGGCTAAAAGTGGAAGGGATCCCATCGTGAGAGCCCGCAAAGGCATGGGAAGGATCGTGAAAAAATGGATTAAAAATATATATGTATATATAAGGTATTCCACGTGAATGCGGTGGGCTTTTCCCCTGACCCCCGCCAATTCGATTTTTTTTAAATCGTATTCCATTGACTAAAAGATACCCCGATTTTTTTCACATTTTTCGAAACAACCCTTAGTAAAAAAAAAATCTCCGACACAAAACGCCCCAATTTAAAAATCTGAAAAAAATCCCAAAAATGCGTGATTATATGTAAACCTTTTCAAGCTACCACCCGCAGTGGAAGTATGATTTTTTCTGTGCTTTCTGAGCGATTAACGTTAAAAAAAATCCAAAAAATTCAAGAACCGCTTACTTCGGGCGAATTCTTAAATATTTTGATACCCACAATGAATTTTTTTGGCCATTTTTGAATAACCAAATCACAATGATGGACCTTGAACAGTTAGCAGTCAATTTTTTAGATTTTTTAAAAGTTAATCGCTCAGAAAGCACAGAAAAAATCATACTTCCACTGCGGGTGATAGCTTGAAAATGTTCACATTTAATCACGCATTTTTGTGATTTCTTTCAGATATTTAAATCCTGGCGTTTTTTTCGGAGAAAATTTTTATTTTTTACCAAGGGTTCTTTCAAATAATGTATAAAAAAAATCAGGATATCTTTCAGAGTCAATGGAATCAGATAAAAAAAAATAAATCGAATTGGCAGGGGTCAGAGAAAAAGTTCACTGGATTCACGTGGAATACCTCATATATAGTTCCGGCTTAATTTTTAATCGTTTGGTATTGCAAATTATTGGAAGTTATTCTTGATAGATTCAAAATAAAATAAATTAGTGACGTACGATTCCAGAGCTCGCTATGTATATATTTTTCTATTATTCAATGTGGTGAGTATATAAATATTAAATTATATATTATTATGTATTATAGTAAGTATATATATCGTAGTATTATATTATAATTATTATATATTATAGCAAGTACCTATATTAAAATATGATCATATATTATTTTATATCATAGTGAGTGTACAAAATTTTAATATTGAATAAAAATTGAATTGTTCCTAAAAAATTGTGAATTGGTCTGTTTTTTTCAACGCATCAATACCATTCCACGAAAACTGACAATAATCGATATTATACAGACATTTTTCGAATATTCTCGAAAATTTGGCCCATCAAATAAATAACGAATTTTCTTATTTTTTTCCCAAAATTAACCATTTCACTATCACCACGGTATGAAAGTACCACTATCACCACTGCTTGAAAGTAATCGATGAACTTTCAAGCAGCCATTTACTCTGCTTGAAGTAAATGGCAGATAATTATTATCTAAAATAATTATCTGAATCATTTTAGATAATTTTAGAATTACCTAAAACAATTCACTCTTTTCGTGAATTATTTTAGATATTTAATCCTGGGAGAGGGGAGGGGGCTACGAAACTCCAAAAATCAACCACAAATTTACTAAAAGTATTGCGTTTCAATCAATTTTTTTTAAAGTCAGATTGTCACCGAATTGTTATCATCGCATAAACATTCCGTAAGTGCCGTTTTCCGCTGTCAAGTCTCGCAAAAGTTTCGGGTGACCGCGAGGTAAAAAAAAACCCGCCGAGAAACGTATTTCTTTTTTTTTTGGCTTTACCTTTTTTTTACTTCCCGCGTTGGTATCTCGTTACGTGGAGGAAGCGCGACGAAGGAAGAGAAATAAAAACGTTAACTATATACGAACTTACGGAAATGAGAAAGTGTATTCCTCGTTGGGGAACTCAAGGTGCTTCGCGGGTCAATGAATTATCGGCTCGTGATTCGGATAATGATCGACGGGGAGCCTCCGGGCAATCGTGCGATCTCCCATTGTTCCAGCCGATTTATACGTAGCCTCTGCGGCGTCCTCTGTTTCCGATAATAGTAATACTACCTTGATGAATCGCGAATGATTCTCATTAAATGCAACTTTTTTTATTGTCGCAAAGCTTACGTCATTGGAACGAGACAGATTTTTCTTCAATTTCTCGAGCTCTGTTGTTTTCAATATTTTTCAAAATCTCTTCTTTTTTGCGGGTGTACGTTGCAAATTTTTCATTTTTTGTATTTATTTTTTAATTGCATTTTCCAAAATATTTCTCTGTGCTTTTTTTTATCTTTCTGTTCCCAATATCGTAGAAAATCTTTTTTTGCAAATTTCGTTCATTTTCGTTTGTAATATTTACCAAAAATGTTCGGTGTCAAGAAATTTGTTCTCTCTTTCGCTTTTGTACACAATCTTTGTTTGCACTTAACATTTTTTGTTTTTAATATCGTACAAAAACTTTTTTGCACTTTTCAATTTATTTTAGAATGTCATTGGAATGAGACAATTTTTTTTCTAATTCCTCAAGCTCTGTTGTTTTTTATATTTTCCAAAACCGTTCTTTTCACAGATTAAGGTCGCACACTATATTTCTTTTGATTTTCGGATTTTCGAAAATCTTTCGGATAAAGTTCCGAAAAGGACACACCTCCGATTACTTTGGAGTTATGTGTACCTATGTATTTTTACTCGATTATCACGAATATCGTAGTGGGAGTACCCGCAAATTTGATTTTCACGGTCAGAACTCGCTAAAACTGATTTTAAAAACGTTCTTCTATTTTATTGTAATAAGTGTTGATGTTAGAGAAAAATGTTTCCTATAAAAGTTGTAGCCTATAAAAAAATTGATCTTTTATGTTCTATACAAGTTTTGTCTAAAACCAATCTGTTTCGAGAAAAATGGGATAATGCTCCGAAAAGCACATTTTGCTAAACTCCATTAGTTTCGATATTATCTACTTACGCACTTTACCGAGGGAAGGCTGCAGTTTGATCTTCAACACTATACGCATACCTAAACAACGCACAGCAAACAAATCCAAACAACACACAACACAACAAACAAAGAACACCACGCAACGTACAAACCCAAACAAACTCCAACCTTCCCGCGGTAAAGTGCGTGAGTAGCTAATATCGAAACTAATGGAGTTTAGCAAAATGTACTTATTCGAGCATTATCCCATTTTTCTCGAAACAGAATGGTTTTAGACAAAAATTGTATAGAACATAAAAGATCAATTTTTTATGGGCTATAACTTTCGTAGGGAACATTCTTCTCTAAGATCAACGTTGACTAAAATAAAGTAAAAAAACTTTTTAAAAATCAGTTTTCGTGAGTTTTTACCTTGAAAATGAAATTTGCGGCTATTTTCACTATCATATTCGGAATCAGCGGGTCCAAATACATGGGTACACGAAATTCCAAATTAATCGGAGGTAAGTTATTTTCGGAATTACCCCCAATCGTTCTTGACACGTTTCAATTTCTCCTGTTTTTAACATCGTACAAAATCTTCATGCACTTTTGTATTTTTTTGTTTCTTATATCGTAGAAAAATTTTCTTTGCAAGTTAATTTCTTTTATTTTCTGTTTTAAATATTTTCCAAAATAATTCTTTGCACTTGTAAATTTATTTTGTTTTTAATGTTATCAAAAAAATTTAATTAAATATCCTCGACAAAGATTCACCAAAAACGTGCATATTTGTTACAGTCTAAATATTCAAAAAAAAAAAAAAATTGTCCGCTACGAAAACAAAAATCAATCCACATCAAGTTTGAATAAAGTTTAGTCAGTTTAGTCGGTTTGGTCAAGTTTGGTCAAGTTCCAAACTTGACCAATAATTTTTTTCTGTATAATAATTAAAGTTATGTAAGTATTTTATTGAGTATAATTTCCTGAATAAATTTTTTTGTACTCCCACAACTGATCCGATGACGAAAGGCTAGAGCACCCTATGGAAGAATGGTACATCGAAGAATTTACGCATCGTAAGCGAAGCCAAATCTCAATTACGTATAAACAAGAAAACAATTTCGTAACTCGTCTTATTTAATTTTCTAGCTTCGTAGAAGAAAAATTGGTAGTAACGCGGATATTGTGGCTTTTTTCTTGATTGTGTTTTTAAATTCCCCTCTCACTCTCGCTCGATGTCTTTCCTCTTCCTCTCTCTCTCTCTCACCCTCTCTCATTCTCATCCCATTCTGGGATGCGAGAGAACCGATAAACGTTTAGAAGGCTTGAAATCATTATGCAAAATGTGGTTTAGTGTAATGACAAGATTCTTCTCGGATATATATATATATATATATATATATATATATATATATATATATATATATATATATATTCATATATAATCGTTCAGTTACCTCACTTTATTACAATCGCATGACGTTCGAGCTGCAAGATGAATTTCCACCGAGCCAAAGAGATTGAAATACCTCGTATACATTCACATCGAGACCCAAGGCGATATAAAAATGATGACAGCAATCGCGTCAGCTTCATAGTCGCGATCGTTAAAAAAATTGCCCAAAATTCACAGCGGAAAAAAATTCGCAAGGGAGATTTAAGTGCTGCGATTCAAACCCAAACAAACCCAAAAAAATTGAAACAGGAGCACAAATCAATTAAAAGCAAATTCGAAGGAAAAAATATGAGAAACGTGAAAAAACTCACACACGGAATGATATTTAAATTAAGGGGGGACATACCTTTGGGCCAGGAAAAAATGATCGATTTTCGTGGTTTTTTTTCCAAAGACAAGGTTTTCTCATCTCTTTCGAGACTTGGGGGATTTTTTATTGCTACTTTGGGCTGTCACATGATATTTTTTATTTATTTATTAATCTTTAAAAGTGGCGGAGGTATAGCACGACCTTCTAAACGGGTTGCGGAGGATGTTGTCAGACGGCGTGACACGTAGCGTGGGCGGGATTAATCTGAAAAAAAAACCAACGAGTATTCATTTTCATCAACACTCATACGCAGAATATGAACCAAGAAAAAGGGAGAAATATTGACAATTGATGGAATGGTGCCCTTTGAAACAAAGAGGGAATTTTTCGAAAAAATTGCTACTTTGCAATACATTTTTTTTCTTTCAATTTTCAAAAATATTTAGGTTCATGTTTTAGACAATAGGGTTAGAAGTATTTATATCAAATTTCATCAGAATCGAACAGTTCGTTTTTTAGCTAACCGTCACGCCAGTTTTGAGAATGCAGTTTAGACGACCGAACCATATCGCCGCCATTTTCAAAGATTGATAAACAAAAAATATCATGTAACAGCCAAAAGTACTAATAAAACAAACCCTTAAATCTTCCCTTAAAAAAAAAATCATGAAAATTAGCAAATTCTTTCCTCACCAAAGACTGTCTCCCCCCTCAAAGTGCATATCATTGTTAGTACAATTATTTTTTGTTATGCTTCTGGTTTACTGTGACGACGTATTATATTTTTGCATCATTACACATTTTGGTATTGCGTATTATCCAAATTTTTTATGCCATAGGAAGCAGCTGAAAAAAAGTTTAAACATGCATCGTGGAGAAACTGTATAATTTCTCAAACTTTCACTCCTTCGCTCCAACCAATTACCATAAATCGATTATTTGATTCTATCTACGTCCAAAAATTTGCATACAGAAGGAGAAAAGTTGAATTTACATACCTACGAATGCAAAACAATTGGCATTGGTTTTTTTTTTTTTTATAAAATTCACAAGAATAAATAACCTGTCACTTTTTCAGCCGACTGCGAAAAAAGCTTCCGCAAAAGTGGCAATTTTCGTGAAAATTCTGAACTTAACGATTCACGTCAGCCTCGTGGTGATCCACGTCGTGATTTTACGAGAGTAACTCGTGTGTAGTTCTTTTTTTGTTATCGCGAGACGCGCAAGCGATATCTCGTTGTGTGCAAATTTCTCAATGAACAAGTGTAAAAATATCAGGTGGTCGCTCGAATTTTGTGAATCCGAGCTATTCCCGAATACTCCAATGCTGTCTCGAGGGGTTATTATTCTTCCGGCCTTGCGTTAAACGCTCACCAAACTCGACTAAAAATACGACCAACACGTGCTTGTTCAATCATGAGGGGCTCGTCTTCACACTCTTTCACAACTACGTACTTCACTTTTGTGCCAAAAATTTCGGGCGTTCCATTTTTATATTTCACCACATCAGCTGATTTTGTGTCTGTGTGTGTGTGTGTTTGTTTGTGTGTGTGTGCGTGTGTGCGCGCGCGCGCGTGTGTGTGTGTGTGTGTGTGTGTGTGTGTGTGTGCGTGTGTGTGTGTGTGTGTTTGTGTGTGTGTGTGTGTGTGTGTGTGTGTGTGTGTGTGTGTGTGTGTGTTGTGTGTGTGTGTGTGTGTGTGTGTGTGTTGTGTGTGTGTGTGTGTGTGTGTGTGTGTGTGTGTGTGTGTGTGTGTGTGTGTGTGTGTGTGTGTGTGTGTGTGTGTGTGCGTGTGTGTGTGTGTGTGTGTGTTTGTTTGTGTGTGTGCGTGCGCGTGTGTGTGTGCGGGTGTGTGTGTGTGTGTGTGTTTGCTTGTGTGTGTGTGTGTGTGTGTGTGTGTGTGTGTGTGTGTGTGTTTGTGTGTGTGTTTGCTTGTGTGTGTGTGTGTGTGTGTGTGTGTGTGTGTGTGTGTGTGTGTGTGTGTGTGTGTGTGTGTGTGTGTGTGTGTGTGTGTGTGTGTGTGTGTGTGTGTGTGTGTGTGTGTGTGTGTGTGTGTGTGTGTGTGTGTGTGTGTGTGTGTGTGTGTGTGTGTGTGTGTGTGTGTGTGTGTGTGTGTGTGTGTGTGTGTGTGTGTGTGTGTGTGTGTGTGTGTGTGTGTGTGTGTGTGTGTGTGTGTGTGTGTGTGTGTGTGTGTGTGTGTGTGTGTGTGTGTGTGTGTGTGTGTGTGTGTGTGTGTGTGTGTGTGTGTGTGTGTGTATGTTGTTTGGGGGTGTGTGCATATGTGGGTGTGTGTGTTTGTTGGGCTTGGACCCTTACTTGCTATACTTCTGTAGAATACACATCAATACATTTTCGCATAAGAAAAAAGTGGGTGGGGTATTTCGAACCTCTCAGAGGAGAGATAGGGTTATAGATTAATAGTAAAAAAAATACCATGTAACAGCCAAAAGTAGTAATAAAACATACCTCAAGTCTCAAAAATGGTGAAGAAATATTTGCGTTGACCCTTAGTAGTCATACTGGGTCCATGGGACCCAGGCGTTTTTAAATTGTTATAAATAATGAAATAATGCATTAAGCGATATGAAAAAAATAGTGAGGTATAATTTGAACCTTATTTAATACAAGGATATTGGTTAGAAATTAAAAATTCAATTTTAAATGTGCAAAACATATTATGCAAAAAAAACGTGAAAAATGACTTTTTTTTACAAAAATTGCTGTAACTCTTGTAACTAGTGACCAAACGAAAAAAAATGGTTTTATAATCTGGATACAATGTCCTTTAAAATAGACATAGCGGTTTCTGTGGACTTTTCAAGAAGTATATTTATTCCATCCAACGCAGGTGCGATTCAGAAGGAAAGAATGAAACGCTGACGCGTATAAAAAAATGTATGTTTTATTGGAAAAAAATTTTGGACGGCATCAAAATAATTTGTTTGGGTCCCGTGGATCCAGTATGACTATTAATGGTTAAAAGAATCATGAAAATTCGCAATTTTTTCTTGTCTAAAGGCACCTCCGTCCTTAAGGCAGTAGTCTGGTTTAGAAATTTGACAAAATCGATTTTTTTCATTTTATTATTCCTTAGACCTTTCTTAATACGCTCGTGAAAACCGTTTATTGATATTTAAGAAATTAGCAGAGTAATAGAAATTAAAAGCAAGCCGCGCGCAAACCTCATCTAACGGTATCAAAACTTTGAACGCGTTTACCTCGGAACTATGTTTTTCAAATCGGCGCCCACGATATCTCGGTAACTAATTGACAGATCGAGCTCAAATTTTGCACATACCTTCGGTAGCCTCTTTCTGAGGACTGGTAGAAGAATTGAGTCGAACAATAATTTTGACCACATTTTATAACTCGTCGAATACCCGAAAATGTATGAAATATCGTTAATCAAAGTTCAACAGGCCGCCATTTTGTAACAAAATTTGTTTAAGTACTAATTCTGCGACCAGTGCACAGAATACTCATACAGATTGAGAATATATTTTTTTTTTTCAGATGCATACAACATGACCCAGAGTGGGCGCCGATTGAGGCGGTTTTCGGCGGACCATGTTGTAAAAAAATTAAAAACTACATGAAAATATTTAAAATGATTTTTTTTCAATGTAGATACATTCTCAAAGGAACAATAAATACATGTGTAAAATTTCATCAACACAACTTCAACGGTGTAAAAGTTATTCCAACCCAAAAATGACGTAAAAAATCTCGCTCTAGACCAGACTACTGCTTTAATTTCGGAAACAGCCTATTTTATTTTCTATCGCACAACCGAACAACTTTTTGATAGGTTTATCCATACTTTGATAACAAATTACTAGAAATAATTTTTAGTCGAAAATCAAACCTTTTTTCTGCAGCTTGCCATTTTCGTAATTTTCCAAATTTCATTATTATATTTTTAATTTAAGTTAACAACTTCACTGTTTATCAATATTTTTCAATGAAAAAATCTCCAACTTGGCAAGACTATGAATCAATTGTGTGTAAAATCCCGACCTCGTCATCCCAATACTTCCATCAGAAAAAAATATTAAGGCGTTACCTCCACTTGTAGCGCAAAAAAAAGGCCTTTTTCATGAATTTTTTTAAAGAAAACTACAAAACTTTTTTAATCGATCAATATACCATCTTAAAGAACACATCTTGAAGAACTTTCAGTAATTTTTTTATTGAAAAATATTACATTGTTTAGTGGCAAATGGCCGTCAATGAAATAATGTTTTTATATACACGGTTTGCGGTGACCAACATTGCGGCGAAGTGGATCATCTGAAGAAAAAAATGCGGATGGATTTAGTCAAATATAAGTATAAACTAGTCTTGGATCGAAGGATTTTAAAAAATATTCATTTTTCACAAAATGGCGGACAGTCAAAGTTAATGGTTCGATTTTAACGAAAAAAAAACGGCCGTTTTTTGGCTATAAAACAGCCATTTTTTTCGAAAAAAAAAATCGAACGATTAAAGACTACATTTTTATGTATTAAATAAGCCTGCAAAATTTCAAGAAGATCGGTTCATAAGTGTTCGAGTAATCTTGGTCACCGACTTCAGAAATGCCATTTTGAGAAAAACGCGTTTAAAGTTTCTCTTTCAACGCGGATTCTTCTCTTTCAACGCTCATACCTCAGTGAATTTTGTTCGGATCGACTTGAAATTTTCAGGACATATTCTCAGATACTTATACTCCAAAAAAATGCAATAAAAAAATCGACTTTTTCAAAATCGCAAGTGGGGGTAACCCCTTAAAAACCGACCTGTGTTTTGTGCCCCAAGCTCAGCAGACTCTAATATCAGTCACGGAAACGCAGACATTAGTACTTGGGAAGAAAAACGACAATAAAAAAACAAACACTCTCTTGATGTGCGGCGATAATTTATTTCCCGCGGATAATTTGCATAGCAATTATTACGCGGCCACTGAACAAACGAGTCGCACAATGGAGAGTTTCGAAGGATTGTGCAAGGAATGTAATTGTAGCAGGGATTATTGTCTCGCAAAGCAGGTAGTTACAAAAGCGTCGTTAAGGCGTAGGAAAAGGTATATAATCGAGCGCCCCATCAGTGCGAATTCACCGACAAAAGCAACAATAACCCGAGCTGGTGTTAACGACACTCGTGAGTCGAGAAAACAACGCTTGAAGTGTAAAACACCTTACGATCTTCTATGTTGGATCGCGATGGACAAAATAACTGATTTTCATGATTTTTTTTTAAGAAAAGATTTCTTCACCATTCTTGAGACTTAGGGTATGTTTTATTACTACTTTTGGCTGTTCCTTGGTATTTTTTTATTTATCTTCAAAAATGGCGGAGGTGTGGCACGGAATAAAACCAACGAAGATTTTCCTCCCATTATGGCGGGATATGCACTGACAGAAAAATTCTATTGATATGAACTAATCGCGTCTATTTGATTTTTGTTTATTTGAATTAACTAGACTTTTCGTGGAATCAAATTTTGGATAAAGTTCCGAAAACCCCCCACCTCCGATTGAGCTGAAATTTTGTGAAGACCTTCATTTTAGTGTTACAAAAGAACCCCTAAAGGGATTTTTGGCGCATCGAAGTAGTTTTCGAGATATCGATCGATTTTTTATTTTTGTGTTAAAAAAAAACTCGGTAAATATGCAGTTTTTGAAAAAATAGTAGGAGACACTTTTTGTAGGAAATTAAATTTGCTACAAAAAGGTCCTATACAAAGTTTTCAAAAATTGCATATTTTTGCTTGAAAATTTAAAAAATGCGTTTGTTTGACAATGGGCGAGTTTTTGGCTCGCGAGTGGGGGGCAGTTCTGCGATATCCGTGACGCCACGATTTCATAACGGATACTCATAGATTTTGATAAAAGGAATCGAAAATGAAGAACAAAATTTTTCGATATCTCGCTTAGTTTTCAAAATATCGATCGATTTTTTATTTTTGGTTTGTTTTAAAATTCTCGGTAAATATGCAGTTTTCGAAAAAATGATAAGAGATATTTTTTGTAGGAAATTAAATTTGCTACGAAAAGGTCTCATACAAAATTTTTCAAAAACTGCATATTTCAGCCTGAAAATTAAAAAAATATGTTTCATTGAGAATGGGCAAGTTTTCAGTCGGCTGACCACGGTGAACCGAACGTTCATTAATTTTTTCATTTTTAATCAATTTTTAATCATATAAAAAGCAGTTTTAGTGTCATTGGGGGTCTCAGCCCCTCCGCCCCACAAGGGGCGCTGCCCCGTGACCCCGCCGGGGGGGCGGGGCACGGACCCCCCGTCGTCCAGCAGCAACTCATTCCAGTTGCCACTCACTCCAGTAGCCAGCACACCCTTAAAATTAGCCAAAAACTCGCCCGTTGTCAATTAAACGCATTTTTTAAATTTTCAAGCGAAAATATGCAGTTTTTCAAAACTTTTCATAGGATCTTTTTTGCAGAAAATTTAATTTCCTACAAAAAGTGTCTTTTACTATTTTTTCAAAAACTGCATATTTACCGAGTTAAAAAAAAATCAAAAATCGATCGAAATCTCGAAAACTACTTCGATGCGCCAAAAATCCCTTTAGGGGTTCTTTCATAACACTAAAATGAAGGTCTTCCCAAAATTTCAGCTCAATCGGAGGTGGGGGATTTTCGGAACTGCACCCCAATTTTTTCCTATTGCATTCCATTATTGGAATTATTTACTTTATATTTATTTATTTATTCAAATCAAAATAT
Source organism: Ophion ellenae (assembly GCA_963210295.1). NCBI lineage: Eukaryota > Metazoa > Arthropoda > Insecta > Hymenoptera > Ichneumonidae > Ophion > Ophion ellenae. Next base: position 5,094,294 of record OY723387.1, on the reverse strand, counting down.
ATTCAATATCGTCCAATAACTAAATATCTTATTTCATCCTAATAAATCTGTGATTCGGTTTCATCTGCTCGAAAAACGATTTAGTTGAATCCACTACATGGATCTACATGGACAATTGAAAAATAAAAGACCCCGTTTTTATTTGTTTTTTTAATCTGTTTATTTATTTATTTATTTATTTATAGCTGTTCGGTTCCCATTGACTCTGATTTCCTTGTATGTCAAAGATCTAATGTAAAAGACAAATAAACAAAAAAAAAGCAGGGCGAAAAGTTGTCGCCCTAGACCAAGGTCTGCCCGGCTTATGTGGGGTAATTTGGCCCTGATCATCTCTTGAAATGTATACTCTCGTGCGAAGTCTATTAAATGATTAGTTTCAGATCTCCGATTGATGGATGACTCCACGCACTCGTAATTCGCGTAAGCCTGAAACACACGCGGGTAGATCCAGACCAGTCTCTTCCCTATAATTTGTCGAGCTTTTTTTTTTAGTGCCTCGCGAATCATCGAGACTCATGCCTTCTAGAATTTCGCCGATCGCTACGACGTTTCGTCTGATCGATCGAGTATTACGCAGACTGCTCATTATCACGGAGCGAAAAAAAAAATTCGTCCGCTTCCTGCAATTTTCGGGCCGGTAAATGCCGTCTTAAGGGGTCTTCTCACTTTAGACGCTAAAAAGCTATTTTCGTGATTTTTTTATAGGTTTATATTATAGATATTGATATAATAGTTGTTACACTTAATAAATACACTTTCGAAGTACATTTTTTTCAAATTATTTATTTATCTGAGTCACTATTTATAGACGAAAATGGTAGTTAAAAAAATGTTCTAAAAAATTGTTGGTCTCAAACGGTTTTAGATTCAGTATGTTAATGGCTATAGCGCATATCATACGATTTTTGATATATGCAAAAATAACAAAATGGGAGACATTCTTCGAAAAAACAAAAAACGTGTTTTTTTACTGTTTTTGGCCAGAAAATAGTAAATATGAAAATTTGAATTCCTTGATATGCGCTATAGCTATAGTTGTAGAGAATATGTGGTTGAAATTTCATAAGGATCGGTTCAGTAGTTTCGAAGATTTTATCAACAAGCCGTCGAAAAACGTTGCTTCGAGAAAAACGCGTTTAAAATTTGTTTGCGTTAGATAAATACATAATTTTTTTTTTTAAATATATTTCGAAAGTGTATTTATTAAGCGTAACCATTTTTATATCAATATCTATAATATAAATCTATCAAAAAAATTGATGAGTTCAGCCTTTTTTAGCGTCTAAAGTAAGAAGACCCCTTAAGGCTTTTCTAGACGCGGTTAAAAAAAATGACGCATATATTAACAACATTTTTTTTACAGATCATTTATGCACATGGTTAAGTATATGTAAAAAAAAAATCAAAAATATTAACAAATGGCGGAAATATAACATAATAAAGTAATGTATATTTTTTTGCGCGCGCGTTGATGGTGAAAGTTTTCGGCATCGATGTGGTTGTCTGAAAAAAAAATGAACATATGTATAACTGCATAATGAATGTATCTTCAGTGTGAACCAACAATATTATTTTTTTTTTTAATTATTATAATAAAAAATCGAAACTTAAAATTTTTTACTCAATTTTCTGTCGGTATTTTATTTTTTATATTCTTTTGTGTCATCGAAATTTTTCTTCTGTGGCCAGACGATAGATGACGATACTAAGAATATGTTGTATAAATTTCAAAGCGATCTGAACATTCGTTCAAGAGTTAGAACTTTCACAAGGTTCAAAAAAGTGAATCGTGGAAAAATGCAATCTTACCTTATTTACTAGCTTTACAGAATTTTTCAATTCTGTAAAGCTCAAAATATTCTTGGCTGTTCAGGCTAATGGAATCAAAAATAATTTTAAAAATGAAAAATTTCAAATTTTTCGCGAATATGAGGCCTTAAGGGGGGGGGGGGGGTCAGGGGTTCAACGTGTGACTCTTGAAGGACACTGATTTTTATTTCTCAGACATAGATGTACTTCCGATAAAACTCGAACTCCGAAGTTTCCATAAGTTCTGGTGCATCGTTTTCGAGAAAGAAATTTTCCTCATGAAAAAACGCAAATTCAATCGCATTTTAATCTCTCATGCATATTAATCGACTGCGGTCATTGACTTTAATGCTCCAGTGGGGTCAACATTTTTTTGTGAAGATTTTGCCGGAATTGCTGAGACAATTTTTTTCCTCTCAAAAATGATTTAATGGAGCCTGTGATAATTTATGATTTCCGTGTATTGAATTAACGGAATTGCCCATATTTTTATTTAATGGAAATTTCCTTCCTTTCATTTTGTGAGTATTTCCGAATTTTTAATTAACGGAAATTTCTAAAATCCGAACGAAAGGGAACCTCCATGTTTCTCAATTAAGGGATAGTGTACATTTTTTTAATTTAATGAACCTTTATCGTTTTTATGTGATGGAAATATTCTCCTTTTTATTCAATGGATTTTTTAATAATTCAATAAATACAATTTTTCGTATTCTTATTCCATGAAAATTGGCACATTCTTAATTAATGGAAACGCCGACATTTTTATGTACTGGAAATTTTCATACACCCGCCAGGGACTTTCCATATTTTTATTTAACGGAAATTTCCATTTATTTGAGGGAAATTCCAATTGGCACTTTTTTGATGAATGAGATTGTCCATAAGTTTGTGTACTAGAAAAATTCCCAGTACATAAAACTATACATATTTCCATTCATTAAAAATGTGCCAATTTTTGAAATATAAAAATACGAAAACTTCCATTTATTGAATCATGAAAAATCCACCAAATAAAAATGAGAATATTACCATTACATAGAACGAGAAAAGTTCATTTGAAAAACTAAACATTTTGACAGGCATTTTCATAAATCATTGTTCACTAATAATTATTCCCTGATTTTTTTCAAATACAGTACGTAAAAAACAAAAAATGTCTCGTGGTTTGTTTGCTTCCCCCTTAAGGTTCGTAATAAATACGTAAATTCGAATGCTCGGCCCGATGAATCTCCGACGCGGCGCGAGATGAGAAAGCCATGTATTTGGAATGATAGTCGTTCCTCACTGCTCGACTTCCTGAAGAGCGTCTTCGCTCACGGTTAAAAGTGAAAGAATTAAGGTCGCGCAACTGCCATCAGACTCGGCGTTCAGTGACTTCTTTGGCGCAACGAACGTCTAAACGCAACCTCGAAAATACAACGTTAAATCGAACATTTCGAAATAAAAAAATTAAAACTCACTATCATTCGTTAATCCCGTGGATATCATAAAAAAAATTACAATAATTTCCGGACAAATAGTGTTCTTCGTTATTAGAAAGTAGATATTGTAATTTAAATACAATAAAAACCGTTGACCGTAACAAAATTTTTCCGCAACTGCAATGAACTAATTAAAAATCAAAATGCTCATTTCATTATTGATTGTTCAACGCAAAGAACGAAATGGGAACTCCCCGAGGCAATTAGAACGTCATCGTAATTAATTCCTAGACGATCCCATAAACATAAAATAAGATGATTATCTTATTTTATGGTTACATGAATTTACTAGACCGAACAAGTTATAAGTAACGTTGCTTGTTTATGGACGTTGTAAAAATAGGTTTCGAAAAATGTTCGATGTTATTCCACCGACGGATACGGTGAGTATATTTTTAAGGGCGTTCCACGACAATCTAAATAAATCGCGTCTCGTGAGGATACACGCGATTGTGCACTCCGCACCAAGTATTCGAAGATTCATATGTGTGTTTTTATTGCCAAGTATATGCACAAACATTCTTGACCTCTTTCTCATGAACTGCTTATAGTTCTCGGTTACCTTCGCAATGATGGTACTCCATCGATGCACTTATATATGTTTTTTTGGACCGTATCAAGTAAAAATCGATCACCATTTTCCCTAGGTAGTTCATCACGAGCAGAGTAGCATACAGGGTACGTTACAATTCTCATGAAATGCCTAAACGATAACGAGAGACAACGTTTTCATATTTGTAAAGAATGTCCTAAAAGACGTGGCAGGCTTTTTGAATAAATAGATCGCGAAATTTTGAAGAGAAAAGTCCTTTTTTACTTTTCGCTATGACGCACCGTTGCTTAGATATTAGTTTAATTAGCGATAACCAATGCGGCACGCTGAGCCGCCGTTCTCCGCATGCTCGAGCCAATCCACTGCGCCTAGAAGGGGTCGGGCCACGCCCCCTCGCTGCACGCTCACCGTCAGATTGGCTATCACTGATTAATTGATATCTCATGAACGGTGCATCAGAGAGAAAAAATCACGAGCACTTTTCTCTTCAGAATTTTGTGATCTACCGGCCCAGCAAAGATTAGCCGCGAGTTCTTGGACACACTGTATTCACGCCTACATACATTCATCGGGAAGAATTTTTCTTCAGCTCCATACCAGAAGAGTATATAGCAAATACATGGTTAGGTTCACGCTGTTTTCATACCTCGATCCGTACGCTCGCAAGAATGGTTGGAATTTGTCTTTGTATGGAGAAAAAAAATGTGAACGGTAGCACCGCAACGAACGAACAAAAAGGTTACTCGGAGATTAACGGCACACGGTAATTGCACGTAGCGCTTTTTGGTTCGAGATTATGCGAATGTCGAATGACTTTATACGTTCTATATATGGTCCAGTCGTAAACTAGAATCCGGGGCTTGGCGATGTATAACTAATGTGCAGTCGTCTACAAGAGTACAATATTCATCGTTTTCATACCATTAAAAAATTAACTCTATTGACTCTTGTTAAACATCACTCTACCAACTATTATTCAATTCGATAACTTAAATGTTTGAACCACAAGTATATTTAATTCATAACCAAACGAATTAAATAAATAAATGCCCATCTTCGGAAATGTCCAAGTACACCTTGAATACTCGTTTTTGGTGACGCCAAAAATTTCATATATTTCCGAAAAAAATCATTTTCATCGGAGAATGCACAACGATCATCTTGTCCTCAGGAAAAATGGATCTTTTGGATTCTTACGACAAAGCGAGCAATTTCCAGGTGGATTCTCTCAGTCAATCAACTTTCTCCGTGTCAGATGCACACTCTCGAGGCCGAACAAAGGGCAATTATCGTAGATTATTTCTGGAACGAGGGTAGAACGAACTTTCAAATGCACCGCACTGTTTCGAGACGACTGGCCTAATGGTAAATAGTGATTTCACTCGTTGGTTTCGAAACATACAAAAATATAATTTTTCCACTTGTACTCTTTGTTGTTAGGAAAATCATGACATGATTTCACCATTTTCATTGTAATTTTTGATAGACGAAAATAGTGTAAAATGAATGGCATACGTGTTGACGTATCGGTACATCTGGCAGTTTCCAGGACAGTCCTCGAAGTTGATAGTCTTCAAAATCATATTTCCTTATACGTAGACTTATCATAGCAGAATTCGCGAGTAGAAATAAAAAAAATAGTACATCTTCGCTCATTCCATCGTGAAAGGATTGTTCGATTGACCCAGCGCGGCAAACGAAGAATAAACTCGGTCACGGCTCAGTATGCCGCATATATGTATAGAGTACCGCACCGGATCGAATGTAATCACTGCATATTCGCGCGGGCGGCATTCTTCCCGCGCAATTCTCCAAGAATGCAAAAAATAATAATAACAAAAATCTCATACGATTCACTTTAGCCTTTTTTTGGTTCTCGTTGTTTATTTTTTCTCTTCACTTCGAGCGGCGTTTTACTCGCGCAAAAATAAAGGCGGCTCTTTGGAGGATCCCAATGATCTGAAGCAAAAAAAATCAAGAGCAAGACGAAAAGGCTGCGAATAAAAAAAAATACTACTCGGCTCCGGAAAATGTTTCGAATAATTCGACACAAATTTGTGTATTATTTTTTCTTTTTATGTTCATATTACGTCAACAGGAAGTTGAAAAAAAAAAGGAAGGAGGACTTTTGGAATTTCAATCTTCCGACGATAGGTCGATGTTTCCGGCATTGACTAATGCCCGCGCTGTGGATGCTGTAATAATTATCCGCGAAATTGCGTAAGCACGGTAGCAGTGGCGGCAGGACTCCCTGGCCATCCTCATTTTTCAGGAATGAGAGCCTGACGAACTTGACACACGCGGCACCTTCGAAATTCACAAGTCGCCTTTCATTATTTTATTATTCTCAACGTATTGAAAAGAAAATCGAAGCATTTTAGCAGAAATCGATTATTTTACACTTACGTATAAGTGTACATGCTAGGTCAATATTTGCTTTTTTCGAAAATTCAGTGCATAGCTATATTCGTACATGAAAAAGTCCTTTCTTCTATAATTAATATTACAGCAATTTTCCATTTCTTATTATAATGATCATAATCATCACCCCTAACTCCACAAATGATGTTTTTTAAATTTTATTAAATTAAGGCGTTCCCCCACTTGTTGCGCAAAAAAGGCCTTTTTCATGAATTTTTTTAAAGAAAGCTACAAAACTTTTTTAATCGATCAATATACCATCTTAAAGAACACTTCTTGAAGAACTTTCAGTAATTTTTTTATTGAAAAATATTACATTGTTTAGTGGCAAATGGCCGTCGATGAAATAATGTTTTTATATACACGGTTTGCGGTGACCAACATTGCGGCGAAGTGGATCATCTGAAAAAAAAATGCGGATGGATTTAGTCGAATATAAGTATAAACTAGTCTTTAATCGAAGGATTTTAAAAAATATTCATTTTTCACAAAATGGCGGACAGTCAAAGTTAACGGTTCGATTTTAACGAAAAAAACGGCCGTTTTTTGGCTATAAAACGGCCATTTTTTTCCGAAAAAAAAATCGAACGATTAAAGACTACATTTTTATGTATTAAATAAGCCTGCAAAATTTCAAGAAGATCGGTTCATTAGTGTTCGAGTAATCTTGGTCACCGACTTCAGAAATGCCATTTTGAGAAAAACGCGTTTAAAGTTTCTCTTTCAACGCTCTTTCAACGCGGATTCTTCTCTTTCAGCGCTCATATCTCAGTCAATTTTGTTCGAATCGACTTTAAATTTTCAGGACATATTCTCAGATACTTATACTTCAAAAAAATGCAATAAAAAAATCGATTTTTTCAACATCGCAAGTGGGGGTAACCCCTTAAGGGATTAGGCCACAGTAATGGGTATGAAATCATGTGTGAATTTAACAATTTTTTTTCGTGTGAAAAAATGGTTCACTCACAAAATTAATTACACATCTATTTAGTATGAATATCAAGCTGTTAGAAAAAATATATATATATTTGTTTCGATGTACAAAATGACCGACTACTCGAAACTTCTCGAAACTGCTTTTTTCCAATTGGCGTGACAAATAGCTTCAACAATTTTCACTCGATTTACTTCAAATTTAAAAGTTATGTTCCTAATTACATTTCGCAGAGAAATACGTACGGAATTTCTGATTAATCGAAAACTTTTGATTTCGTGAGCAGTTTATGAGCAGTTATAACGAAATTTTTCACTGAAAATTCATTTTTTAAGTTCAAATATCTACAACTTTCGAATAAAACAATATTTTTTTTAAATTCCGTACGTACTTCTCTCGGTATTCTAATATAGATTGACAAGAATTTTTGTTTTTTTTTCTAGGTCAAAAATTGTGGATGCTAACTGTCACCCCGCGGAGCGCCTAAAAAAAGAAAACAAAAGAAAACATTAGTAGTCGGCCATTTTGTACATCGAAAAAAAATATATTCTAACAGCTTGATATTCATACTAAATAGATGTGTAATTAATTTCATGAGTGAATCACCTTGTCATACGAAAAAAAATTGTTAAATTCGCACATGATTACCCGTTACTGCGGCCTTACCCCTTAATAGTAATTATTATTTACAAAATCAAGAATGATTAGTACCACTATTAACTCTATTGATTATTATCATTATTTATAATATTTATAATAATAATGAAGATAATTATTCTGATTATGTTTATTCAAAATGGTAATAGTAATTATTATCATTTTTTATATTAATAATAACAAATATTATCAGTTCTGTTCATTGTTATGTTTATTTATAGTATATGCGTTATTATTGGTATTATTGTACACAATAATAATGACTTTTATTATTAGTATTATTACTAATATTGATTTCCTGGTTTCCTGTTTTTCAACGATCTCAAGTGTAAACAGGTCGTAAACTTCCGGCCTTTAGAGAAACTATTTTTTAATTACATAAAAAAACGAATACGCATTCGTTCGAAATATATTAACGAACTGCGCATTTTGCAAAACTATTTATGTATTTATTTTTTTAGGGTACTTCCTGGTATGTGTGTGTATATATATACACACACGATATGAAGTAATCACAGCATTTATATAAAAATATACACATACCAGGAAGTACCCTAAAAAAATAAATACATAAATAGTTTTGCAAAATGCGCAGTATATATATATATATATATATATATATATATATATATATATATATATATATATATATATATATATCGGTAGACGATTTCGTGAAAAAAACGAAATAAACACAAGCACTCTTATAATTACACCAATGATAATGATCTACGCGAAGAGATACTTAAATACTAATATCATCTTCGAAACTACTATGAGGAGTGTTTAATGCCCCGAAAAATAAAATTGGTACGGACCGACCCTGACACGAGAAGAGACCGAATAACTTCCGCGCGCCGCCGATAAAACCGGAATTCTTCGGGGTCATACTCAAGCAATAGCCGCCTCGAGGCGATTTTAAATTGCAATAAATAAATTTGTTCCGCGCCCATCGATGGTGAAGCAAAATCGCCCACGTATTTCTAATTGCAAGTTACGAGGCTCGTCGGGGCATCGATCGCGACAACCTCGCCTAGATGGCCTCAAGAGTGTCATTTACAGAACAAACATCCACTTTTTTAAAAGTCTATTTGTAGAAAAATTATGGAATGACAATTCACTTTTATTGTCGGTCTTGCACCCTGGAATAGGTTCGCAATGTAACGGGTCTAAAGCTGGGGAACTGATCGGGAACGGGCCGGAGAACGAGCGGTAAATCGCCAGGAAAGTTGAAGGGAATAGATCGGAAAATAACCAGGAACAAACGAGGAAATTAAAAAGTACGTTTGAGCGTTTTTGGAATCCTTGAGGAGGTAAAGTCGGGAGTGAATTCAATTTAGTATTTCGACATCATATTGTTTATTGGTTATCTACTTGCTAAGGTAGTATATGAGTGTATACATACACTGAGAAAAAAAATCATTCATCCAATATCATTGGTGTTATTGAATGAAATTTCGTTGATTCAATGGTAAAATTGTTGATGTAAATAATCGGATTTATTAGTCCAAACAAAACGCTATTGACTTTAAGGCGTTACCCCCACTTGTAGCGCAAAAAAAGGCCTTTTTCATGAATTTTTTTAAAGAAAACTGCAAAACTTTTTTAATCGATCAATATCCCATCTTGAAGAACACATCTTGAAGAACTTTCGGTAATTTTTTTATTGAAAAATATTACATTGTTTAGTGGCAAATGGCCGTCAATGAAATAATGTTTTTATATACACGGTTTGCGGTGACCAACATTGCGGCGAAGTGGATCATCTGAAGAAAAAAATGCGGATGGATTTAGTCAAATATAAGTATAAACTAGTCTTTAATCGAAGGATTTTAAAAAATATTAATTTTTCACAAAATGGCGGACAGTCAAAGTTAATGGTTCGATTTTAACGAAAAAAAACGCCACGTTTTTTGGCTATAAAACGGCCATTTTTTTTTCGAAAAAAAAAATCGAACGATTAAAGACTACATTTTTATGTATTAAATAAGCCTGCAAAATTTCAAGAAGATCGGTTCATTAGTGTTCGAGTAATCTTGGTCACCGACTTCAGAAATGCCATTTTGAGAAAAACGCGTTTAAAGTTTCTCTTTCAACGCTCTTTCAACGCGGATTCTTCTCTTTCAACGCTCATATCTCAGTCTATTTTGTTCGGATCGACTTGAAATTTTCAGGACATATTCTCAGATACTTATACTTCAAAAAAATGCAATAAAAAAAAGTCGATTTTTTCAAAATCGCAAGTGGGGGTAACCCCTTAATGATGAATATAATTACACCAGATGCATTAGTTTCATCTCAATCAATTATACATATCTTTGATGAGGTGAAAAGCAAAGTAGCTTTTCTTTAGTTCTTAAAGACAGGCTCCACTTTTCAAAGCATATCGTGCTATGCCGGATCCATATAACGGGCACTTATTTTTGCAACTTGTGCAAAAGATTTTTTTTCGTTCTTCAGGACCCGTCATATGGGATGACCGCCAGTTCGCGAGTTCGCTGAACCTACCTATGAACGCCCATAACTCCCACAATTTCAAACAGATCGACTTGAAATTTTCCGAAGAATTTTTCGAAACCCTAAATCTTGAGAATACCTCGTAAACCAAAAATCGATAGTATCAGAAATTTCAACGAGTCGTAAGCCCTTAAGACAGTTGTGGACGCAACTAAAGTTAGGTGGGATCAGTGAAGTGCGGGTAGGGAGTGATAGGAAAGGGTTCAATTACGAAGGGCAATACGTAAATAAAACATTATTTTTATTATATTCATACATATATATAACGCGTATGAAAATATCATTCGCAATTACGTCGTGTATATGGAAATAATCGAAGAGTCCAATCAACGCGAATTCGTGGATTCGTCGACCTCGACGAGCCACCGCCGATGAAATGTCATAAACTCTCATCAAGTATCGAAACTGCATCCCTTCCCTGCAAAGACGTTCTCCTTGTCTCATATCTTTATCGTTTTTTTAAATACAATCTTTATAAAATAAAATAAAATAATCTAAAATATAAAAATAATCGTTATAAAATATGAGTTTGAAAAAAAATCTGTATAAAATTAAGTCATACAGCGAATATATTTTGTCTCTTAAAAATAATTTTACCTTATGAAACATTATATATATATATATATATATATATATATATATATATATATATATATATATATATATATATATATATATATATATATATCAGAGATGGGCATACTCAAATACTAAAAGTATTCGAGTAGGAAAATAATACCAAATACATGTCAGATGGATATTCATTTTTTTTTCGATAATGAATCCACCTCGATTCAGTATTCGGTCTGAGAATAAATAATGAATCCAGTTGGATTCAGTATTCGTTCCGAAAATGAATAATGAATCCTACGGGATTCAGTATTCATTTCAAAATGAATAATGAATCCAGTTGGATTCAGTATTCATTCTAAAATGAATAATGAATCCAACTGATTTCAGTATTCATTTCAACATAAGTAATGAATCCAATTCGGTTCAGTATTCATCCCGTATTCGGATATCATCAAATTGAATAATCTGGAAAAATTGACAAAAAACATGTTTATTCTATTGAAACATTATCGTCCGATTACATTATATTTACCCAAGGGAAATCGCGCTCTTAGTATCTAGTAACTGAATAAATGGGGGTAGAAATGGGACATCATATTTATCCCATTTCCATTGTCCATTTTTCCAGATTATTCAATTTGATGATATTCGAATACGGAATGAATACTGAATCGAGTTGGATTTATTACTTACGTTGAAATAAAGACTGCATTCAGTTGGATTCATTATTCATTTTGAAATGAATACTGAATCTAGTAGGATTCATTATTCATTTTCGGAATGAATACTGAATCCAGTAGAATTCTTTATTCATTTTCGGAACGAATTTTGAATACATTTCTTTATTATTCATGAATAAAAAAAAATTCGAATATGCCCAACCCTGATATATATATATATATATATATATATATATATATATATATATATATATATATATATATATATATATATATATATATATATATATATATATATATATATATATATATATATATATATATATATATATATATATATATATATATATATAGGGGGTAAAAATCGTCATAACTCGGTCAATTTAATTTTTTTTTACAAAAACTTTGTTGCTTTAAAACCATGCAATGAAAAAATTGTATCTTGGAAAATTTCAAGCAGATGCTCTAATATAAATATGCGTGCATCATATTGAACTATTATTTTGAAGGCACTGGCGTTTATGTAATGATGAGTACGCGGACAATTGAATATTTTGTGATCCTCGAAGTTGTGTATCTTCAAAATCACATTTTCCCTTACACACGCGCACACACACACACACACACACACACACACACACACATGTATGGCTGTGTATTTTTATGGAAAAGGGTTTTATTATTTGCGTTATTTCGATAATAACTAAATTAAATAACCAAACAAATTTACAAGTATCAACCAATAGAGTTTTATTTGCATAACTTTAAAAAAAGTTTTTTTACAATACTTACACAATGTCAGAAAGTATATATTAACGAATCTTATAATCTCTGCCGTTTCATCCGTATCCATAAATCTGTATACCTTACATCTGCTCACCACTCGCCTAAAAACCCATTTATTCTTCCCCTCTCTCCGTCTCTCATTCCAATCTCCTTAATAAATTTACAGGTATTATCATTGATAAGTTCTTAATATTGTAAATTAATGATTATTAAAAAATTATGTTGTTATTAAATGACTGAATAAAATTTTCTTTTTCTTTTATTATTATTATTATTATTATTATTATTAATAAATTACGTTATTGTTAGACATGTGAATTTGGAAAAAATAATTTGAAGGTATATACTATATATTAAACCATACCCACCCACATACTGGTAAAAATTTATTTGCCGATATTACATTTCAAGATGAACAATCAAAAAAAATGTTTCTCCCATACCGAGGGTCAATTTTTTGTCACCGATTCCGACGAGTTCTACACGCGCACCGAAAAACAAAAAGAATTTCGTCCACCCGTGTGGACACACAACTGAATAAAATGTGTACTTTAGAAACGGAACACAAAAATGTCGTCCTTACGCGTCAACCGAGACAACTTAATTCTCTGCACTTATCGTCCTCGAGGGTCGACGAGTAAATAAAACGATTTGCAGGAAAATAAGAGAAGTTTCTCACAGGAAATCGCGATTGCGCTGGCTCATCGAATGAAATTGGAATACACATTTCCGGAATCGAATTTTATCGCGCCAACAATCGTGTAGAAAAAAAAGAACGGAATAGTAATCGTTCGATTAAAAAGTGCGGTATAATTTTCCAATAAGAAAAGAGAGATAATTTGTCGAAAAGAAAAAAAAAAGGTTGCACAAGGTTCTGAAATTATTTTGTCTCTTCGACCCTGTGTAATTCGATATCGCTCGTCCGGAAGTTCAACGTACCCAAGATCGAGGGAAAGTCGAGAGTTTCGAGTATTCCTTCCATTATATATATATATATATATATATATATATATATATATATATATATATATATATATATATATATATATATATATATATATATATATATATATATATATATATATATATATATATAGGGTGTTAGAAAGGTCGATGCAAAGCCTTAAGACGATTCTAACGATTTTTTAGGAAAATTTTGCAAAATGTAAAAAATTTGCCTAAAAAATCGTCAGATACCCAGGTAGGAATTGACGATGAAAAAGGGCTCGCCAAGCTCTGAAAGAAGGCTCACATTTTTTTTTTCAGGCTGAGCACCAGCCTGATTGCAGGCCTAGCTGAACCCCTGAATGATAACGCGGTTTTAGGCTGTTGCACACAGGCTTGACCAAAGGCTGGTAGAAAATCCTGTACTAAGCCTGAAACGACGAAACAACACGGTTCAAAACGAGCCTTAATGAAGCCTTCACGAGCATTTATGACCAGGCTTATCCCAAACTCTTCTCGAGGCTATATGAGGCCTGTTTTTTAGTTTTCTATATTCTACATTGCGATAAATTTAATAAATTTGTAAAGAATTCATTTTATTTATTATATATATTTATTATTCATTATATTATTTGTTATAAAATATATATAAAATATTTTAAACACAATACTTTATTTTATTTATTGTTTATGGGACACGTAATACACAGAGTGTACGCAAACCCCAGAGAGTGAGTATATACGAAATGTGTATGTGACGAGAAAAAAACTTTTTTGTGTACCTCATAAATATCGATAAGAAAATATGTTTAAATGTTCTGAGCTGCCTCCTTCGCTTTCGTTTTTCGTGCCTTCGCACCCGACAAATTTATTGCTAATTTTTTTTGGATAAAAGTACAGAAAAAATATTATTTAAAATTTATTTTATTTTATCACAACCTGAAACAAGCCTGCATCCAGCCTTGATTTTTTAGCCCTAAAATTCACTGGCTGAATAAAGCTTGAAATAACCCTGAGTTTAGGCTAAGCAGCCAGTCTTGGTTCCAGGCTGCTCCAAACGATGCAATCAAACCTGGCCCAGGTCTGTCTCACTCAGGCTCGGTGAAACAAGGCTTACACAAGTTTGTTACCATCGTCAGCCTTTTGATTTCCTACCTGGGTAATTGTTAATAACAAATTAACTATGCAATATAAAAAGGAAAACCTACGTACTTCCATAGACAATGTATTTTTCAAGATATATTCAACATTTCAAGTGAATCGGTTGAAAATTGTCTGTCATGTTTCCGGCTAACTTAAAAAATGCAGTTTTGAAATAAACGCTGCACAGCCGCCATTTTTAAATTAATCGCTCCAAAACAATTATTGAATACAGTCACTGATATGTATGATAAACACGCTTTTTTGTAATCTCGATTTGTTGTGTAGTTTTTCTGAAAAAAAATCCGCAAAAACGCCTATTATTTATGCCTCTAGAGTGACCTAACCCCTTAACATAAGAGGTATTTTTATTTTTTGACAAGTTTTAAATTATTCAACACGTCCCATTTAGTTTGTTGTGTGGATGCAGATGATTCTATTGGTGTTTGTCGATTGAATACACATTAAGGTAAGACGCAAATAAGTTTTTAGTTACCAATTGTGTCACTTTGAACATTATGAACGAGGTTGTACCTAATTTTGGGAAATTTTCCAAAAATCGTACTTGCCATGATAACTCGAAATCCTTAGACTTTGGACTAAGGTAACCTGGGTTAGATATGTTTCTAACGAGGTGACCTATCACCCCCATAAGGCTTTGCATCGACCTTCCTAACAGCCTGTATATATATATTAGTGTGGCACAAATTGGAGCGCTATTTTTTTTTCCTTTTTCTCACCATCCAATTATTTTCTTTAGAGAAAAAAAAATTGTCGCGAAATCTGCGAGCGGTCAAAAAATATTCAGAGGTCGCTCAAGCCACCCAAAAGTGCAAGTTTTCGTGAAAAAAAAAACTATTTTTTTCATTCACTTCTCACCTATGGATTTGACGCTTTATAATTTTTAAATGAAGCTCGCGAAAGCTCTAGCCGGTCAATGAATATTTAGTGGTCGCTCAAGAGCTTCGAAATTTCCAATTGTCGTGAATTTTTATCTCTTCTCACTCATAAACTTCACATTTTGTAAAATTTTCAAAATAATTCATCCTTTTTTTTTCTTTAGAAACGGACTTTTCAAATTTACCTCACACTTCTAACCCAATAAAACGGGGGACCTATCATTTTGTTTACGGACACGAGCTTTAAAGAATGATTTTATGAGAACAAAGATTATAATTTCACGGGTTAGCAGTGTGAGGTAACTTTGAAAAATCTGGTTCTAAAGAAAAACGATTAATTGTTTTGAAAATTTTACAAAGCGTCAAATTTATGAGTGAGATGAATAAAAAAAATTGGTGAGAATGGGAAATTTCAAAACGCTTGAGCGACCACTAAATATTCATTGACCGGCTGGAGCTTTCGCGAGGTTAATTAAACAATTATTAAGCGTAAAATTCATGGGTGAGAAGTAAACGAAAAAAAAATCGATTTTTTAATGAAAATTTTAATTTATGGGAGGCTTGAGCGACCTCTAAATATTTTTTGACCGCTCGCAGATTTTGTGGCTATTTTTCTTTCTATTTAAAGAAGATAATTGGATGGTGAGTAAAAAAAGAGCTTAAATTTGGGCCACTCTAATATATATATATATATATATATATATATATATATATATATATATATATATATATATATATTCGCACTAAAATGCGAAACACGTTATATATATATATATATATATATATATATATATATATATATATATATATATATATTCATATAACGTGTTTCGCATTTTAGTCTAGAAGAAATTTTCGATGTCCGTTCGGTGTCTCGCAATGGACGAGGTTACTTGTTCCTTTTATTTTTCTCTATCTTCTCGATTCAACAATAAATGCCCATAGCAATGAGTCTTGGCTGACGTCACGAGACGGATGACCGGGAAAAGCGTGCGCCGAAGCTGCGATTTTTTTCTACATATTTTTCTCTATTTATTTTTTTTTTTTAATAAAATGAATAATCCTGGTTTTTATCAATTTTTATATACTTTTTTTCCGTCCCGTTTTTTTTTCCAATTTTTAATGAGATGGAATCTTTGTCCCAACGGAATATTTCATTTCGAGAAGAAATAAATGAATGTCAAAATTCTAATAGATTTGGGTAGCCTTAAGGGGGGAGATACCTTTAGGCGAGGAAAAGATTTGCTGATTTTCATGATTTTTTTTTTTAAAAGAAAATATTTCCTCATTTTTGAGACTGAGGCGGGTTTTATTACTACTTTTGGCTGTTACATGGTATTTATTTATTTATTAATCTTTGCAATTGGAAGAGGTGTGGGACGGTCTTCTAAACTGCACTTATAAAACTGGCGGGACATATAGCAAAAAAACTAATCGACCGATTCTGATGAAATTTTGTATAAATATTTATAACCTTTTTGTCTAAAACAAGATTCTAAATGTTTTAGAAAATTAAGAAAAAAAAGTATTTTGTATTGCAAAATGTAGTCATTTTTTTTCTAAAAATTCATTCTTTTTTTCAAAGCCTATCATTTCATCGATTTTCAACCTTTCTCACTTTTTTTTGGTTCATATTCTGCGTATGACTGTTAATGAAAGAAAAATCTTCGTTCGTTTTATTTGAGATTAATCCCACCGACGCTACGTGTCACGCCGTCTGACAACATCCTCCGCAACCAGTTTAGAAGGCCAGACCACTGCCGTTTTTAAAGATGAATAAAAATGAAAAATACCCTGTAACAGCCAAAAGTCGTAAAAAAACTAAGTCTTGAAAATGGTAAAGAAATCTTTCCTTTTAAGAAAAAATCATGAAAATCAGCAATTTTCTTGTCGCCGAAAATGACTCGTGGTATACCAAAAGTGGAGCAATAATTGCATAAGTGATTTTTTTCACCATAAATTCCCAAAATTAAGACTTTTTTTGCACTACAATAGATTCGCGATCCCCTTAAGTCCAACAAAATTCATCGCCATCTGATGGTCACGCTCTTTATTTGTCACTGTTATTATTATTATTGTTTTCATCGAGATTATAAAACGACCGTACTTTTACCAATAAAGGAGAGGGTGAAAGTGAACGCGACCGGACAATTCAATCCGCAATCGTGCCAAGTTCTCCACAAATCCGCTATTTTGTAATTCCGCTTGGATACCGCGGGCATTCGTACGTCCCCAGCCAAAAGTTTGATCCGATCTGAATTTCTGGACGTCGGGATTTAACAAAAATTTGAATACATTCGAAAAAATTTAGCCTGTACTGATGTAGAATAATAATAATAATTCCAATAATTTATTAACAAATGATCTAAATAAAGAATCGTTTAGCCAATAATTATTAAAAAAAAAACTTTCTTGTCAAATGCAATAACTGATTTTTTAAACACTTATAATTTTTTTTCAAGATTTCCTCTGCGGGTTAAAATTTCTTTTTTCGAACGTTTTAAGAGTGCCAATAATACAACTGTTTGTCCAATTACGTGGGAACTTCGGAAGTACCGTGGAACGATTGTACAAAAAAAATTCACGACTAATTATTCATTTTTCGAAAGTTAAAAAAAATCAAAGATAAAAGAAGATTGAAAAGTTCGGCATGTTCATAAGTTTCAAAACTATTTTTCCGAATGAAAAATCAACAACGTTATGCGAAAGATTGAAAAAAATTATTTATTGAATTTTTAATTCAATAAATATTATTGAATATTTATTGAATTTTTAATATTTATTGAACGAATATTTATTGAATTTTTAATTCAATAAATATTCGTTGTTAATAACTTTTCAGTATTATCATTATCCAAAAACGATATTCACAACCATATTAATGTACCTGATTTTTTTCCGCTTTTCTTCGGACTGCAAAGTACGAAAATTCCAAACACATCGAACTTTTAGCTGGGACGGTACGCGTGTGTGATAAATCCTCAACGCAGTCTATACAAGAATAATCGGGAGTGAAAGAAATAGAAATTCTTTCCGCGCGGAAGTAAAGATGTCCGGATTAAAAAAAAACACACACACACATACATGCATGTAGTCGGACACCCAACGACAAACACGTGACATTCTACGTGTTAACAGTTTGCGAAATTGTGTTGGTACACATTTCCGAGTCAAGCGCGAAACGCCTGCGGAACGGCAACCCGACGTACCGCTATGCAATCAGCCTTGCCATTCTTCAGGCGTTCACATTTCCACGAATGACCCAAATGATATTTTAGAGTATAGATGAAAAAATATTTGCCAAAAACTAAATAAATCGCGGATAGAAATTGAAAAATTATTAAGCACTGAATAAATATAGTGAAACCACAAAATGGCGCTGTTTTTCATAAAATATCGGTCATTCGCGAGGAAATGGCTGAACGTATTTTCTGCTATCATTCTGGCACTTTTATCACGTGACAATTTTTTTTATATTGCTCAAATATCTAAATGTGGTATTTAAAAATATCTAAAAATAAGTTACTTGTTATGTTGATTAAATAAAAAGACTCTGGAAATCAATCGTCTGGAAAAAAATACTTTTAAAATTATCATGATATAAAATTTTATTAATATTATTATATATGCAATAGACCCACAGAATCGAGCGGGCTTTTTGCGGGCGGACATACCTTAAGGCAAGGAAAAAAAATAGCTGATTTTCATGGTTTTTTTTTCAAGCAAAGATTTCTTCTTCATCTTCACCTTTTTGGAGACCTAGAGTACGTTTTTCTGTTTTTGGCCGTTACACGGTATTTTGTGTCAATCTTTAAGGGGTTACGTGGGTTTCGAAGATGAAAAAAAAAAAATATTTTCTCTGTTTATAAAAAAATTTAATACATAAATTATATTATTCAAAATGTTAAGCACATAAAAGAGCAACATTTCAACAATATTAAAAAAAAAAATTCATCCAAAAATTTGGGAAATTCAGCCCGTGGGACCTGATTTCCGGAGACCCCTAAAAAAAGTGGACTCGTGGTGGTCAGGATAACTCATCATAGTTTTATCAGAAATGAATAAACCTTAGATTAGTAGATAAGTATACCTCGTGATTAGTAGATAAGTATACCTCGTGATTGAACGAAGGATTTTTAAAAAAATTGAAATTCGAATTTTTGGCAGAGTTGTATGCAAAATAGTTCAATTTTTGGTACAATTCACACTACGTATAGCCTTGGAAAATTAGTTGTAATCGAAAAAAAACCTTCGTACGATCACCAGTCAATGATATTTTGAAGAATTTTGCAAAATTCCAATAAGATCAGTTTTTTTCAATAGCATGAGTTTTTTTTAGAAATCGTGACCACCGGCATCAAAAATAGTATTTTTTAAAAAATGTTCCTAGACTTTTATTCCGATTGACTTAAGACTTTGGAAGAATGTTCTAGACATATTGTTCTATTGGATAAGAAAAATAAAAAAAATGGATTTTTTTTGTTTTCAAATCCACGTAACCCCTTAACACTCATACGCAGAATATGAACCTAGAAAAAGTGAAATATTTAGGAAATCGATGAACTGGTACACTTTGAAACAAAAAGATTGAATTTTCCGAAAAAAAATAGCTACAGCTCGCAATTTAAAATAAAAGTTTTTTTTTATTTTCAAAACATTTAGGGTCATGTTTTAAACAATAAAGTTAGAAAGATTTATACCAAATTTGAACAGGATTGGTCGATTGGTTTTTCAGCTATACGTCACGCCAGTTTTGAAAATGCAGTTTAGAAGACCGTGTCTTCTAAAGCTTGGAGCTTTGTGTCAAAATTTCAGACGGATAATGTCCACCTTAAAGATTAGATAAAAAAGACCGTCCCACATTTCCTCTAAAAAATTAATTTAAAAAGAAAATACTATGTAATAGCCAAAAGTAGTAATAAAACATACCCCAAGTCTCAATAATGGTGAAGAAACGTTTCCTTAAGGGGTAAGGCCACTGTAAATTTTGCCAGACGAAAATTTGGCCATCGAAGGACAAATGTATGGTGGTGGGATTGCAGACTAACGGTACATTTTTTTTTACCTTCTTTTTTTTATTTTTTCCAATAAAAAACTATTCGCAAAACTTTAAACGCGTTTTTCTCGAAATACGGTTTTTCAAAATGGCACGCAGCATCACTCGAACGATTTTCATTTTTTTTACTTGAAATTTTGACCAGATGTGAACATTAACATTATCTTGAGAATGTCGATCGGGATTTTCAATAACTTTATTTATTGATTTTTTATTAACAAAAAACCAGCCGTTCTTTTCGTCAAAAATCAATTTTTTTTCAAACGCACGCCAAATCCACAAAAATTGATACTTTTTAAAATCCGATCGACATTCTCTAGCTATAACCCTCTAGATTGATGGTTTTTTTTTTTGTTCTAGATTCAAAAGTGCACCAGTGGTGCTGCGTGCCGCGGAGCCCTGCAAGCAAAACATGCCCCGGGAAGATAGCTGTGGAACCGCCATTTTGTTTTTTTTTGCTGTAAAAAAATTTGATAATAAAGTTTAATGTATGCCCGATAACACCCTTAAAAGTTTTTTTTCAATTACCTTCAATTGTGGAAGCAAAAAATTCGTGAAAAAACCTTTTTTTTTTGGACCGTTACAGTGGCCTTAGGCCTTAAGGCCTTAGGCTACAGTAACCGGTATAAAATCATGTGCGAATTAAAAGATTTTTTTTTCGTATGAAAAAGTGATTCACTCATAAAATTAATTAACACTCATCTATTTGGTATGAATAACAAGTATTAGAAAATATTTTTTTTTCGATGTACAAAATGGCCGATTACTAATATTTTCTTTTGTTATCTTTTTTTTAGGCGCTCCGCGGCGTAACATTTAGCAACCACAATTTTTTACCTAGAACAAGAAACAAAAATTCTCGTCAATCTACATTACAATACCTAGAGAAGTACGTACAGAATTTCAAAACTATTGTTTTAGTCCAAAGTTGTAGGTATTTGAACTTAAGGGGCCAGTCCACTTTGAAACTTTCAAAAAATCGAAAGCAAGCAAGACTTGAGGAAATCGACGATGATGAGCAATCAGAAGGGATTTTGCACGGTGCAGGAATTACCGATTGAGTTTAGGCAAGAGTTTTTCATAGTATACACTTCAAACGCGTTTTTCGCGAAACAACGTTTTCAAAATCTAGCTCCATCGTATCTCTAAAACTAATAAACCGATTCTCTTGAAATTTGAACCACATATTGTAAACATGATTCGCAACAAGATGACCCTCGATGGTTTAAAATGTTTGATTTTTACTCTTTTTTTTGCGAAAAGCTGCGAAAAAAAACGCGTTTTTTAAAACTTCTTTCGTTTTTTATCTGCCATTTTTTTTTATTTTTCGATAAAACTTTATATCCGAGGGTCATTTTGTAGCTGGTGTGAAGCTGAATTTAATGGACTTCTATTTTTTTGTTTCAGACAAGCCGTTGCCGAGTTGTGATGGAGCTACCCAGCCCACCGATTTTTGAGGCGTTACGTTAAACTATAGTTTTTGTACTTAAAAATGAATCAAAACGAATTGAACATTTTTTAAAATGCATTTCAAGAATTTATTCATCAAGCCCAACACCTTTAAGGTAGACTTTGTCCTTGAAATGCAGGGGGAGACGTTAGCGGCTCAACATGAGCAGCTAGAAGAAGAGGAGGGATGCCTCTATGGACCAGGCATTGCCGATTAGCGGTAATTATAAACACATTTGTGTAAACACATTACAAAACTTTAAACGCGTTTTTCTCGAAAACACGTTTTTAAAAATGGCTGACATTCTCCTGACCGCTGTAATTAACATATCGACCTGAAATTTGGAGAGCATACTCAGAAAATATGTCTTCACGGAATGACGGATCGTTTTTTCGATAGATACATTTTTGCATTTATTATTTATCTTTTTATGCGAAAAAAAACGCGAAAATTCGATTGTTTTTAAATTGCCGCCATTTTCCGAAATTTGTACCAAACGAAAAACCCATCCGTCATTCCATGACCAAAGGGTCACAGATTGATAATATGCTTTGAATTTGTGTTTCAGATCAACAAAGAGGGGGCAGTGATGTCAGCCGTTTACCTCCCGCGATTTGAGGACCTGTTTTCGCGGAGCTGCAACGGCCGCCATTTTGGTTTTTTTTTTCAAATAATTTTTTTGTAACGTTCTGTATATCATGAATAAAAGCAAGAAAAAACCGCACTCAAAAAGCTTTACTCGTTTCCTTTAAAAAAAATAAAATGTAAACACCTGAAATATGGCACTCCAAGGACAAAGTCTCCCTTAATATTCATATCTTTTATGAAATCCTCCAATAAAATCGCGAAAATAGCCTTTTTCGTGACTCCAAAGTATACTGGCCCCTTAAGGGAAGGGTAGGGGTTTCAGCGTGAAAAAAAAACACTGTTTTGCGAATTTTTTTCATCTATATGGATAGAGTAAATTTATTGAAACCTTTTGTACACTGTTAAGTGTCATTTTGTCAATTTTGTCAAAGTATCATCAAATCCCCCCAACGGACATTGATAATTTTTTTTTCATTTCTAAATTTTTGGTGGTCATGTAAAGTGAAAAGTGCTATTTTTCACGAAAAATTCCGCTATTTTGGGGATGGAAAACCCCCTCATGTAAAAAAAAATCTCAATCTAACCCTGGGGGGGGGGGTATTTTATATGTAGAAAGTGTGTACTAAGTTTGAAATAAATCGGTCATGTAGTTTTCAAATGGCAGTGTACACGGACTTTGAAAAAGTGGTTTGAAAAATGACACTTAACAATGTACAAAACGTTTCAATAAATTTATTCCATCCATATAGATGAAAAAAATCGCAAAAAAGTGTTTTTTTTCCACGCTGAAACCCCTACCCTCCCCTTAAGAAATGAATTTTCAGTGAAAAATTTCGTTATAACTGCTCATAAAATTAAAAGTGTTCGATTAATCAGAAATTCCGTACGTACTTCTCTGCGGAATGCAATTATGAACATAACTTTTAAATTTGAAGTAAATCGTGTGAAAATTGTTGAAGTTATTTGTCACGCCAATTGCAAAAAAGCTGTTTCGAGAAGTTTCGAGTAGTCGGCCATTGTGTACATCGAAAAAAAAATATTTTCTAACAGTTTGATATTCATACTAAATAGATGCGTAATTAATTTTGTGAGTGAATCACTTTTCCAGTGATTTTGAAATCAGCTATTTTTTTTCTCGCGTGAAGGTATCTCCGTCCTCAAAAAGCCCGCTCGATTCTCCGAGACGACTAACCAGCTGAGCGTTCGGCAAGCACGAGCCTCCTTCGTGCGACCGTCGGTACACCCGTGCTCCGAGTTACCGACAGAGACATCCAAACTCTTCCTTCTCGCATTCATTCGAAACCAGCGAAGCTCCGAAAACGAGAGAAAAACATAAAACATTTCGTCAAATTTTAAGCTCGATAAGTTAAGCTTTTTCGTTTGCCTTGGGCGATGCGAGTACCGACGGTGGGTGCGCCCGAGATAATGAAGAGAGAAAGCGAACGTCCGATCGCCGTAGCGCTGCGAGCGCCGTGTTTTCCGGAGCTACGGGACGACAAATATCAGCCACGTCCTAACTTCATGGCAGCGTTATCGTTATTCTGTCTCGCATCGACGCGTCAATTTTCTCACTGAGTCCTCGGAAAAACTCTCGCGAACGCGCCTGTGTCCAGCTCGGGAACAAAAGAGGAATAGAGACCACAGCGAAAAATGGTGAGTGAAGAAACGAGAAAAAGTCAAACTGTCGAGAGACCGGTACACTTGACGATCCCTTCGCTTCGCACACTCCCCGATGACAGTCACCAACAAACACATACTTTTACCACGTCAACGAAAAAGAAAAACAAAAAATCCACGAATATTCCAAAAGTTCGCGTTTCCGTTTTGCGATTTTGACGAATTTTCGGCTACCGCCGCTTCTATCGCGATTTAAATGCCTCCCCGAATTGAGGTTATGTTTCACGCGGTTGCGATTTTTTTGCGACAAGAAGCCATCCTCGGCGTGGGAGCGATTCGAATTTTGCCAGCAGCGAAATTCCATTTTCTTTCTCGAATAATTGCCCCTGTCGAAATCATCATCAAAGACGAGCGAGTTTCTCGTCACCCAATTGATCAATCTGGTCACTCGACTCTTCCGAGTCATTTTTTCTTCGCTCCGATCTAAACGCCCAGTCTAGTCGTTTCGTCGTACGCAAAAACTGAAAGACGTTCGAATGTCGGAGCGTCGCTGGTAACCGGAAGGTGCGCAACGTCCTCGATCCTACCGCCTCTTCGTACTTTGCCGTCCATTATTGCATCATGCGATTTGACAGTAACGATGAGCTTGGTCCGATATTGTTCGTTCTTCGCGCTCTTCCGACTTTCCATTGGCTACTGGGCTTGGATTGTCCAATGTCGTAGAAGTTTGCATCGTTGCGACGCAACGATAATTATTTATTTTTCATTCAATTATTTTTCGGCCGCTTTGGGCTGTCAAATTCACTCAAACGTTTTTACGTATTCTCATTAGAGATTCTCGGCCTCGATGTGCAAAAAAAAAGTTGTCGGATAATGACGAAAATAAAGAAACGAAAAATGAGAAAAAACAATCGTGTTCCGACGTCGCAAACTTTGGACTATCCATCACGGTATCCGAGCTTTTTTTGTAACCGGCACAATTTCGATATCATCAAGTTGTAATATTGGTATACCGGTGTTTCGATATTTTCCTATATTTATGGGAAACCTTGATCAAAAACGTTGGAAGCTTGAAAGTGGAGATGGGAGCTGGAGAAATAATAGTGTATAGCTAACAAGGAACATCACTTGAGGGGAGATATACACCTAGGAGAAAAGGTCACTTGTAAATTTTTTTCAAGGAAAACTATTTTAAATTTCGGATTGGGGTTTTAATTATCTAAAAGTATATACATTCGAAAATATGTTTAATTTTCTTTATTAAAAAATATCGAAAATGTACGAGGATATTGTATGATCCTTGGAGCGTCGTAAAAAAATCTGCATATACGGTACCCACTGGTGTTTCTTCAAAAATCATCTGAAAAAAAAACCAAAAAGATTACAGTCCGACCTCCGAATAAGAAACCAAAAGCCTCCAAGGGGAAGAGTTTTTCTTATATATCGCATACCCCCACCAGGCGCGTGCTCCGCGCTTGCTACCCCTTGTCTGTCTATCTCGCTCTTTTCCGCATGCGAGCCTCTCAACAAGAAACTCGCTCGAACGAGTTGCAACTTGGTATTCACATCGCCCGTGCAAAAACGTTTTCGACTGCGCGTGGACATTTATTTAGCGAATTTTCGTTTCACGTTAATATACATACTATTGAATATTATTGTGTACTACTGTATCTGAATTACTATTAACTGTCATAAAATGACCGAAACTGTAAAGAAGCGTAAGAGATCGGACTGTAGTATACGAGTCGAAGAAAATATTACAGAATCTGCGCCACAAGGTGATAATTTAAACAAAGAGCTTTATGTCCATATTGTTTTATCCCATTTATATAAAAGAAGAAGAAGTCAATATCTCTGAGGATTCATCTTCAATGGCAGAGTTCGACTCTCTCGAAAATATTCCACCGTCAGTTGAGTGCGTTGCGGATCAAAATAATACGCAACAAGACGAAAACGCTTTTCATTACGTCTCGGAAACTTTTGCTGTTTTATATGAAAATCTTTGAACGTCCTTATCTTTGTTTTTATTTTATATGAAATCTTGTCAACACATATATGTATCTTTTTAATGAATACAAAAAATTTCGAATAAACTTGTAGATTTTTTGTTACATTCGCACGAGCACACACACATACTCACGCACGCATGCACACATCAATTTACACTATAACGTTCACTCTATTTTGCCTGAATAATCTCTCCCAGGCTGGTTTCTTAACCAGAGGTTCCGCGCACAAAATTCTCGAGCTCGGAGTTCAAGTCGGAGTGGTGGAAGCGCTCAAGTGCGAAACTGGGGAAAGTTTCTTATTGCCGGGTTTCTTATTCGGAGGTCGGACTGTATTACATTAGATACTATAATCTAGTACTTGTCATGGCCGATTTTGAAAATATCGATTTATGAGAAAATGGCGGACGTTTGAACATAAATAGTGATTTTTGGGCCAAAAATTAGTTATTATTTTGCCTATAAAACAAAAACTAAGTAACGGAAAAAAAATCCTATGACAAGTACTAGATAATGGTGTATAGAATAACCACAAAAAACCTCAAGGCAATCGGTTCATTGGTTTTCGAGAAATTTTGGGTACCGATTTGAAAAACGTGGTTTTGAGAAAAAAGCGTTTGAAAATTTGGAAATGAATAAATCATGAAATTTGTCAACTTACATGGAATCATCGATACCAGGCCCATAGTGGAGGTCTTCTACGGTCGACGGAATGTTCATAGCTTCTCAATCCTCGACCTCGACCATCTAGGTGTATATCTCTCCTTAAGGGATTAGGCCACAAGTAACGGGTATAAAATCATGTGCGAATTTAACAATTTTTTTTCGTATGAAAAAGTCAATCGAATCTTTATTTATTCAATTTGAATATATTCAATATTAACAAAGAATATCTGGAACGAATAAAAAAAATGTCTTTGAAACAAATAAGATCGTAGTAGGCCGTGAGCCAAGGAAAAAAACTTATTTGATTTGAATCGATCCTATTTAAATTAAATTTTTAAATCTCTGGGGCATCTCTGTTCCCCGCACCAAAATAAAAAGAACTACATTTGAGAAACGTTTCTTGGCAGCCGCTGCGACTGGACATCAAGCGCAAGCTGACTGCGCGCTCCGACAGAGTGAAAAGCGTCGACCTTCATCCGACGGAGCCATGGATGCTATGCTCCCTCTATCAGGGCCACGTCAACATCTGGAATCACGAGACGCAGACCCTCGTGAAGACCTTCGAGGTGTGCGACGTTCCCGTGAGAACCGCGAAATTCGTGACGCGCAAGAATTGGGTCGTCACCGGCTCGGACGACATGCAAGTCAGGGTGTTCAACTACAACACACTCGAGAGGGTTCACGCCTTCGAGGCCCACAGCGATTACGTCAGATGCATCGCCGTCCATCCAACTCAACCCTACATTCTCACCAGCAGTGGTTGGTTCTCGACCTTCGAATATTCCAAGTTTCTCGTCTTTTCTTTTCACCGATATCGCACAATTATTTTTTGCGAACTTAGCCTACGAAAATCACTCGAACGGTTTTTTTCGGGGCTATACCAGTGTGAACGCTGAAAATTTCGGTGATTTTCGAGAATTTTTTTGGAAGAAAAATACTCAATTGAATGTTTCGGGAAATTGAGAATATATTTGGCTATATTTGACCTATATTACATAATTTTCTCATAGAAAAATATTGAGATCCAAGCGACTTATTCGCTGCGTTCGGAGGCGCCAAGAAAAAAAGTTCCTCCACTGCTGACATGATTCCGGCCGATTGAGTAGCTGAAACCGAAGAAGGAAAAAATGTCGTTAAACTGGAAGGTATTTCCTGTACAATGACGTAGGATTTTCGAAAAATATCAAAATCTAACAAAATGGCGTAGCTATGGAAAAAAGTCTGGTTTCTTGCCTATAAAATGGTCATTTTTTTCAATGCCAAATCGTCAATTTTCATTCAATCAAAAATATCCTGCGTCATTGTAGAGTAAATATATTCAAGAGTACTCAGTTCGAATTTCAAGTCAATCGGATAATTGCTCTTTGAGTCACAATATCAGCAATTTTGAAAAATCTCATTTCGAGAAAAACGCGTTTAAATATTTAACCATCGATTTTTTCAAGATAAAATGATATTGATATAAATGACATAAATGATAATGATATTCTTGAAAGTATAAACTGTCGAAAAAGGCCAAAAAAAATCGATATTTTGACATTTTCAAAGTGGACTGGTCCCTTAAGGAGTCCTCTCCATGAAAATAAAAATTATCTACGAATTGTAAAGATTTTCGGTACGTTCCAACGATGCAAACTCTGGGGCTTGGAAAAAAATCGGCCGAATTCCGAAAAAAAAATTCTGGGAAACGGTTAATGAAATACAAAGCCGTTTTTTAAACACAAGGGTACATATATTGGGGGTCTTGAAAAATACAGAAAAATACAGACAAACAACAAAAACACGGCTGCCAACCGATGATGACTTTTTTCGCGATGTTTGGTGGTGGACACTCTCCAGCTTAAACGGTCCATCCGAAATCTAAAAACCAAACGGGTTATTCAAGTCAACAATAAATACAAGTCGGTGACGATCGTCGATTTTGAAAATTCTTTTTTTTAACAACGTGGCGACGAATTGAAACTCGACCATGCAAAAACTATGAAAAAAGTCGTCATTTTTACGTAACTATTAAAAAATGAAGATCGATTTTTAAAAAGTGAGATCGTCAACGACCTATCAATGGTTCTCATCGTATCTCCTGTAAATTTGGAAACAATCCATAAAGTGGTTCTCGAGATATCATGTCCACCGACTTTAAAAGCAGTGTTTCCAGAAAACGCGTTTAAGGAATTATCACAGTGTAAGGGGTCAAAAAATAGCTTAAATAAAACTCGGCTATGGAAGTTTTTAAAGTTTCAAAATTTTCAATAAATCGACCAATTATTTCAAGAATTTTTTTTTATTAAAAAGTGATTTTGCGTCAATTTTGAAATTTGTCGAGACAATGTGTAGACTGTGTAGACTTTCGCTGGCATGATCTTGACATGAGGGCCGGGTTGAAATTCCGAACTTTGAATGCGCCGACGGTTTAAAATTCGTAATTTTAATGTTCCGAAATTACAAGGTTCGTCAAGATTATGCCATACGTTCCACATCATTTACAGTTGACTGTAAATGATGTAGAACGTATCACATTGTCTAGACAAATTTGAAAATTGACGTAAAATCACTTCTCAATACAAAAAAAATCTGGAAATTGTCGATTTTTTGAAAATTTTGAAACTTTTAAAACTTCCAGAGCCGAATTATTTTGACGGTGTTAAGATTTCCGGAGTTTTGGTCTTTCGTGTAAAATTCTTTCGGAGTTTTGATCTTTCGGGGTAGTATATTTTCGGAGTTTTGAGCGTTCTGATCATTCAAAGTTCGGAATTTCAACCGGGCACCGATTTTCGTGATTTTTTTCGCGATACTTTGATCACGCGAATCAGTCTGATTTTCTAATGTCAAATCAAAGCACTCATAAAGAACAGAAAATACATTTTTGAACGATTATTTTTATTTTCTTTACATTTTTTAACGGTTGAAAATGTCTCCGAAAAAAAGAGTCCTCATGGTGTACACGGTTGTAGCCGTAAATATTATTTAAAATGAAATTTGGTAAAAAGATTATTCATCAGTATTAAAGCCGCTATCTTGCTATAGAGGTTTTTTTTAAATCAAAATTGACAAAATGGCGGCGCTTTGAAAAAAAGTCTCCAATTTAGCCCATTTTTTCGACAGTTTTTCGTTAGTAAAAAATTAATATTAAAAAAAGCTTCCATAGCTAGATAAAGAATGGCGTGAAGAACGTTGTGTCAAAATTTCAGACTACCTTGAAAACTCTTCCTCCAAAACTGTACACCGTTTTGAAAAACGACATTTCGAGAAAAACGCGTTTAAAGTTTCGAGTGCGGAATTTTCATATAAATTGTCTACTTATGATCAATCGGCGTTGCCAGGTCCATGTTTATAACCGTCTATACTATCGGATAATGCAAAAAAAATATATATATTTTTTAAGGCCTTAAGCCACTCTAGAGGCCGAAAAAGTAGGCTTTTTGGGAATTTTGTTTTTTTCACAAAAAAACTAAAAAATAAATCGCGATTACAAAAAGGGTGTTTATTGTACATATATTTTTCACTTCCCAAAAATTTGCCTAAAAAATCGTCAGATAATTGTTAATAACAAATGAACTATGCAATATAAAAAAAAATCCTACGTACATCCATAGACAATGTATTTTTCAAGATATATTCAGCATTTCAAGTGAATCGGTTGAAAATTGTCTGAGTTACGTTTCCGGCCAACTTAAGGGGGCAGTCCACTTGGAGCCACGAAAAAAGGCGATTTTCGCGATTTTTTTTGAGCATTTTATAAAAGATATGAATATAAAAGTTGTTGGGCTTGATAAATAAAGTCTTGAAATATATATATTTTTAAATTTAATTCATTTTTATTCATTTTTAAGTACAAAAACTATAGTTTGACGTAACGCCTCAAAAATAGGTGGGCCATCACAACTCGGCAACGGCTTGTCTAAACCAAAAAATCAAAGTCCATTAGATTCAGTATGACACCAGCTACAAAATGACCCTCGGATATAAAGTTTTATCAAAAAATAAAAAAATGACAGATGAAAAACGAAAAAAGTTTTAAAAACCGCGTTTTTTTCGTAGTTTTTCGCAAAAAAAAAGAGTAAAAATAAAAATTTCAAAACCATCGAGGGTCATCTGGTTGCGAATCATGTTTACAATATGTGGTTCAAATTTCAAGAGAATCGGTTTATTAGTTTTAGAGATACGATGGAGCTAGATTTTGAAAACGTTGTTTCGAGAAAAACGCGTTTGAAGTTTATACTATGAAAAACTCTTACCTAAACTCAATCGGCAATTCCTGCACCGTACAAAATCCCTTCTGATTGCTCATCATCGTCGATTTCTTCAAGTTTTGCTTGCTTTCGATTTTTTGAACTTTTCAAAGTGTACTGGTCCCTTAAAAATGCAGTTTTGAAATAAACGCTGCGCAGTCGCCATTTTGAAATTGATCGCTTCAAAAAAAACTATTGTATACAGTCACTGATATGTACGATAAACACCCTTTTTTGTAATCTCGATTGATTTTCTAGTTTTTCTAAAAAAAAATCGCCAAAAAGCCTATTTTTTCGGCCTCTAGAGTGGCCTAACCCCTTAATTCGACACTAATGATTTATTAAAGTCCAAAGTAGAGTGCCTACCGCCCGGCCGACTGTTAGAAGCCGTAGCTCATACAATTTTAGGACCATTCCAAAGAAATTTCCAGGGCAAATAGCCAAAAAGTGACACTCAGAAAAGAAAATATTCTTGGAAAATGCAATTTTTTGACCCACCCAGGTATCCCGTTACCACGGTAGAAAATTGAAACAAAGCGCGTGCTCATTGCGACGTTGATTTGTGAATCAGACGACATGCTGATAAAGCTATGGAACTGGGAGAAATCGTGGCGGGGCCAACAGGTGTTCGACGGTCACACGCACTACGTGATGCAGATAGTATTCAACCCCAAGGACAACAACACGTTCGCGAGTGCCTCGCTCGATCGTACGGTGAAGGTATGGCAGTTGGGTTCGTCAACGGCGAACTTCACCCTCGAGGGCCACGAGAAGGGTGTAAATTGCGTGGATTATTATCACGGTGGTGACAAGCCTTACCTGATCTCGGGCGCGGACGACAAGTACGTCAAGATCTGGGACTATCAGAACAAAACGTGCGTGCAGACCCTGGAGGGCCACACGCAAAATATATCCGCGGTCTGTTTCCATCCGGAGTTGCCGATCGTGTTGACAGGCTCGGAGGACGGTACGGTGAGGATTTGGCACGCGGGCACGTACAGGCTCGAGTGCTCGTTGAATTACGGCTTCGAGAGGGTATGGACGATAGCGAGTATGCGGGGCTCCAACAACGTCGCCATTGGCTACGACGAGGGTAGCGTCATGGTGAAGGTCGGCCGCGAGGAGCCCGCCGTCTCCATGGACTCGTCCGGTGGCAAAATCGTCTGGGCACGCCACAGCGAGATTCAGCAAGTCAATCTCAAGGCACTCGGCGAAGAGGCCCAGGACGGTCAACGTTTGCCATTGGCTGTCAAGGACATGGGCGCATGCGAGATATATCCACAAACCATCCAACACAATCCGAACGGGCGCTTCCTCGTTGTTTGCGGCGATGGCGAGTACATCATCTACACCTCAATGGCACTCAGGAACAAGGCCTTCGGCCAGGCACTCGAGTTCGTCTGGGCCTCGGACTCCAGTCAGTACGCGGTGCGAGAGAGCTCCTCCACCGTCAAAGTCTTCAAAAATTTCAAGAAGAAGAAGACCATCATGCCCGACTTCGGAGTTGACGGTTAGTAATACCAGAGATGAGCATACTCGAATACTAAAAGTATGTAGGAAAATAATACCGAATATTAGACATGCGCAAAACAGCGCTTTATAAAGTAACGTGATATGGCATTACATTTCGTACCGAGTGATATTACATTACAACATCACCCTAAACATCACCCGAGATGGCGTCCCATGCGGCAGCTCACTATCACGTCTTCTGTGATATTGTAATGGAATGCTAGGGTGTAATATAAAGTAATAGATGGATTAACACCCGTATTCATAGTTGTTCCTTAAGAAACACGAACTCCTCATTCCGCGTTTCGTTGTAAACGCGAAATGAGGAATCCTTATTTCTTTAGGAACGACTATCTTTCTGAGGGAATCGGCTCTACTTCGATCTCATTATCGACATTTCTATTGGGAAGAGATACAAGCTGTCTATCGCTATTTACTTGAATTGTAGGATGGATGACTGTGATATGTCGGCTCAGGCTTCCTATTGAGCTGGAAGAAATTGCCAATATACGCGAGCAGTAGCCACATTTGGCCTTTTTGCTCGGAACAACTTCTTCGAAGTGATTCCAAAGAGGGTTACTTTTTCTCTCAGTCGCCATTATACACTAACACGTGCAAGTAATGCGATTGATGATGACCGCGTACTGTAGCATTACACTACAGCTGGGTTTAGTGCTCAACCGACATCAGGGCTCCCCGTCGGTCGAGCAGTAAACCCAGTCTGATATATTACGCGTTATATGACCCGACACTCGACCGATATCAGCGCTCCCCGTCGGTCGAGCACTAAACCTAGCCTTAGTGTGATGTGTAATGCTTAATTTGGCCGAGTCATGTATAATGCTACGGTACGCGGTCGGGTGACATTACGCGTAATGCATCAATCGCATTACTTACACACGTCTACCGAATCAGATGGATATTCATTTTTTTTCGATAATGAATCCATCTCGATTCAGTATTCGTTCTGAGAATAAATAATGAATCCAGTTGGATTCAGTTGGATTATCCATATTACTACATTTTCATTATAGATTATCATCTTATACTCTTTTTGCTTCTTGTTTTCTCCAGTCCTCACCTTTTCCTCGAACATTCTCACGTATTCGCATAGTGCGAATCTCATTTCTCTATTTAGCAGGTCATTCCTCCCATCCTATCTACTTCTTCGTTTGGGTAAAGAGTTCATCCA
The DNA here is from genome assembly GCA_963210295.1 of Ophion ellenae. NCBI lineage: Eukaryota > Metazoa > Arthropoda > Insecta > Hymenoptera > Ichneumonidae > Ophion > Ophion ellenae. Next base: position 5,060,577 of record OY723387.1, on the reverse strand, counting down.
CGTTCAGCCTCACATCACTGCTTATCATTTTCCTAAATTTCTCACATTGCCTTATATGCTCTCAATTCTCTTTTCCCCTTCCGCTCAGTCTGCACGACTCTTCTTTGAACCCTTTATTACTGCCCCTCCTCATGTTGGCACACCTCACTCTGGCCTACTGTTCATTATCTTCTCTCTTTATTTTCTGTTCCCAATATATTTGCATCTTCACATTGCGTATACGATATTTATACTCTATACAGTATTTCGAGGTGTCTATTCTGCTGCAATCTCCCTGCATCCTTTGATCATTCAGTATTTCGCATCCCTTTTTTAGCTTAGCTTCTAGTCGAGTCGAATTTCCACCTATTTCTATTCTTAGCATCGACTCCTTATCTTTGAGATTATTAGAATAATATAATAGGTAAGATTACTAATTATCACCTAATAAGTGTTTTTCAAAATAGGTATTTTTATTCATTTTATTGTTCATTTCCTCAAATACAATGTTCGCAATGCATCGGTACCTTGCAGCTATTTTCGGTGGGTTCATGCTTGGCGTTTCCTCCGGCTCGGGCCTCTCTTTCTTCGACTGGGAGACCCTGAAGCTCGTCCGCCGTATCGACATTCAGGCAACGCACGTTTACTGGGCTGAGAACTCCTCGCTTATCGCCCTCGCTACCGCCGACCAGTATTACATTCTCAAATATCACGCGGACACTGTGGCGAACGCCCCGGAAAACGCGGAGGACATTGAGGACGCTTTCGAGGTAAAAAAACAGTCGTTCTAGCTCTTCGCTTTGGATTTTAAGATCGGCAAACTTTTTTCTAGCATTGAATATGCTTTTGAAACTGTATGTTTGTTGAGGTAGGCTGGGTATAGGGGTCTGAGTTAGCAGGATGTCACACGAAACCAACGCTACCCCCACTCCACTGAAACTGTGTTGTAGAAGAGTGGTGGGGGGGTAGCTGTGACATGCTAAATGCTTGTGATTGGTTGAAAAATGTCGAATTACATGTAGTGTACACTTGTGGTTAAAAATTGTAATGTAGTGTAAATTACACGTAAAAAGAGAGCGGGAGAGAGAGAGAGAGAGAGAGAGAGAGAGAGAGAGAGAGAGAGAGAGAGAGAATGAGAGAATGGAAAACTGGATGGATGGATGGATTGGATGGATGGATGAATGGGTGGATGGATGGATGGGTGGATGCATGGATGGATGGATGGATGGATGGATGGATGGATGGATGGATGGATGGATGGATGGATGGATGGGTGGATGGATGGATGGATGGATGGATGGATGGATGGATGGATGGATGGATGGATGGATGGATGGATGGATGGATGGATGGATGGATGGATGGATGGATGGATGGATGGATGGATGGATGGATGGATGGATGGATGGATGGATGGATGGATGGATGGATGGATGGATGGATGGATGGATGGATGGATGGATGGATGGATGGATGGATGGATGGATGGATGGATGGATGGATGGATGGATGGATGGATGGATGGATGGATGGATGGATGGATGGATGGACGGACGGATGGTTGATGGATGGATGGATGGATGGATGGATGGATGGTTGATGGATGGATGGATGGATGGATGAATGAATGGATGGATGGATGGATGAATGAATATTATTTACATTGACCTGTTTTTTATTACCCGTAATTCTGGTTACATTTTCCATGCCATGAGATAGTTGTACTTTGTGTAATACCTGTAGATTTTTCCAAATCTTCAACGATGTTCAACGATCGCTCATTGGCCAATATTGGTCGAACGGCAGTGAACGATGTACGCATTTTCTTGCGCAGATGGTGGCGGAGATGAGCGAGGGCGTAAAGACGGGTCTCTGGGTCGGCGATTGTTTCATCTACACAAACAGCGTAAACAGAATAAATTATTTCGTCGGTGGCGAGGTTGTGACGATATCGCATCTCGATCGTCCGATGTACTTGCTCGGCTACGTGCCCAGGGACAACAGACTTTACCTCTGCGACAAGGAGCTTGCGGTCGTCTCGTACTCGCTGCTGCTCTCGGTCCTCGAGTATCAGACGGCGGTGATGAGGAAGGATTTCGAAACGGCCGACAGGTAGGGATGAACATAAACGAGCAAGGTGTGGAAATATATTGTCCAACGCCTCCGGTGGACAAAAGTTGCAATAAATTCGGCTATTTATCTGTCAAATCTGTATGAAGTGATGGGTTTTCGTATCCGCGAAAATATGACCAATGGTCGAGAATGGACGGCGGGGGCTAGTTTATCCGCCGGCCGTTAAGGGGTTAGGCCACTCTAGAGACCTAAAAAATAGGCTTTTTGGGGATTTTTGTTTAAAAAAAAACTACAAAATAAATCGAAATTACAAAAAAGAGTGTTTATCATACATATCAATGACTGTATACAATAATTTTTTTGAAGCGATTATTTTTAAAATAGCTGCTGTGCAGCGTTTATCTCAAAACTGCATTTTGTAATTTGGCCGGAAACATAACTCAGACAATTTTCAACCGATTCACTTGGAATGTTGAAAATAGCTTGAAAAATACATTGTCTATGAACGTACGTAGGATTTTTTTTATATTGCATAGTTCATTTGTTATTAACAATTATCTCACGAAATGTTTCACTTTCCAAAAATTTGCTTAAATAATCGTCAGATAATCGTTAATAACAAATGAATGATTTTTTTTTCTTCATTTTTTGAAAAAATGGCGCCCTTTCATAGTAATAAATCGATTTATTGCCCAAAAATAAGCCGTAAATTGTTTATAAAAAAAACGTTTACATTTAATTAAAAAAAGGATACTGAATCCTACTAGATTCAGTATTCATTTCAAAATGAATAATGAATCCTACTGGATTCAGTATTCATTTCAAAATGAATAATGAATCCAACTGAATTCAGTATTCATTTCAAAATGAATAATGAATCCAACTGAATTCAGTATTCATTTCAACGTAAGTAAAAAAATCCAACTCGATTCAGTATTCATTCCGTATTCGAATATCATCAAATTGAATATTCTGGAAAAATGGAGAATGGAAATGGGATAAATATAATGTCCCATTTCTACCCCCATTTATTCAGTTACTAGATACTAAGAGCGCGATTTCCCCTGGGCAAATATAATGGAATCGGACGATAATGTTTCAATAGAATAAACATGTTTTTTGTCAATTTTTCGAGATTATTCAATTTGATGATATCCGAATACGGAATGAATACTGAACCGAATTGGATTCATTACTTATGTTGAAATGAATACTGAATTCAGTTGGATACATTATTCATTTTAGAATGAATACTGAATCCAACTGAATTCATTATTCATTTTGAAATGAATACTGAATCCAGCACGATTCATTATTCATTTTCGGAACGAATACTGAATCCAACTGGATTCATTATTTATTCTCAGACCGAATACTGAATCGAGGTGGATTCATTATCGAAAAAAATGAATATCCATCTGACATGTATTCGGTATTATTTTCCTACTCGAATACTTTTAGTATTCGAGTATGCCCACCTCTGTACCTAGAGAAGTACTTACGGAATTTAAAAAATATTGTTTTATTCAAAAGTTGTAGATATTTGAACTTAAGAAATGAATTTTCAGTGAAAAACTTCGTTATAACTGCTCATAAACTGCTCATAAAATGAAAAGTTTTCGATTAATCAGAAATCCCGTACGTACTTCTCTGCGAAATGCAATTAGGAACATAACTTTTAAATTCAAAGTAAATCAAGTGAAAATTGTTGAAGTTATTTGTCACGCCAATTGGAAAAAAGCTGTTTCGAGTAGTCTGCCATTTTGTACATCGAAAAAATATATATATATTTTTTCTAACATCTTGATATTCATGCTTAACAGATGTGTAATTAATTTTATGAGTGAATCACTTTTTTATACGAAAAAAACTGTTGAATTTGCACATGATTTTATACCCGTTACTGTGGCCTAAGGCCTTAAGGCGTTACCCCCACTTGTAACGCACAAAAAGGCCTTTTTCATCAATTTTTTTAAAGAAAACTACAAAACTTTTTTAATCGATCAATATACCATCTCAAAGAACACATCTTGAAGAACTTTCAGTAATTTTTTTATTGAAAAATATTACATTGTTTAGTGGCAAATGGCCGTCAATGAAATAATGTTTTTATATACACGGTTTGCGGTGACCAACATTGCGGCGAAGTGGATCATCTGAAGAAAAAAATGCGGATGGATTTAGTCAATTATAACTATAAACTAGTCTTTAATCGAAGGATTTTAAAAAATATTCATTTTTCACAAAATGGCGGACAGTCAAAGTTAATGGTTCGATTTTAACGAAAAAAAACGGCCGTTTTTTGGCTATAAAACGGACATTTTTTTTTCGAAAAAAAAATCGAACCATTAAAGACTACATTTTTATGTATTAAATAAGCCTGCAAAATTTCAAGAAGATCGGTTCATTAGTGTTCGAGTAATCTTGGTCACCGACTTCAGAAATGCCATTTTGAGAAAAACGCGTTTAAAGTTTCTCTTTCAACGCTCTTTCAACGCGGATTCTTCTCTTTCAACGCTCATATCTCAGTCAATTTTGTTCGGATCGACTTGAAATTTTCAGGACATATTCTCAGAAACTTATACTTCAAAAAAATGCAATTAAAAAAAAATCGATTTTCAAAATCGCAAGTGGGGGTAACCCCTTAAGAATGTGAGTTTCGCGGTCGACGTTGCTCAGGAAGGTCGACGTGTGTACACTAAACGCGTAACGCTTCCAATTGCCAGGGTGCTGCCGACCGTGCCGAAGGAGCATCGCACGCGGGTCGCCCACTTTCTGGAGAAGCAGGGCTTCAAGAAGCAAGCGCTCGAGGTGTCGACCGATCCGGAGCATAGATTCGAGCTCGCCCTGGCTCTCGGTGATCTCGAGATCGCTCACACCCTCGCGAACGAGGCGAACAGCCAACAGAAGTGGCGCCAGCTTGCCGCCCTAGCGACCCAAAAGGGCAAACTTCGTCTCGCCCAGGAGTGCCTTCATCACGCTCAGGACTTCGGTGGCTTGTTGTTGCTCGCTACGAGCACCGGAAACGCGCCGATGATCGAGAAACTCGGCCAGGCGGCCGACGACAGCGGCAAAAACAACATCTCATTCCTGTCGAATTTTCTACTCGGTGACGTCGACAAGTGCCTCGAAATACTGATAAAGACCGATCGCGTACCCGAGGCCGCTTTCTTCGCGCGCGCTTACGCGCCCAGCAAGATATCCCACGTCGTTAAACTTTGGAAGGAGAAGCTCTCGGCGGTTAGCGAAAAAGCCGGACAGAGCCTTGCCGATCCTGAACAGTACGAGAATCTCTTTCCCGGATACAGGGAATCCCTCAGGGTCGAGCAATTCCTCAGGGAGGAAAACAAGAAAAGAATTCCGGCGTCGGATTTTCCCACGCTTCAGGTAAAGATTCCTCTCTTTTTCCTTCCTCGCTAAGGGGTGAGATGCTGTCAGAGGCGTGAAAAAACGAGCACTTTCAGTAATTTTTTTGTTATAGTAATCAAGTTTGTTTTACAAAAGTGGTTACACAGACTTTTTATGTTATATTTCAACTTGACTTGTACAAATTTTCAAAGAAAAATATTGATTATTTATAAAAATATCGCAATCTTTGTCGGACCCCCTTCGGCATGTAGTGCTTTGCGGTGACCATCATGAAATTTTACTGGATCATCTGAAATTAAAAAACCAAAAAAAAATAATTAGTTCAATAATAAATCTAGTCCGTAATCGAAGCTTTTTTTTAATTAACAAAATGGCGGCTTCCGACAGATAACTTTCGATTTTCGACCAAAAAATCGCTCGTTTATTGTTTGAAAAAAATATAAATTTTCAACAAAAATGGAAATCCTTCGATTAAGGACTAGTTTTTAATGCTATCAATAAGCGCACCAAATTTCATCAAAATCCATCGGGTGGTTTTTGAATTATAGTGGTCACCGACTTGAAAAACATAGTTTCGAGAAAAACGCGATTAAAGTTTTTCGATGTGGATACGGTATTATATGTTCGTAAAATTTTGAGCTCGATGGACGAAGCTAAACTTTTTTATGTATTTTGATCCGCTGAATCCGAATATCACCATTTTTGCCGAAAAGTCGAGCATTCCATTGTTTATAGCCAATTGTTAAAACAATTTTTCAAAAAATTCAAGTTTTTCGGTATGAATTTTTTTTTTTAACATTTTGGGCAATTTTAAAATGAAAGTATTCTTTATAAAATTTTGCTAAAGTTCATAGTTTTTTAGTAAAATTTTTTTGAAAATTTCTGAAAGAGTTTTCCAATTTTACACTTGATTTATGTATAGAAATACTAATTTAAAAAATACTTACATCGAATCATCAATTCCTGACCCATACAATAGGGCTTCTGCCGATATGGAAGCTTCCAAAATATCAATTTGTTGTTGTCTTCGAAGCATTCTGCCTTCCCGGGTATTATCGTTTGCGCGTTTGTCAGCCGCTATCTGCCATGGGGACCCGACGCCCCTTCACTAATTGCAGGATATCCCGGAAACTATTCATCGGATTGACTTGATATTTTCAGGGAATATTTTCGAAACATCATACTTCAAGAGAATGTAAAAAAAAACGATTTTTTGAAAATTCTGACTGCATCTAACCCCTTAAGGTAGGAGTCTCGCTACGTGGTAGTCAAATGACGGTTTATTAATCGCTGAAATAGAACGAAATGTAAGAAAAGTTTACTGTGTCGCAAAAATATTTGAGCGATGAAAACTTCACACATACAAACTCAACCTCAATTATATTTCGTAATTTATTATTAAAAATACTTGAGAATTGCTGATTTGGTTCGGTTACGATCAGCTGTAAACAGCTATATATATGCAAGTTTCCTGGTACGACGTTTATATGGCAGCGCTGCATTTTTCAATATTGTATATATGTACATTCGTTGCCACCGAATAGCAACCCTAACCTCTCTATACTCGCCGGTTGTATTGTTGTTGGTGCATGAGTTTACGACGGTTATCTGCAAACTAAGCTACACAATATTCGGTGCGAACACGGCATTGACAAAGGACACTTTATTTCTCGCAAAAGAAAACAGTGGCGAGAAAATATTCTCGCATCGAAAAAAAAAGTCGTGGATACGGCGGAAAAGTACATTTTCTCAGGTTGTCGGGTAGTTGAATTAGGGTAGCTCGCGCAAGAATTATGGTGCAAACAATGTGACGTTCCCCTATCACCGCAAGATAAACATATAATCTACTTCGGGCATTCTCGGTAATATATATGAGGCATTCCACATCACTAGAGCCAGTAAAAAAAATACACGAATAATTTTGAAAAATCGAATTACTTTATTGAAAAATATTCACCGAGTGTCGAAATTTAAAAAAAAATTCACGTTTTTTTCTCGTTAATTACCATTCTTCAACATTTTTCCATTCAAATGGCTGTATCTTTGGCAGAATTTGACGTATTTACATTCGCAAAAAACGTAAATGTACGTCTTTTCATAGCCTTCCAGAAAAAAATTAATTTAGATTTTATTGAGCAAGTCGAACGTCCGTTTCAGGGCAAAATATGCAAAAATATTTTTTTTCTCAAGGAAAGACACTCGATGTTAAGTTTTTTTTAATTTCCCCAAATTTCGAAACCCACCGATCATCTTCACCACACCGAATCTCCACAATTTTCTCGAATTAAAAGTTGGCAATACACATGATAGACCCGAAGAGTCCCGGTAAAATCCCATGGGTGACATTTGTCCGACGCGTCAAGGAAACACGAGGGCCGAAAACAGATCGATCTTTCCAAGTTTTTTTTGTCTACCGACCTAAAAATGGGATAAATCGAGACGTACTTCTACGATCCTCATGAAACTCGAAGACTCATTCGTGGCACTAACGACGACTGAGAAAAGTTTTCTACCGTTAACAAGTAATAATAAATCGGAGAATGCCTCTGAAGCAGCCCAGAATCCCACAGACATTTTCTGCTGCAAGCCGGAGAAGTTTTGTCGCATCTTCGAAATTTTCATTGATCCTTCTGGCAAAACTAATAAAGAATATTAAAGCCAACTTCTCTAATCGACTTTAGAATGGCAAGGTCGCTTCCAAATAAGTTACATTTGCGGGAAGTTACACTTCATTATTTCCTGGCAAGGGGGTCGGCCGCGAAAATACATCGTTTGCTAGAGGAAGTGTATAGCGAACAGGCTTCATCGAGTAAAACTTGCAGAGTGCTTTCGCCGCTTACAAAGTCATGGTTTCTCTATGGACAATGAGGATCGCGGAAAACCAGCCAAAAGGGGGTTGTCGGGTATTACGTGCTGCTGAAAGCGTCGGAAAGCATCACTGGGGATAGTTATCGACTGCAACTGATGCGTTTGAAGCGAGCTCTGTATGAGAAGAGGCCGGAATGGGAGAATCGCCAAAACAAGTTGATTCTGCAGCACGACAACGCCAGACCGCGTGTTGCCCAACCGGTTTGGCAGTACTAGGAAGGAGTGAACTGGAAAATCCTACCCCACCCGCCATATTCCCCAGACATTGCTCTCTCCGATTACCATTTGCTCCGGTTGATGCAGGCAGCGCTTATTGCTCTCAGCACTTCACCGCCCACGGAGGAGTTCAAAAATGGCTAGATGACTCAGCGTTGCCAGGTTAAGAGATTTCCTCCTAGATTTAGGGGTATTTTACCTGGGTTAGATGAGAAATAGGTGGAAGAAATTTGTAGGAGATTTTTTAGGAGAATTCTGTATCGAGAGGGTATTTTTAGGGGTTTATAAATTTCCGAGGTTTTTTCCCAAAACGAGTTTTAAAAAACCAACCATAAGTGCACCACTTCCGAGTGAACGGAAACAAACAAGTAAGCCCAAACAAACGAAAACAATCATTCAAACCCAACCGATACAAGCTGCGAAACAAAATTTCGGTCGCAATGGTCGAGGCTATGATGCACGTTCGACTCACGCTCAGCGTTGATTGCTGTGACTTTAAGCCGACAGTTCGTATGTTGCAGCGTTTCAGCTCTGAGAATATTTATAATAATATAAATGACAGCAATGTTGGAACCCTCGATATATTTCCCGACAATTAGGGCCGAAATTTAGCTATTCATGCATCAGTGAATTCTTCATTGCAATAAGTATCAATCCGATGGGAAATCCACTCTTTGCTCATTTTGTTCGTTATCGTTTTCGCTTTAAAATGCCGCTTCGTCCGTCGTGCTGCGGGTATTTTTCGATTTTCGGCAGAATTTCAAAGAGGGACGGTCGATTTTAGCCAACGTTTTTTCACACTTTTTCAATAAAAATTGAGGGTTTCGGGGGAATTAATAGTGAATTTGTATTCAGGGGGCAAAAATACGTAAAATGGACTTGGAATGGACCGTCGTCAATAAGTATAAGTTACACTAAAGAATAGTTCAAAGTACATACTCGGCTAATAAGTAAAAAATTGTAATAATAAACAAATACATAGACAAATATAAAAGCGGGATTCTTATAATATGCAAATTCAAAAAGAAATAAGTCCCCTCCAAGGCTAAAAGACAGATTACCATACCATGATAAATGGTTTTACCGACCGTACGTTTCACCTAACCTCAACAATTATTTCCATAAGAAAAAGTATTCATCTTCATCTATAATTCGCACAGATCACAGCAATCAGGTTTCAAAACAAAGTACTCAATACACAAGTAGGAAATGCATTTTAAGTAACAGCTATTTGACGACATTTGACCGATCGCGAAAATTACCCTTCATTTACAGCACTGTTCAGGCCAGTGGCTGTACTAGCCTGATAGTGGCTCTGGTCTAGGCGGAAGCCGCCAGAACCATCTGGCAACACTGAGATGACTGGATTGCCTTCAAAGAACCCCAATTCTTCCTGCACGGAATTAAGCCTGAAGGCAAGCATATTCCTCTTGTTCTTGGAGACAATCGTGAATTGGAAGCAAGCTTGTCTTGGAGGCACTATCAATTGGAAGCAAGCTTGTTTGTTCCAATGGACAATACTTTGAATAATCCAGTTGGTCGGTTTCCTTCCGAGCCACTATCTTCTCTTTCACTAAAAAATGAACGATTGCATATGCACCCACCTAATACATTTCATAAATCAACATAAATATTTCAACCTTTGAAAAAACTTCAGGAGAACTGTCCAAAAATATGCGGGGCGCTTTTGGGCCGGAATTAAAACCTTTTGAACCATTCGGACCTTTCGATTTTCGGTCGAATGCTCCGACCACTGAGCTACGCCAGCCCGCTTACCACTTTTCTCAGATAGTCTCGATATTCGCAGCATTACAATATATAAATATATATAAGTAAATGGAGTATATTACGGTTCGATAGTATGAAGCAGAAAAAAACACGCTGCTTCTTTTTCTTTTTTTCGGGCATAAAGCTTCCTCGATAAGTCTACCAATGAAAAAAAAAAATGACAAATTTACAGAAATCGCTTTTCGTATAGTACAGGATAGGTATTCGGTAACTTTTACTCCCCTTTCTGCTTTCTCTCTCTTTCATACACGTGCGCCTATCTCAAACTCGATTACGAACAAAATACATTTTCCATTTATATTAGCGATAAATAGTGATTTATTCGCCACTTGGCGAGAGCAAGCGTGACGCAAAATCGATTTGATAATAAACACGGCAAGTGTCACAGAGAGAGAGAGAGAGAGTGGAGAGAGAGAACAAGGCTCCGTAGAATTAACAATTCCACGCCTCCGTATGCGCCGATTATTTCCCGATAACTAAAGAGACGATGAAAAAGAAAACACGCTGTGCAGAACACGCGGGTCCCCTCGGCTGGTTTGATCCTGACGAGCGCGAATCTCACGACTCGCACGAGCTGCCAAAGTCGCTGCAAGAATATAATAATATATATCCAGCGAGAGGGCACAGAGGAGAGCAGCCTAGGAGTACCTCGGGCTTTTTTTATGATGATTGCTCGACGATAAACCGGATATCGTATTTATGTAGTGCAAATCGTCTTGCTGAGACTATTCCATTATGAGCGTACCTATCGGACGACGATTCAACGTTGCAAATTCAATAACAATAACTCGACACGCGGCCAAACGTGTACGATAGTTTTCGTTGGGGTTTTTTTTTTCTTCTTCCTCTTATTTTTACGGTCGCCCATAATCACATTGTAAAGATTTAACATTCGGTCACGCGTGTTAGAGATAATAGAGCGATCGAACCGCGCCCCGTTCGGCTTCTTTTGCCAACACACATTTGAAAAAATATGAATTAAGGGGGAACCTCCTCCAGACAACAGGCTTTTCAATATTTTCTTTTGCAAAAAATTGAGAGTATTTATCGCAATGAATCAAAGTACATAATAATATTGACGGTCAAATAAATACAGCATTTTTTTCTTGAGTGAAAAAATACAAAATGGCGGCGCTAGAGGTGCTCGAACTTTGCTCCTAGAGTTTGCGCCGTGGAACGCCCAGATCCTTGTAATTAACTGAAATCAACGAAACAGTTTTTTTCATTGAAATACGTAATTCCGCTTTGCATGAACCTAAATTTAGCAAAACAAAATTGAGAAATCGAGGACAAAAAGAAAAAAAAAGACTTTTTTATAAACAAATCATTAAAAACAATATTTATTATAACAATTTATACGAAATTTTAGGTTTGTGCAGGCCGGTAAATTAAAAAATATATGTACAAAATTTCAAGTTGATTGGTTCATTACTTTTTGAGTTACATTCCACGGCACGGAAAGAAACACGTTTCGAGAAAAACTCGATTAAAGTTTTTGTTCTTGAAAAGTAGAGTTTAGAGTGATTTATAATTACCCAAGCTTAATGCGCAGTGCCAGGGCCATCAAGCAAGCCTTCTTCTAGGAAGTCACTAATTTGGGCTGCATTTTTCTCTTTTTGTGTGAACTGTTTGTGTGAAAACGAAAAACGACGGTTACACAGGCCGAATTTTTCTTTACAATCGTCGGAAGCGCCCCCTATTATTCAAAAAGTAAACTAGCAAACTTGTTTGGCTAAGAAATTAAAAGGTAGAGGCCGCAAGGGGGGGCACTCATTGACTTACTCTCGGTACTTTTGGAGGGCATCACTTCGATGACTTCCTAGGGACCTTTAGGACTTCCTGTTGGGTTTTAAACTTTGGAAATACATTCTTCAGATACTAAATGAATTTGTCAAGCAATAAAAAAATTGATATCTGGAGGAGGTTCCCCCCTTAAAAGAGCGTTGATGAATTATTATTTTGAATTGTTAATCAGGCGCTCGCCCGGCTAATAATGATCACCTTTTTCGCCTTGACGCCCAGGAATGGACGAACTTGATTAGCTCGATTGATGACTTCTGTTGCTTGAATCCAAAGGGTGCCAGGATTTGTTTGTTGGATTTGGTCCACCTGACACTGTCATCCCCTTCCCCGCGATACGAGTAATCCTTTGGTCTAAAAATACGAATTGATTTAGGAAAATATCATTCGGTGAGAACTTTAGAGCCACATTATAGGGTATTTGACTGTTGTAAGGAAATCATCTTAAATGGTTAATTATTTTTTATTATGCTTACAATATTCCGTTATCTTCGTGAATGTCAGTATTTACTATATAAATCGGTAATTAAATTTAAATATTCCACCAGACCCCCAAAATACTTTCGTTGTCGGATACGTAGTCACATGATGCATGTGACGTCACATGCCAGTAAACAAGGTACAGGATCTATATCGCCGCGGCGTTGTCGCACAGCAAACTTTGTTATAGAATTTATTCGGAAATGGTTTACTAATGGTGCGTAGTGTCGCGTTGTACACACACCTCTGTAAGGGGGTGTACACAAATTACGTAACGCAAAATTTCCCAATTTTCTCAAGAGAATGAACCATATTTTTAATATAGACAAATATGTTATTGCGGTCACTGCGGAATAATTAGTTTCGTAAGCAATTTAATAATTGGTTTCGTACCTTTGCATGAGAAAAAAATTATCCGATTTTCATAACTTTTTTTAAAGGACAAATTTCTCCGCCTTTTTTTTAGACATAGGGTATGTTTCATTACTACAATTGGCTGTTGCCTGGTATTTTTTGAATTAATGGACGTATGGCGCGGTCTCCTGAACGGGCTTACGGCGGATGTTGTCAGACGGCGTGACACGTAGCGTCGGCGGGATTAATCTGAAATAAGACCAACGAAGATTTTTCTCTCGTTATCACTCATACGCAGAATATGAACCAAGAAAAAGTGAGAAATGTTGAAAATCGATCAAATGGTACGCTTTGCAACAAAAAGATTAAATTTTCAGAAAAATGGCTACATTTTGCAATAAAAAATATATATGAGGTATTCCTCATATATATATGAGTATAGGACTTTTAAAATATACATGAGTACATATTTATTTTTTAAATATATATGAGTATAGGACTTTTTCCCTAACCCCGCCATTTCGATTTTTTTTTTAATCTGATTCCATTGACTCTATAAGACAAGACTGATTTTTTTACATTTTTCGAAACAACCCTTAATCAAAAAAAAAAAATTCTCCGAACAGAAGCCCCGATTGAGAAATCGGAAAAAAATCCCAAAAATGCGTGAATATATGTAAAAATGTTCAAACTATCACCCGCAGTGGAAATATGATTCTTTCTGTGCTTTCTGAGCGATTAATGTTTAAAGAAATCCGAAAAATTCAAGAACCGCTTACTTCGGCCGGATACTTAAATATTTTGATACCCACAATGAATTTTTCGGATTTTTTTCAACGTTAATCGCTCAGAAAGCACAGAAAAAATCATATTTCCACTGCGGGTGATAGCTTGAAAATTTTTACATATCTTACATATATTACATATATATGTTTTTTGGGATTTTTTTTTTCAGATTTTAAAATCGGGGCGTTTTTTCGGAGAATTTTTTTTTTACTAAGGGTTTCGAAAAATGTAAAAAGAAAATCAGGGTGTCTTTTAGAGTCAATGAAATCAGATTAAAAAAAATAATATCTCATATATATTTTTTTCAAGAACATTTCGGTTCATGCTTTTGACAATAAGGTTAGAAAGATTCATATCAAATTTCATTAGATGAGTTTTTTAGCTATACGTCACGTCCGTTTTGAAAATACAGTTTAGAAGATCGTCCCTTACCTCCGACATTTTCAAAGATTAATAATAAAGAAAAATACTATGTAACAGGAAAAAGTAGTAATAAACCATACCCTAAGGCCCAAAAATAGTGAAGAAAGTTTCCCCTTTAAAAAAAATCATGAAAATCGGCACATTTTTTCCTCGCCTAAAGGTTACTCCTCTCTCAAGCCCAGAACGACCCTAAAATGAGTTTCCTCCAATCAACCGCCCCCAATGTCTGTACTGGAATGAACAAAAAAACCCCAAACACGCACGTCAATCGCTACGTTCAACAATGTATTCAATTTATTTTTCCTTCCAGCCCAACACGGAACGAAAACCCGCCGAGGAATTAGCAGCGGCCGAGAAGGCCGGAAGTTTCGTGCCCTCGGAAATCGCGTGTCCGGGCGCGCCCGATAACGAGCCCGAGGAAACGGGCGACCTGTTGGCGAGCAGATTGCAAAATTTGGGAATAAATCAGTCGTTGAGTGGCGGCGAGCAGGCGATCGTGTCGAACGCCGACGACAAAAATGACAGACAGCGAAGCACCGCGAGGCCATTGACCATGGATGAGGATGATTTCGAAGTGGACCTTGAACTCGACGAGAATATCGACACCACCGTAAGTATTTATTGCACACCGATCAACATCTCACGTCGAACGAGACATGAAAAACGTTCAAGTGTCATTTTTCTTGTGCCCTAATTGGATTTTTTTTCCTTTTGTTTCTATTGCATGCCTTCGAGAGTTTGTTGATTTGAGAGTAAGTAGGGCGCGGCTGGAAGACAGAAAGAGAGAGATGATGATGATCGTGTTTATTATACCCCAGTTTAACTTTCGGGCAAGAGTAAAATATAATACAATAAAATGTTTGTTTCTTAAGGCCTCAGTAACGGGTATAAAATCATGTGTGAATTTCACAATTTTTCTTCGTATGAAAAAGTGATTCACTCATAAAATTAACTACACGTCTATTTAGTATGATTATCAAGCTGTTAGAAAATATATATTTTTTTTCGATGTACTAAATAGCCGACTACTAATATTTTCTTTTGTTATCTTTTTTTTAGGCACTCCGTGGCGTGACACTTAGCATCCACAATTTTTTACCTAGAACAAAAAACAAAAATTCTCGTCAATCTACATTAGAATACCTAGAGAAGTATGTACGGAATTTAAGAAATATTGTTTTATTCAAAAGTTGTAGGTATTTGAACTTAAGAAATGAATTTTCAGTTAAAAATTTCGTTATAATTGCTCATAAACTGCTCATAAAATGAAAAGTTTTCGATTAATCAGAAATTCCGTACGTACTTCTCTGCGAAATGCAATTAGGAACATAACTTTTAAATTTGAAGTAAATCGAGTGAAAATTGTTGACGTTATTTGTCACGCCAATTGGAAAAAAGTTGTTTCGAGAAGTTTCGAGTAGTCGGCCATTTTGTACATCGGAAAAAATATATAGATATATTTTCTAACAGCTTGATATTCATACTAAATAGATGCGTAATTAATTTCATGAGTGAATCACTGTTTCATACGAAAAGAATGGTTAAGGGGGCATTGTCTTTTTTTTCGCAAAATTTACCGCTTTTTGGGAATTTTTTTGTGAAGAAAGTATACAACGGAAAACTTGTGAAACTTGGCATATAGTTTTATTGATCTGTTTACTACATACGAAAAATTTTTTAAACAATTTCATCAAAAAATCCGCCTCCCACCCCCCTCGACGCGCGATGGTCCTTTTTTGATGGTGTGCACGATTACAGCCTTCACGTTCATCCTGCAACAAAAACCCAAAAAGCATTTTACTTTAGACACATATAGCTATCGTTCGATGAAGGGAAAAAAAAATTGACGATTTGGTGACGTTTTGAACTTGAAGTATCGATTTGTCGAAAAAAATTGATCGATCTTTTGTTATAAATAAAAAACTATTAAACGTATTGCTTTTTTGCTTCATCAAACGATAAAAGGATGTCAGCTGAGCATTCTGTCCAAATTTGAAGGCAATCGGTTGAATAGTTTTTGAGAAATCGTGCACACCATCAAAAAAGGACCATCGCGCGTCGAGGGGGGTGGGAGGCGGATTTTTTGATGAAATTGTTTAAAAAAAATTTTGTATGTAGTAAACAGATCAATAAAACTATATGCCAAGTTTCACAAGTTTTCCGTTGTATACTTTCTTCACAAAAAAATTCCCAAAAAGCGGTAAATTTTGCGAAAAAAAAGACAATCCCCCCTTAAATTCACACATGATTTTATACCCGTTACTGTGGCCTAAGGCCTTAAGGCGTTATACGCAGTTGCAAGGCCAAAAAAGTCGTTTTTTCACGAATTTTTTCTGGAAAAGGATTTCATTTGTGCAAAACGAAAAGTATTAGGCAATGTAGTGGCATCTTTTAGCTTTAGATTGGCATTTTTTATTTTCAAAAATATTCATTTACATCGCTACTGTAGGAAGTCTCCTGGAGGTCCCCGAAAAAAAGTGTCCGGCGGTGAGCAAAGTATCTCCGGTTTGGAGTATCTAAAATGAACAAAACCAAAAAGATTCTTTTAGGGGATAGATGAATCCAGGTATTGATCGAGGGTATAGTCGAAATTTTAATTTTTGACAACATTGTGGCTCCGTAAAGAAACAATTTCGATTTTCGACGAAATTTTTTTCGTTAAATCGTTGAAAAAAAATAGAAATAATTATCGGAAATTGTATTCCTTCGATCAATACCTGAAGAATATATCTGACGAGGTTGTGTTAAAATTGCAGACTCGGTTGAGCCGTTTTTGAGAAATCGTGCTCACCGACTTTGAAAACACCGTTTTGAGAAAAACGCGTTTAAAGTTTGAACTTCAACTTTGTAGCGCTCCGAGCGTCCTTACAAATATTTGTGTATTTCCGAGAATATTTGTTGAGTCGATTTGATATTTTTACGGAATATACTCACATATTTGTACATTCCGAAAATGCAATTTAAAAAAGTCGATTTTTTTTTATTTCTGCGTATAACCCGTTAACGGAGACTTTGTCCTTGGAGTGCCATATTTCAGGTGTTTACATTTTATGTTTTTTTAAAGGAAACGAGTAAAGCTTTTTGAGTGCGGTTTTTTTCTTGCTTTTATTTATGATATACAGAACTTTAAAAAAAATTTTTTGAAAAAAAAACCTAAATGGCGGCCGTTGGAGCTCCGCGAAAACAGGTCCTCAAATCGCGGGAGGTAAACGGCTGACATCACTGCCCCCTCTTTGTTGATCTGAAACACAAATTCGAAGCATATTATCAATCTGTGACCCTTTGGTCATGGAATGACGGATGGGTTTTTCGTTTAGTACAAATTTCGGAAAATGGCGGCAATTTTAAAAAAAATCGAATTTTCGCGTTTTTTTTCGCATAAAAAGATAAATAATAAATGCAAAAATGTATCTATCGAAAAAACGATCCGTCATTCCGTGAAGACATATTTTCTGAGTATGCTCTCCAAATTTCATGTCGATATTTTAATTACAGCGGTCAGGAGAATGTCAGCCATTTTTAAAAACGTGTTTTCGAGAAAAACGCGTGCAAACTTTTGTAATGTGTTTATAATTACCGCTAATCGGCAATACCTGGTCCATAGAGGCATCCCTCCTCTTCTTCTAGCTGCTCATGTTGAGCCGCTAACATCTCCCGCTAACTTCAAGGACAAAGTCTCCCTTAAAGTAGATAGATAAAACTAGTACTTGTCGAGCCGGAATTTACAAATTTAATTTTTTCGCGTCATGGCAGTCACTGGAATAAGACAGGTGATTTTTCGTCTCAAAATTGCTCAGTATTTATGATGAAAAAAAAACACTATGCCAGATATTGAAAAAACGGCTCGACAAGTACTAGATTATTGTGTGAAGCATAACTGTGCATAACTTGATCCCGATCGGTCCAGTAGTTGCGGAGATATTTCTGGTACCGATTTAAAAACACTGTTTCGAGTAAAACGCGTTGAGCGTGTTTTGAGTACCTGCGCCCCAACCGTTAGTCGTACAAAACGCTATAACTTCGTCACTACTGCGAATTTCCTCACGAAATTTTCAGGGTAGATACTCGAAGGATACACGGCCAAAAAAAAAATTTATTTTAAATAGGATCTATTTAAATCAAAAGGTTTTTTCTTGGCTCACGGCCTACAACGATCTTATTTGTTTCAAAGATATTTTTTATTTGTTTTAGCTATTCTTTTTAAATACTGAATATATTCAAATTAAATAAATGAAGATTCGAGTCAACCAAATCTCTATTTGCTTACAATGTACACTGTAAATCTAAGTGTACTATGTACATAAAATATGTCATAAATTCAAAATAAAATGAAATGCTTCATTGAGAGCTTTACGACAACGATTTTGTATCGTAATTCGTCATTCCCTGGCCTTTTGAGATGATTTCTATCGAAAAAAATATTTCACCTATATACCTATATCCTACCTATAACTGGCTAAGAGACCAAATGAATTCCTATAATTATTCGCTGTATCACATAGCTATAACGATTAGTTAATATCATTGTGATAATTAGAGAGTTTTATCGAATAAAATGCTATATATTTTGCTAACATAACCTATATACAGAGATGGGCATACTCGAATACTAAAAGTATTCGAGTGGGAAAATAATACCGAATACATGTCAGATGGATATTCATTTTTTTTTCGATAATGAATCCACCTCGATTCAGTATTCGGTCTGAGAATAAATAACGAATCCAGTTGGATTCAGTATTCGTTCCGAAAATGAATAATGAACTGAAATGAAATGAATGAAATGAAATGAATCCTACTGGATTCAGTATTCATTTCAAAATGAATAATGAATCCAGTTGGATTCAGTATTCATTCTAAAATGAATAATGAATCCAACTGAATTCAGTATTCATTTCAAGATAAGTAATGAATCCAATTCGGTTCAGTATTCATCCCGTATTCGGATATCATCAAATTGAATAATCTGGAAAAATTGACAAATAACATGTTTATTCTATTGAAACATTATCGTCCGATTACATTATATTTACCCAAGGGAAATCGCGCTCTTAGTATCTAGTAACTGAATAAATGGGGGTAGAAATGGGACATTATATTTATCCCATTTCCATTGTCCATTTTTCCAGATTATTGATTTTGATGATATTCGAATACGGAATGAATACTGAATCGAGTTGGATTTATTACTTATGTTGAAATTAATACTGCATTCAGTTGGATTCATTACTCATTTTGAAATGAATACTGAATTCAGGTGGATTCATTATTCATTTTGAAATGAATACTGAATCCAGTAGGATTCATTATTCATTTTGAAATGAATAGTGAATCCAGTAGGATTCATTATTCATTTTGAAATGAATACTGAATCCAGTTGGATTCAGTATTCATTCTAAAATGAATAATGAATCCAGTTGGATTCAGTATTCATTCTAAAATGAATAATGAATCCAACTGAATTCAGTATTCATTTCAACATAAGTAATGAATCCAATTCGGTTCAGTATTCATCCCGTATTCGGATATCATCAAATTGAATAATCTGGAAAAATTGACAAATAACATGTTTATTCTATTGAAACATTATCGTCCGATTACATTATATTTACCCATGGGAAATCGCGCTCTTAGTATCTAGTAACTGAATAAATGGGGGTAGAAATGGGACATTATATTTATCCCATTTCCATTATCCATTTTTCCAGATTATTCAATTTGATGATATTCGAATACGGAATGAATACTGAATCGAGTTGGATTTATTACTTATGTTGAAATGAATACTGCATTCAGTTGGATTCATTATTCATTTTGAAATGAATACTGAATCCAGTAGGATTCATTATTCATTTTGAAATGAATACTGAATCTAGTAGGATTCATTATTCATTTTCGGAATGAATACTAAATTGAGTTGGATTCATTATTCATTTTCGGAACGAATTTTGAATACGTTTCATTATTATTCATGAATAAAAAAAATTCGAATATGCCCTACCCTGCCTATATATATATATATATATATATATATATATATATATAATTCCTCTGTCTCCATCCTCTCTACCCCCACACCTCTTTGATCTGTGTGTTGCAATAAAGACAGACCATTTAATCGAATAAAAAAATGGTTGACGCTACGAAAATTCTATCTAATTTAAATTTTTAAAAATCAAATAGATCCACTTAGGGGATTCAACTAAATTATTTTTTTAACAGATGAACTAGTAGGATTCATTATTCATTTTCGGAACGAATTTTGAATACGTTTCATTATTATTCATGAATAAATAAAATTCGAATATGCCCTACCCTGCCTATATATATATATATATATATATATATATATATATATATATATATATATATATATACACATACATACATACATACATACATACATATATATATATATATATATTATTCCTCTCTCTCCATCCTCTCTACCCCCACACCTCTTTCATCTGTGTATTGCAATAAAGACAGACCATTTAATCGAATAGAAACATGGTTGACGCTACGAAAATTCTATTTAATTTAAACTTGTAAAAATCAAATAGATCCACTTAGTGGATTCAACAAAATTATTTTTCTAACAGATGAAACCGAATCACAGATTTATTAGGATTAAATAAAATATTTAGTTATTGGACGATATTGAATATATTTTTATCTAAATAAATAAATATATTTGAAGTGAATCATTTCAATAATGGAATGCAATAGGAAAAAATTGATTCCACGAAAAATCTAGTTAATTCAAATAAGCAAAAAATAGACGCGATTAGTTCAAACAATAGAATTTTTCTGTCAGTGTAGTGCTTTCGAATGAGCAGCTTTTTGAATAATCGATCATTCTTACCTATCCAGGTGTGTGTAAACCCTTTTAAAAAATCATAAAAATCGGATTGTTTTTCTTCGCAAAACGTTATGTCCCCCCTTAAAAAATCCTTCGAAATAACACCTTGCACATTGAAGTCTATAAACATTCAGCCAACGGCATTATTCATGCAATTGAAAGATATCGTCACTACCATCCATCAGCGACATTTAGGGACTTTCCGTCCTTGACATTTCCGAAGTGCTGCCCTTTCGAGCTACGTTTTCGAATTTCGACTTTCGAGTACTTTCGAGTTTCCAATTTGCACAATCGATTCCTTTTTTTTCCAAAGTGAAATCACCGGACAACGAGCAAGAAAATTGCGGGGCGGAAGAGCAACGGAGAAAAACAGGAGAAACACGAAATGTAGGGAACAGGAGCACGTAGTGGCGCGCGAGTAGACAAGCGAAGAGAAGCCCGGCAATTAGCCGATGGCTCAATGCCCTTAAAATACACACGACATCGAGAGTAACTCTAGAAGGGTATTAAATTGCTAAAATAGACCGTAACGAGCCAAGGGCTTAGGGTTAGCAGGTATATAACCTCCGGACGTATGCTCCGCGTACACATAATGCCTCTTACTCCACCCCCCCCCCTCCAAACCCGCCTTCTCGCCTCTCAAAATGCCCTCCTCGTGCACGTATAACTCTCGCGATAATACGCGGTAGCTCTCTCGCGTAAGCTCGTAAAACACGAGGAGCGCGAAAGCAAACGAGAGAAACAAAGATATTCCGCGTTTCTACGTCGGGCATTGAAATATCCTCTTGCGGGATCGGCAATGGCCGATTCGCCTTCGCGTACGTACGAAATTCGTATTTTTATCGTGCGGCGATAGAGAAACAACGACGACGGGAAGTAAGGCAGTCCTGTAACGAATAACGAGAACGAGTTCATCGTTGTCGTTGGCGTTGACATTGTTTTTTTTATCAGCATTGTTGCTGCAGTGCGAGATGGGGGTATTTGGTGTCGTTATTGCGAATGTTGAAGAAAAAGTTGGAACGGCAGGACAAAAAGGGATGATCGTGTCGAATCGATAGGATCAAAGTTCGCATCGTTGGAGTGCAATGGAAACTTGTGTTTCCGGATTTCTTTATGGGGCCAGTCCACTTTGGAGCCACGAAAAAAAAGTCTATTTTCGCGATTTTTTGGAGGGTTTTATAAAAGATGTGAATATAAAAGTTGTTGGACTTGATAAATAAAGGCTTGAGATACATTTTAAAAAAATTTAATTCATTTTTATTCATTTTTAAGTACAAAAACTATTGTTTAACGTAAGGCCGTAGAATAGGTGGGCTAGGTAGCTCCGTCACAACTCGGCAACGGCTTGTCTGAAACAAAAAAAATCCAAGTCCATTAGATTCAGTATGACACCAGCCACAAAATGACTCCGGATATAAAGTATTATCAAAAAATAAAAAAATGGCAGATGAGAAACGAAAAAAGTTTTGAAACGCGTTTTTTCGCAATTTTTCGCAAAAAAAAGTAAAAATCAAAATTTTAAAACCATCGAGGGTCATCTTGCTGCGAATCATGTTTAAAATATGCGGTTCAAATTTCAAGAGAATCGGCTTATTAGTTTTAGAGATACGATGGAGCTAGATTTTGAAAACGTTGTTTCGAGAAAAACGCGTTTGAAGTTTAGACTATGAAAAACTCTTACCTAAACTTGAGGCGTTACCCCCACTTGTAGCGCAAAAAAGGCCTTTTTCATGAATTTTTTTAAAGAAAACTACAAAACTTTTTTAATCGATCAATATACCATCTTAAAGAACACATCTTGAGGAACTTTCAGTAATTTTTTTATTGAAAAATATTACATTGTTTAGTGGCAAATGGCCGTCAATGAAATAATGTTTTTATATACACGATTTGCGGTGACTAACATTGCGACGAAGTGGATCATCTGAAAAAAAAATACGGATGGATTTAGTCAAATATAAGTATAAACTAGTCTTTAATCGAAGGATTTTAAAAAATATTCATTTTTCACAAAATGGCGGACAGTCAAAGTTAATGGTTCGATTTTAACGAAAAAAAACGGCCGTTTTTTGGCTATAAAATGGCCATTTTTTTTCGAAAAAAAAATCGAACGATTAAAGACTATATTTTTATGTATTAAATAAGCCTGCAAAATTTCAAGAAGATCGGTTCATTAGTGTTCGAGTAATCTTGGTCACCGACTTCAGAAATGCCATTTTGAGAAAAACGCGTTTAAAGTTTCAATTTCAGTTTACACGAAGAAAATATTTTTTTTTGTAAACTTACATAGAGTCATCTATTCCGGGCCCGTTTTTATAAATTCCAGTCTATTATATGAACGTTGTGAATGCCAGGTATACGACCCTTTTCATCGAACAATGCATTGAAGGTCGGAGGGAGGGTCGAGCGCGCCAGACGGCAGACTAGCCGGTCGTTTACACAACGGATTCTTCTCTTTCAACGCTCATATCTCAGTCAATTTTGTTCGGATCGACTTGAAATTTTCAGGACATATTCTCAGATACTTATACTTCAAAAAAATGCAATAAAAAAAAATCGATTTTTTCAAAATCGCAAGTGGGGGTAACCCCTTAATCGGCAATTCCTGCACCGTACAAAATCCCTTCTGATTGCTCATCATCGTCGATTTCTTCAAGTCTCGCTTGCTTTCGATTTTTCGAATTTTCAAAGTGGACTGGCCCCTTAAGGGGGGATTGTCTTTTTTCGCAAAATTTACCGCTTTTTGGGAATTTTTTTGTGAAGAAAGTATACAACGGAAAACTTGTGAAACTTGGCATATAGTTTTATTGATCTGTTTATTACATACAAAAATTTTTTTAAACCATTTCATCAAAAAATCCGCCTCCCACCCCCCTCGACGCGCGATGGTCCTTTTTTGATGGTGTGCACGATTACAGCCTTCACGTTCATCCTGCAACAAAAACCCAAAAAGCATTTTACTTTAGACACATATAGCTATCGTTCGATGAAGGGAAAAAAAAATTGACGATTTGGTGACGTTTTGAACTTGAAGTATCGATTTTTCGTAAAAAATTGATCGATTTTTTGTTATAAATAAAAAACTATTAAACGTATTGCTTTTTTGCTTCATCAAACGATAAAAGCATGTCAGCTGAGCATTCTGTCCAAATTTGAAGGCAATCGGTTGAATAGTTTTTGAGAAATCGTGCACACCATCAAAAAAGGACCATCGCGCGTCGAGGGGGGTGGGAGGCGGATTTTTTGATGAAATTGTTTAAAAAATTTTTTGTATGTAGTAAACAGATCAATAAAACTATATGCCAAGTTTCACAAGTTTTCCGTTGTATACTTTCTTCACAAAAAAATTCCCAAAAAGCGGTAAATTTTGCGGAAAAAAAAAGACAATGCCCCCTTAAGGGGGTAGGCCACTTAAGAGGCCGAAAAATAGGCTTTTTGGAGATTTTTCTCGGAAAAACTACAAAATAAATCGAGCCTACAAAAAAGGGGGTTTATCATACATATCAGTGACTGTATACTATAAATTTTTTGAAGCGATTAATTTCAAAATGGCGGCTGTGCAGCGTTTATCTCAAAACTGCATTTTTTAAGTTGGCCGGAAACATAACTCAGACAATTTTCAACCGATTCACTTGAAATATTGAATATATATTGAAAAATACATTGTTTATGGAAGTACGTAGGATTTTTCTTTTATATTTTATAGTTCAATTGTTATTAACAATTATCTGACGATTTTTTTGGCAAATTTTTCACTTTCCAAAAATTTGCCTAAAAAATCGTTCATAACAAACGAACTATGCAATGTAAAAAAAATCCTACGTACTTCCATAGACAATGTATTTTTCAAGATATATTCAACATTTCAAGTGAATCGGTTGAAAATTGTTTGAGTTATGTTTCCGGCCAACTTCAAAAATGCAGTTTTGAGATAAACGCTGCACAGCCGCCATTTTGAAATTAATCGCGTCAAAAAATTATTGTATAGTCACTGATATGTATGATAAACACCCTTTTTTGTAATCTCGATTTATTTTGTACTTTTTCTGAAAAAAAATCCCCAAAAAGCCTATTTTTTCGACCTCTAGAGTGGCCTAAGGCCCTTAAGGGGAGAGATACCTTAAGGCGAAGATAAAATTGCTCATCTTCGTGATTTTTTTCTACACAGACAGATTTCTTCACGATTTGTTGGACAACGGTAGCAGCGAGCTAAAGAAAAAAAGACAACTCAAACAAAGCCGAAAAGAAAAATAATGCATTAAGACTTCTTAGTCTTAGTGAAGCAAACCCTTACTTAGGGTTCGCTTGGATTTATGTTTTGCAAAGAATAGTAGCTTGTTCAGGTCTGTATTCTACAAACAATAGTAGTTTGTTTTGGTTTATTTAGGTTTGTATGCTGCAAGGAATTGTCGTTCGTTTGGGTTTGTTAAAATCTGTATTTTGCAGAGAATAGTGGAGAATAGCGGCAAATAATAGTAGTTTGTTTGGGTTTGTTTGGGTCTGTATTCTACTAAGAATAGTAGTTTGATTTTTTGGGTCTGTATTCTACAAACGGGGATGGGTTGAAATTCCGAACTTTGAATGCTCCGACCGTTTAAAATTCCGAATTTTAACATTCCGAAATTCAAAATGGGGCTGGGTTGAAATTTCGAACTTTGAATGGTCAGAACGCTCAATACTCCGAAAGAATAGTACCCCGAAAGATCAAAACTCCGAAAGAATTTTACACGAAAGACCAAAACTCCGAAAATCTCAACACCGTCAAAATAATTCGGCTATGGAAGTTTTAAAAGTTTCAAATTTTCAATAAATCGACGAATTATTACATTTTTTTTTTATTAACAAGAAATTTTGTGTCAATTTTGAAATTTGTCGAGACAATGTTATACGTTCTACATAATTTACAGTCAACTATGTAGACTTTCGCTGGCATGATCTTGACATGGGGGCCGGTTTGAAATTCCGAACTTTGAATGCGCCGACGGTTTAAAATTCCTAATTTTAATGTTCCGAAATTACAAGGTTCGTCAAGATTATGCCAGCGAAAGTCTATACAGTTGACTGTAAATTATGCAGAACGTATAACATTGTCTAGACAAATTTCAAAATTGACGTAAAATCACATCTTAATACAAACAAATTATCGAAATAATTCGTCGATTTATTGAAAATTTTGAAACTTTTAAAACTTCCATCGCCGAATTATTTTGATCATGTTCAGATTTTCGGAGTTTTGGTCTTTCGTGTAAAATTCTTTTGGACTTTTCATCTTTCGGAGTTTTGAGCGTTCTGATCATCCAAAGTTCGGAATCTCAACCTCGCCCCCTACAAACAATAGTAGTTTGTTTCGGTCTGTATTCTGCAATCAATAATAATTTGTTAGCGTTTAATTAGGTTTGTATTCTTCAAATAATAGTAGTTTGTTTGGATTTGTTCAGGTCTATATTCTACAAACAATACTAGTTTGTTTGGGCCTGTATTCTGCAAACAAAAGTAGTTTATTTGAATTTGTTCGGGTCTGTATTCTACAAACAATAGTAGTTTGTATTCTGCAAAAAATAGTGTGTTTGGGTCTGTATTCTGCAAATAATAGTAGTTCGTTAGGGTTTGTATAGGTCTGTATTCTTCAAATAATAGTAGTTTGTTTGGATTTGTTCAGGTCTTTACTCTACAGGGAATAGTAGTTTGTTTCGGTCTGTATTCTGCGACCAATAATAATTTGTTAGGGTTTAATTAGGTTTGTATTCTTCAAATAATAGTAGTTTGTTTGGATTTGTTTTGGTCTGTGATCTACAAACAATAGTTGTTTGTTTGGGTCTGTATTCTGCAAACAATAGTAGTTTGTTTAGTTTGTTTAGTACAAAGTATATATTGTTCAAATAATTGTAGTTTGTTTGGGTCTGTATTCTGCAAACAATAGTAGTTTGTTAGGGTTTGTTTCGGTCTGTGTTCTTCAAATAATAGTAGTTTGTTTGGATTTGTTCAGGTCTGTGATCTACAAACAATAGTTGTTTGTTTGGGTCTGTATTCTGCAAACAAAAGTAGTTAGAGTTTGTTTAGGTCTGTATTCTTTAAATAGTAGTAGTTTGTTTGGATTTGTTGAGGTCTGTATTCTACGGACAATAGTAGTTTGTTTCGGTCTGTATTCTACAAACAATAGTAGTTTGTTTCGGTCTGTATTCTACAACCAATAGTAATGGATCAGGGTTGGTTTAGGACTGTATTCTACAAATAATAGTAGTTTGTTTTCTTTGATATGTATTCTGCAAACAATTTCTTAGATATGTATGCTGCAAACAATAGTAGTTTGTTTGGTCCTGTATTCTGCAAGCAATAGTAGTATCTTCGGATTCGTTTAGGTCTGCGTTCTGCAAATAATGGTAGTTTTTTTGGGTTTGTATAAGCCTGTATTCTTCAAATAATATTAGTTTGTTTGGATTTGTTCAGGTCTTTACTCTACAGGGAATAGTAGTTTGTTTCGGTCTGTATTCTGCGACCAATAATAATTTGTTAGGGTTTGATTAGGTTTGTATTCTTCAAATAATAGTAGTTTGTTTGGATTTGTTTAGGTCTGTGATCTACAAACAATAGTTGTTTGTTTGGGTCTGTATTCTGCAAACAATAGTAGTTTGTTTAGTTTGTTTAGTACAAAGTATATATTGTTCAAATAATAGTAGTTTGTTCGGGTCTGTATTCTGCAAACAATAGTAGTTTGTTATGGTTTGTTTCGGTCTGTGTTCTTCAAATAATAGTAGTTTGTTTGGATTTGTTCAGGTCTGTGATCTACAAACAATAGTTGTTTGTTTGGGTCTGTATTCTGCAAACAAAAGTACTTAGAGTTTGTTTAGGTCTGTATTCTTTAAATAGTAGTAGTTTGTTTGAATTTGTTGAGGTCTGTATTCTACAGACAATAGTAGTTTGTTTCGGTCTGTATTCTACAAACAATAGTAGTTTGTTTCGGTCTGTATTCTACAACCAATAGTAATGGATCAGGGTTGGTTTAGGACTATATTCTACAAATAATAGTAGTCTGTTTTCTTTGGTATGTATTCTGCAAACAATTTCTTAGATATGTATGCTGCAAACAATAGTAGTTTATTTGGTCCTGTATTCTGCAAGCAATAGTAGTATCTTCGGATTCGTTTAGGTCTGCGTTCTGCAAATAATGGTAGTTTTTTTGGGTTTGTATAAGCCTGTATTCTTCAAATAATATTAGTTTGTTTGGATTTGTTCAGGTCTTTACTCTACAGGGAATAGTAGTTTGTTTCGGTCTGTATTCTGCGACCAATAATAATTTGTTAGGGTTTAATTAGGTTTGTATTCTTCAAATAATAGTAGTTTGTTTGAATTTGTTTAGGTCTGTGATCTACAAACAATAGTTGTTTGTTTGGGTCTGTATTCTGCAAACAATAGTAGTCCGTTTAGTTTGTTTAGTACAAAGTATATATTGTTCAAATAATAGTAGTTTGTTTGGCTCTGTATTCTGCAAACAATAGTAGTTTGTTAGGGTTTGTTTCGATCTGTGTTCTTCAAATAATAGTAGTTTGTTTGGATTTGTTCAGGTCTGTGATCTACAAACAATAGTTGTTTGTTTGGGTCTGTATTCTGCAAACAAAAGTACTTAGAGTTTGTTTAGGTCTGTATTCTTTAAATAGTAGTAGTTTGTTTGGATTTGTTGAGGTCTGTATTCTACAGACAATAGTAGTTTGTTTCGGTCTGTATTCTACAGACAATAGTAGTTTGTTTCGGTCTGTATTCTACAACCAATAGTAATGGATCAGGGTTGGTTTAGGACTGTATTCTACAAATAATAGTAGTTTGTTTGCTTAGGTATGTATTCTGCAAACAATTTCTTAAATATGTATTCTGCAAACAATAGTAGTTTGTTTGGTCCTGTATTCTGCAAGCAATAGTAGTATCTTCGGATTCGTTTAGGTCTGCGTTCTGCGAATAATGGTAGTTTTTTTGGGTTTGCATTCTGCAAAGAATAGTAGTTTGTTTGGGTATGTTCAAGTTCGCATATGCTAATAATGGTAGTTTGCTTGGCTTTGTTCAGGTTTGAATTCGTCAAAAAAATATTAGTTTGGTTCTGTATTCTGCAAAAAATATTACATCGTTTGGGATTGTATGGTGCAAAGAATAGTAGAAAGTTTAGGTTGGGAAAGGCAAGCCCTACAAACCCGAACAAACGTTGATTGTACACCCAAAGACAATTATTGTACAACAGTAGTCGTAAGCCAAGCAAACCCAAACAACTTAACCAAACTATAAAGTAGATTGCTTGGGTTCTTTTGCGTCTGCATTAAACAACCGGCAAGACACTTCGGCAATTCTCAAAACGAAGCAACAATAAATTTTGCCTCGAAATCCGATTTCGTCCATTAGCCGAACAAAAACGACCCTCAGAGTCTTCTCACAGAACCCCATAGCGCCTCTTCGAATCGGTGAAAATTTCGCCCCATGGCTACGCGGACTTTCGCTCACCATTGTTTCTTCCATACACCGGCTCTTTTTCTTCTAACGAGGAAGTCGAGAAGATAAACATAACGAGAAATAGAGACCGGAGCGAGCACGAGGAAACAAGAGACAGAGGGAGTGAGAATGAGTGAGTGAGCGAGAGGGATTCAGAGGTAGAAAGAGCAAGAAAGAACGGAGTAAGTCGCGACGAGACGTGGCTCTGTGCGTAGAGCCAACGATATCCTGGATTACGACGTCGGTGCGCCGGATTGTTATGGCAACATGGCTGTAAACAAAATGCAGCGTGACTGCTCGCGAGTAAACAAGCCCCCGCGGGCTCTTGCAAAAAGCTCCGATGAAGGAGAACGCGACCCGGTGGTTCGCCTTCTCCTCCACTGCCCCCCCCCCCTGACCATTTGCCTGTTCTCTTTTCCTCCCCAGCCATTTGTATCGGTTAAACGCTTCAACGGTAATAAACCCCCCTATTGATTTCCCATACATACATATATACGGATATACATCGGTGTAGCAAAAAATGTCATTTTTTATGTTTATATTGATATTGCAAATAGTCCTATCTCATGATATCTATGAAACGTATAAACCAGCCCATTTTTGGGTGACAGAAATGATAGTCGTTCGAGTGGAAAACGACAAACTGGTTTACCCAAAGTATTGCCCATCGGAAGAGACAAACTTGACCCATCTTTCTGCCAACAATCGGATATTTATGTGGGAACGTAATATATCGAAGGGTTGCTACGGGCTACAGAGCTACCACGTTACCAGGTTACCAAGGAGAGATACAAGTCGCCAAGGGAAGAAACATAAACAGTAGTCGTAGCGGAGTTTATTGTACCGTGATCGGAATACATGACCTTTTGCGACATCTTAATCACCGTTGCACTTTTACAATCCTACACATATATATATATATATATATATATATATATATATATATATATATATATATATATATATATATATATATATATATATATATATATATATATACATATATATACATATATATATATATATATATATATATATATATATATATATATATATATATATATATATATATATATATATATATACATATATATATTAGGGTGATTCGTTTCAGGGTAACTTAAAATATCTATTTATAAATATTTATATTTATTTTACTTCATCCACCTATAGCTGAGAAAGAGTTGAATTTACGGTCTCGGTTTATAAGACTTTTTTGTAGAAAATTACTTTCTCTACAAAGTTCTCATCTGATTTTTTTTCGATATATCTAATAGTTTCGGCGTTACAGCCGTTTGAATAGATATTTTCGCACAATATTCACTCGAAATAATGATACCGCTGAAACGGTTCAATTTACGGCCATGGCTCAATGAACTTTATTGTGGAGTATCATATTTCCTATGAGAACCCACTTGGAAAATATCGCGATATCAAAATTCGCGGAATGGTAACACCAATAATGAGAAAAACCTTTTTTTCAATGTTAATCAAATGGGAAACCTTCAATTTTGATTCGCGACCTCTAAATATTTTTTGACAACACCCCCTTTCACGAAAGTTCGTTTTTGGGTACCAACTAAAGGTTTTCGGGCACGATGGGTAGAATGGGTAAAAAGTTGCCCTGAAACGAATCACCCTAATATATTTCGTATGAAAAAGTGATTCACGACTTGGGTTACATTTCATTACAACTTTTGGCTGTTACATGGTATTTTTAAAAATTAATCTTTAAAAATGGCGGAGATATGGCACGGTCCACAGTGGTTCCAAACGCCGAAAAGCTGGCCAAAAATCGAAATGATCGAAAAAACGGATGGTGGTGGGTATATATAGGTTTTGGGGGTCGCTGAATCCGAATCTGATGTTAGTTTTTCGAAAAAAATGAGTCAAAAAGTCAAAAACAAGATGGCGGACCAAAAAAATTTTTATATCAACTTTAAACAATAAAAAATGATGTTATAAGGAGTTTTTGAGGTCGCTAAATCGAAATTTGACATCAGTGTCATAAAAAAATGCAAAACAAAGTCAAAAACAAGATGGCGGACCAAAAAAAAATGATCATAATTGTAAATGATAAAACCTGTTGATTAAGGGGTTTTCGACGTCGCTGAATCAGAATTTGACATTTTATCAACTTGGAAAAAAAACTTAATTAAGTTTTTTGAAAAAAATAATTTATTGTTTATAACAAATTCATTGTTTATAATGTCAAAATCATTGGTAGTATGTATACTCAACATTAAATAACTTAAACAAATTTTTTTTTGACGATATTGGGCTTCATATAACGTAAAAATCATATTTTTAGCCATTTTTTTAAGTAAATTTTCAAATTGCATTTTCTCAATTTCGGGCAAATTCGGGCAAAAGTTATTGGCGTCATAATTTAGTGCTATGATGCCCTTACCATATGCAATTAATTTCAGCCCGGGATCTAGCGGGACTTTCGATAAAATGAGAAAGTAAAAGTCCCATAAAAATGACGAAATTTTGTGATTTACAAACAATAATATATAAACAATGTACAAGCACTTAAAATTTCAAACAAAACGTATTTTACTAACCTCAGATATCCCACTCTTCGAAACAATTCACTTCACCATGAATAATTAACACTAACTTGTCTAAATTGAATGTTTAAGTCAGAAAACACGTGACATTCACGAAATTTAACCTTAACTTCACGACGCCACGCTGCCAACAAGTGTGTATTATTGGCATTGGTAATGCTGCGTTCTTAAAGTACAGGTACCAACCTAACATATGGCACACAAAAAAGTCCTATATTTAGTAACGCGATTTTCCCTATTTTTGGCCAGCTTTTCGGCGCTTTTTGGAACCACTGTGCGGTCTTTTAAAAGGGTCGCGGCGGATGTTGTCAGACAGCGTGACACGTAGCGTCGGCGGGATTAACCTGAAAAAAAACCAACGAAGATTTTTCTTTCGTTAACACTCATACGCAGAATATGAACCAAGAAAAAGTGAAAAATGTTGAAAATCCATGCAATCGTACGCCTTGAAACAAAAACATTGAAATTTCCGAAAAAAAAGCTACATTTGGCATTTAAAAAATGCTTTTTAAAATGTTCAATATCATTAATTAATTTATTACCAGATTTATACCAAATTTCATCAGAATCGGTCGATTGGTATTTTAGCTCTACGTTACGCGAGTTGCGAAAATGCAGTTTAAAAGTCCGTACCATACCTCCTGCATTTTTAAGGATGAATAGAAAAAAAATACCATGTAACAGCCAAAAGTAGTAATAAAACATACCCTGAGTCTCAAAAATGGTAAAGAAATCTTTCCTTTTGAAGAAAAATCATGAAAACCAGCTAATTCTTTTCCTCGCCTCAAGGTATCTCTCCCCTTAAGGATAATACAAAGACCATTTTTCAAAATCAACAAATTACACAGAACTCAGATAACTCATTAATTTTTTGTTCCTCTGCGCGTTTTCTCATTTGTTTATTCGTTTGTACTCTTTTTTTTTTATTTTCGTAATACGATCTTGATGCTTGTTCGTTGGAATTGTAATGAACCACATAGCGTAATGCCCTCAGCCTAAATCCCATTCCAAGCTTCAAGCTGCGTTTCTGGCAAGGATTCATCGAAATCGATACAGTAGTTCGCGAGTTATAAACCACCAAACATACGGACCCTACAGTTTTATTACACCTAGCGATATATACGCTCACACCCATGCACGCACAGTGCCAAAATATATCTCGGACCGTGAAAATCAAAATACCGAAACTGCAAAATTATTTTTCTTTTTTATGCCTTCCCGTGTATTTTATAGCTGAGCGAACTTTTACGAGATCTATTTATCGACTCTTACTCCTTAATTTCGTTGCATTTCGATACTCCCGAAGGCGACTGCTTCCCAACAGATTTTTTTTGTTGTAGGTAAAAATAATGCTTCCCAGTCTTGTCCCAGAGACTTTTCATTTGTGCGATCATTACAAATCGGGTTAAGGGGTTCCTAGAGGCCCGAAAGAAAATGGCACAAGTTCGATTTTTATGTGGGAAAGAGTTAGTGAAAAAGAAACGCATTTTCTTAAATCATATAGAGGTACACATCGAGGTACATATACTGAGAGCCTTAAGGGGCCATACCAGTGTGAACGCCGAACATTTGGGTGATTTTCGGGAATTTTTTTGGAAGAAAAGTACTCAATTAAATGTTTCGGAAAAATAAGAATATATTTGGCTATATTTGACCTATATTACATAATTTTTTCATACAAAAATATTGACATCCAAGTGACTTATGCGCTGCCTTCGGAAGCGCCAAAAAAAAGTTCCTCCACTGCTGACATGATTGCGGCCGATTGAGTAGCTGAAACCGAAAAAGGAAAAAATGTCGTTAAACTGGAAGGTATTTCCTGTACAATGACGTAGGATTTTCGAAAAATATCAATATCTAACAAAATGGCGTAGTTATGAAAAAAAGTCTGTTTTCTTGCCTATAAAATGGTCGTTTTTTCAATGCCAAATCGTCAATTTTCATCCAATCAAAAATATCCTACGTCATTGTAGAGTAAATATATTCAAGAGTACTCAGTTCAAATTTCAAGTCAATCGGATAATTGCTCTTTGAGTTACAATGTCAGCAAATTTGAAAAATCTCATTTCGAGAAAAACGCGTTTACAGATTCAACTATAGATTTTCGCAAAATAAAATGATAGAGATACGCCCTTGACATTTTTACAGGATATTCTTGAAAGTATAAACTGTAGAAAAAGGCCAAAAAATCGATTTTTTGAAAGTGTCACACTGGTATAGTCCCTAAAAAAATCACCAAACAATACAGAAAAACATGGCTGCCGGCAGATGAAAATTTTTCAGCACGTTTGGCAGTGGACAGCTTAAACGGTCCATCTGAAATCTAAAAACTAAACGGGTTATTCAAGCCAATAATAAATACGAGTCGTTGACGATCGTCAATTTTTTTAAAAATATTTTTTTTCACAATGTGGCGACGAATTGAAACTCGACCATACAAAAATAATGAAAAAAAAGTCGTCATATTTACGTTACTATTAAAAAAATTAAGAACATTTTTTGAAAAGTGAAATGAAGGACCTTTAAGGATGTATGGGCTACAACTGAAAATTATAATAAACTGTTAGAAATTTGAGATATTTAAAAATCCTAGCTTAGTTCATGTGAAAATATTTAGGGACGATTGACCAATCACATCAAAAGTTATACAATAACTTATTTAACGCGTGCTCTCATGACGAACAGCACTTTTTTCCGATATTTATACTATAAAAATATAGATAAAATCATAGAAACGAGTCGTAAATTTTTCCACGTGTATAGAAGACATTAAAGAATATATTCTAAAAATGTTGTACGCATGGTCGAAGCAATATCGGTGATATTTAATTAAAACCGGAAGAAAATGGTAAATCTCTGAAAACGTCAAATCAGACGTGGCAACCACGCGACACATCCACGGGCACACACTCCTCGTCTCACACTCGCAATCACACACGCGTCTATGATCTGCGCATAACCCCAAAACCGGATACATGATTACCCGTACTCATTACAACGTAATATATACTATAAAACAATATGTTTGGTTAATTCCTTGGATGCAATAGCGTCTTTTCTTAAGGCGTTACCCCCACTTGTAGCGCAAAAAAAGGCCTTTTTCATGAATTGTTTAAAGAAAACTACAAAACTTTTTTAATCGATCAATATACCATCTTGAAGAACTTTCAGTAATTTTTTTATTGAAAAATATTACATTGTTTAGTGGCAAATGGCCGTCAATGAAATAATGTTTTTATATACACGGTTTGCGGTGACCAACATTGCGGCGAAGTGGATCATCTGAAAAAAAAATGCGGATGGATTTAGTCAAATATAAGTATAAACTAGTCTTTAATCGAAGGATTTTGAAAAATATTCATTTTTCACAAAATGGCGGACAGTCAAAGTTAATGGTTCGATTTTAACGAAAAAAACGGCCGTTTTTTGGCTATAAAACGGCCATTTTTTTCGAAAAGCAAAATTTCAAGACGATCGGTTCATTAGTGTTCGAGTAATCTTGGTCACCGACTTCAGAAATGCCATTTTGAGAAAAACGCGTTTAAAGTTTCTCTTTCAACGCGGATTCTTCTCTTTCAACGCTCATATCTCAGTCAATTTTGTTCGGATCGACTTGAAATTTTCAGGACATATTCTCAGATACTTATACTTCAAAAAAATGCAATAAAAAAAATCGATTTTTTCAAAATCGCAAGTGAGGGTAACCCCTTAATCCAAATTTTACAGAAATTTTGCGTGAGATGTTGATTTTTTTGTGAATGCGTACCATTCTCTTGAATTCGAATTTTCTTCATTTTAATTACTGTCAAATAGAACCTATGCCCTTTGGGACTCGAAATTTTTTTGAATTTTTTTGCCAATCAAAGCTCCGCCACTTTGTTGAAAAATGAATGAAAAAAATGGTTTTGTATGCTTCAATATCCAATTAAAGTATACCTACAGTTTGATAAATGTAGAATAATTATTTCGTAGTTGAAAAAAAAACCTCAAATTGCTTAATTTTTCCCCGTCTAAACGTATATCCCGCCTTAGGGCGGCAGCCTGAATTAGAACGTCCAAAAAGAGCGTTTTTTCGGGAATTTTTTACAAGGAAAAAAAAACAAGCGGGCCCGCAAAACATTGAGGTATCTTTTCATGTATGCTTGAAATGTATTAAAAAAAAAGTTTTCAACATGAAACAGTAAATGCAGATTTATCAGCCATGTGCGTCTTGCCACTGCAGTCCCCAATCTGCGGGAAAGATGCAGCTCGTAATTCTTGACTGAACAAAAAAAAACAATAAAATTTTCAATCGTCATATATTTTTTTTCTGGGTGAATTAAGACAAAGCTGAAAAAATCGCGGAATAATAACTTTTCTCAGGTTTAAAAGAAAAATGTGTTAAAAAAAATCCTTTAACGTGCTATAAAAATTATTTAAAAATACTTTTTTAATGACTTTTTTTCATACTGAAGAAAATAAACTTTGGTTTGATTCAATAGGTCGTTTATTTTTTTTGCTATCACGCCCGCCAGTTTGGAAAAATCGCGAAAATGAAAACTGGAGAAAGCGCGCTTCAAAGTTTTCAACAGGAGTAAATATCAATATCAAATAACAGTAGTTTCTCTGCTTTCAGCCTTGTATCTTCGAAAATACTTACCATTGGCCTCTGTGACTTTGTAAATATATTCTTGGATAGTTTGTCTATCGATTTAAGGGGAGATATACACCTAGGAGCCGGAAAAGAAGGTCATTTTTGTGAATTTTTTCAAGAAAAACCGTTTGAAATGTCGGATTGGGGTTTTAATTATCCAAAAGTATATACATTCAAAAATATGTTTAATTTTCTTTATTCAAAAATATCAAAAATATACAAGGATATTGTATGATCCTTGGAGCGTCGTAAAAAAATCTGCGTATACGGTACCCACTGGCGTTTCTTCAAAAATCATCTGAACAAAAAAAGCCAAAAAGATTATTAAATTAGATACTATAATCTAGTACTTGTCACAGCCGATTTTGAAAATGTCGATTTATGACAAAATGGCGGACGTTTGAACATAAATAGTGATTTTTGGGCCAAAAATTAGTTATTATTTTGCCTATAAAACAAAAACTAAGTAACGGAAGAAAAAAAAATCCTACGACGAGTACTGGACAATGGTGTATAGAATAACCACAAAAAACCTCATGGCAATCGGTTCATTGGTTTTCGAGAAATTTTGGGTACCGATTTGAAAAACGTGGTTTTGAGAAAAACGCGTTTGGAAATTTTGGAATGAATAAATCATGAAATTTGTCAACTTACACGGAATCATCGATGCCAGGCTCATAGTGCAGGTCTTCTACGGTCGACGGAATATTCATAGTCCATCCAGGTGTATATCTCCCCTTAAGGCCATTGAAAAAAAAAATTCTAACAGCTTGATATTCATACTAAATAGATGTGTAATTCATTTTAAGAGTGAATCACTTTTTCATACGAAAAAAAATTGCTGAATTCGCACATGATTTTAAACCCGGTACTGTGGCCTAAGGCCTTAAGCAATAAAAAAATAACCGATTTTTCGAACCCTCTAATTCAGGCTTCAGCCTTAAGACATTGTACAACGTTTTCTCTTGTTTCAGGACGTCAACTTGGACGACGAACTTCTGGAGGAGGATTAACCGCGCGGGACATTTTTGGAAAATTCCAGAGAGAGAGAGAGAGAGAGAGAGATGGAAAATCTGTGTATCATTATATCGTCGATCATTCCTCATGGGGACTATAAACGTCGCACGAGTATTACGAGTAACGAATGATGAAATTAACATTTTTATCGCATTGATAGAATATGTCGCAAAACCAAGGCCCGTAGAAAAAAAAAACGACCAACACTTGCACACACACACACGTACGAAAGGGTATCGCCATGGTCTCGCGTATCAAGCGCCGATGTACACCGAGGGCTAAATATATATTGTTAATATAAGAATAAATCTGGCGCGTGGAAACGACGTCCAGAAGTTTCATTTTTTTTTTTTTTTTAGATTTCCTGCGTTATTTCCGTGCGCCTTGGTACGCTCTCGCTTCTTCGTACTCCTATTTTCCCGACGTTTTATTTTTTGTTCCAGTATTTCTTTTGTCTTCGCTTTTTTTTTTTGGCGGTCACGAGCAAGTAAGAAACCAGCGATAAACGTCGGGCGGCGCTTACGGAACGAAACCCGCTGATTTACGCGACCGGAGAGATGCGTTGAACCGCTACGATCCGTTAGAGCAAGGTTAACGGGCCTGCGTAAGCCTGGGCTCCAAAAAACAGGTCGATTTTCGACATTTTTTTCGGGCGAGAGTATCGGTATTATGGAGTATTTTTTTTACATAATCTTGACTACGTGTACTTTGAGAGAATGCAGAAAAAATTGATTTTTTCGAACCGTCGGAGTGAACCGACGACGTGAAGTTTTACTAGCTGTTCGATCGTTGTAATCATAAGTTTACATTCAATCTGCAATTCCTGCACCGTATGGTGGGCCTTCTTCAATTTCAGTTGCCTCGAGCGAATATCGATTTTATTTTTTATTTTCAACAGTAGTCTGGCCCCTTAAGGGTAAGTAAAGTACTCAATTAAATGTTTCGGAAAATTAAGAATATATTTGGCTATGTTTGACCTATATTACATAATTTTTTCATAGAAAAATATTGAGATCCAAGCGATGATGCGCTGCCTTCGTGGCGCCAAAAAAAAGTTCCTCCACCGCTGACATGACTCCGGCCGATTGAGTAGCTGAAACCGAAAAAGGAAAAAAATTCGTTAAACTGGAAGGTATTTCCTGTACAATGACGTAGGATTTTCGAAAAATATCTGAATCTAACAAAATGGCGTAGTTATGAAAAAAGTCTGTTTTCTTGCCTAGAAAATGGTGGTTTTTTTCAATGCCAAATCGTCAATTTTCATCCAATCAAAAATATCCTACGTCATTGTAGAGTAAATATATTCAAGAGTACTCAGTTCAAATTTCAAGTCAATCGGATAATTGCTCTTTGAGTTACAATATCAGGAAATTGGAAAAATTTCATTTAGAGAAAAACGCGTTTAAAGATTTAACTATCGATTTTTGCAAGGTAAAATGATTGGAGATACGGCCTTGGAATTTTTACAGAATGTTCTTGAAAGTATTAACTGTCGAAAAAGGCAAAAAAACATTGATTTTTTTAAAGTGACACACTGGTATAGCCCCTTAAGGGGGGAGATATCTGTGGGTGAGGAAAAAATTGTTGATTTTGACGGTTTTGGAAGATTTTTTTATAATTTATTTTTACAAGATATAAAAAGATATATATTTTTACAAGATATAAGATATATATTTTTACAAGATATATACAATTTATTTTTACAAAATATAAAAAGATTACTTTTTACAAGATATTTTTACGATTTACCCTAAGTCTTCAGACTTAGGGTATGTTTCATTACTACTTTTGGCTGTTCCTTTTTTTTTTATCTTCAAAAATGGCAGAGGTATGTCACGGTCATGGAGAGCAAAAGGTAAGCCTTTTTGTAACACTCTAATAATAATATTAAAATACTTTCACATGACAATGTATGTGTGGGTGTGCGTGTGTGTAGTTTGCAATTGAGGGAAGGTTCTGCCTTGTTTGGCCAAAAAATGTCCAATTTTTTATGCGAAAAGTATTAAATATTTTTACTTTGTACAATATGGTGTATAAGTTGACCTAGAGTCAAGAAGAAAAATTAAAAAATAAAAAAATAGTGAGCAAAGAACTGCGAAATTTTTTGGGAAAAAAAACAAACTTCTTTCCGATCGCTCACTATTTTTTTATTTTTCAAATTTTCTTCTTGATTCTAGGTCGACTTATACACAACAATATTGTACAAAGTAAAAAATATGTTTGATTTTTTTGCTTCAGCCCACCTGTCCGGGACCTAGGACTTCCGCAAGCGAAGAATGTCATCGTCTGCGCACCGGCATACGTGGCTCCTCCCACTCCCACCACCATGTCTTGTCAAACATTAAAAACATATTTTGATGTTCAATAAAGACCGCTCAGTCAACATACCAAATATCAACATTCTATATTTAATACTTTTCGCATAAAAAATTGGTGAAAAAACGAACATTTTTTGGCCCAACAAGGCAGAACCTTCCCAGGGTGTCTACCGACCTGAAACGTCATGAAAAATCTTAAATGTCATGAAATTACACTCGACCCTGAAAAAGTCATGAAATGCCATGAAAAATTACCAGTCTACCTGAATTATTATACCCTACTAAATTATCGTTGAGTCTATATTCAATATGAACTAACTTTATGCTACTTGTCGATAGAGAAGCGAATATCGAATCGATAGAAAGTAAAAGAAAATGATGCGTTATCTCAACATATTAGTTTTTCTTTGTTATTCGTGTAAAGCGACTAGATGATATTACTCAAAGTTCCCAAATGTATGTAATATTTTTCTGCATGTTCCCAAAATATGTTTCTTTACAGCAATCTTGAAATTATGTTTGTTTCACATTTTTTACTACATATGGAATTGTACATTTTGGTGACTTTTCGTTTATTCCGTATACTTTTTATTGGCATACAACACACATCTGTTTGAAAGAGCAAAATAAAAATATAAAAATTTCGAAAATCGGTCGCACTGTGGAATCATTGAGTATACTTCTATGCCAGAAGGACATATTAAGGGTCATGAAAAAAAAACCCCATTCCTTGCCTTTAAAATCCTTAAATGTCATACAATTTCAGTTCTGGTTAAAATAAGACACCCTGCTTCCCTTAAGTTTCAAATATATAAGTTGTAGAAAACAACCCTGTGTGATTTTTTCTCATTCTAGCGCCTTTGAGAGTCGGTAGAAAAATTAGATTTGCATAAATATTTACGGACTTAATTTTTTATTTGAAATTTTTTCGGCTCATGTGTGAAAGTAGTATTTTAGTACGTTAGGCCCACTATTATACTACGCAAAGAAAAAAATCACGGGAGTAGACTTAATAATTTCATTGTACTTGCGAACGGTTGTATGAAATTAGTATTTTACAAAAAAATCACAAAAACCAAAATAACTTTTAAACCACTGAAAACCGCATGACATACATGGGGGTTCAATCGATAGGCATTGAGGTTTCCCATCCTTATGCGTCGTTTGCTCCACACCTCGCGTTACACTCTGTATATTGCTGGATTTGTCCATCTCATTACTATGCTATAGCATGCTAATTAATGTGATATCAAACATGGCGGGGTAAACGCGAAAGGTAAAGAACTTTAAAAACTTGTAGGAACATGTGAAGGAATATTGGCAATTATGATAAATGATGATTGAACCTTTTAAAAGTTAACAATACTTATTTATTAAGAATATAATAACCATCGAGTTTTCGACCACTCTTAATTTCGCATTTTTTTCGCAGTCTTTTCGGTTGGCTCTAGTAACGTGTCAAACTCGCGTTTACTCTGTGTCGAGTGAAGCTAGCGCCGCACCTTCCCAGGATCGCAGCGCCATCCCTGTTGCCTTCATTTTTGGGCACGCTTTTTTTTATCTTTTCCCCATTGGAGTTTAGCTTCCTGTATCTAGTCTCCATGGGCACGGTCACGGTCTTACATACAGGTCTGACAACGGCGGTAGTGGGGGTAGGCACCCTTAGCGGTTCTATTTTTTATTCCGATTTCTGCCGCTTGGTGCGCGATGGCAAGGGAAGTAATGGTGCGACGAAGAGAGAAATAGCTCTTCTGTTCTTTTCCCTTCTGAACGCAACGCATGCGCCGTTTGCCCTAACTTAATTTACCGTACTGTTGTGTAAACTGCATAATATACGAAACCAATAAAAACAAATGTGTTGATTAAAAAAGGTGACTACTTTTACCAAAAAAAAACTGAAAACTTTTTGAATATATTAATTCATACCAGCACATATTACGACCATTTACATCCTTTTTTCTCCAATGTCACCAAAAAAAATGTATCACGGTAAATCGCGTAGAACCTTCTGGTATATGGTCGCAAATAAAGGTTATTTCGACAATCGCGCCACAAAAACATACGTAAACACCTTGGACCCATTCGCCGGTAAGAGGTGAGGAAACTACTTCCCCTTGCTAGTAGCGACGCGTAGCGGCCCCTAGTGAATCGAAAAGCGAAGCCGATAAGCGTGCCTACCCCCACCACGAAAATTTAGCTTCGTTGCATGACCTGTATGTAAGACCGTAGGCACGGTCTTCCAAATGGGTTGCGCCGGATGTTGTTAGACGGCGTGACACATCGGCGGGATTAGTCTGAAAAAAACCAACGAAGATTTTTCTTTCGTTAACACTCATACGCAGAATATGAACCAAGAAAAAGTGAGAAATGTTGAAAATCGATTAAATGATACCCTTAGAAACAGTTTGAATTTTCCGCAAAAAAATGGCTACATTTTGCAATAAAAAAAACCTTTTGGTCAATTTTCGAAAACATTTCGGGTCATGTTTTAGACAATAAGGTTAAAAAGATTTATAGAAAAATTCATCCGAATCGGTCAATTAGTTTTTTAGCTATACGTAGAGGAAAGTCCCGCAACGCCAGACGGCACCTAGCGTCGGACACTCGCACTATCTCGGCAAGTCGTAACGTTTTACCAAACTTTGATTTAAGTTTTTAAGTGTATTTATGAAGAGATTGCATTTTTGTTTATTAATTTTCGTTTTAAACTTCGTTGACGTAGTTATTTCATAAATAAAGTTCAATTTCTTACGATAGGGGACCTTACGCAAAGCTCAGCGCAGATGGCGCCACGTAAACAGAACGTAAACAAAAGAAGCTGTCAACGCGCGCGGTACATTTTCACGGTGTCTGTCTTGTACTAAAATTATATGAATGGACACAATAGCCTATAATTACGGATATTTGACTATATCGGAATTGAAAAATCGGTTTCCACTCTTTTCCTTCTCTGTTCATCCTTTAAAGTTTCTTCCTTGCTCCAAACAAAACGGGAAGGTATAACCCCTTTTTTCAATATTCACCAGCTTGATTTCATCTCCGTAAAGAATGAAAACGAGCTAGGTAAGTATTATGTAATAAAATAATACCAGAAGGTTAAAAAATGCAAATATTTCAAATAGAATGTTTTAGGTTATAATGATTAACTACTTCACAGTACACTTTTAGAAGTAAATAGCGTAAAAAATGTTATGTTTATAGACTGAGCTGTAACAAATCCTTCGTTTCTATAGTCTGCACATCTAAAATGATCAAAATATAACCTTGAATGTTTTGTGGCTGTAAAGTGCTTGCCACGTATGGCAATTTTCCATTGCTCGCGAAGTTTTTCGTTTTTAGGAAATAAATGAACGGCTTCGTTTCTGCATCCAATTGCACAACACTGATGCATTCTTCACAATTTATTCACGACAAATGGATTATTTGAAGAAAATTCAACAGTAGTCGTAGGAACACGGGCAAAACCAAAGAGAATCTCCCTAAACGTCATGTTCTGTTTGCGGTATAATACGATGTCCCCTCTAGCGGGAGAAATTGGCAGTAAGGTTCCCTATTGCGCGCACGCATGCGCACACACCTGTGAGACAATATTTGCAAAACATTTCTCGCTCTGCAGGCGATTAACATGCCCGTTGGGGGGGAAGGCGGGAGCGGAACCTCTCTGTTTTCGAAACATCCCGCAACCGTAAATATAAACTCTTGGATAAACGAGCCAAGGATATGGAGCCTGATCTACAAGACAGTATGGGTTGGGGGGCGGGGTGAATTGGATCGACATTTTTTTTTAACAGCTCTGCAACGTGGCTCGTCTTCGTCACACTATCCAGGCCCATCCGCCCCCCCCCCCCCTCTCACTCTCCTGCCCCTTTTTCATCCTCCTTTATTATGAACACACACACACACTTGACTTCGAGAAATCAGTGTCATCCTCATTGCTTTGGATTGTGCCGCGCGCAGCTGGTTCCGTTCACACGATCCTATGATGTCCGCGTTGGAGGACATCGTAGGATCGTGTAGCGCCCGATGAGCGGAGAACTACAAGCGCGCGGGATGGCAATAAGCACTGTTCGCAATACGACACTTTTATGTTAGCCATATATACATGTATACTGAGCAAAAAAGTGACGCGGGCTGACTAAATCCGCCATTGGGAGATGCCAACGAGTTATCGATTGAGTAAATGAAAAGTTAGGTTATCTCGAGGAGGTAGGAGCGGTCCAGTTGAGACAAATGACGATTTATGTATTTATTTTTCAATGAACCTCGGAAAATGCATACGAGGTGTAGATTTATTCTTTAGATGATAATTTTTCGTGCAATATATAGGTAAAGGGCAAAATTATGCATTTTTATCTTTTTATTACCTAAATAAGAAAAATGTTTGTGTTACTGCGAACTTGAAAAAGTATAACATTATCGATAACTATGGGAAAGGCAACGCAAAGTTCGGGGCAGATGGCGCCACCATAGCACATCCCAATCATTTTAGAATCACGTCACGTCCCCGAAAGTGAATGATTATACATATTTTCTGAAAATATAATATTTTAACATTAAAAATGTTAATTTTTCGTTAATTCGAATTTTTCTTATGCTTCAGTTATGAAAACGAACTATTTAGAGCAACCCACGTTGCTGGTTGTACCATATATCTGTGAAAGACATTGAGGTTATTGCAGAGTTTATTTGTTATTGTGTGCAG
This sequence comes from Ophion ellenae, assembly GCA_963210295.1. Classification (NCBI taxonomy): domain Eukaryota; kingdom Metazoa; phylum Arthropoda; class Insecta; order Hymenoptera; family Ichneumonidae; genus Ophion; species Ophion ellenae. The sequence continues at coordinate 5,015,864 of OY723387.1, read as the reverse complement.
AGAAGAGAAACTTCTCTGCATCCTCTGTTGTGTGCAATGGGTACTTAAAATAAATTTGCTCAATCAAGAGTCGAAGAATTGAAATCCATTCCAGAAGCAGAGGGGCCAAGGTGACAGGGGAAAAAAGGACAAAGCTATTTCCCAATGTTTGCGCCCGGCGTCATCCTTAGGAAAAAAATGTGTTCCTTTAACAGTACATCCTATGCACAACACTGAACCACTTTTTAAAGAACAGCTATCTACCTATAAATATTTAGAAAAATCGTAAAGGCTCGGCAGAGTCTAGACAATAACACACACACACACACACACACACACACACACACACACACACACACACACACACACACACACACACACACACACACACACACACACACACACACACACACACACACACACACACACACACACACACACACACACACACACACACACACACACACACACACACACACACACACACACACACACACATATATATATATATGCCAGCGAAAGTCTACATAGTTGACTGTAAATCATGTAGAACGTATCACATTGTTTAGACCAATTTCAAAATTGACGTAGAATCACTGCACAATAAAAAAAAATTCTTGAAATAATTCGTCGATTTATTGAGAATTTTGAAACTTTCAAAACTTCCAGAGCCGAATTATTTCGACGGTGTTCAGATTTTCGGAGTTTTGGTCTTTCGGGTAAAACTCTTCCGTAGTTTTGATCTTTCGGGGTAGTATTCTTTCGGAGTTTTGAGCGTTCTGATCATTGTACGTTCGGAATTTCAACCCAGCCCCATCTTATCATACGGTACAACAATTTGACAATAGATGGCGCCACCGCATTATGCATCTCGCCATGCTTTCGTGTTATCCAAAACTATAAGATGAGCATCTACATGTTGGCACTTGCATTCCTTCTTAGCTGATCAGACCATTGTACATTCGAGTTGTGTGAAGAATATTGAAGACCTCGCGATAATGATGAGCCTGGAGACTTTGGTTGTGATGCGAAACCTAACCTAACCTAGTCACGAAGTCCTCGCGGCCTAAGGCGCAGGCGCAGCTAGTAACGAAATATTCTCCTCGTTTATCTCAATATGTCGCCGTAATAGAGAAGCAGGAATTTCTAGTAAGCGCGACATCAACGACGACAGGAAGAGCAGGGAAGCTCGACAGCCGCCTTGGCCGGAACTATTCCATGGACAATGTCAAAATAGACCAGAGATGGAAAACTGGAGGAGGTTCGAGGGACGGGAACAAAGAGCGGGAAAAAGCTCGACGCAACACGACGAAATACGTCTCGACATGTAAATATAACCGTCGCACTTCATGTTCGTATATTCGAGAGAGGGGGAGAGAGAGAAAGAAGGAAGAGCGTCGACGTGCCTCCTGTCAGCACTTTTGAAGCTCTCAGCTTCGTGGCACGTGCCCCAGTCAATGATCACTTGGCGACGAGAGAAAGAAAAAGTGAGAAAGTGAGAGAGAGAGTGGTCGGGTTAACACTTACCAGACTGTCCTAGCGCAACGTTCTCTCTCTCTCTCTCTCTCTCTCTTCCTTTCTTTCTCTGTTTTTCTCTCCGTCCACGACCAAAAATCGACGAGCTAAGGGAAAAACGACATGCTGCTTCGTCGAAGAGATACATTAGAAGCTAATGACTCATTAGCCAAACGACTTCCCTTCGTCATCGCGCCAACGCAGATTAGCTGACTCCAGGTTAACATCTTGGCTCTCTCCGTGCTCTCGCAAATTTCTCAGGAGGTGCGCAATTCCCAGGAATTCCCAGACCTCAAATCACCCACTCCGTCCATAATGGGATATTACACCCTTTTTTGAAAGGTGTCTCAATTCGATTCTTCGGTGGTAATAAACTACTGGAATTTTTACTTCTATTTTATGAAATCGATAAGTGCCATGAAAATGCATTTGAATTTTGTATTTCAAATTTGATATAGGTTCTAAACGGATCTTAGGATTTCAAAATAAAAACACACGTGTACGCAGTACTATAGTGGGATTGATTGAAAAAAGAAAGAAACTTTGACCATTTTGTTTCAGAGATATCGAGTTATGAAAAGTGGTAATTTTATTCCACACCGAACTCGGGCCCAACCATCTGTATGTATACCAACGGAATGGCAACAGTGTACGCTGCAGCCAGCTGACCGGAGCGTGGTCTGGGAACTCGAAGCGTATTTTTTTTCCCGAGTTCTAGTAATTCTGACACGGATGTGAAATAAATGTATTCTGCAAAGAAATTTGATTTGTTCAATTTATGCATGTATTTGTCTTTGTTGCAGCGAATACAATTTAAGCTGTCGGCAGGATGTTGTAAATCCACGATCCGACGTCCTTCGACAGCGAATTTTTGTTGCTGATCGTTGAGGTTATGGTTATTCTCATCGAGTTTAGCCGCATTTGCTTGATACATGGCTGCTACAGCTTTCAGTCCTTTAGCAAGCGCCTTTTTTCTTGTAAACTTTTATTTGTATCGCATTTGGGTTGACATTTACACGCTTTTTTTATTTATATAAAATATTTCGCGAAAGACGGATCGTAGGAAGCTCAACGCTATGCCTTCAGGAAAATCGCGCTGTTGCGACGATTACAGCGCCGCCCTCTATACGAGTATGAGACCTATCTATGCATGAGGTGCGAATGTGTGGAACATATAGAGGATACAAGCTCTGGCGAAAATTTACAACCAACAGCATCGTATAGGCATTGGATATTACTATACGCTTCGACTGAAACTTTTGACTCATACGTGTACCTACAGAAATACTTCAACTATGAAACGAGAATATATAGTTGTTGACACTTTCTTTCACAGGTTAGAGAGTAATATGTCTCTCGCTTTCTTTGTTTACTATGTCAATGGACGTCACGTCGGAATCCATCATGGCGGCTACCGTTTCGCATGTTCGTTGAACAGATAGAAAAAGTATTTTTTTTAACGGATCATAAAATTTACTCAAATTGGAATGAAAAGCAATAAAACGGATTATTTTGATAAAAAAATGTATTCTATTCACAACAAACATACTTTATCACTTCATACACATCATTAACAGTGCCTGGTTTCAGTAGAACATTAGATCAATCAGTTGAAACTAACCCTAGGCACTGTTTCGATTGACCCCGACACAGGGTCAAATGAAACATTTTCCGAGGGTTTCTAAATAGCTTCTACCCAAGTTAAGGGGATATAAGAAGCAAAATCAATAATGCCCCCATATCGCCAGATAATCTAGTTATAATGAAAGCCCATTACCGAACAGATAGCGGATAGAATAAAGTCACCCTAACCGATTTTCTCAAAAACGTTCCAATTCACCCCTACCCTACGCCTGTCGTTCGCACTCTCCAAGCGTTGCGTCGATTCCTTCGAGCACCGTTCCCCAACCAGCACAAATGCCCTGCACGAACAGCGGACGATCAACGCTAATTATTTCATCAGGAAAAATAGAGGGGGAAAAGTGCTGACAGGTCCAGTGCAACGTGAGGAACGTGGCTGCGCCCGGGTGAAAGACTCGGAAGAGTGATGGGGAACGATTCGAGGCCACGTGCAAACGCTGGTTACGACCCACCCACGAATTCATAAGACGTTTCATTTCGCGCCGAGGCTGACAAGTGGTGCGCCTTCAGCGTGTCGGCCAAAAAAGAGAAACGTCGAGTGGCGCGCGAGTAAAATGACAAGGACGGAGGGTTTTTGGGTTTCTGCAGATTGTCACTTTACATGAGCGATTGCACAATGAATAATAAATAAATAAGTAATAAACAAAACATACCCTAAGTCTCAAAAATGATGAAGAAATGTTTATTTTTTTTAAATCATGAAAAGCAGTCAAAATATTCCTCCCCTAAAGGTATCTCCCCCCTTAAGATATTCATATAATGTTATACAAGTATATATGAGAGAGAGAGAGAGAGAGAGAGAGAGAGAGAGAGAGAGAGAGAGAGAGAGAGAGAGAGAGAGAGAGAGAGAGAGAGAGAGAGAGAGAGAGAGAGAGAGAGAGAGAGAGAGAGAGAGAGACGGCTCAGAACCGAGGGAAACGATTTCAAAAATAGAAATAGCCACCGGAGCATTTTGTACGTGTTCCCCGTGCACATGTGTACGTGCATTCTACGTATGCGTGTGACACTCAGTTACAAATTGCCCGCGTCATTGCTCCACGCTCGACGTGAAAAGAGAAAGAGACAGAGAGAGAGAGAGTCGAGCAACAGGCCCGAAGCTTTTCGTTCACGTCGACCGAGCTCTCGAGGGAAATGGGAAATACGAACTTTACGGCGTCGAGAGACGAGGATAAAACAGGCGATCGACTCTCCGACCGTACCGAGGGGCGGAGAAAGATTCCATCGAGCGTAATTGAGCAATCCGCGCTTGTCAGCACGGAGGTGCGAAGAAATCGAACGAGGCTAAGGACGCGAACGGACGCAACCAGCGAATAACCGGAAATGCCACGAACGGTGGAGAAATTTATTCCTCGCCTTTCAAATTGAATTTATCACTACGATGAAGAAAAACAATTTTTCACAATTTTTCATCGTGATCTGAATTTCGAGTTTGTTTGGTTACCTTTTTCGCGCAACATTAAAAATGACGGAGGTATGGCACGGTCTTTCAAACGGGTTGCGGCGGATTTTGTCGGACGGCGTGACACGTAGCGCCGGCGGGATTAATTTGCAAAAAACCCAATGAAGATTTATCTCTCATTAACACTCATACGCAGAATATGAACCAAGAAAAAGTGAGGAATGTTGAGAAACGATGAAATGGTACGCTTTGAAACAGAAAGATTAAATTTTACGAAAAAAAGTGGCTACATTTTGCAACAAAAAAAATACTTTTTTTATTCTAACAAACATTTGGGGTCATGTTTTAGACAATACGGTTACGAACATTTACCTCCGTTATTTTCAAAGATTAATAAAAATAAAAAAATACTTCGTAACAGCCAAAAGTAGTAATAAAACATACCCTGAGTCTCAAAAATGGAGAGGAAATCGTTTCTTTGAAGAAAATAATCATAAAAATCAGCACATTTTTCCTCGCCTAAAGGTATTTCCCCTTTTAAGTATTCCCCACCTCAAAACATAAAGAATCCTCACTTTTCACATCAAAAGCCGCTGAAGCCTAAAACAACGCAGCAAATAGAAAAAACAACTTTTCTTCAGTCCAAATCGGTTGCCTTCAAGGGATTTGATTCGTCCAGAGCACGCGTCGTCCCTCACTAAACTGCGACAAGATCGATCAATCGAGTGATCCACAAGGCATCAGTCAACTCGCTCTAATCTTCATTCCGTTTTTTTTTTCACCAGTCTTCCGTCCAAAAGAGAAATCGTTCGTGTATTCCGATGTTTAAAAAACACTCGATGGTTCGAGTGTACAAAAGGTCTATAGTGTTTCCAAAATATATGAGTGATCTTTGAACCTAGGAGAGCGCGACAGTGACTCTATACAAAAAAGTCGGTATTGGACATTTATATACAAATTTACACACGTATATATATATATATATATATATATATATATACACATATACATATATGGGGCATTCCATACCAACTCGACCTGGGTCTGACCCTCGACCCCTCAAATCTGGTTCTCGATTTTTCCTATCGTTACTCTCACTCTATCAAGCAATTACAATTTTTTTCAGATTTTTCAAAATAAATTTGAGTGTGTCATGAATTTTTGAAAATTTTTTTTTGAACACCTCGATGGCCGTAATCGACAAATCTGAAAAAATTCGGAAAAATACAGTGTCAGATATAAAAAATGTTGGTGTAAAATTCATAATGTCTGGGCTTTTGCTTCAACCCCTAATTAGGGTTTTTGTCAACCATGATAAAAAAAAACGAAAATTACAAAATACACTTCAGAAAAATCGGAGAAATTTTTTTAAAAATCTGGCATTATGCATACAAAATTTCGAGAAACAGTCTACAGTAAATTGACCTCTGCTTCTTATTTTTTTCATTTTTATTGCTCAAAAAGCTACAAAACGGGTTGAAGCAAAAGCGCAGACATTATGAATTTTATACCAACATTTTTTATATCTGGCACTGTATTTTTGGGAATTTTCTTCAGATTTTTCGATCACGGCCATCAAGGTGTTTAAAATTTTTTTTTCAAAAACTCATGACGCGCTCAAATTTATCTTGAAAAATCTGAAAAAAATTGTAATTGCTTGACAGAGTGAGAGTAATGATGGGAAAAATCGGGAACCAGATTTGAGGGGTCGAGAGTCAGACCCAGGTCGAATTGGTATGGAATGCCCCATATATATATATATATATATATATATATATATATATATATATATATATATATATATATATATATATATATATTACTACGTTACTACGTTATTTTCATAACGCAGTAACATTTTCTGTTGAGTATCGCGAGAAAAAAATTAATTTTTTTTTAAATCACTATATATATATATATATATATATATATATATATAGTGATTCAAGAAAAAATTAATTTTTTTCTCGCGATACCCAACGGAAAATGTTACTACGTTATGAAAAAGTAATTCATACAAAATTTGAGCTCATGCTCAAACGACTTTTAATTCTTTTTTCTTCGATTTTTCGTCAATTTTTTTCCCCCGCCAATAGACATCATAATAATATAATTTTCTCAAAACTTTTTATGCTCTGTATCCTAAGGTAACATAAACAGGTCGTTTTCATTTCAAGTAGTTTTAATAAAAATATTAAATCCAAACGATGTTTACAAAAATATGTATTCTGGATCACAGTATGCGATTGTTGAAAAACTTACGTAATTACTCCGAAGATCGAGCAGAATAATAATTTCCCTCCTCGCAAAAAGGATGGGTTTTTTCTGTGCTCGCTCACAACTTGCAACAGATATTGTTTTTGGTTTTAGTTTTTCGTAATCAAACCGTTGAAATCTTTCATTAAAGAAACGGCTCGCTCCAGCTATGTCATTCACAACTTGCATGTTTTTCAAAGTAATCAAGCACGTACTATAATCCTGATTAAAGTCCCAAAGTGAAGGATTCAAGTCCAAAAAACTGCACGGGAGCTCAAATCGTTCGAATAAACTTTTGTACATTTTTATTTTTACGTGTACTGTGACGTACCTCAATACAGCAACTACTGGAAACAGTCAAATGAATCGCGAAAAGATCTCACGGACAGTCAGAGAAACAAAGGTGCAGTAGCGTCAACAGCGCCGCGGTTTCTAACTCTCGAATCCCTATGACTTTGTTTTCTTACTCCAAAACAACATATTACTCCAAAAAAACACGCATACTTGTTAGACGTTCGTGATGTAAACACCGTGTTCTTGTTTATCAAGTGGTTGATATCAATTTCACAACTGAATTACATATATTGATTCTTAATCTGCAAATACAAATTGTTTATGGTAAAAAAAAATATATAAATAAAAATTGTGTATTGTTACAGAAAAAATTAGCTCAAGACTTACATCGAATCACGCACTAACAATTTCTGCATCGAGATAAAAAAAAATTAATACTTCGATAATCATGAAAAAAATACATGAGAAAGGCGTTTGAGCACTAACTGAAAAATTGTTCAGAGCCCTCAAATTTTGCAAAATGTTCTTTTTCTTAACATACTTCAATTTTCCGTTGAGAAAAAAAATCGATTTTTTTTAACCACCCTAATAGTTACACACCCATATAGATGTGTGTGTGTGTGTGTGTGTGTGTGTGTGTGTGTGTGTGTGCTTCTCGAGGCGAGACGAAGTTATATCGTTATGACATCCGTGGCACAAGTGGCAGCAAAACTTCGTGAGCAAACAAATAACTTCCTGCCGTTAACTCGCCGCCACAGTTATTTTATAATATACATATTGATATATATATATATATATATATATATATATATATATATATATATATATATATATATATATATATATATATGCAAGATCTCTTCTCTGGTCCAGCGAAGTAACTCTTCACCCTCCTTTTTATATATAGTCCACTCGACGTAAGCCAAACGTGCTTTTCTCTGTTATTCGGCCAGTGGGGTTATTTATGTCCGATTTTATGGCCAGGAGTCAACCGTGCTCAGAACAGAGAAGTCTCTGTTGCGTGTGAAACACCTCGAACTATGGCCAGGCATAAATGGCATCCAGGTATATATATATATATATATATATATATATATATATATATTTATATATATATATATATATATATATCTCAAAATGACCTAACATTTTAATTTATTCATAAAAAGTATCATTTATTGAAAAAGTACGACTTTTTTTATTTTAGTATAAGGTACAAACATGGAGGTTATGTGTGGAGCACTATCCCATGCAGAAATTGACCGTTGGCCCTGGGACGGGCCTTCACAGTTAGCCTTTTTAGAATATTGGGCCGTGAGTATTTACCAATGAGGTGCCTTTGTAGAAATGATAAGAACGGCCCGATATCGGCCAACAGAGCCAACAATTATTGGGCCAATGATTTAATTCATTGTAGCGCCAATGTTGGTGATTGCACTTGGCCCTATGTGGGCCCTCTTAAAGGGCCTATGTAGAAATTGACCACTGGCTCTATGATGGGCCTTCACAGTTGGTCTATCTAGAAGATAGTCTATCTAGAATATTGGGCCGTGAGTTTGTTTGGGTTTGTTTGGGTGCGTGATAAATATTCAACCTATATCGGGCCAAGTTTGGCCCGAAATTGGTCCTTATGGATACATATTTCATGGAATAACATTAAAATAAATTGTGATTTGCGGATATGACAGGTTTCAAAATTGGCATATTTTACTTACTTATGTTGGTTATTCACAAATGCCAATAATAGGCGAAGACTTGATTACAAAAACTGATCTACAAAATATAGACGATTAATATATGACGTGCCAGTTATTTGCCTATTCTGGCACAATATACAGATAGTGAATAACCCAAGGCTTAAATAAAATAGAAGCAGGGATGGTCTGACCCACTTAGCCAATAAAGGGCTTAGATTAATTAAATGTAATTTCCAGTATTTTAGCATTGCCAGTTTTAAAATTGGCAAATCTCGATGAACTATCACGGCTGTTTATTGGTTTTCAAAGATGGGACAGGATAATCTTTAGTAATGGGCCGATATTGTGCCGGTTCTCAATTTATGACGGGACAATAATGGGCCAATGTAATTGCTTGTATTTTAGCATTACCAGTTTTTAAATTGGCAAATATAGTTCAACCATCGCGGCTATTTATTGGTTTTAAACGATGGGCCGATATTGTGCCGGTTCTCAATTTATAACGGAACAATATTGGGCCAATGGAATCATCAGTATTTTAGTATCCCTAGTTTTTAAATTGGCAAATTTAGTTTAACTATCACGGCTATTTATTAGTTTTTAAAGATGGGCCAGGACAGGCTTTTGGGATGGGCCGATATTGTGCCAGTTTTCAGTTTGGAGCGGAACAGTAATGGGCCAATATTATTTCTCTTTTGTTGGCTTATACGATGGTCCTAATATTGGCCTGATCGTAACATTGGGCAACTCATGGCAACCTCTATATGGGATATCCGATAAATGGCTCCCTCGCCCAGGATTGGGCATATTCGAATTTTTTTTTATTCGTGAATAATAAAGAAACGTATTCAAAATTCGTTCCGAAAATGAATAAAGGATTCTACTGGATTCAGTATTCATTCCGAAAATGAATAATGAATCCAACTCAATTCAGTATTCATTCCGAAAATGAATAATGAATCCTACTAGATTCAGTATTCATTTCAAAATGAATAATGAATCCTACTGGATTCAGTATTTATTTCAAAATGGATAATGAATCCAACTGAATTCAGTATTCATTTCAAAATGAATAATGAATCGAACTGAATTCAGTATTCATTTCAACATAAGTAATAAATCCAACTCGATTCAGTATTCATTCCGTATTCGAATATCATCAAATTGAATATTCTGGAAAAATGGACAATGGAAATGGGATAAATATAATGTCCCATTTCTACCCCCATTTCTTCAGCTACTAGATAATAAGAGCGCGATTTCCCTTGGGTAAATATAATGTAATCGGACGATAATGTTTCAATAGAATAAACATGTTTCTTGTCAATTTTTCCAGATTATTCAATTTGATGATATCCGAATACGGAATGAATACTGAACCGAATTGGATTCATTACTTATGTTGAAATGAATACTGAATTCAGTTGGATTCATTATTCATTTTAGAATGAATACTGAATCCAACTGGATTCATTATTCATTTTGAAATGAATACTGAATCCAGTAGGATTCATTATTCATTTTCGGAACGAATACTGAATCGAGGTGGATTCATTATCGAAGAAAAATGAATATCCATCTGACATGAATTCGGTATCATTTTCCTACTTGAATACTTTTAGTATTCGAGTATGCCCATCTCTGCTTTCGCCCCTGTTTGCAAACGTTTACTCTTTTGATGACATTTTTAATGATATTTTGGCATAAGGACGCGGTCACACTGGCGAGCTATTAACCAGGGTTGCGAAATTTGTAGTGAAAACGTATTGCATTATTCGGTACGTTTTTAATGGGTAATGAAAAAATATTTCATTGCCCATTGCATTACATTCAGTAATGTCAAAAAATTCCACTACTCATTACATTATATTTTGTAATGTAAACAATTTCCGTTATTCATTACATTGGATTTTGTAATGTATGAAATATCCATTCCTCATTACATTCTATTTTGTAATGTGAAACATTTTCATTACAAAATGCAATGTAATGGGTGAGGGAATTTTTGCCATTACAAAGTATAAGGTAGTGAGCACTGGAATTTGTACACATTACTAATGTAATGTAAAAAATCTCCATTGCTCATTACACGGTAAAATGGAATATTATTCGTTTCCCATCGGGTCAGATCGACCCAGTGCAAATACTGCCCCTAATGGGACACGAATAATAATCCTCATTACATTGTAATGAGTAATGGAATTTGTTCACATTGCATTGCATTAGGTACGTGAAAAAATTCCATTTCTCATTATCTTATATTTTTTATGTAAAAAAAAATCCATTGCTTATTACATTACATTTTGTAATGCAAAATATTTCCATTGCTCATTACATTACATTTTGTAATGTAAAATATTTCCAGTACTCATTACATTGGACTCACAGTGGAAAATATTTCACATTACAAAATGTAATGTAATTAGCAATGAATTTTTTTTTACATTACAAGATTTAAGGGGCTATACCAGTGTAACACTTTTAAAAAATGGATTTTTTTTGCCTTTCTCGACAGTTTATACTTTCTAGAATATCATTATCATTTATATCAATATCATTTTATCTTGCGAAAATCGATAGTTAAATCTTTAAACGCGTTTTTCTCGAAATGAGATTTTTAAAATTTGCTGACATTGTAACTCAAAGAGCAATTATCCGATTGACTTGAAATTTGAACTGAGTACTCTTGAATATAAGTACTCCACAATGACGTGGAATATTTTTTATTGGATGAAAATTGACGATTTGGCATTGAAAAAAACGACCATTTTATAGGGGAGAAAACAGAATTTTTTTTATAACTACGCTATTTTGTTAGATTTTGATATTTTTCGAAAATCCTCTGCCATTATACAGGAAATGTCTTCCAGTTTAACGACATTTTTTCCTTTTTCGGTTTCAGCTACTCAATCGGCCGGAATCATGTGAGCAGTGGAGGAACTTTTTTTTGACGCCTCCGAAGACAGCGCATCCCATGTAGAGGTTGCCATGAGTTGCCCAATGTTACGATCAGGCCAATATTGGGACCATCGTATAAGCCAACAAAAGAGAAATAATATTCGCCCATTACTGTTCCGCTCCAAACTGAAAACTGGCACAATATTGGCCCATCCCAAAAGCCTGTCCTGGCCCATCTTTAAAAACTAATAAATAGCCGTGACAGTTAAAGTAAATTTGCCAATTTAAAAACTAGCGATACTAAAATACTGATAATTCCATTGGCCCAATATTGTTCCGTTATAAATTGAAAACCGGCACAATATCGGCCCATCATTTAAAACCAATAAATAGCCGTGATGGTTGAACTATATTTGCCAATTTAAAAACTGGTAATGCTAAAATACAAGCATTTACATTGGCCCATTATTGTCCCGTCATAAATTGAGAACCGGCACAATATCGGCCCATTACTATAGATTATCCTGGCCCATCTTTCAAAACCAATAAACAGCCGTGATAGTTCATCGAAATTTGCCAATTTTAAAACTGGCAATGCTAAAATACTGGAAATTACATTTAATTAATCTAAGCCCTTTATTGGCTAAGTGGGTCAGACCATACCTGCTTTTATTTTATTTGAGCCTTGGGTTACTCACTATCTGTATATTGTGCCAGAATAGGCAAATAACTGGCACGTCATATATTAATCGTCTATATTTTGTAGTTTAGTTTTTGTAATCAAGTCTTGGCCTATTATTGGCATTTGTGAATAACCCACATAAGTAAGTAAAATATGCCAATTTTGAAACCTGTCATATACGCAAATCACAATTTATTTTAAGGTTATTCCATGAAATATGTATCGTTAAGGACCAATTTCGGGCCAATCTTGGCCCGATATAGGTTGAATATTTATTACGCACCTAAACAAACCCAAACAAACTCATGGCCCAATATTCTAGATAGACTAACTTCTAGATAGACCAACTGTGAAGGCCCATCATAGAGCCAGTGGTCAATTTCTACATAGGCCCTTTAAGAGGGCCCATATAGAGCAAAGTGCAATCACCAACATTGGCGCTACAATGAATTAAATCATTGGCCCAATAATTGTTGGCTCTGTTGGCCGATATCGGGCCGTTCTTATCATTTCTACAAAGGCACCTCATTGGTAAATACTCACGGCCCAATATTCTAGAAAGGCTAACTGTGAAGACCCGTCCCAGGGCCAACGGTCAATCTCTACATGGGATAAGTCGCTTGGGTCTCAATATTTTTCTATCAAAAAATTATGTAATATAGGTTAAATATAGCCAAATATATTCTTATCTTTCCGAAACGTTTAATTGAGTACTTTTCTTCCAAAAAATTCCCGAAAATCACCCGAATTTTCAGCGTTCACACTGGTATAGCCCCTTAATCTACACACACGCAGTTCTGGTAACGCCACCCGTTGGCAAACAGCGAGATCTTTTTCAACGTCCTCATTCATATAAATATGATATATACACGATAATAATGATAAACATCCACGATTTTTAATCTCTCTTGAGCAACTCTCACGAACCATTGCCCAGACACAAGCCGATCTCTTACCGATCGTGTGACGATCGATCAGCGAAATCGCTCCTCCTCTCGGAACTCTGGAAATCAATACGTTACAGTTTGTTTTCTTTCAGTTTTCCTCCTTTAGTGCAATTTTCGTCGCATTTTTCCTGTGGCATGAGAATTCGAAGAAGGGAAATAATTTAATTGTCGGAGTATTTCGTTACGAGGTTTCAGATGCCCTTTTTATGAGCCTTTTTACATCTCGCTTTTCGCAGGCCTGCACACGCGAACGCGCACATTGAGTCATTAACACTCGGGTGCTTCAAAGCGAAAGAGGGAAGAGAGAGAGAGAGAGAGAGAGAGAGAGAGAGAGAGAGAGAGGAGAAAGAGGAAAAAAGGTCGAAACATTGAGGGAAATCTTCCGGGGCCGCGAGGATGATGGAGTCAATTTATACTGGAGATGTTCCAGAGGGATGCATAGCGAGCACGTGTGGAATCCGAAGAAGCGCCGCTAATAGTCGCCTAAGCGATACGAAGCCTGTTCCTATACGTCAACCCGTCACCCCCACGTGTATATATATATATATATATATATATATATATATATATATATATATATATATACATATATATATATATATATACACGCGTGGGGATATATATATATATATATATTGTGTGTGTGTGTGTGTGTGTGTGTGTGTGTGTGTGTATGTATATTTACAGGGTGTCCTGTTATGAATGGATAATCCGGCAATTGTCGATAGGTCAAATCATCCCCTACCAGGGTTGGGCATATTCGAATGTTTTTTTATTCATGAATAATAAAGAAACGTATTCAAAATTCGTTCTGAAAATGGATAAAGAATTCTACTGGATTCAGTATTTATTCCGAAAATGAATAATGAATCCAACTCAATTCAGTATTCATTCCGAAAATGAATAATGAATCCTACTAGATTCAGTATTCATTTCAAAATCAATAATGAATCCTACTGGATTCAGCATTCATTTCAAAATGAATAATGAAGCCAACTGAATTCAGTATTCATTTCAAAATGAATAATGAATCCAACTGAATGCAGTATTCATTTCAACATAAGTAATAAATCCAACTCGATTCAGTATTCATTCCGTATTCGAATATCATCAAATTGAATAATCTGGAAAAATGGACAATGGAAATGGGATAAATATAATGTCCCATTTCTACCCCCATTTATTCAGTTACTGCGCGATTTCCCTTGGGTAAATATAATGTAATCGGACGATAATGTTTCAATAGAATAAACATGTTTTTTGTCAATTTTTCCAGATTATTCAATTCGATGATATCCGAATACGGAATGAATACTGAACCGAATTGGATTCATTACTTATGTTGAAATGAATACTGAATTCAGATGGATTCATTATTCATTTTAGAACGAATACTGAATCCAACTGGATTCATTATTTATTCTCAGACCGAATACTGAATCGAGGTGGATTCAATATCGAAAAAAAATGAATATCCATCTGACATGTATTCGGTATTATTTTCCTACTCGAATACCTTTAGTATTCGAGTATGCCCATCTCTGTCCCGTACTATATACTGGAATTTCAGTTTAGTAAAAGTCCCATGATTTTCGAGATTTTGGGCTGTCATTTTTTGAAAAAAATCATCTGCTTTTGGTTTTTCGCTTGTCATTTCTACAAATGATACGAATCGACAAGAACTAAGCAACTTTTTTAAGTAATTGGCACGATGTGCGTAGTACATTTTTTTTACACCGCAGGCTATCAAAGTCAGATGTTCGAATTGGTTTGTATGAAAATTCTGCATAAGGTCTTTTTTCATCATGTTTCCTTGACATTTGAGGTTGAAAAGAAGACTTTTCTAGATGAAACAAATAAGCAAGATTATTTTTTTTTACCAGGTCCAAAAAGTTACCATTTGTAGAAATGGCATGCCAAAAACCAAAAGCAGATGATTTTTACGTCGAAAAGCGTGGGCCTTTACTAAACTGAAATTCCAGCATATAGTAGGCCATGATCTGACCTATCGACGGTTGCAGGATTATCCATTCGTAACAGTGATGTTTATAGGTCACAAGAATGTGATTCATCGTCCCTCCCACTCCCAGTACCATGTTTTGTCAAACTTTAACAAATATTACGATGTTCAATCAAAACCGCTTAGTAAACATACCAAATTTTAACATTCTATGTTCAATATTTTTCGCATAAAAAATTGGTGAAAAATCGAACATTTGTTGGCCCAACATAGTAGAAACCTCCCTCAAGCTACACTATACCGCATTTGCCGAGGGTACACTGAGGGAAAAGTCTATGGTATTTACAACGAACGCTCATGGTAAAAGAGGCGATAGTAAAATTGGTTATAATTTATTGATATCGCAATCATAATATAGTTAAGGCTGGATATACATTTACAACGATCAAAAAACCGATTTCTTTTTTTTTCTTTAAACGATAGAACTATATATGTAGAATATTTTCCTCAAGTTTCAAAGCGAAATTCGGGCGGGCGTGAACTTCAATAGCGTTTTTCTCAAAACTGCATTATCGAAATAGGCGTGCAGGATTGATCAAAAACTATTATCCGATTGAGTTGAAACTTGGTAAAAATATTGATAATATTGGTATCTTCTACTTGACGAGAATTGATTTTGAAAAATTGGAAAAAAAAGACTAGTTTTTTAATCCACGTTTTACGGAAATGTTGTGTGAAATGTTGACTTTTTTTTGTAAATGCGTGGCATTTTCTTAAATTTGCATTTTCTTTATTTTAATTACCGTCACATAGAAACTATATATATATATATATATATATATATATTCATATATATATATATAT
>OY723387.1:4992232-4994732 GCA_963210295.1 Ophion ellenae | reverse complement strand
TTAACACTCATACGCAGAATATGAACGAAGAAAAAGTGAGAAATGTTGAAAAACGATTAAGTGGTACGCTTTGAAACAAAAAGACGGAATTTTCCGAAGAAAATGGCTAGATTTTGCAATCAAAGTACTTTATTTTCACTTTCAAACGCATTTAGGGTCATGTTTAGATGATAAGGTTAGAAACATTTACACCAAATTTCATCAGAATCGGGAAGATTAGTGTTCTAGCTATACGTGACGCCAGTTTTACAAATGCAGTTTAGAAGACCGTGCCATTTTTGAAGATTAATATTTTTTTAAATACCTTGTAACAGTCAAAAGTAGTCATGAAACAGAACCTAAGTCTCAAAAATGGTGAAGAAATATATCCATTTAAAAAAACATCATTCAAAAAAATCCTCTCCTAAAGGTATCTCCCCCCTTAATTAATAGAGCAACACGTGATTTTTTTGCCAGAAAATGATGGTGCATAACTTACCGCAAATGTGACTTATTCGGCACAAAACTTGCCATTATAAAGACAATTAAAATAGATGACGTTTAGGCGGAAGACCACTATGACGACCCGAAGAAATTGTTTTTCTCGCATTTTCTCAAAGTATAGGTACATATTCGAGAATATGTGAAAAAAAATTATACGTACCTTATCCTTCAAACGCGTTTTTCTCGATACACTATTTTCAAGTCCGTGGACATGATATCTCGAAAACCACTCGATGGATTGTTTCCAAACTCACAAGAGACACGATCAGAAACATCTAAAGGTCGTTGACGATCTCACTTTTTTCAAATCGATCTTCATTTTTTAATAGCTACGTGCAAAATGGCGACTTTTTTTCATAGACTTTGTCTGCTCGAGTTACAATTCGTGGCCACGTTGTTAAAAAAATAATTTAAAAAAATCGACGATCGTCAACGACTCCTATTTATTATTAACTTGAATAGCCCGTTTGGTTTTTTCAGTTCGGACGGACCGTTCAAGCTGAAGAGTGTCCACCGCCAAACGTCGCGAAAAAAAAATTCCTCATCTGTCGGCGGCCATGTTTGTGTTGCTTTCCAGTATTTTTCGGTGATTTTTTTTTCAAAGGTTCTCAATATATGTACCTTTGTGCTACAATTATCTGACAATTTTTTCGGCAAATTTTTCACTTTTCAAAAATTTGCCTCAAAAATCGTCAGATAGTTGTTAATTACAAATAAACTATGCAATATAAAAAAAATCCTACGTACTCCCATAGACAATGTATTTTTCAAGATATATTCAATATTTCAAGTGAATCGGTTGTAAATTGTCTGAGTTATGTTTCCGGCCAACTAAAAAAAAGCAGTTTTGAGATAAACGCTGTACAGCCGCCATTTTGAAATTAATCGCTTCAGAAAAGTTATTGTACACAGTCATTGATATGTATGATAAACACCCTTTTTGTAATCGCGATTTATTTTGTAGTTTTTCTGAAAAAAAAAATTCCCAAAAAGTCGGTTTTTTCGACCTCTAGAATGGCCTTAATGCTTTTTTACATATCGTGCGTGTATAAATTTTTTTAACGTTGATTGAGAACCCCGGACACGTGGGTGGAGCCTTCCATCGAGGCACACGTAATATCCCCCTCCTGACGTATCCACCGCCCTTTCTCCTTGATCGCCAGGCCATTTGTTTTTTCTTTACAATTTTCGACATCACATTCTTGAATTTATCTGTGCACAACAAACGTAGAATTTATACAACTCGAAACGACGCGCTTTTAGCACACAGCCCACGATTCATTCAGCTGTACGTCGCGGGCCTGCACAATAGATATACGATACACTTTATTTACGTTGAGACTAATCGATCGCAATAAAACAACGTTCTCCAATCGCGACCGGCAGTCAATGGCGATTTTTTTCTCCGAACTTTGTTTCTCGCGATCGTTGAATTTTCGCCATCGGAATGTATATGTATTTCTTTTTGCTTTTTTCAAAGTTGTTTTTGATTCGGGTGTTTTATTTCGTACGTTTTCTTTGGCAAGGAACGACCAAGTGGAAGTGAATTTCGAAATGTTTTCATCCGATGCTGGATTTTATTGTCGAATCACTTATTCGCGGTCATGGGTCGTACTCAATTTTTTCTTTATTTCAGTTCGTTTTCTGAGGGAGGACACCACCGTGACGTGCTGACAAAGGGTCTTTTGCCGATTTTTTTTTGGTCTACTAGATTGTTTATTTGGGATTTGGGAAAAATGTATGTTGTTCAACATACATTGAACTTGTTTCGTGTAAATTTTGGTTTGAGAAAATAAAAACACTGACGTTATTGGGGTATGATGAAACCTCTGTATAAAATATGTGGTCCAACGGCCGGACCGATAACTTGACAATGGTTGGACTGCAAAATAATAATATTTGATAATCTCGATAAATTTGATTCTCGTTATATGTAGGCGTTTTCGAAAGAAAAACATCGCGGAATGGCGGGGATAGAAAGAAAGTGTAATTTTGACGAATTTTTTTACTTGTGTTA
>OY723387.1:4942232-4987232 GCA_963210295.1 Ophion ellenae | reverse complement strand
CTACTGTTCACAGTTTCACACTGCGAAAATTTATCGATCGCTCAGCATGAACTCAATAGTCCTACAGTTCTTTGTGTGAAACGTGGCGTGCACTTTTTAGAGTTTCACGTAGCAAATATCGAAGTTTTTGCACCGAGAGGCGCTATTGATGTGAGACACAGTACATTTTGATGGGATTTCCATCAAAATTTACAGGATTTTTTTTTCCGTGAAGCTATGAACATTCCGTCGGTCCGTAGAAGACGTACACTATGGGCCTGGTATCGATGATTTCATGTTAGTTGACAAATTTCATGATTTATTCATTCCCAAATTTTCAAACGCATTTTTCTCAAAACCGAGTTTTTCAAATCGGTACCCGAAATTTCTCGAAAACCAATGAACCGATTGCCTTGAGGTTTTTTTGTGGTTATTCTATACACCATTATCTAGTACTTCTTATAGGATATTTTTTCCGTTACTTAGTTTTTGTTTTATAGGAAAAATAATAACTTATTTTTGGCCCAAAAATCACTATTTATGTTCAAACGTCCGCCATTTTGTCATAAATCGATATTTTCAAAATCGGCTATGACAAGTACTAGATTATGGTATCTAATTTAATAATCTTTTTGGTTTTTTTCAGATGATTTTTGAAGAAACGCCTGTGGGTACCGTATACACAGATTTTCTTACGACGCTCCACGGTGGTTCCAAACGCCGAAAAGCTGGCAAAAAATAGGGAAAATCGCGTTACTAAATATAGGACTTTTTTGTGTGCCATATGTTAGGTTGGTACCTGTACTTTAAGAACGCAGCATTACGAATGCCAATAATACACACTTGTTGGCAGCGTGGCGTCGTGAAGTTAAGGTTAAATTTCGTGAATGTCACGTGTTTTCTGACTTAAACATTTAATTTAGACAAGTTAGTGTTAATTATTCATGGTGAAGTGAATTGTTTCGAAGAGAGGGATATCTGAGGTTAGTAAAATACGTTTTGTTTGAAATTTTAAGTGCTTGTACATTGTTTATATATTATTGTTTGTAAATCACAAAATTTCGTCATTTTTATGCGACTTTTACTTTCTCATTTTCTCGAAAGTCCCGCTAGATCCCGGGCTGAAATTAATTGCATATGGTAAGGGCATCATAGCACTAAATTATGACGCCAATAACTTTTTCCCGAATTTGCCCGAAATTGAGAAAATGCAATTTGAAAATTTACTTAAAAAAATGGCTAAAAATATGATTTTTACGTTATATGAAGCCCAATATCGTCAAAAAAAATTTGTTTAAGTTATTTAATGTTGAGTATACATACTACCAATGATTTTGACATTATAAACAATGAATTTGTTATAAACAATAAATTATTTTCTTCAAAAAACTTAATTAAATTTTTTTTTCCAAGTTGATTAAATGTCAAATTCTGATTCAGCGACGTCGAAAACCCCTTAATCAACAGGTTTTATCATTTACAATTATAATCATTTTTTTTTGGTCCGCCATCTTGTTTTTGACTTTGTTTTGCATTTTTTTATGAAACTGATGTCAAATTTCGATTTGGCGATCTCAAAAACTCCTTATAACATCATTTTTTATTGTTTAAAGTTGATATAAAATTTTTTTTGGTCCGCCATCTTGTTTTTGACTTTTTGACTCATTTTTTTCGAAAAAATAACATCAGATTCGGATTCAGCGACCCCCAAAACCTATATATACCCACCACCATCCGTTTTTTCGATGATTTCGATTTTTGGCCACCTTTTCGGCGTTTGGAACCACTGTGCGCTCCAAGGATCATACAATAACCTTGTATATTTTTGATATTTTTGAATGAAGAAAATTAAACATATTTTTGAATGTATATACTCTTGGATAATTAAAACCCCAATCCGAAATTTCAAATAGTTTTCCTTAAAAAAATTCACAAAAATGACCTTTTTCCGGCTCCTAGGTGTGTATCTCCCCTTAATGTATTTTTTTTATTTTCGTTTAAAATTTAAAAAACAATTTATGAAAAAAAAAACACTACGAATTAATTCCAAGTCCTAATAATATAGTAAGTTTTCACAAAATGGATATTCCCTGATACTATCGAAAATGTACTTCCCCAAGATTTTAATAGTGAACTGAAATTTATTAGTACAGTCGTGCTGTATATTGGAATCGGAAAAAAATAGAAGAAGGCTAGTTCTTTGACAGGTGATTTTGTAGGTGCCACGGGTGCTCAAACCAAGTTTGCCTAAAAATCGGGGTGTAGGGTTCTTTTTTAGGGGATGAAAGGAGATGCGGTTGGATTAATGCCAAACTACAACTCCTACGAGGTCGGCGCCGTGAGACAAAATGGTCAGAAAAATCCGGCCTTTAGTTTTGTCCACAGCGCCGAAGTCGTGGAAGTTCATTTTGGGGGTGAAAAAGTGGGGTGAAATTTTGAAAAATCAGTTTTGATTCAATAACTCTTTAGCAAAAAATCGTACACTTTTTGTTCAAATGGGAAAGTTGTAGCCCTTGAAAAGACGCGTCGATCGACTCTTCGATCAGCCCTCTCCAATAATACCTTCACCCCTAAAAGAATTGTTGAATAATTAACAAAAAAATCGTTTATTGAATAACTAAAAAACAATCGATTTTTCAGGGATGGTTTAAATGTACGAAATGTAGAGAATAATTTTCTCTATATTTTCGTTCCTATGGACAACCCTAGAATTTTGCTTTTTCGAACCCCTCTCAGGGGTTGAAAATTCAAAATGAAATTCTGGGAAAACGATTGACCGAAACTAAAGACACACGAGTTTGGCTCTGTGGACAAAAATGTAGCTGTGGGTTCAACCTACAAATTCTTCCACGGCGGGAAATTCGTGCGGTCAATAGTTTTCCCAGAATTTCATTTTGAATGTTCAACCTCCGATAGGGGTTGGAAAATGAAAATTCAAAGGTGGTCCATAGCAACGAAAATATGGAGAAAATTATCCTCTACATTTCGTACATTTGAACAATACCCGAAAAACCGATTGTTTTTGAGTTATTCAATAAACCATTTTTTGGTTCATTCTTCAACAATTCTTTCGGGGGTGAAGATATTATTGGAGAGTGATGATGAAATATTCGATCGACGCGTCTTTTCAAGGGCTACAACGTTCCCATTTGCACAAAAAGTGTACGATTTTTTTCTAAAGAGTTATTGAATGAAAACTGATTTTTCAAAACTTCACCCCACTTTTTCACCCCCAAAATGAACTTCCACGACTTCGGCGCTGTGGACAAAACTAAAGGCCGGATTTGTCTGAACATTTTGTCTCACGGCGCCGACCTCGCAGGGGTTGTAGTTTGGCATTAATCCACCCCCATCTCCTTTCATCCCCTAAAAAAGAACCCTACGCCCCGATTTTTAGGCAAACTTGGGTTTAACACCCGCGGCACCTACAAAATCATGCAACCCAAACAAACTGGAGTTCGACCTCGATGATTTTTTATGATAATTCGCCATTCCCTGATCTTCTGTAATGATTTATTTCGAAGAAAATATTTCGCCTTATCGGAGCCGAACCTGGAACCCAACTGCCTACCTTCTACCTATCCTACGCACGCTGCCACTACGCTACCGAGTACTTTTGGCATCTTGAGCACAGATATGGCATAAGAGACAAAAGTAATTCCGGCTGTACTTCCGAATGGCTGTTACCTGCGATTTAGGTGACATTTTGCAAAGATCTTTTTTTTTAATAATATAAGTCACTGTTTAAAATGATTTTTGGCGCGTCGCAATAATTTTGTGTAATATAATAGTGATTTATACCATATTGTATGATACGACCTGCTAAATTGCATAGTAATGTGTGTCCTACAAGAGCAGAAGGTGAACTACAAGGAGTGTTGAACTGATATCCTATTTTTGCAATGCAACAAACATACTATGTAACAGTTTGTGAAACATGCGTAGTTCTTAAAACTATTAAGGCGGTCCTCTAGTTTCTCGGGTCGAAAAAATCGATTTTTTTTCTCATAAATCACATCTACCCATGTAGAGATTGACCGTTGGGCCTGGGACGGGCCTTCACAGTTAGCCTTTCTAGAATATTGGGCCGTGAGTATTTACCAATGAGGTGCCTTTGTAGAAATGATAAGAACGGCCCGATATCGGCCAACAGAGCCAACAATTATTGGGCCAATGATTTAATTCATTGTAGCGGCAATGTTGGTAATTGCACTTGGCCCTATGTGGGACCTCTTAAAGGGCCTATGTAGAAATTGACCACTGGCTCTATGATGGGCCTTCACAGTTGGTCTATCTAGAAGTTAGTCTATCTAGAATATTGGGCCGGAGTTTGTTTGGGTTTGCTTGAGTGCGTGATAAATATTCAACCTATATCGGGCCAAGATTGGCCCGAGATTGGTCCTTATGGATACATATTTCATGGAATAACCTTGAAATAAATTGTGATTTGCGTATATGACAGGTTTCAAGATTGGCATTTTTACTTACTTATGTTGGTTATTTACAAATGCCAATAATAGGCCAAAACTTGATTACAAAAACTAAACTACCAAATATAGACGATTAATATATGACGTGCCAGTTATTTGCCTATTTTGGCACAATATACAGATAATGAATAACCCAAGGCTTAAATAAAATAAAAGCAGGTATGGTCTGACCCACTTAGCCAATAAAGGGCTTAGATTAATTAAATGTAATTTCCAGTATTTTAGCATTGCCAGTTTTTAAATTGGCAAATTTCGATGAACTATCACGGCTGTTTATCGGTTTCGAAAGATGGGCCAGGATAATCTTTAGTAATGGGCCGATATTGTGCCGGTTCTCAATTTATGACGGGACAATAATGGGCCAATGTAATTGCTTGTATTTTAGCACTACCAGTTTTTAAATTGGCAAATATAGTTCAACCATCACGGCTATTTATTGGTTTTAAACGATGGGCCGATATTGTGCCGGTTTTCAATTTATAACGGAACAATATTGGGCCAATGGAATTGTCAGTATTTTAGTATCGCCAGTTTTTAAATTGGCAAATTTAGTTTAACTATCACGGCTGTTTATTAGTTTTCAAAGATGGGCCAGGACAGGCTTTAGGGATGGGCCGATATTGTGCCAGTTTTCAGTTTAGAGCGAAACAGTAATGGGCCAATATTATTTCTCTTTTGTTGGCTTATACGATGGTCCCAATATTGGCCTGATCGTAACATTGGGCAACTCATGGCAACCTCTATATGGGTACAACATGTGTAGAAAATGTGTGCCAAAGGATTTTTCGATATTCGAAGTGGTTCACAAGTTACGGCCCTGGAACGGAGCAGGTATACGGAGCAGGTATACTTTCAAACGCGTTTTTCTCGAAACACCATTTTTCGAAACGGTGACCACGATATTTCATAAACTACTGCACCGATCTTGTTCAAATTTATACAGCATCTTCAATATGTTATAAGCCAGCGATTGAACTAGGATTATCATGATTGCTTCGATAGTTTTTTTTGTACGAGCGAAAAACTTAAGAAAAAATGAGTAAAAAATAGAATGTAATTTTCAAAAGTGTATAAAAAAGTCAATTTTTGTGATTTAGAATTCACTCTAGTTCAATCGCTAGTCTTAAATATGAAGATTAAAATGCCGTTTGGTTTTTTGATTTCAGATAAGCAGAACAGCCGCAATCTTGGTCACCGTCAAGCACCTCTTTTACTTGATGTCTTCCTGTCGGCCACTATAACTTTTATTCTATTATATATTTTGACTTCAAAAAATTTGTAAAGCTTATTTAAATGTTAATAAAGATTATGCAAAAACAATGAGATTGATTATTTCGATGCTTTGCCCGTAAAAAATTATTGAAAAAGCCGTAAAAAAACAGCCGAGAAACTAGAGGACCGCCTTGAGCTGCGGTTGCTCGAACTGCAAATGATTTGCGTCTTCGCTATAAGTAAACTTTACTATAATTTTTTTCGAATAGTCACTTTTCATAAGGTCTTATAACAAATTATACTCGAAAAACGTTAACGTTAAGCATAAGAATTGGACAAACTTGAAAAGAATAGTAGAAGTTTGACTGAAGAAAACCTAACGTACAGTATACAACATTGGTATTTGTACTTCGATTTTGTTACGGCACTGAATTAAGGAGTGAGATGCAGTAGGAATTTTCAAAAAATTTATTACTCAAAAACTATGAACTTTAGCAAAGTTTTATAAAGAATACTTTCGTTTTAAAATTGCCCAAAATATTTTTAAATAAATAATTCATCCCGAAAAACTTTAATTTTTCGAAAAATTGTTTTAACAATTGGCTATAAACAATTGCATGCTCGACTTTTCGGCAAAAAATTGTGATATTCGGATTCAGCGGATCAAAATCCATAAAAAAGTTTAGCTTTATCCATCGAGCTCAAAATTTTACGAACGTATAATACCGTATCCACATCGAAAAACTTTAAACGCGTTTTTCTCGAAACTATGTTTTTCAAGTCGGTGATCGCTATAATTAAAAAACCACTCGATGGATTTCGATAAAATTTAATGTGCTTATTGATAGCATTGAAAACTCGTCCTTAATCGAAGGATTTTCAATTTTGTTGAAAATTTCTATTTTTTTAACAAACGAGCGATTTTTCGGTCGAAAATCGATAGTTATCCGTTGGAAGCCGGCATTTTGTTAATTTTGGAAAAAAAAGCTTCGGTTAAGGACTAGATTTATTATTAAACTAAGGATTTTTTTCGGGTTTCTCATTTTAGATGATCCAGTAAAATTTTATGATGGTCAGCGCAAAGTATTACATGCCGGAGGGGTCCGACAAAGATGGCGATGTTTTTAAAAATAATAAATATTTTTTTTGAAAATTTGTACAAGTCAAGTTGAAATATAACATAAAAAGTCTGTGTAACCACTTTTGTAAAACGAACTTAATTACTATAAAAAAAAATATTGAAAATGCTCGTTTTTTGACCCCTCTGACTGCATCTCACCCCTTAACTAAACTGAAATTCGAGCATATAGTAGGACATGATGTGACCTATCGACAGTTGCAGGACTATACATTCATTATAGGGCACCCTGCATGTATATATATATATTAGGGTGATTCGTTTCAGGGTAACTTTTTTTGACCCATCGTGCCCAAAAGCCTTTAGTTGGTACCCAAAAAACGAAGTTTCGTGAAAGGAGGGTGTTGTCAAAAAATATTTAGAAGTCGCGAATCAAAATTGAAGGTTTACCATTTGATTAACATTGAAAAAAATGTTTTTCTCATTATTAGCGTTACCATTCCGCGAATTTTGATATCGCGATGTTTTCCAAGTGGGTTCTCATAGGAAATATGATACTCCACAATAAAGTTCATTGAGCCATGTCCGTAAATTCAACCGTTTCAGCGGTATCATTATTTCAAGTGAATATTGCATGAAAATATCTATTCAAACGGCTGTAACGCCTAAGCTGTTAGATATATCGAAAAAAATTCAAATGAGAACCTTGCAGAGAAAGTAATTTGCTACAAAAAAGTCTTATAAGCCGAGCCCGTAAATTCAACTCTTTCTCAGCTATAGGTGGATGAAGTAAAATAAACAGATTTTTTTTTGTTTAAAAAAAAATCTATTTATTTTCCTATATTTCTATTATCTAAATTTACTATATTTCTATTACTATATTGTCTATTTATAAATAGATTTTTTTTAAACAAACACAATCTATTTATTTTACTTCATCGATCTATAGCTGAGAAAGAGTTGAATTTACGGGCTCGGCTTATAAGACGTTTTTGTAGAAAATTACTTTCTCTACAATGTTCTCATCTGAATTTTTTTCGATATATCTAATAGCTTAGGCGTTACAGCCGTTTGAATGGATATTTTCGCACAATATTCACTTGAAACAATGATACCCTGAAACTGTTGAATTTACGGCCGTGGCTCAATGAACTTTATTGTGGAGTATCATATTTCCTATGAGAACCCACTTGGAAAATATCGCGATATCAAAATTCGCGAAATGGTAACACTAATAATGAGAAAAGTATTTTTTTCAATGTTAATCAAATGGGAAGCCTTCAATTTTGATTGGCGACCCCTAAAAATTTTTTGACAACACCCCCCTTTCTCGAAAGTTCGTTTTTGGGTACCAACTGAAGGTTTTCGGGCACGATGGGTAAAAAAAAAAAGTTGCCCTGAAACAAATCATATATATATATATATATATATATATATATATATATATATATATATATATATATATATATATATATATATATATATATATTGAGAAAGAGCAATCTGAAGCAGGAAAAGCGAAACTTACTCTCCGGCCAATAAGTGCATCTTCCGGACATCGGGTCGGCGAACATTGCGCTCTCGTGTCGTCTGCTGCAAGCGGCGAAACTACCGCCAAAAGCGGCACTCGGCATCGAGCTCGGGGAACTCGTCGTCCCGCCTGAAACATCCAGATAATTCCCTTGAAACGCTTTGGCCGAACGTCGAATTATTTTTTCACGCTTGAACCACAGTTGCTCTCTTTTAAGAATTTTCGAACTCACAGAGGGACGTTCCGAGCTGGCCGTAACCGTTCATCGTCGGTATTTGCATCGACTGCATCGGCTGCAATTGAGGCTGCAACGGAAAATCGCCCATAAACAACGAGAATATTAAAATGGAAATATTTTCTCGCGTTCGAGGTTTTTTTTTTTTGGCACTTGGCTGCTTTTCGGTCGCTGTAATAATAATTTTTTCACAGTAATTTTTATATAATTTTTACTAAAGTTGACCTAATACAACAAAAAAGTTTTTCATAATTGCAACAATTGTAACGTTGAAGAATAATCGTGAGCTGAAAGATGCGAGATGCCATGTAGAATTTCAAATGTATATCAGATTGAAGAAAATAATATTTACATTGTAAGCATCATAAGAAACCCTAAATCAGAAACAAAAGGCCGAAAACTAAGAACATAATGGACCAATTGTGTTTTTGAACCTTTAATTAACTCCAAAATACTTTATATTTAAAAAAAACCCAACATTAAAAACGAACTACCTTGAAATAAAAATAGAAGACCTTTAATTGAGAATACACGACGAACCCAAACAAACTGAAATCGAAAACTTCAAATCGAAGATGACCTTAAATAAAAATGACAGATCTCAAATTAAAAAGACCTTGCGTTGAAAACACGAGATTTAAAATGAAAAGACAAAATACCTTAAATTAAAATGACAGACCTCAAATTTAAAATGGAAGACCTCAAAGTGAAATCGATAACCTCAAATTGGAGATTACCTTAGATTAAACCGACGGACCGCAAATGAAAAATACCTTGGATTAAAAATGACAGATTTTAAATTAAAAACAAAAGACCTCAATTTAAAAAAAACCTTACATTATAAACGCCAGACCTTACATTAAAATACCGCAAATTAAGAACCTTGGATCGAGTTAAATTGAAAACTCTAAACCTCGGATTAAATGGCCTTAACTTTAAAACAAAAGCCTCTATAATTTGAGGTCTTTTATTTTTTATATACTGTATCAAGTTTTCAAACGATGGTAATTTTATCTTGCGATCTTTGTTTGAAATAGAACAAGAGACCTCGGATAATAATGATAATCAATCTGAGGTCTTTTGTTGAAAAAAAAACAAAAAGATCTTGAGTTGAGAATGCGGGACCTCAAATTGAAAGCAACTAGATTTCGATCGAGAAACAAAAGAAAAAACGCGAAAAATGAGAGTACTCACCGCCTGGCAATGGCTGTAAGAAAGTTGCGGCTGCTGCAGACTCCAGGCACTGCAATGACCAATCGAAATAACGAAAAAAAAATAAACATCATTCGCCCAAGCTCAAAGTTGATTGATCGAAATAATTTTTGCACTCTAGCGCACGTTTTGGAGTACACGCGCATTGTTTTTTTACCGAAACTCATTATCACGCGATAGTGCAACGGACAGTGAACCGACCAGATGTATCTCGGTGACAGATGTATCTCGAAAACGGCTTGTCCGATTTTGTCCAAATTTGAATACAATATTCTTCGATAATTTTTCTCGTTCGCCGCGTGTATGCAATCAAAAAACGTCGGAAATTGCGAACGAAGAACTAATCTTCAATTAAAACGGTCGCAATTCCATCAAAAATAAAAATTTCACAAAAATCCTGCCTGGCAAACAAGAAAAACTATCGAGGAAATATTTTATCCAAATTTGGACAAAATCGGCAAAGCCGTTTTCGAGATACTTCTGCCCATGTAGAGATTGACCGTTGGCCCTGGGACGGGCCTTCACAGTATTGTGCCAATATTGGGCCGTGAGTATTTACCAATGAGGTGCCTTTGTAGAAATGATAAGAACGGCCCGATATCGGCCAACAGAGCCAACAATTATTGGGCCAATGATTTAATTCATTGTAGCGCCAATGTTGGTGATTGCACTTGGCCCTATGTGGGCCCTCTTAAAGGGCCTATGTAGAAATTGACCACTGGCTCTATGATGGGCTTTCACAGTTGGTCTACCTAGAAGTTAGTCTATCTAGAATATTGGGCCGTGAGTTTGTTTGGGTTTGTTTAGGTGCGTGATAAATATTCAACCTATATCAGGCCAAGATTGGCCCGAAATTGGTCCTTATGGATACATATTTCATGGAATAACCTTAAAATAAATTGTGATTTGCGTATATGACAGGTTTCAAAATTGGCATATTTTACTTACTTATGTTGGTTATTCACAAATGCCAATAATAGGCCAAGACTTGATTACAAAAACTGAACTACAAAATATAGACGATAAATATATGTCGTGCCAGTTATTTTTCCTATTCTGGCACAATATACAGATAGTGAATAACCCAAGGCTCAAATAAAATAAAAGCAGGTATGGTCTGACCCACTTAGCCAATAAAGGGCTTAGATTAATTAAATGTAATTTCCAGTATTTTAGCATTGCCAGTTTTTAAATTGGCAAATTTCGATGAACTGTCACGGCTGTTTATTGGTTTTGAAAGATGGGCCAGGATAATCTTTAGTAATGGGCCGATATTGTGCCGGTTCTCAATTTATGACGGGACAATAATGGGCCAATGTAATTGCTGGTATTTTAGCATTACCAGTTTTTAAATTGGCAAATATAGTTCAACCATCACGGCTATTTATTGGTTTTAAATGATGGGCCGATATTGTGCCGGTTTTCAATTTATAACGGAACAATATTGGGGGAATGGAATTATCAGTATTTTAGTATCCCTAGTTTTTAAATTGACAAATTTAGTTTAACTATCACGGCCATTTATTAGTTTTTAAAGATGGGCCAGGACAGGCTTTTGGGATGGGCCGATATTGTGCCAGTTTTCAGTTTGGAGCGGAACAGTAATGGGCCAATATTATTTCTCTTTTGTTGGCTTATACGATGGTCCCAATATTGGCCTGATCGTAACATTGGGCAACTCATGGCAACCTCTACATGGGTGGCACCGACTTTGAAAACTATAAATATACTATTAACGTATACCTAAAGTTTGATATTGTAGAATAATGATTTCTTAGTTGAAAAAATCCCTTAATACTGCTTATTTTTTGCTGTCTAAATGTATATCTCGCCTCAATATATATATATATATATATATGTATGAAATGTTCGCAGAAATAGCAACATGTACGAAAATATCACAGCTCATATTCGGCCATGTCAAATCTTAAAGCAGATCCCAAAAGATCCCATGTGACAGGTCCAAAAAAAATCGAAAAAAATGTCTCACCCCCTTTGCAAAAAATGTGTGCGTGTAATATGGACCCGGTATAGCAGAGTAATGGTGAGATAACACTTCTTTGTATAAATCGTACTTATACTTTTTAACGCGTTTTTCTTAAAACTGTGTTTTTTAAGTTGGCTTCTATATCTCAAAAACTATTGAACGGATTTCGCTCAAACTTTTATGTTATAGTCAGTATATCTATAGTTCTCACCCGAACTAGAATCTTTCTGATATCTGCCATAGTTGATTTTTAAGCTGAAAAAGTCGAAAAAAAATTGCGAAATTTGGAACTTGACTTTTGAAACCGTGCCAAAAATTCAATTTTCGATATTTTTACTTTACTCTAGTTCCGGCGATAGCCTCAGGTCTACAAATGAAAATGCCGTTTCATTCGTTGCTCTCAGATGAGCAAAATCTCCGGAATCATGGCAGCCGTCAACCAACCTTTTTTCACACACGAGTGTTTTCCGAACGGTGCAAAGTCGATTCAACTCGTTATTTTTGTTTGATTAAATTCGGAGGGATTGTGAAAATGTTAATAAATGTGTGGTAAAAATTCGAAGATAGTGCATTTTAATGGTTCGTAAAAAAGAATTCCAAAAAAAGGGAATAAAAAATAGCTGTGACATGGAATGACCATGTCAATATCATATACACAATATTCCCTAATATTGAATATCCGTTTGTGCCAAAATGTTCCTACCCAATCAAAGATTGAGTCAAAGACTGATTATTTGATGATGTTTCTAAAGTTAAGGGAGACTTTGTCCTTGAAATCGCCGGGGGATGTTAGCGGCTGAACATGAGCAGTTAGCAGAAGAGGAGGGATACCTCTATGGACCAGGCATTGCCGATTAGCGGTAATTATAAATACATTTGTGTAAACACATTACAAAACTTTAAACGCGTTTTTCTCGAAAACACGTTTTCAAAAATGGCTGACATTCTCCTGACCGCTGTAATTAACATATCGACCTGAAATTTGGAGAGCATACTCAGAAAATATGTCTTCACGGAATGACGGATCGTTTTTTCGATCGATACATTTTTGCATTTATTGTTTATCTTTTTATGCGAAAAAAAACGCGAAAATTCGATTTTTTTTTCAATTGCCGCCATTTTCCGAAATTTGTACTAAACGAAAAACCCATCCGTCATTCCATGACCAAAGGGTCACAGATTGATAATATGCTTTGAATTTGTGTTTCAGATCGACAAAGAGGGGGCAGTGATGTCAGCCGTTTACCTCCCGCGATTTGAGGACCTGTTTTCGCGGAGCTGCAACGGCCGCCATTTTGGTTTTCTTTTTCAAAAAAAAAAATGTTTTAACGTTCTGTATATCATGAATAAAAGCACGAAAAAAACCGCACTCAAAAAGCTTTACTCGTTTCCTTTAAAAAAATAAAATGTAAACACCTGAAATATGGCACTCCAAGGATAAAGTCTCCGTTAAAACAATAAACTTTTATTTTTCTGTGTACAAAAATGGTCTATTAATATCAGATATGAGAAAAATGGAGTTTAGTCCCTTATACAGGATACCCAATTTTAAGCAATTTTTTTGAAAACCATGATTTTTGTCATTTTTGTAAAACACAATAAAACTCAAAATATTCAAATGCAATGTGTAAAATAATTATCAGCATCTCGTTGTATATGGCATGTGAATAATGAAATCGTCAAATTTGAAGATCTTAGCAATTGTTGACTGTTTTTTATTATTATTTTTTTTTTTCAATGTTCAAACGTAAGTATTCGATACGTGGATAGAGGCAAACATTTTTTCAGCTCACCTTGGATCGTAGCGCGTGTAGCCCGTCGGCGCGTACGTGGGTGGCGAGTGACCGAAGAGATTCCTCGACGGTCCAAAATGCACGTGCGAGGCGGGAAAAGGATCCCGGAAACGAGACTTTTGGTAAGGTGCGTTCCTGTAAGGGCGCTTCATGCGTCTTCGCCTCCGGTAATTTCCGTTCTCGAACATGTGCTCGTAGCCGTCTTCTGCGAGGTAAACGACGTCACAGAAAATGTCGATAGTCGATCAAACGTACCGTAAAATGGGGTTACTTTCAACGGATTTTGGAAGTTTTTTTAAGTAACTTTTTTAAATTCTAAATTCCAACTTTTTTTGCTCCAATAGAACAATGTGTCATTTGGCTAGCAAATGTATAAGAAAGGCAAACCCCTGCACAATTTTATATATATTTCTTTGAAGTGTCAAATTAACCTCGAGGGTAACCTGTGGAGTTTATTTGACAAGACATTGAAATGTAACTTATGTCAAAGATCTTGCAACTTATGTCAAAGGGTCACTTTGACAACGTTTTTATAAAAATAATTAACATTTCATGCATTATACATGGGATTGAATGAAAAACAACGATTTTCACAATCAAATCGTCATCTTGATTAAAAATTAGAAGGCTAGGTTTTTGACAGGTGATTTTGTAGGTGCCGCGAGTGCTGAATCCAAGTTTGCCTAAAAATCGGGGTGTAGGGTTTTTTTAGGGGATGAAAGGGGATGGGGTGGATCAATGCCAAACTACAACCCCTACGAGGTCAGCGCCGTGAGACGAAATGTGGAGAAAAATCCGGGCTTTAGTTTTGTCCACAGCGGCGAAGTCGTGGAAGTTCATTTTGGGGGTGAAAAAGTGGAGTGAAATCTTGAAAAGTCAGTTTTAATTCAATAACTTTAGAAAAATGCGCACACTGTCTGTTCAAATGGGAACGTTGTAACTCTCGAAAAGAAGCGTCGATCGAGTATTTGATCATCACTCTCCGATAATATCTTCACCCCCGAAAAAATGGTTGAAATACAACAAAAAATGTTTTTATTGAATAACTCAAAAACAATCTATTTTTCGGGTGTGGTTCAAATGTACGGGATATAGAGAATAATTTTCTCGATATTTTCGTTTTTATGGACCACCCTTGAATTTTGATTTTCCAACCCCTCTCGGGGGTTGAAAATTCAAAATGAAATTCTGGGAAAACTATTGACCGCACGAATTCCCCGCCGGGGAAGAATTTGTAGCTTGAACCCTCAGCTACATTTTTCTCCACAGCGCCAAACTCGTATCTCTTTATTTTCGGTCAATAGTTTTCCCAGAATTTCGTTTTGAATTTTCAACCCCCGAGAGGGGTTAGAAAAAGCAAAATTCAAGGGTGGTCCATAGGGACGAGAATATAGAGAACGTTATTCTCTACATTTCGTACATTCAAACCATTGTCGAAAAATCGATAGTTTTTGAGTTATTCAATAAACAATTTTTTTTTATACTTCAACAATTCTTTTGGGGGTGAAGATATTATCGGAGAGGGATGATAAAATACTCGATCGACGCGTCTTTTCAAGGACTACAACGTTCCCATTTGAACAAAAATTCTATGCATTTTTCCTAAACAGTTATCGAATGAAAACGGATTTTACAAAATTACACCCTACTTTTTCACCCCCAAAATGAACTTTCACGACTTCGGCGCTGTGGACAAAAATAAAGCCCGGATTTTTCCGAACATTTTGTCTGCCGGCGCCGACCTCGTGGGGGTTGTAGTTTCGCATTAATCCACCCCCATCCCCTTTCATCCCCTTGAAAAAACCCTGCACCGCGATTTTTAGGCGAACTTGCATTTAGCAACCGCGGCACCTACAAAATCACCTGTCAAAAAACTAGCCTTCTTCTAATTTTTCCAGATTTCAATATACAGCACGGACTGTACTATGAGGATGGATTGCCCGCACATTCCCTACCAAAAGTGAGCTTCGGTGAGAATTTTGAGTACTTTGCGATAAGATTAAACAAAATTTTTAATAAACCACGTTGAAGATGCTCTGATACTTTTTCATTAAAAGATCAGATACTTTTTCAAGATACTTTTTCAATTTTCAGATACTCAAGATACTTTTTCATTCAAAATTTCGCAACCCTGGTTTTTCAAATGTTAGTCGCCAATTTTGAATTTTTATGATTTCCAAAGTTTTAGGTTCAGTCTGTGGAGGAACATCCCCTGAGGAGAATAGCGTTTGGGAATTGCCGAAGACTTCAACGGGCCGCTCGGAATCGTGGCAATGAGGGAACATGACGGGTACATGAGCCGCGTGGTCTTCTTAAGGGGGGATTGTCTTTTTTTTCGCAAAATTTACCGCTTTTTGGGAATTTTTTTGTGAAGAAAGTATACAACGGAAAACTTGTGAAACTTGGCATATAGTTTTATTGATCTGTTTACTACATACAAAAAAAATTTTAAACAATTTCATCAAAAAATCCGCCTCCCACCCCCCTCGACGCGCGATGGTCCTTTTTTGATGGTGTGCACGATTTCTCAAAAACTATTCAACCGATTGCCTTCAAATTTGGACAGAATGCTCAGCTGACATCCTTTTATCGTTTGATGAAGCAAAAAAGCAATACGTTTAATAGTTTTTTATTTATAACAAAAAATCGATCAATTTTTTTCGAAAAATCGATACTTCAAGTTCAAAACGTCACCAAATCGTCAATTTTTTTTTCCCTTCATCGAACAATAGCTATATGTGTCTAAAGTAAAATGCTTTTTGGGTTTTTGTTGCAGGATGAACGTGAAGGCTGTAATCGTGCACACCATCAAAAAAGGACCACCGCGCGTCGAGGGGGGTGGGAGGCGGATTTTTTGATGAAATTGTTTAAAAAATTTTTTGTATGTAGTAAACAGATCAATAAAACTATATGCCAAGTTTCACAAGTTTTCCGTTGTATACTTTCTTCACAAGAAAATTCCCAAAAAGCGGTAAATTTTGCGAAAAAAAAGACAATCCCCCCTTAATCCACCAATATCTCCCTCAAATATTTATATTTCCGAAACCTCAACCACTGAATTTGATAGCCAAAATTCCAATGAAAACGTTGCAAAAAATATATTTACACTACCGTTTACAAGTCTGGAAACACTCGTTCCGGTTCCGAGCCACGCAAGGAGTTTCATCGCTCTTTTAAAAATGACGATATCTTAATTTACCAAGTGGCGTTTCAAGAGGGACATATTCAGCTTCATTTAGCTTTTTTTTAAATGTACGATTTTTTTAACCCAGTACACACTTTGAAAACTTGTCGTTTTTTGTTTTTTTTTGGGGGGGGTTGAAATTTCAGCGCACGACTCTTGAAAAAAAAATTTTAACCGTTTTCCCCATGAAAAACTTAAAGCGGAGGGTACAAGCTTCAATTCCGTTTTTTTTTTAAGTACCGTACGATTTTTTTCGCATAAATATTCAAATTTTTGCAAAAAGCGACCATGTTTATAAAATGTAGCCTAACTCTGAAACTACTGGATTTTCGTAAAACTACTAAGAGGGGAAAAAGTTACGTACAATCATTTTGGATTTACCAAAAAAATTTCAGAATAAAAAGAATCGAAAAATTTGAAGAAAAAAAATTATTTCAAATTTTTTTGAAAAAAGCGGTCTCAGTGAGCTCTCGAACATCGAAGTTGGACGAGGTTGGACGAGAAATGGCGAAATGTACTATGGACACATGAATGGAAAATTTAATTTTTGGAGGAAAAAGCAGTGTAGATGAGGTAAGAGACCCGATTTTTTAAGATAAAGAAATATTTCGTTGACTTAAGGAAAATGTTGACAAATTCATAGATTCCAAATTTTTGAAAAAAAAAATTACTTCAAATTTTTTTTTTTACCTTTTGAAAAAAAATTCGTAAATCCAAAATGATTGTATGTAACTTTTTACCCTCCTAGCAGTTTTACGAAAACCCAGTAGTTTCAGAGTTAGGCTACATTTGATAAATATGGTCGTTTTTTTGCAAATAGTTGAATATTTATACGAAAAAAGATCGTACGAAACTTTTTAAAAAACGAAATTGAAGCTTGTACTCCCCGCTTTGAGTTTTTTGTGGGAAAAACAGTTAAAATTCTTTCTCACGAGTTGTGCGCTAAAATTTCAACCCCCAAAAAAAAACAAAAAACGACCATCTTTCAAAGTGTGTACCTGGTTGAAAAAAAAAAACGTAAATTTAAAAAAAAAGCTGAATGACGCTGAATATGTCCCTTTTGAAGCGCCGCTTGGTAAATTAAGATATCGTCATTTTTAAAAGAGCGATGAAACTTCTTGTGTGGCTCGGAACCGGGGCGAAATTTTCAAACATTTGGACGGTAGTGTATGTTGTTTCGGTTCTTCACAAATGCCATTTGAATTTTGTCCCGTATTCGGCCTGTTTTCGCATGCCTACAGCGAGAACTTGTTCAACATCCTGATACATATCCCACAGCATTGGAGGTACAATGAAAACAACGCCTAATTAAGCGGAGGGCAGGGGTTTCAGCGTGAAAAAAAAACACTTTTTTGCCATTTTTTTTCATCTATATGGATAGAGTAAATTTATTGAAACCTTTTGTACATTGTTGAGTGTCGTTTCAAGAACATTCCGTGAAATTTGTACGCGAAAATATCCACAAACAAGCCGGTGCCGCGTTTTTTCTCGAAACCACTTTTTCAAAGCCCGTGTTCACTGCAGGGTTGGACATATTCGAATTT
The DNA here is from genome assembly GCA_963210295.1 of Ophion ellenae. NCBI lineage: Eukaryota > Metazoa > Arthropoda > Insecta > Hymenoptera > Ichneumonidae > Ophion > Ophion ellenae. The sequence continues at coordinate 4,968,987 of OY723387.1, read as the reverse complement.
TTTTCATTCATGAATAATAAAGAAACGTATTCAAAATTCGTTCTGAAAATGGATAAAGAATTCAGTATTCAATATTCATTCCGAAAATGAATAATGAATCCAACTCAATTCAGTATTCATTCCGAAAATGAATAATGAATCCTACTAGATTCAGTATTCGTTTCAAAATGAATAATGAATCCTACTGGATTCAGTATTCATTTCAAAATGAATAATGAATCCAACTGAATTCAGTATTCATTTCAAAATGAATAATGAATCCAACTGAATGCAGTATTCATTTCAACATAAGTAATAAATCGAACTCGATTCAGTATTCATTCCGTATTCGAATATCATCAAATTGAATAATCTGGAAAAATGGAAATGGGATAAATATAATGTCCCATTTCTACCCCCATTTATTCAGTTACTAGATACTAAGAGCGCGATTTCCCTTGGGTAAATATAATGTAATCGGACGATAATGTTTCAATAGAATAAACATGTTTTTTGTCAATTTTTCCAGATTATTCAATTCGATGATATCCGAATACGGAATGAATACTGAACCGAATTGGATTCATTACGTATGTTGAAATGGATCCTGAATTCAGATGGATTCATTATTCATTTTAGAATGAATACTGAATCCAACTGGATTCATTATTCATTTTAAAATGAATACTGAATCCAGTAGGATTTATTATTCATTTTCAGAACGAATACTGAATCTAACTGGATTCATTATTTATTCTCAGACCGAACACTGATTCGAGGTGGATTCATTATCGAAAAAAAAAATTAATATCCATCTGACATGTATTCGGTATTATTTTCCTACTCGAATACTAAAAGTATTAGGTAGGAGTAGGAAAATAATATAATTTTAGTAGTAGGAAATTTTTAAAGTACAATTTTAGTTATATTTTTGAAGTTAATAATTTGAGTTATATTTTTATTTAAGTTAATAATTTTGGTTATATTTTTTAGTTATATATTTTTTTTTAATTATATTTTTAAAGTATAATTTTAGTAGTAGGAAAATTTTAAAAGTAGAAAAATAATATGATATTCATTTTTATAATATAATATTATATAATAATATATTATAATATATAATATTATTATATTATTATTATTATATCATATTATATTATTTTTTATTATATTATATCATAATATATTATAATATATAATATTATTATTATATTATATTATATTATTATATTATAATATATTATAATATAATATAATATAATATTCGAGTAGGAAAATAAAATAATATTCATTTTTTTTTCGATAATGAATCCACCTCGATTGGGCCAGAGATGGGGGACCAGAGATGGGCATACTCGAATACTAAAAGTATTCGAGTATGTTTTTTACTCTTTTTTTTACATTGAGGGGGTTTTCCACCCCCAAAATAGCGGAATTTTTCGTGAAAAATAGCACTTTTCACTTTACATGACCACCAAAAATGGGGAAATTAAAAAAACATTATCAAAGACCGTTGGGGGGAGGATTTGATGATACTTTGACTAAATTTCAATGTTACTTGATTTAAGATAATTTTTAGCTGATATACAGTGAACACCCCAAATCGTGTTTTTCCAAAGGCGTTCTCGGAAAAGCTTTGTCACCGGCTTGTTTGTGGATATTCTCGCGCACAAATTTCACGGAATGTTCTTGAAACGACACTCAACAATGTACAAAAGGTTTCAATGAATTCACTCCATCCATATAGATGAAAAAAAAATCGCAAAAAAGTGTTTTTTTTTTCACGCTGAAACCCCTACTCTCTCCTTGAAGGCATCTAAGAAAACATCAAGTTCATGACGAGTGTAAGAAGAAAAGCGAACGAAAAATTTACCGACTTTCCAAAAGTTGCCTTTTCCCTCGCTACCGCCTTCCCTCGGTACCTTGATGAAGCACTCGTTCAACGAGAGATTGTGCCTGATCGAGTTCTGCCAGCCTTTCGTGTTCTTTTCGTCCTGAAAATAGGGAAACTTGGCCTTGATGTAGGCATAAATTTCGCGAAGTGTAGCCCTCTTGTGGACTGTGTGATTGATCGCCATTGTGATGAGGGCTACGTAGCTGTAGGGTGGTTTCCCGGTGGTGGAAGTTGCCGGAACGGTGGCAGGTGTTGGGCCCTCGGTGACCTTCGTGTGGGCCGCTTCGGGTGCTGCATTGGGAGCTGCCGGAAGGCCCGGTGTCGAAGGATTGCTGCTGGTCGAGGTGTGCAACGCGACCGGTGGCGAACAAGCCTCCTTGTCCTCCAGCTGATGTTGCTGGTGGCCAGCTTGTTGCGGCTGATGCTGATGATGATGATGTTGCTGCTGCTGCTGCTGATGGTGATGATGATGATGGTGATGGTGGTGGTTGGCAGGCTGGGAGGAACTGCTCGTGTGCATCGAAATCACCGAGCTCGGACTGTGATGATCCGCCTGATGGGCCTGTTGATGATGCGCACTGCTCTCGGACGACAAATGATTGTGCGACGTCAGCCCGCGCGACAAACTGCCCGACGATGTCCCGAGATCCTTGGACGACTCTCTCGTTACGCTCATGCAATTCGTCGGCAAATCCGCCACGAAATTACTCACTGCAATCAAGGAGGGAAGGTTTCTGCGTCATTTACGCTACTTTGGTTGTCCATTTTGGTGGTCTTCCTACTTTTTGGCAGGGGTACCTTTTGGCGAAAAAAGGTTTGCTGATTTTCATGATTTTTTTAAGCGGAGGTACCCATGTAGAGCTTGCCATGAGTTACCCAATGTTACGATCAGGCCAATATTGGGACCATCGTATAAGCCAACAAAAGAGAAATAATATTGGCCCATTACTGTTCCGCTCTAAACTGAAAACTGGTACAATATCGGCCCATCCCTAAAGCCTGTCCTGTATATCCTGTATCCAATAAATTTGCCAATTTAAAAAGTGGGGATACTAGAATACTGACAATTCCATTGGCCCAATATTGTTCCGTTATAAATTGAAAACCGGCACAATATCGGCCCATCGTTTAAAACCAATAAATAGCCGTGATGGTTGAACTATATTTGCCAATTTAAGAACTGGTAATGCTAAAATACAAGCAATTACATTGGCCCATTATTGTCCCGTTATAAATTGAGAACCGGCACAATATCGGCCCATTGCTAAAGATTATTCTGGCCCGTCTTTCAAAACCAATAAACAGCAGTGATAGTTAAGCTAAATTTGCCAATCCTAAAGCTGGCAATCCTAAAATACTGGCTATTACATTGGCTCATTATTGTCTCGTTCTAAATTGAAAACCGACACAATATCGGCCTATAGTTAAAACCTATCATGGCCCATCTTTTAAATCCATTAAACAGTCATGATAGATAAACAATATTTGCCAATTTTTAAAGTGGCGATGCTGAAGTCCTGCCAATTACATTGGCCTATTATTGTTCCGTTATAAATTAAGAACTGGCACATTATCAGTCCATTACTAAAACCTATCCGGGCCCATCTGTTTGAACCAATAAACAGCCATGATAGTTCATCGAAATTTGCCAATTTTCAAACTGGCAATGCTAAAATACTGGAATCTACATTTAATTAATCTAAGCCCTTTATTGGCTAAGTGGGTCAGACCATACCTGCTTTTATTTTATTTAAGCCTTGGGTTATTCATTATCTGTATATTGTGCCAGAATAGGCAAATAACTGGCACGTCATATATTAATCGTCTATATTTTGTAGTTCAGTTTTTGTAATCAAGTCTTGGCCTATTATTGGCATTTGTAAATAACCAACATAAGTAAGTAAAATATGCCAATTTTGAAACCTGTCATATACGCAAATCATAATTTATTTCAAGGTTATTCCATAAAATATGTATCCATAAGTACCAATCTCGGGCCAATCTTGCCGGAATTGCGAGCGTTTTAATTTAACATTTGTTTTTCGTTCGCAATTTCCGACGATTTTTTATTGCATACACATTGCATGAAAAAGCAATGGTCCAATCGCGAAAAACTGTCGAAGAATATTGTATCCAAATGTGGACAAGATCGGACAAGCCGTTTTCGAGATACATCTGGCACCGAATTTGAAAACTATGTTTCGAGATAATCGCGTTTGAATCGCTTCCAGTCAACGAATTTATTTTTAAAAATTCCTAAACATACCTCAATGTACATATTTTCCAATAAAAAAAGCGAGGATCCAATCGAAACATTAGCTTTTGAGATAAAAATTCCCGAAGTTTACCTGTTTTGCTCGCGGTTTACTCAGGTACCTCCCCTTAAAGAAAGACATCTTCACTATTTTTGAGACTTAGGGTATGCTTTCTTACTACTTTTGGCTGTTACATGGTATTTTTTATTTATTTATCAATCTTTAAAAATGGCGGTGGTATGGCACGGTCTACCAAACTGCATTTCAAAAACTCGCGTGACGTATGGCACAAAAACTAATTGACCGATTCTGATGAAATTTGGTGTAAATCTTTCGAACCTTATTGTGTAAAATATGAACCTAACTGTTTGTGACATTTTTTAAAAAGTATTTTTTTATTGCGAAATCTAGCCAATTTTTTTTGGCAAATTCAATTTTTTTGTTAAGAAGCGTACCATTTCATCGATTTTCAATATTTATCAGTTTTTCTTGGTTCATATTCTGCGTACGAGTGTTAATGAAAGGAAAATTCTCGTTGGTTTTTTTTCGGATCAATACAGCCGACGCTACGTGTCACGCCGTCTGACAACGTTCGCCACAATCTGTGTAGACGACCGTGCCATACCTACGCTATTTTTAAAGATCAATATATAAAAAAAAAAAATCATGTAACAGTCAAAAGTAGTAACAAAACATACCCTAAGTCTAAAAAATTGTAACGAAATCTTCCTTTAGAAAAAAAAATCACGAAAATGACCCATTTTTTCCTCCCCTAAAAACTCTCCCCCTTTGAATCGCGCGCCACTTTTTTTTGTAAATTTCAATGGATGTTTATCTCAAAGGAACTCGTAAACCGCCGAGATCTACTCTTAGCCCCGAAGGAAAAAATCCTTTTTTGCTGAATCTTCAACGCAAGGGCATTTAGCCTGCCGGGAACTGACTGACTGAATATTGTTATTATACAATATTATTAATTGTTTATCTATTATTGTTATCCAATAATAATATTTCGGAGCCGGAAAGCTTGAACACAAAAAATGAAACAGTTTTGTGAAATAATTATAATTGACAAAAATGTTGCTTTTATGCCCGTTTCTGCTCGAGAAATGTCAAAAAGTGTTATCGAACTTTACTCTTCGGTACTGCACTCGCGAGTCGCGTCGGATGCGAATCGCCAAGCGATCGAATCGATGGTGCGAATCAATTTTAATGCTTTCCCGCAATTTTCATTCCGAGAAATTTGAACAATGGGCCTCGGGACGCCCGTCGTCAGGAATTCGATCAACGAATCCCAAGAAGCTCATGCGCCTTGGTGAGGTACTCGTATGTACATTCGCTTGTGAACGGGAAATCGGATCGATGGATCCGGAGACCTGAGACGACGAGGATTCGTCATCTCGAAGAAATAAAAAAAAAAGGCAACCGCATACGAAGAGGGAGGGAGAGAAAGAGAGAGAGAGAGAGAGAGAGAGAGAGAGAGAGAGAGAGAGAGAGAGAGAGAGAGAGATTGACTAATTGATTGATTAGTTTATCATGCCCTAGTCCAAAGACTCTGGGAAAAGTTGATAGTAACATTGAGAACAAGATAACAATTGAAAAATATATTCTGTCCGCTATAATTACAATAATAAAAAAATAATACAGATATACAAATAATAATAAAATTTGTAAAAATAAAAAAGTGAGAGTATAATAATAACTTTATTATACTCTCTTTTTATTTTTTACAACTTTACTCCTACTTTTTACAACTTTTGTACAGCTTTCTGTCACTATCAACTATTAGCATAGTTATGCTAATAATACTCATACTAGTATGAGTTATCAAATAATAATAATAATAATAATAATAATATTTTGTATAATATTTATAATATTTATAATAATAATATTTTGTATAATAATAACATAAGTAAGGAACATTTTCTTAAGGGGTTACCCCCACTTGCGATTTTGAAAAAATCGATTTTTTTTTATTGCATTTTTTTGAAGTATAAGTATCTGAGAATATGTCCTGAAAATTTCAAGTCGATCCGAACAAAATTGACTGAGATATGAGCGTTGAAAGAGAAGAATCCGCGTTGAAAGAGCGTTGAAAGAGAAACTTTAAACGCGTTTTTCTCAAAATGGCATTTCTGAAGGCGGTGCCCAAGATTACACGAGCACTAATGAACCGATCTTCTTGAAATTTTGCAGGCTTATTTAATACATAAAAATGTAGTCTTTAATCGTTCGATTTTTTTTTTCGAAAAAAAATGGCCGTTTTATAGCCAAAAAACGGCCGTTTTTTCGTTAAAATCGTTAAAACCATTAACTTTGACTGTCCGCCATTTTGTGAAAAATGAATATTTTTTTAAAATCCTTCGATTAAAGACTAGTTTATACTTATATTCGACTAAATCCATCCGCATTTTTTTTCAGATGATCCACTTCGCCGCAATGTTGGTCACCGCAAACCGTGTATATAAAAACATTATTTCATTGACGGCCATTTGCCACTAAAGAATGTAATATTTTTCAATAAAAACATTACTGAAAGTTCTTCAAGATGTGTTCTTTAAGTTGGTATATTGATCGATTAAAAAAGTTTTGTAGTTTTCTTGAAAAAAATTCATGAAAAAGGCCTTTTTTGCGCTACAAGTGGGGGTAACGCCTTAATATAAGCATAGGTAACAATTGTTATATATTTTCATTATTATAATAATATTAATTATTCATAATATATTATAAATAAATAATCATAATATAAATATTTTGTATTCCATCAATAATTGCATATTACTGGTAGTATTAATATTTTGTACAATAATAATAATATTAGTAATAATATTCATATTTTTTTGTTACAATAATAACAATAATCATTTATTCATAATATATTATTATTATTGTATCTATTATTTATAATACATTATGAATAAATAATGATAATATGAATATGCTTTATTACATGAATAATTTAATAATATTAATTATTGATACAATGATTTTAGTACTATTTTATTAAAGATTATGAGAACTAATTAATTATTAGTACCATGATTATTAATAATACCCTTGTAGTAATCTTATAATAACAATAATAATAATTAAAGTAAAATAACAAGAGAGACAGACAGACCGAACGCGAAAAAAAAACAGCCAAAACGAGAGAGACACAGAGCACAAGAGCGAGAGAAAAGCGAAGGTACAAAAAGAGAAAAAAGAAACGAGGGGAAAAAAACGAACAGAAAGCGAGAATAAGAGAAACAGAAAGGAGCAGCGAGGGGAAGATAAAAAGAGAAGAGAGACCGTAACAAGAAGACAGCACCAGAGAACGTAAACGGCAGACGCAGAAACGGAAGGAGAGAACAAGAGAAAAAGAGAGCGAAAATTTCCAGGAAGTAAATCGAGGCGCAAACAATTGGGACCGTTAAGCGTTACGTCGTCCTCCGTATCCTCGTCTCGTACGATCATCTATATATAAGTCCCTCGTAAATGCCCGCTGGTCCCGCGTCAACGACGTTGTCGTCGTGGAACCCGAGGATCCGGACGTCCAACGAGTCGCCCGCCTCTCCGAGACCATGTTTGGGCCCGCGGGCAACCCGTTACCTCCTTCGCAAGCGCGATAACGCATCGTATACGAAAACCTTATATTCCCGAACGAACGTACGAACGACGAGTGACGGAACGACACGCTCGTTGCTCCAGTTACGAACTTGAGGAGATTAGAGAGACGCTTTGTGAGAAACGATTTTGGTGGACTGTTCTAGACGAGCGCACACGTGCGCACGAATATATATTTACGTATATACGTACGTATAGAGGGAGAGAGAGAGAGGAGAGACGAATTATTAACCCTACAGAACCGATCAATATTTGGCCTCAAAGTCTGCACTGACGAAGGAGAAAAAATACAAAACAAAAAAAAGAACTTCGTAGCAGTGGAAAAATAAAATGTAAACGAAAAAAAACGTCTCACTGCAAAATATTAGGTGTTGGTATTGATTCGTAGCGTTTTTCAAGAGATGGCGTAGATAGTAGAGTATTTCGTTATTACCGACGGTAATGTACTCATCGTAGAACAGCTATCATTGAATGTCAGCCCCAAAGATGAAGAAATGTCTCACTCGCCTGGGACTGCTGAACGTGTAAGATCAGCCCGCTGGGACTGGTAGATAAATGCTGTTCACAAAATGTCCGTGCCGGACTGTGGCGCTACCCATGTGGAGGTTGCCATGAGTTGCCCAATGTTACGATCAGGCCAATATTGGGACCATCGTATAAGCCAACAAAAGAGCTATAATATTGGCCCATTGCTGTTTCGCTCTAAACTGAAAACTGGCACAATATCGGCTCATCCCTAAAGCCTGTCCTGGCCCATCTTTAAAAACTAATAAACAGCCGTGATAGTTAAACTAAATTTGCCAATTTAAAAACTGGGGATACTAAAATACTGACAATTCCATTGGCCCAATATTGTTCCGTTATAAATTGAAAACCGGCACAATATCGGCCCATCGTTTAAAACCAATAAATAGCCGTGATGGTTGAACTATATTTGCCAATTTAAAAACTGGTAATGCTAAAATACAAGCAATTATATTGGCCCATTATTGTCCCGTTATAAATTGAGAACCGGCACAATATCGGCCCATTACTAAAGATTATCCTGGCCCGTCTTTCAAAACCAATAAACAGCAGTGATAGGTAAGCTAAATTTGCCAATCCTAAAGCTGGCAATCCTAAAATACTGGCTATTACATTGGCTTATTATTGTCTCGTTCTAAATTGAAAACCGACACAATATCGGCCCATAGTTAAAACCTATCATGGCCCATCTTTTAAATTCATTAAACAGTCATGATAGATAAACAATATTTGCCAATTTTTAAAGTGGTGATGCTGAAGCACTGCCAATTACATTGGCCTATTATTGTTCCGTTATAAATTAAGAACTGGCAGAATATCAGCCCATTACTAAAACCTATCCGGGCCCATCTGTTAAAACCAATAAACAGCCGTAATAGTTCATCAAAATTTGCCAATTTTAAAAATGGCAATGCTAAAATACTGGAAATTACATTTAATTATTCTAAGCCCTTTATTGGCTAAGTGGGTCAGACCATACCTGCTTTTATTTTATTAAGTCTTGGGTTATTCATTATCTGCATATTGTGCCAGAATAGGCAAATAACTGGCACGTCATATATTAATCGTTTATATTTTGTAGTTCAGTTTTTGCAATCAAGTCTTGGCCTATTATTGGCATTTGTAAATAACCAACATAAGTAAGTAAAATATGCCAATTTTGAAACCTGTCATACACGCAAATCACAATTTATTTTAAGGTTATTCCATGAAATATGTATCCATAAGGACCAATCTCGGGCCAATCTTGGCCCGATATAGGTTGAATATTTATCACGCACTCAAACAAACCCAAACAAACTCATGGCCCGATATTCTAGATAGACTAACTTCTAGATAGACCAACTGTGAAGGCCCATCATAGAGCCAGTGGTCAATTTCTACATAGGCCCTTTAAGAGGGCCCACATAGGGCCAAGTGCAATCACCAACATTGCCGCTACAATGATTTAAATCATTGGCCCAATAATTGTTGGCTCTGTTGGCCGATATCGGGCCGTTCTTATCATTTCTACAAAGGCACCTCATTGGAAAATAGTCACGGCCCAATATTCTAGAAAGGCTAACTGTGAAGGCCCGTCCCAGGCCCAACGGTCAATCTCTACATGGGTAGTAGTCGTGTGACAAGCATGCATATATATGTATGTTGCGCCGGTGTTTCGAATATTTTACATTTTCCATGAATAAAAGTCTATTGATATATTTGGAATGATTTCCCATACGAACACAATAAATAACATCGCCATAACGATTACAGGCGAAAGCCACGGAAGTATCGAATCGGTCAGCTGATCGGAGTATTTAGAGCGGAAGGCTGTCACACAACAGCCAACGCTAGGCAGTGGCGATTTCAAGAACTAAAAAGCCGGGACAAAATGCGTTTTCATTTATCGTATAGGAATAATAGTAGGCCAGTGTCAGGGTGCTGTGTAAGATCGACGTGGGTAGAGCAGTCGTCTCGAGGGGGAGTATTGAAGTTACCACCTTACCGACCGATACGATTCCCTAGCCTCCCAGCGTCTATGCTAGAGGCGCGGGTGCGAACAAGCCTACGCCGGTCTTTTACTTTCTTCTTAACGTTACTCCACGGTCTTACATACAAGTCTGGAAACTCGATAAAATTTCGATGTTGGGGGTGACCCGACTATCGTGGCCGATTTCGTGGTGTCGCTAGTATCGAGGCGTGTTGTTTGGGAATTCTTCTGGAATCTTTGGCATCTTTTGGAATTTTTGCTACGCGAATTGTCCGCTGTTTGTAGTGTCCTACTCTGCCACTTGCAGCTCTAGTTGTTCTCGAACAATCCTGATGCGTGCTCAGGGACTATATACTGAGCACGCACACATATAATTGGGCAATACCCATATAACACCATCAATGCACGCTGATGGTTTCATATGGTGTATTTCTATACACACAATTTATTATACTATCATTGTTGTCTTATTTATTTAGCTATCATTCATTAATTGTCCATTGCTATAACTCTATTGTCTAATGATCGGGCCAACAAACAATCATGAAGATAAATATGGAAACGGAACTATTTGCTACCAAATTATAACTATCTCAAAAGGTCATTACTAAATCTAAAAAAAAGCTCCTGCTTCCGTCCTGCTTAAAATGGTTTTCACACACCTCTCTTCCAGCGTTTACACTATTATTATTTATGGCCTCTCCCCATAGTCGTCGATAGCTAGGATCGGTTGGTACGGTGAAAAAAATGCACCTTTTCAGGATTACGCAGATACCCTGAGGTACAACCGCGCACAATACACGGCATTAATACACGAGTATATGTAATTTCAGTAATTTAATCAATTCCGCACCTCAACTCAAACCTCAAAGTTCAAAATCACGGGTCAAAATAGTCGTGTTCGTCGTTGTGGTTGTTATTTACGTTATGTACGCAGTGTGGGCCTCGCGCCTGCGCAATAAGTATATTGTCAGTAACCTACTAGCGCTACGGCGTGAGGTAGAACTAAATAAAGCGGTCGAAAAGCGTAGCATTTTCATATACGGCAAGGGATAGGAGGTGCCAGCCCCCTGGCTATAACGCAAATGCGTGAGTATTGTTGTCTCTGGCGCACACAATACTCCTCGATTGCAGCGCCTCTAGCGTCGAGCTTCGGCAAAGGAACCATGTGAACTAACGAAATTCGCGGACCTGTATGTAAGACCGTGCGTTACTCTATGCTTCATTAGAAAAAGATCTTAAATTACGAGTTTTATATTCATATATCCAAGGAGATTATAGGGAAGGAGTCCAATCTTCGTATGGAGAGACGGTATAAGAAACGTCCGAAAATTCGTCCCGAAACGCGGTGTTAAATACGGCCTGTAGGCGTCCTTCGTGTAGTTCGTGTATCTGACATTATCGTGAAACTGAGTGTTATGGCGGCTAATGGTTGACGCTCGTAAAAAAAACAACTATCGTGCTCTACAATTGTTTGTTTGCGATGGCGACTTTGAAAGAGTATGGGACGAGGGAGTATTTACGAATAAAAGGCACAACGAATAATTTCAACGAAAAAAATCATTTCAGTTAAAAAAAAATGTACGCGACGTGAATCGAAACCAGCACCTCGCGCGGTGCTATACAGTGTTTGGATATTGTGCGCAAAATTAAACTTAACAAACACAGCTTAGTATTAGTTGGATTGTAGACTTTGGGCTTTTGTTATCAACATCTTTGAGTCTTCAGATTATTTTAATAAATATAATATGTAAAATTATATATATATATATATATATATATATATATATATATATATATATAAGCCATAACTTATGTATAAGATATGTCCGGTAATCAGAATTGTCAGCTTATGTGACAGCCAATAACAACACAGACAGCCGATAACAACGCATGCGCAAAACATACGTGTATACATAGCACATGGTTGCGAGCTACCGCAGCGCCGCTTATGCGGAACCTTGTTTCAGGACACTTTTGCGGACACGCTAGAATACGGAGATTGGACTCCTTTCCTACAGTCTCCTTGAGTTGTATATTCATATATCCGTATAAGAAAAACTTCCTTCCTAAGCACATAAGTTCGTCTATCACGTATCCAGCTATTTGCTCTATCATTCCCCACACATTCGCCTCAACATTGAAAAAAAGTCGTTTCGAGAAAAAAAGCGTTTGGAAAAAAGTTACCGAAAACGAAACATTCAAGGCAGTAATGAATTATTTATACTGCTTACCGGTGAATCATCTTTACTAACTATATCGTTTTACTAACAATTTATGACAAAAAAATCGATTTTTCGAGTCATCTGAACTGGTTTTCCGCCTTAGAAGTAAAAAATAGAAGAAAAAGCGAGAAAAAAAATCCACCGGGTTTCGCCCCATAGGACAAATCTCGATAAACGGCATTGGACGCTGCTCGTCGCGAACTTTCCATTGACGTCCCGTCGCACGGACCCAACGATTAGTACATGCGTACGATACGAGGCACGACGATTCGTATCGCATCGTCGTTGTCTCGAGAATCGAGAGCGCATTCGAATGCGATCGGCGAGCAACCGGACTCTTTCCCGTAAACGTTAAAGATAAACAAAAATGTATTTTCGTAACCATTTGTATGGAGCGCGTGTATAATAAGCGGGCCTACGTCGCCGCCACCGCCCCCACCCGCGCTCGGAGGGTTGCATTCGAACTCACGGAGTCACGTTCCATCGTACGAAAATCGAGACTTGTTTGAGAGACCAGTATGCGAGGCATACATAACCGAACACGAGCGGGACGGGAACGGCGTGAAAATTATTCGGTACGTGCTCGAGGCTCGAAAATCATTGACAAGGGTGTGTTGTGTGCGTGTATATATATATATATATATATATATATATATATATATATATATATATAATATTATAACATTTACATTATAAATATAATTTTTATATTATATTATAAATAGTTATATTTATAATATAAATATTTATATTTATATTATAAGTATAATTTTATAAATATAATTTTATATTTCATATAAAATTTGATTATTTAATATTAGGCTATATGTTAGTTCGGACAATAAACTGTATCTATGCCAAGTTTTAAGGGCTTAGGCCACTCTAAAGGTCGAAAAATAGGCTTTTTGGAAATTTTTTTTCACAAAAACTACAAAATAAATCGAGATTCTACAAACGGTGTTTATCAAACACATCAGTGACTGTATACAATAATTTTTTTAAAGCAATTCATTTCAAAATGGCTGTGTGCAGCGTTTATCTCAAAACTGCATTTTTTAAGTTGGCCGGAAACATAACTCAGACAATTTTCAACCGATTCACTTGAAATGTTGAATATACCTTGAAAAATACTTCGTCTATGGAAGTACGTAGGATTTTCTTTTTATACTGTATAGTTCATTTGTTATTAACAATTATCCGACGATTTTTTAGGCAAATTTTTCACTTTCCAAAAATTTGCCTAAAAAATCGTTAATAACAAATGAACTATGCAATATAAAAAAAAATCCTGCTTCTATAGACAATGCATTTTTCAAAAGACATTCAACATTTCAAGTGAATCGGTTGAAAATTGTCCGAGTTATGTTTCCGGCCAACTTATAAAATGCAGTTTTGAGATAAACGCTGCACAGCCGCCATTTTAAAATTAATCACTCCACAAAAATTATTGTATACAGTCACTGATATGTATGATAAACACCCTTTTTTGTAATCTCGATTTATTTTGTAGTTTTTCTGAAAAAAAATCCCTAAGAAGCCTATTTTTTCTAGAGTGGCCTAAGGCCTTAATAAAATTCGTTGAGTAGATTTGGCCTGATGATTGCACATGTAAACATATAAACAGACGAAAAGTCCAAAAAATTGCTGTTTTGGCCTTTGTGTCGATAGTAAAAAATGCAACAATCACTCTGAGAAACAAATGTTTCACATACAGACACGAATTGGTTACGGTTATTCCATGTAGAGGTGTGTGTGTGTGTGTGTGTTTGCGTGCGTGCGTGTGTGTGCGTGTGCGCGCGCGCGCGCGCGCGCGTGTGTGTGTGTGTGTGTGTGTGTGTGTGTGTGTGTGTTTGTGCGTGTGTGTGTGTGTGTGTGTTTGGGCGTGTGGGCGTGTGTGTGTGTGTGTGTGTGTGTGTGTGTGTGTGTGTGTGTGTGTGTGTGTGTGTGTGTGTGTGTGTGTGTGTGTGTTGTGCGTGTGTGTGCGTGTGTGTTTGTGCGTGTGTGGGCGTGTGTGTGTGCATGTGTGTGTGTGTGTGTGTGTGTGTGTGTGTGTGTGTGTGTGTGTGTGTGTGTGTGTGTGTGTGTTTGTGCGTGTGTGTGTGTGCGTGTGTGTGTGTATGTTTGTGTGCGTGCGTGCGTGCGTGCGTGCGTGCGTGTGTGTGTGTGTGTGTGTGTGTGTGTGTGTGTGTGTGTGTGTGTGTGTGTGTGTGTGTGTGTGTGTGTGTGTGTGTGTGTGTGTGTGTGTGTGTGTGTGTGTGTGTTTGGGTTAATGTATGTAGAAGAACTGCATATAATTTATGAGGGAAAGCACGCGCACGGGAAAAGTCGAGTAAAGGGCTGACACCGAACTCACAACGTTAGAACACTTTTGAGATTTTATTTTAGGCTGCCAGTATTTTGAAGGAACACAAGGCGCGCGTCGAACATTTTTCACCCTTTCGAAACGAAGAAATTGTCGTTTTTATACGCGTGCTGATTTTCTTGACACGTGACATTTGACATTTGCGCCAAAATGGATTTGTCAAATTTGCAATGGCACTTTCCCGTGAGGTACGAAAATATTTTGCGATAACAAACAATGACTATCAATCGTGCATCGAGGCTGCGTATATTTCGATCTTATCGAAATATCTCGGGAACACGGAAAGTATATACATATGCGCTGTTTTGCAAACGCCTTGCGATGTAGATTCCGGAAGTTCATCGCGCTCGGTGAAAATTACACCATGCATCGAATTTCCGCATTTTTCATTACGCACTACGGAAGTCACGAATCTCGGTTATGCAGTGAGAAATTTAATTTAGTAATTGACTTGAGAAAATTAATTTAGTTATTCATTTAAGAAGCTAGGATGTTGAGAAATTCGATTTGGTATTTAATTTGAATTAGTAATAGTGAGAAATTCAATTTGGTAATTGATATAAGGAATTCAAGTTGGTAATTAATTTGAGAAATTAAATTTAGTAATATAATAGTAACTAAGAAAGTAAATCAAATTCTATTGAGATTACGTTTATTTGCGTTCGGACAGAGTATAGTTTATAACATTTTCTATCATATGACCCGATAATTTTTTCACGCGTTTATCCATTTGTTGATGACGAATGATTAAAGTTGATTTTTGGTCGAAAATTGAACTTCTTTTTTGTACAACCAGCCATTTTCGTAATTTCCAAAATTTCCAAAAAAAAATATTCGGTCATACCAAAGTTTTATTATTATACTAGAAGTTAATTTTTTTATTTCATATGACCCTAGTTGCCACCACCGCCTACACACATTGACCATCCAGCAACGTCGACACTTTTCTCAAATAATAATAACTTCGGTGTTTATCGAGATTTTTCAATTAAAAAAAATCTCAAACCTGCCAAGACTGCGTATTAATTGTGTGTAAAATTCCGACCTCGTCGTTCCGATACTCGAATCAGAAAAAAATATTATAAATCGACCCGTCTTTTGGGCCCAAGCAGACCCGTTAATTCAGCCGGAAAATAATTGATCGATCTATACAGACTTTATTTTCGTCTTGACATTCATTTTCCCTAGAAAATTAAAAAAAAGCACTTTCGATTCCCGGTTTTTACCGATCGCGGACCCGTTACTCCGAGTTCTTCCATTCTAACGACTGAACCGCGACGATAATAATGCACAAATGCACATTGAACGAGAAGGCTTCGTCGCGTGCTGTGAAAAAAAAAATCTTCGAGAGGCATTCCAGAAATGACGATGCCGCGAGATTTCCACCGGAGAATCTCGTCGTGTCGATACGCGAAATAAAACACGCGGGCAATGACATCATTCCCGTCGCAGGATGCAGACTGATGTGAGTGCTTTCTCGCAATGGTCCTCGCGCGACCAGTCTTTGTGTGCGTGCAAATTGACGCTCGATTTTTTATTCCCTTACGATTTTGCTTCCTGAGGCAGGTGTAATTTTTTTTTCATGAGATCGATTCCTTAAGGCGAGGAAAAAATTTGCTGATTTTTATGATTTTTTTTAAAGGAAATATTTCTTCACCCTTTTTTAGACTCGGGATAAGGTAATCGGGCACGGCACACTAAGAGACACGTATTTTTTTTTATCGGCGGAAAAACTTTTTTAAGGGGTGAAAAGCACTCTCAGAAATGGGGATGTTTTTCGTTTTTCGTCGATAAAGTTTTAACGGTACGAGATATAAAAAAATTTCAAATTGCAACAATGTTTATTTTTTTGAGGGTACGTTTCATCCCTTAAAACCGTTTTTCCGCCGATTAAAAAAACACGTGTCTCTTAGTTTTTGATACTCTTCCACGTAAAAAAGTTTCAACAAAATCGGAGGAGGATACCAAAGTGATGTTCCTTGTGGGTACGTCTTGAACACAGGTGAACACCACTCGATCGAAATAATATTAAAAATTATTTTATGAAAAAATAGTTCTTCATTATGACTACAAATAAATAAAAATGATAAATCTGACGTAATAGGCAATAATTAGTTTTGTTTTTGGCATTGATAAAGTTGTATGGGAAAGAATTTTATGTTCCAAACTCTTTATCAAATGTTTTAGTAAAAATCATAAACTTTGTGATAGAGTGCGTAAAAATTATCCTGCAGTTCAATATGCAGACATAATCGAGTCAACAAAGTCCTACGAACCTTTGCATAATTAGTTAAGGCCTTACATACCTTTGGATGGTCGGAAAACAAGGCTTTTTGGGATTTAAAAAAAATTAATATAGCAATCAAAACGAGGTTTAGAGGGTTTGTTTCACATATCTGTAGGTATCTCCAACGAGCGGACACAATGGAGTCGCACATGTGCACCCAGAAGAATTTTCTTGCCCCCGTAATCTGCATGAGTTTTTCTACCGAAGTACACACGATTATTATAAAATATTTATTTTTGTACATTTCGCCCGATTTCTAATGAAGTCGCATTTTCGATTCAAACAACGGCCTTTGTTCGTTTCCAAAAACCGCAATTGTTAATCGATTGTAAAAATCGTGTGTACCTCGCTATAAAATGTATGTAAGAAGTTATAGTTGACATTTGAAGTCAACCGGTCAAAAAAATGCAGGACCTATGAGTCCGCCCGATTTTGAAAACATTTCTTCATGAAAAACGCGTTTAAAGTTTAAAAACCATTTTTCTACATGTCTTAAAAAGAATGTCGGATAAAGTTCCGAAAAGCCCATGCTGCTTTTTTCCTTGAAATTTTGAATACTCATGTATTTTGACTCGCTGAACACGAAAATGACAATTATAAGTGGCGCAAATTTGATTTTCAAGATAAAAACTGAAAAAAAGCGGATTTGTGTTGTTTTTTTTTCTTTTTATTTTAACAAATGTTGATCGTAGAAGAAAATGTCTTCTACGAAAGTTGTAGCCCATCGAAAGACTGATAATTTATGTTCTATACAAATTTTGTCTTAAATCATTATTTTCCAAGAAAATGGGATAATGCTCCAATAAGTATATTTTGCTAAACTCCATTAGTTTCGATATTATCTACTTACATACTTTACTGGATATGGACCCAAATGAACCCAAATAAAACAAACACAAACAGCAATCAAAACAAACCCAAACAAACTCGGGTATGTTGAATTGTGAGGTGTGTAGTTCACTGGGGTGGGCGCAGGGCACCTCGGATGGGTGTGTGGAATCGCGGGGTGCATAGAACACTGGGGTGGGCGGAGGGCACCGCAGATGGGTATGTGAAATCGCGGGGTGCGTAGAACACTGGGGTGGGTTTGTTGGGCACCTTGGATGGATGCGTAGAATTGTAGGGTTCGCAAAACCCTGGGGTGGGCGGAGGGCACCTCGGATGAGTGCGTGGAGTCGTGGGGTGCGTAGGTCACTGGGGTGGGTTTGTTGGGCACCTTGGATAACATCGAAACTAATGGAGTTTAGCAAAATATACTTATTGGAGTATTATCCCATTTTCTTGGAAAATAATTATTTAAGACAAAATTTGTATAGAACATAAATTATCAGTCTTTTGATGGGCTACAACTTTCGTAAAAGACATTTTCCTCTACGATCAACATTTGTTAAAATAAAATAAAAAACTCCAAAAATCCGGTTTTTTCAGTTTTTATCTTTAAAATCAAATTTGCGCCAATTTTAATTATCATATTCGTATTCAGCGCGTCAAAATACAGCAGTATTCAACATTTCAAAGAAAAAAGCGGTATGGGCTTTTCGGAACTACACCCAAAATGTCGACCTAAAATAACTTTTGCATATTATTTCGGGCATGTTATACATAATTTAAGTGAATAAAAAAAAAAAAAATTTTTTTCAAAGTTATATAAGGCCTCAAAGCAGTTTGAGCGCATGTGACGATTAGTGAGACGTTCCCATGGCGATTGCCAGACCAACTATCATGGCAGCATGACGATGACCAGTACAATAGCATCTTATAACCTTTACGAAATATTTTCTCGAAAACTGTACCAGGCACGGGAATTTCACAACGACCTTTTTCTTCGCAATGAAGAACTGATTAAGAACGACTTAAAATAACTTTTACTCACTTTCCTAGTTGAGCTATATAAATCTGCAAAGTCAAGCGATCTGCTTAAGGTGACGATTACTGGGCCATCTACCTTATGTTTTATTACTACTTTTGGCTGTTAGATGGTATTTTTTTATTAATCTTAAAAAATGTCGGAGGTGTGGCATAGTGAGAGAAACGTATGGTGTTCTCAACCATATTTTAATAATATTTTATATCTCCCTGAGGGGACAGTAATATTATATAGCCGTAGTTACTGCCAAAGGTGCTGCTTATTGATATTTTAGCATTTGCATGAATTATGCACATATGTTAACCGCAACCACCAATCTTACTAACATACGTTTATTCTTCAGTGCTATATAATATGGTAGATTTTCATAAAATAAATATTCCCTGACACCATAAAAAATGTACTTCCCCAAGATTCTAAAAGTGAACTGGAATATATATGTGGTAATCCACGTGAATCCAGTGGACTTTCTCCCTGACCCCCGCCAGTTTGATTTTTTTAAAATCTGATTCCATTGACTCTAAAAGACGACCTGATTTTTTTTACATCTTTTGAAGCAACGCTTATTTTGAAAAAAACGTTATATCCGAAAAAAAAACGCGCCGATTTAAAAATCTGAAAAAATTCCCAAAAATGCGTGATTATATGTACAAATTTTCAAGCTATCACCCGCAGTGGAAGTAAGATTTTTTCTGTGCTTTCTGAGCGATTAACGTTTAGAAAAATTCGAAAAATTCAAGAACCACTTATTTCGGGCCGATACTTCAACATTTTGATACCTACAATGAATTTTTTTGACCATTTTTGTATAATCAAATCACAATCATGGACCTTGAACAGTTAGCAGTCAATTTTTCGGATTTTTTTTAACGTTAGTCGCTCAAAAAGCACAGAAAAAATCATACTTCCACTGCGGGTGATAGCTTGAAAATGTTTACATATAATCACGCATTTTTTGGATTTGTTTCAGATTTTTTAATCGGGGCGTTTTTTTCTGAGATTTTTTTTACTAAGGGTTGTTTCGAAAAATATAAAAAAATTCAGGGTGTCTTTTAGAGTCAATGGAATCAGATTTCAAAAAATTAATCGAATTGGCGGAGTCAGGGAGAAAGTCCACCGGATTGACGTGGAATACCTCATATTAACGATTATTTAGGCAAATTTTTGGAATGTGAAAAATTTACCTGAAAACCGTCAGATAATTGTTAATAACAAATGAACTATGCAATATTAAAAAAATCCAGTTTTGAGACAAACGCTGCACAGCCGCCATTTTGAAATTGACCGCTTCCAAAAATTTATTGTATACAGTCACTGATATGTATGATGAACACCATTTTTCGTAATCTGGATTTATTTTGTAGTTTTTCCGAAAAAAAATCCCCAAAAAGCCTATTTTTTCGGACTCTAGAGTGGCCTAACCCCTTAACAGCCCAGTAAAAGAGACGAAAACCCAGCACTTTTTAGCGTAGAATATGAATTTTTGACTGAACGTAGATGGTTGCATACTGAAAGTAACCCCAATAAAATGTTGCCCTTCAACTCGCCCCAACCCTAATAAAAAGGGGGTGAAAACTTAAAAATCATCGTATCTCGATAATTAACAACCCGATCAAAAAAGGTTTCAAACAAAAGTCGTTTGGAATAATAAAATACGTATAAAGTTATCTGACATCCAACCCCCCATCTATGAAAATAGCGGCACGAAAACGATTCAGGGTCAGTGGTGCTCTCGTGTTTTTGTGCCGATATTTTCATTACATTCGATTTTTAAAATTCAGACTAAGAAAATTTGCATATCCGGAATTTCTAGCGTATTTAAAAAAATGTACACTTTCTAAATTTAGCAAATTTTTACACTTTCTAAAAAACTTTACTAAATGTTTAATATTCGGCGTATTTTTTTGTATTCTCAAAAAATCAATTTTCCCGATTCGGACTTTACAAAATTTCGCATACACGGATAATGTTTCGTATGAAAAAATTCGATCCGCATCATATTGCTAAAATGTCACGATTGAATTTCGCGAAACTCGGCGCATGGATCTCGATTCAAAAGGAGTTTGAGTTTTTTCGAAAAAAAAATTTTGTGCCACAAGTCCCGCGATTTTCCATAATATATTTTGCTGTAATTTTTTTCATGAAAAATCTTCATCCTGGAAATAAAATGCTGCGTTTACACTGTACAATTTACCAACGTGCACCCTTTATTGCTTATTCATTTTATTACACACTCTCCCCCACCCCTTTGTTTCAGCTTTCGAAAGAGGCAGAAAAAAAACAATGTGACATCCCGCAAACGTAAATAATTTACCATCAACGTGAAATGCGTCGCAAAATAAACAATTTCGTCAGACCCCTGAATCGCGCAAGTTCGTTACGAAAATGGCATAAGTTTATTCAATTATTGTGCAACGCTGTAATTAAACAAAGTGTCCGATTTCGTTCGTTCGCGTCCGGATCGTAACGATGATGTGCGCGCTTTTAAAATCAAACTGGGTCATTTTTGTCAACAATACCGTTCTGTTTGTACGGACAGAACGAAAAATAATAATTGTCCGTAAATATACGAGAACAAAAGGAAAAAAAGGATTCGAGACGAGAATATCTCGTTGGTTTAATTGGAATAATTAATCGACATTATATATATATATATATATATATATATATATATATATATATATATATATATATATATGTATATATATATATATATATATATATATATATATATATATATATATATACCGCACGGAATATATGTATTATTTTTAATATTCATGACATTTAGCCACAACTGACCAGGAAATACATGGCGATTGGAGTCAAATTGAAGAATCGCCATATGGCAGAGAGTATCTAAATTGAAAGAACAAAAATGCACAGAAATGGAAGATTATTTATACATATATATTAGGGTGACCGCAATTTAGGTCGAACTAGAATTTTCGAATTCCCCACGTAAAAACACAATTAAAATATTTTTAAAAAAATGTGAGCAAAGTTTGAAGGCGATAAAATTTTTTTAATGGTGCGTGTAAGGAGTTGAATTTTAAATGATAAAACACATGTATTTTGCTGAGATATAACATATTTATTTCTTAAACTCGTAATAGAGGTGAAAAAAATCTAAAACTAGGCACACATATTGTACACATATCGATGTTCGAAACATTATTTTTACAAATTTTTACAGCAATAATTTCTAATAAATACACGCTTTACAAAGTCAGCCTCGAGGTCATTTTTGTGGACCACAAAAATTTTCACAATTGTGGCAATTATTACTGCAAAAATCTGCAAAAATTATGTTTTGAACATCAATATGTGTACAACATGTGTGCCTAGTTTTAGATTTTTTTCACCACTATTAAGAGTTTAAGAAATAAATATGTTATATCTCAGCAGAATACATGTGTTTTGTCGTTTAAAATTCAGCTCCTTACAGGCACCATTAAAAAAAATGTTAACGCCTTCAAACTTTGCACACATTTTTTAAAAAATATCTTGAATGTGTTTGTACGTGGGGAATTCGAAAATTCAAGTTCGACCCAAATTGCGGTCACCCTTATATATATATATATATATATATATATATATATATATATATGCACAGGGTGTTGGGAAGTTTGATGCAAAGCCTTAAGGGGGTGATAGGTCACTTCGTTAAGAACATATCTAACCTAGGTTACCTTAGTTCAAAATCTAAGGATTTCGAGTTATCATGGTAAGTATGATTTTTGAAAAATTTCCCAAAATTAGTTACTAACTCGTTCACCTCATATGTTAATGCTATTTTTTCAAAAATATCATTAAGGGGTAAGGCCGCAGTAGAATTGCCAAAAAATTGATTTTTTTTCTCGCTAAAACGGCGCTTGATCATCATAGGAATAAGTTACTATTCGATTTATAGCAAGAAATTTTTTTTCACCGACTTTAAGCGTATAACGTAAGCCCACCTCTGGCACGGCCGTAGAGTACCTAAAACTTTAAACGCGTTTTTCTCGAAGCAGCTTTTTTCCAATTGGCGTGACAAATAACTTCAACAATTTTCACTCGATTTACTTCAAATTTAAAAGTTACGTTCCTAATTGCATTACGCAGAGAAGTACGTACGGAATTTCTGGTTAATCGAAAACTTTTCATTTTATGAGCAGTTTTATACGAAATTTTTCACTGAAAATTCTTTCAAATACCTACAACTTTCGAATGAAACAATATTTTTTTAATTCCGTACGTACTTCTCTAGGTATTCTAATGTAGATTGACGAGAATTTTTGTTTTTTGTTCTAGGTCAATAATTGTGGATGCTAAATGACGCGCCGTCCCCCATGGAAATTTATATACGCAAAAATATACTGCAAATTTATTTCATTAATAATTGTAACATATGTGAAATGTATGCCATATATTGAAAATATATGTTGCATATATGTGGCAAATTCTAATTTTCGTAACGTTTTTATATATGAGATGTATATGCGTGGTATTACTGTATATCAATGTATCATATATCAATGATATATGTAGTATTTACCCTGCATGTATACCACATATATTTAGCTTATATGTTGCATACACACTGCGTACATACCACATATATACTGCATAAATGGTACGTATGTGCCACATATATACAGATATGCGTAGCATATCTGTATATAGTGTTTAAATGTCATAGCGTACTTTAACTGTAAGTTAAGTTTTTTTAAGTTTAAGTTTTAAGTTTTATTAAGTTTAACTGTAATAGTGTTTATACACAGCATATATTTTTTGTCAGGAATATGTATAAAAAATGTATGCGTCGTATATGACGCATAAATGACACATATATGAGTCACATATGACGCATACATTTTTGATATATTTTTCTGACAAAAAAATAGATTGAAAATATATCGAAAATATATGCGTCGTATATGCCTCATATATGCATCATATATAGTGTTTATACGTGGCATATATGTTTTGGTCGGAAAAATATATCGAAAATATATGGGTCATATATGCGTCATATATTTGGTGCATATATACTGAATATATACGTGTTATTCTATTTTTCGTCACTATATATGCGACCGATATATATATATATATATATATATATATATATATATATGTATCACTTTTTCATGCGAAAAAAAAGTGTTAAATTCGCACATGATTTTATACCCGTTACTGTGGCCTAACATCATAACATAAGAGGTATTTTTTTTTGACAAGCTTTTAAGGGGTTACCCCCACTTGCGATTTTGAAAAAATCGATTTTTTTTATTGCATTTTTTTGAAGCATAAGTATCTGAGAATATGTCCTGAAAATTTCAAGTCGATCCGAACAAAATTGACTGAGATATGAGCGTTGAAAGAGAAGAATCCGCGTTGAGAGAGCGTTGAAAGAGAAACTTTAAAGGCGTTTTTCTCAAAATGGCATTTCTGAAGTCGGTGACCAAGATTACTCGAACACTAATGAACCGATCTTCTTGAAATTTTGCAGGCTTATTTAATACATAAAAATGTAGTCTTTAATCGTTCGATTTTTTTTTTCGAAAAAAAAAATGGCCGTTTTATAGCCAAAAAACGGCCATTTTTTTCGTTAACATCGAACCATTAACTTTGACTGTCCGCCATTTTGTGAAAAATGAATATTTTTTAAAATCCTTCGATTAAAGACTAGTTTATACTTATATTTGACTAAATCCATCCGCATTTTTTTTTCCGATGATCCACTTCGCCGCAATGTTGGTCACCGCAAACCGTGTATATAAAAACATTATTTCATTGACGGCCATTTGCCACTAAACAATGTAATATTTTTCAATAAAAAAATTACCGAAAGTTCTTCAAGATGTGTTCTTTAAGATGGTATATTGATCGATTAAAAAAGTTTCGTAGTTTTCTTTAAAAAAATTCATGAAAAAGGCATTTTTTGCGCTACAAGTGGGGGCAACGCCTTAATCATTAAACACGTCCCATTTAGTTAGTTGTGTGGATACAGACCTTGTATTGGTGTTTGTCGATTGAATACACATTGAACTAAGACGCAAATAAGTTTTTAGTTACGAATTATTGTCTGTTAGAACATAATGAACGAGTTAGTACCTAATTTTGGGAAATTTTGCAAAAATCATACTTACCATGATAACTCGAAATCCTTAGACTTTGGATTAACGTAACCTAAGTTAGATATGTTTCTAACGAGGCGAACTATCACCCCCTTAAGGCTTTGCATCGACCTTCCTAACACCCTGTATATATGTGTGTGTGTGTGTATGTATATATATATATATATATATATATATATTGTTTTTTTAAATGAATATCTCATCCATGTCTTCGATCATTTAAATGTGATTCGCGTGTTTTTGTATCGTGAGGCAAAGTTTAGCACTACTTCGTCACGTCCAATGTCCAAGAGTAAAAGCGAGAGAGAGAGAGAGAGAGTGTCGTGTATCGAACGCGATCTCGAGTTGCAAGTCAGGTGTGCGCTCGCAAATGGTTTTACGTTATCGTGATCTCGTTGCTCTCTTCGAACTTTGCAACACGCACTTTTTCTCCTCTCGTCTCTTTATCCCTCGCACAGTAATGGTCACGCTTACGGGACGATGGGCCAGCGTGGGGGTAATACTCGATGAATCAACGTTGCCTCGACACGTACGAGCAATTTTTTGTTTTATTTTATAGAGCGATACTGTTGAAATCTTGAAGCTAAAACGATATGCTAAATGACTTTCCGGACAGGCGCTGGTAATTTTCGTAATTTTCATAATTTTCGTAATTTGTTAATGTCACTCTCACTGTCACTGCCGACAGTCCAGAAAATTTCATTCAGTCAGAACTTTCGAGTCACATTATTGCGATCACTGTGAAATAATTAATTTCGCAAGCAAAATAAGAGAAACGAATTTTCAATCGACAAACTAATATTCGCCATATTTTCGACACGAGTCGAAAAATGTTATGACTGTAAATGAAATCTGCGAGTCGCCTCCACCTCGATGAATCTCGTGGACAAGATTCGGTGACAGAAAAGGCGGATTGATCAGAAAATATTTGTACTGCTAATAGTTGTCTCAACTGGTATGCATGTGTATATATACATATATATGGGACATTCCACGCCAAATACACCACTTTTAGACCTGAATCTTTTTTATTTGGCTGCAATTCAAATATGTTATTGCTCCTTCTAAAAACGCTTGTGTTATTTTTTTCGATTTTTTTTCGACAAAATCAGAAACATGTAGTGGACTTTGGAAAAAATCGACGTTTTTTTTCAAATGCTCATAACTTGCTGAATAATTGAACCAATAAAATCTTTTTTTTATGTACTTTGTCAAAAAAATACATTTAAAAAAATATTCAAATTTATCTTTGATATCATTTTTTAGTTTTTTGAGAAAAAAACACGAACTTTTCGAAGTTCGACCTTTATGATACTCGATGTTTTTTTTTCTTTTAAAAAATATGATAATTTTGCCGCAAAACCCATCGTGGTAAGATTTTTGTTTATTAATGAAAAATTTTTAATCTTAATTTTTGTCAAAATTGAGTTGTTCTCTACGATGCAATAATGTCAATTGATACATTATATGGTTTTAAAAAATCCA
This sequence comes from Ophion ellenae, assembly GCA_963210295.1. Taxonomy (NCBI): domain Eukaryota; kingdom Metazoa; phylum Arthropoda; class Insecta; order Hymenoptera; family Ichneumonidae; genus Ophion; species Ophion ellenae. Next base: position 4,942,408 of record OY723387.1, on the reverse strand, counting down.
TAAAAGTTTTATAAAAGTGTACTATCTTACTCAGATTAGCGTTTTGCTCAGAAATTTACCAAGTAATATTTGCATTTGCTGCTAAAATGATTAAAAACTATTCGAATACTTTTTTATACTATTAATATTATTCGCAAAGTATTGAATATCAGAGAAACAACCATTTAAAAGAAAAT
>OY723387.1:4532232-4937232 GCA_963210295.1 Ophion ellenae | reverse complement strand
ATCATATATGAGACTGTAATTGAAACTGGGTGATTTTTGTACTAGTGTAATCTCAAGGAATAAGTATTTGTTTATTAAGGTGATTGTTTTAGCCTGCTACAAAATACAGATATTTGATTATGTTTGATTCTAAAATAATTAAAGAAATAATTCAATTTCTAACTTATATCGGTGCTTTTTCTTCATGACCTACCAAAACCACGAATTTGGGCTATATGCGAGCTTTTACCGCGCTATTTGGGCTTCGTAAAGTCCCGCGGTTTTTGGGCTATACAAACGGCGTCTGGCGGCGGTTTCGCTCACTACACGTCGAGCTTGGTCACGAATGATAAAGTGTGGTTATGTGACTACGTGTAGTTCTATAAAGCGATTGGCTCATGGCTGGCTAAGCAACGTGAGTTACAGATGGCGTTGCGAATGCAAAAATTCTCAAGTAGGTATCTCGCCTTGTCCTAGCTAGCTATGCGGCTGTGCATCCCTTGGCTAGTCACTGCCCACCTGAGCTTGGTCATGAATGATAAAGTGTGGTTATGTGAATACGTGTAGTTCCATCGAGCGACTGGCTCATGGTTGGTTAAGCAACTTGAGTTACAGATGACGTTGCCAATGAATAAAATCCTCGAGTCGGTATCTCGCGATGACCTAGCCAACACTTCCCAACTGCGGCCGCACAAGCCGGAATAAATGATCGGACAAATACAATTTAAGGTTATGTAATTCTATGCGATTATCGCTCTCAATGCGAACGCAATTGAGTCATTGATCCGATAATGTTATTTATATTTGTTAATACACCGATTTTTCAATAATCTGACATTGTGTAGTGTAACATACGTAGACGATAAGAAAATTCAGAAATTAAACAAGTAGAACTGGCTCAGCGGACAACGTCACAACTCATCACCCAGAGGTCCCGGGATCGAAACCACGTTACGACGTAAGCGTTTGTCTGAGATAATTTAAAATTGTACCATTAATATATTTACAGCGCAAATATCATAACCCTAATTAATGAACAACGAAGAATATCGTAAGAGGGTCCAATGATGTAAATAATGTGCAAAAAAATCACGAAAATATAAATATATAGCCGCAATTTTTTAAAATCTAATCTCCACCTAATTTTTTGTTCCTAGTCGCTAGCTAAAAAAATTTCTTACTATCTAATCACCATCTAAGTTTTGGTATGCAGTCACTAGAGGACCAAAGCATTGGGTAGTCACTCGCTAAGACGGCTAATGGCGATTCGAAACATCACTTTACTAGCTTGTGGCTAGGCGGTGATGAGTTACGTTTTCCACTCGGGAATGATATTCAGTATAATCGTAATGATCGTAATGATCGCAATAATCATAATGATCGTATTAATCATGGTGATCATAATAATCATGATAATGATAACGATCATAATGATCATGACGGCAAGCGGACAGAAGTCGTTTTCTCTCTGCTGACCAAAAATTATCATTTTTTGGCGAGGGGTGTTTAGCTGGTATGCATCTCGTGGAAACCCCGGCCGAGAGGGATGGCCCCCTTTCGACCTCATGAATCGCGATGAAAGTCTAACACACGGGCGTCAACGTCGCTCGGGGTTTTCGAGGACAATCCCTAACTCCCGGTGCGATGGGGATGTCTTTGAAAGATTTATTCCCTTTTACCACGAAAAAAAATAGCAAAAATGATGATTATAATAATCATGACAATCATATGGATCGTAATGATCATGATAATCATAATGATCATAATAATCATAATGATCGTAATGATCGTAATCGCTGCTGACTTCAATGCCATGCGGGCACGCAAACGACGCGCAGCGACTGTCGCCACCCTTGCCCAAGAGCAGAAAGCAGCCAAAATGACGCTCCGCTTCGCGATCAAACGGAATAAGATAATATGCTGAAAGAAGCTGTGTGGCGAGATCAACCTAGACCCGTGAGGCCTAGGGTACCAGTTTGCAACGAAGAAGCTAGACTTCTATAACTCGACATGCCGCTTAAGCGCCGAAATGATGGAGAAAGTGGTTGATGGACTTTTCCCGACGCACCCCCTTAAAGAAGAAAACCGCAATAACGCAGCAGAACCAGGAAAGATACCTGTTTTCAGCCAAAAGGAGATAGCAAGAGCAACTAGGTAAGGAGATAGTAAGAGGAACTAGGAGAAAGGCAAAGTATCTGGTGTGACCTTGGATACGAAGCTGACCTTCTGGCCACGCATAAAACGCTTGGCCGAGAGGGCGGCGGTGAAGATTGCTTCGCTTAGCCGCCTGATGGCCAACACGCACGGACCGAAACCATCGACATGCAGACTACTGATGACGACGGCTCACTCGATCCGCCTGTATGGCGCAAAGGTCTGGGCGGACACGCTCGCCGTTAAAAAGTATAGAAAAGCAATGACGTACGTAAAAAGACAGGAGGCACCAAGGATAGCTTGCGCCTACAGGACCGTCTCGGCCGAGGCGGTTCTGGTGGTGGCGGGCGTGATTCCTATAGACCTACTACCCGAGTCGAAATTTCCAGCCTGTTTTGCCCCTCCAGATCCTCACACCCATGTAGGGTGATCGGTAGTGGCCAACAATTGGCCGATGCGCGACGACGAGCTTGCCAACATTGGCACTCGAGCTTGGCCCGATCATCGACCGAGCCTCGGATGATAAGAGCGGCCCGATATTCGCAATCAATATAGGCCCTAGAATGGCTTATGAGAATCGGCCGAGCATCGCGTAGGAGTTCATTCGAGAATCGGCCAACAATCAGTCCCCGTCAAGATTGCCATCATTGGCACTCGAGCTTGGCCCGATAATCGACCCAGTCTTGGCGGATGATTGTGACCCGATATAGATCACCAAAATTCGTCCTGCACTGCCAAAAAACAATTGATTTTTTTTGTATTGTAAATCGTCATTACCTGGTCTTTCGAAACGATTAGTTCGAAGAAAATATTTCACCTATATGGGACTCGAACCTTGAACCTACCTACTCATAGCCAAGCACGCTGCCCCTATGCTACCGAGTGCTCGTAACATTTGAATCGCAGATTGCCATAAGAGACCAAATGGATTGTCATCATTATTTGTATCGCATAAACTATATCAATTAGTTAATATCATCGTGATAATTAGAGAGTGCTATCGACTGACATGTTGGAGAATTTCCAAACCTAACCTATATATATATATATATAATTCCTCTTTCTCCACCCTCTCTACCCCCACAACCCTTTAATATGTGTGTTCCAATGAAGACAGACCATTTGTTCATTAGTTCAAGTTTAATTTGAATAAATAAACTTATTCAAAATGAATAATTCCAATAATGGAATGCAATAGGAAAAATTTGATTTCACGAAAAATCTAGTTAATTCAAATAAAAAATAAATAAATAGACGCGGTTAGTTAATATTAATAGAATTTTTCTGTCAGTGTAGGATGGTTCATAAAAATGGGCAGAGTATCGCGTATGAGCTCGTTCGAGAATCAGCCAACAATGAGTGCATTGATTTGGTAGTATATTTGTTAAGAATAGTGTCCAATGGACTCGTAAAAAGTATTCATCTCGTCTCTCAATGACTTCGACGCGAAACAATGAATCGTCAATATACGAATTGCGGTTTGATCATTCGTTACTCGGCCGAACATTGGCCTCGTATCGGCAAAAACATGATTGGCGAGTCTATACTTCGCCAAACATCGACCTCGTATCGATAAGCCAATGATTAGAGAGCCTATATTTGGCCGAACATTGGCCTCGTATCGGCAAACCAATGATTGGCGAGTCTATACTTCGTCAAACATCAGCCTCATATCGATTACCCAATAATGAACGAGTCTATACTTGGCCGAACATTGGCCTCGTATTGGCAAACCAATGATTGGCCAGTCTATACTTCGTCAAACATCGGCCTCGTATCGACAAGCCAATGATTAGCAAGTCTATGTTTGGCCGAACATTGGCCGCGTATCGGCAACCCAATGATTGGCGAGTCTATACTTCGCCAAACATCGGCCTCGTATCGACAAGCCAATGATTAGCGAGTCTATATTTGGCCGAACATTGGCCTCGTATTGGCAAACCAATGTTGGCTAGTCAATACTCAGCCGAGCATTGGCGTACAATTGGGTAATCGATCATCGCCCCGCCAACATTGGTCCAAGTATTGGCCATTACGGTTCGATTGGCGAAACCTACATGGGCAGTGGTAGGAGGTAAAGGCAGTAAAGGAGCTTCGTATTCAATATAAAATGAGCCCCTACTTAACGCCTAGAACGGGAACAAATTTCCCTTTTCTCCACTTGCAGGCGCTAAGGAGGACGTTGATTGGCACACGTATACACGCACACGCATATAGAGATACATATTCCTGAATACGCGCATGCGTAGACACACGTATATACCCGCACACATACATGCCTAAGCATACACCAACACACGTATACTGGTACCTGCACGTATGCATGCGTGCCTGCTATAGGGATCTGCGTATACATGCATGCGTGAGGGCAATTTCTATCAAAAAGATTTCATCTGTTTGCCCAAGATCCATTTCTTCCACTTTGGAGAGTTGCTGGAGCTGCAGGGGAAAGTTTGAAGCGAATGCGAAAGGTTTGCTGGGTGGAGATAATGGAAAGGCCATTGGAAAAGTAGGCCTCTACGGCGAACGCGCAGGCCTACCTAGTCCAACGCATGACGGTTACTGAAAACTATCAGACCCGCTCTTTCGAATGCGACCATCCCCACCCTCGTTTCGTCGAAACAGCCAAATGCGCGATAGGTCCAAACGCAATCAAAAAAGGAGCTGTAACGACTTCAGCTAGGTTAGGTAGGAGTATAAGGGCCTATGCAGGAGGTAAGCAGCAAAGGAAGAGCATGTGAAGACCCATAGTAGGACTTCTAGCAGCAAAAGAGGAGCTGCAACGACTCCAGCTAGGTTAGGTAGGAGTATAAGGGCCTATGCAGGAGGTAAGCAGCAAAGAAAGAGCATGTTAGGAGCCCATAGTAGGACTTCTAGCAGTAAACAGACTCAAGTGAGGCTGACATAGGATCAAAGCCCTTTAAAGTAGGCTGAAGTTTTCAGTCGGTAGGCCATGAGGAGAGTCCGACACACGGAAGAGAACCTGTGTCTCTTCTATAGTGCCTAACGCATTTCCCCCCTCGTCAAAAAAGATAATAATCATAATACTTAATTATTATTATTATTACCATCGTTAAAATTAGGATTATCATGAATATTATTAATATTGTTATTGTGATCATTTATTATCATGCGCATTATTATTATTTCATTTCCTGAGTTCCGACCTATGCCCTTGCGGCTTTTTGAGTATTGCCTCTCCCGGGTGGAGGTCTTCCTATCATTCTCCACCCGCACGTCGCTAAACGAACCTGACTTCCGTTGCGTCCACAATCGTCGTGAGCTACACTATACCGCATTTTCCGTGGGTGCTATTATTATAATGTATTATTATATATAATAATAATAATAGTGAATTAAGGGGGTTAGTTTATAAGGACGATGAATTTCGGGTCAACGCTACCCTATCACGTAAATATGTAGGTATTGAGTTATCGTTTAGATTACTTTATTTTACGGGAAAAGAATCTCGCTCGCTCACATTTTCAGGTCTCTCTCGTATGCGAAAGGGGCAAAGGGGTCATCTTCATCGCGCGATAGCTCCCTCGCACCATCGCGACCCCGATACCGTATGAGTATTTGTGTGCGGGTGTGTAATAAGCACACACGCACTCACATATATAGCGAGAAAAGAAAATCGCCTTCGTTTTTCGCCAATCGTTAAAATGATATTTATCCGGATGTGCTATTGTACAGGAACGAAAAACTATCCTGAAGCCCGAATTAAAATTGGAGTAAAATTTGAATCAATTGTCACTTTATCTGATATTTAAGGGTTAGGCTACTGTGAAATAGACGATTACTCGATTGTCGCTTGAGGCAACTTAAATTGAAGAGGAAGGTCCAACAGATGGTGCAGAAATCGCAGATTAAAGGTAAACTTATGATTACAAAGATAGAACTGCTAGTGAAACTTTAACGGGCTACATCTACCTAGGTGGGTGAAAAAAAGCATTTCCCAACAAACAAAAAAATGTATTCGGCAGGATCACCTTTTAGCTATAATCCCTGAAAATTTCATTGCAATATTCCTAAAATTGAATGAGCTACAGCCCATAACAGTCGGACGGCCGAGCGGTAGCAACTTCAAACTTTAAACTTTTCTCGAAACGGTGTTTTTAAAGTCGGTGGACATAATATCTACAGAACCACTTGATGAATTATTTCCGAATTTACAGGAGAGACAATGAGAAACATTTAAAGGTCGTTGACGATCTCACTTTTTAAAAAGCGATCTTCATTTTACAACAGTTACGTAAAAATGGCGACTTTTTCATAGATTTTGTGTGCTCGAGGCTCAATTTGTCGCCACGTTGCTAAAAGAAATTATTTTAAAAATCGACATTCGTCAACGACTCGTATTTATTGTTGACTTAAATAACCCGTTTGGTTTTTAGATTTCGGATGGACTGTTTAAGCTGGAGAGTGTCCACCGCTAAACGTCGCGAAACAAATTTCATCATCTGCCGACGGCCATGTTTTTATTATTTTTCTGTATTTTTTAATGATTTTTTTTAAAGGCTCTCAATGTATGTACCTTTGTGATGAAAAAAATGCATTTATTTTTTGGTCCTCTAGGTAGCTGGAGCTCCACGCATTTTTGTCGGAGCTATGTTTTTAAAAACGGTGTACACGATTTCTCGAAATCTAATGAAAGGATTGCCTTGAAATTTGTACACTTATTCAGTGTAATAGTAGTTTGGTCTTGACCGACGTTTTTCTTCTTAACATTGTTGTTTCATTACTTATTAACTATAATGCTGTCATTTTTCCGCGAAAAAAACGAAAAGAAATGCAACCTTTTTTGATGATTGAATCACGATAATGAATAAAAGCTTGGTCAAGTCTTAGCCAATATTATCTATTCCAAGAAAAAAACATCGTTTTTTCGTCAGATCGACCGCGTGGCCAAAATCAAGTACACCGTTGAGCCCCTAACGATCAAAGGTCGTTCATGAGATTGCTTATAACTGCTGTAATAATTAATATTTTTAATGAAATTTCGTACACGACTTTGTTAATGTACATACAAACAAATGTCGAAACGATTTTTCAATCAACTTATTGCTTGAAAACGATTTTTCTTCTTCAAATGACCCTTAGGGTCGTCACGATATCCTAACCCCTTAAGGTGACATGATGTGGATATGAACCACGCTGAATCTTTCGACTTTCAATTTATTTATTCAGCCCAAACAGCCGGCAAGCTTGCTCATATTGGCCCAAGGTAGCCAAGTAAAGGCAAATACCAACGTATAGACAGCCTATTTGTTTGGGTTTGTCATTGCTGGTGCCATGGTAGCACTTGCTTGTATCAATTTGCCTACGCTCCCGTTGGCTGAGGCTCGACCAACGTGTATTGCCGCTTAAGAAAGATCAGTCAGCGATCCAATAACTTGCAACGCTCCAAACTTTGCAACACTCTGTTATGATTATTATTAATGTTATTATTAAATAGCCCGCGTTTGAGGTTGGGCGTTCCGTCGAGATCGGGAAACTGTCCATGAGGAGAGTCGCTTTCGAGTGCACGGCGCAAAAATACACACCAAGTGTACATTCGAGTGTCGAAATGAACGAATCAGCGAAAAAGAGATTACGAATATCGAGAAGGGACCCGACCGATTAAACGCAGTGCGCCGTTCATCGACTTTTCATTATTGTTTTTTTTATTATTCATATCATTTCCATTTTTATTGTTGTGACTATGGTTAATAATATGTTGATTAATACTTAATTAATAATACATTACATCTATTTTTTACATTAACTAATACAACGTTATTAGTATTATTATTATTATAGCAGCTTTTGTTATTGTTGATTTATGAAATGAGAATTATTATTATATAAATAATGATATTCATAGTAATTTATGATAATATAAATATTAATAAATAATGTATTGATTAATATTCAATCAATAATACATTACATATATTATTTACATGAACTAATATTACATTATTATTGTTGGAGTTGCTATTGTAATTATTAGTAACAAAAAAAACAATAATAATAAGGCTAGTGCTAATTATGATGACGATTTTTCTTATTATTAGTATGAGCGACAATAATAATAATAATAATAATCCTCCCCGTGGGTTCATCTGGGCGTGGTGGGGAGGCCGAATACCTAGCCTGTATCCAGCAGGAGGGGAAACTAACGAACTCAACAGAGACAACATAAATACGCATGGACAAAACAAAATACCCCAGGTGGTTACCCTTCGACGAGGGGAATCCACCCTGAGCTCCAACCGGGTGCGAGCCCCGGTGGCTCCAGGCAGCAGCACGGATTCTGGGGGCTGCAGAACATGCCTTACGCCGACCCCTAATCAGACAAACGAGGACAAGACAGACAGAGACAGCAACCTGCTCGAGGCTCATACTACCTGGACGAGACACAGCAGCGTTTCTAGCAACGCGAGCCTCGCCAGCTTCAAAAGCGCAACCGGCGACGGTCTACTAACAAACGTGACCACAACATGCTTGGAACTGCAGACGTTCGACGATGTCAAGGAGCAAGTGCAGACAATCCTTGAGAGAGTCAAAGTCATGCACCAAAAGACAGGTATACAAAAAAAAACGTGAACAAAGAGACGAAGGACGGTATTAAAAGTCATCACGGAGGCCATTGAGGTCGCCCTGGGTAAATGCGAAAGCCTCTGGAACCTAAGGACAGCCAGACAAAACGGGAGGACGAAACCGGGCCAGCCGCCGGAACGGTAACGAGACGTGACTGAAGCCAGCCCTCCCCAACAGCCGGCAAGAAGACCAACGGTGACTGACGAGACGCAACCGCCAGAGGAGAGCTGGCAAACACAGACAGAGAAAAAGAGACAGAAGCAACAAAAAACGGAACCGAACAGGTAGACGGACGAGGACAAGAAACAGGCAAGGCAGGACAGACCGCTCCCCACGCGTCGGCGGACGGCTGTCCACGTCAAGCCCCAGTACGGAAAGACAAAGGTAGACCCTGCGCCGGACAACGTGACGGTCAGAGGATACCGCAAGATAAAAGACGGAGGACTGCTCTTCCAACCGCAGACGGGACGAGAGGCGAGCCAAAGCTACGCGGTCAGGCAGGAGGGGCGCGTCCGAGCCATGATTCCCAGTACATCGCTTAGTCTATTAAAAGAGACGAAAACCCAGCACTTTTAGCGTAGAATATGTAGAATATGAATTTTTGACTGATGGTAGATGGCTGCATACTGAAAGTAACCCCAATAAAATGTTGCCCCTCAACTCGCCCCAGCCCTATGAAATAGGAGTTGAAAACGTAAAAGTCGCCGTATCTCGATAATTAATGGCCCGATCAAAAAATGTTTCAAACAAAAGTTATTTGGAGTCATAAAATACGTATAAAGTTATCGGACGTCCAACCCTCTATCTTTGAAATCAGCGGCGCAAAACACGAGAGCACTACTGACCCACTGACTCGTACACGCATCAACCCCGAATTTTCGAATTGCTTTGGTGCCGTTATTTTCAAAGGCAGGGGGTTGGACGTCGGATAACTTTATACGAATTGTATTATTCCAAACAACTTTTGTTTGAAACTTTTTTTTAGCGGGCTATTAATTATCGAGATACGGCCATTTTAAAGTTTTCAACTCCCATTTCTTAGGGTTGGGGCGAGTTGAGGGGCTACATTTTATTGGGCTTGCTTTGAGTATGCGACCATCTACTTTCAGTCAAAAGTTCATATTCTACGCTAAAAAGTGCTCGGTTTTCGTCTCTTTTACTGTACTAGCTGGAGACTATGGACCCGAACTGCGTCGCGACTCCCGAGGAGGTTGAGGCAATCCTTAAACAAGAGACAGGAGAGGAAGGGGATTTGAAAGTACACATCTTCGGCCCCAACAGATCCCGACAGTGGATGGCGGTGATCGAGCTGGAATCGCAGAGAGCCATGGACCTACTTGACAGACAGAGTCAACATAGGATGGGTCAATTGCCGCATCAGACTGCGGCCGACGGTAACAAGGTCCTACCGGTGCCTTGACTACGGACGAAGGAGACGGTACCGCAAAGGACCAGACAGGACAGACTGTTCCTGGAAGTACGGGGTCAGGGGCCACGTCGGTAAGACGTGTCAAAACCGACCGACCTGCTTCCTGTGCACCAAGGCCAAGAAACTGGAGGTGGCGCATCAACCGGTCACCGGTTCGTGCGCTGTCTTCAGGGACGCAATGGAAGAAAGCAGGAACAAGACCACATCGTTGGAGGGTACGGACTGCAGACTGTAAATACTGCGGACACGACCGAGACGACGCAGAACACACGTTCTTTACATGTGACCGATGGACCGAGACAACATGAAGACTAGAGGGGACAGTTGGAGAAAACACGGCATATGACATCATTGGCGTGATGATCCAGGACAGCGAACGGTTGACACTCGTGTCCACCTTCGCCGAGACTGTCTTTAGGAGGAAGAAATGAAGACGGATGCTTGGGTGACTGAGCAAATGACATGGGACGGCACTCAATAGCCAAGACCCGACGAGACGATACGAAACGGGTAAGAGGACATGGACAGGATGCCCAGCCGGAAGTAATGCTAACGCAGTTGTCACATAGGATGAGCCCCTTAATGAAAGAAAAATCTTCATTAGTTTTATCAGATTAATCCCGCCGACGCTACGTGGCACGCGATCTGACAACATCTTGCGCTACCCATTTAGAACACTGTGCAATACATCCACTATTTTTAAAGATTAATCGAGATAAAAAAATACCATGTAATAGCCTTATGTAATAACAAAATATACCCTAAGTCTCATAAATGGTGACGGAATCTTATCTTTAAAAAACTATCATGAAAACCAGCTTTTTTTCCTAGTCTAAAGCGATCCCCCCCTAAACCAGAAAACAGATGAGTAAATACCAAATTTTCAACTTGAAAAATCCTATCCAGAACTTGAGTTATTGGCAATTTTCGTTGCAGGTAAAAAATTGGAGTATCGCTTTATCCAGCTCCAGCACCACCATTACGTTACAAAATCTTGTGAAAAAAATTGTAAAGATCCTCGAAGATGTGTAGAACAAATACCACGGAAAGGAATGTCCATTCCATTAACTGTGTATCCATAAAAAATTGTCAAAATTCGCCTTTATTCGGGCCTTTAGACTGTTGTAGTCTCCCTTAGAAGTCATTGAGGATCGAGCGAGTTCCCTCGTACACAACGAACTCCGACGATAAATCATTCGTAATTTAATTTTACTCTACGCGCTTATATATCGCGAGGTGTATTAAGCGCGCAACGCTTAGCGCACAGGACGCGAGACGAATTTATCGAGGCTTTTAGAGTGACGTTCGAGCGTATGAGAAAAGCCCTCGCGCGCGGACTCATGCCAAACAATAATTGCCAGCTGTTCGCGTGGGTCATCCTGAGACGTCGCCAGGGGCTTTGGAACGCGCCGACGTCGTCATCATCGTTGTCGTCGTCGTCGGGAAGAGATCACCCGCCTCGTGCGTATGAGAGAGAAACATTCTTCCTCTGGAACGACGAAGACGATGGCGACCCTTGAAAATCATCGGATCGCGACGCCCAACTTCCCTCGTTGCTTTCATATATCAGCGCTAACGTAAAGCCTCGGGCGAGCATCCGAGATTAGCGACCGTAATTCTCCTACTCGTATCTCACTCCTTCTCTTCTCTCATTGCGCAAAAACGCATCTCTCTCTCTCTCTCTCTCTCTCTCTCTCTCTCTCTCTCTCTCTCTCTCTCTCTCCCCCCCCCTCTCGAGAGAGGGTACTCCGATGCCCATAACCCTATTTTTAAAAATTATTATTATCACCTTTCCGATTAAAAAAAAGTATTTATACAGCTTATAATTGCATTTTTATGGTTGTGATTTTATTAATTGTCAATTTGTTTTCATTTTGGGCTCGTATTGCAAAAACGTCTAGATTTTTTAAGACACCCGGTTGTATTATTGTTATTATTTCATCATTATTATCATTTTTCAAAATATTATTTATTTTTCTTATTAGGGTAGACACACCGAAGAGTAAGCAGTGATTTTACTTGTTTGATTTTTTCTTGTGTTGGCAACATCACCTAACCTGTGAGTGGCATAGTCATGTCGAGGTGTTGGACAACAATTCGCTTCGTTACGGTATTTATTTCACATTTTGTCACTGCTAATATCCATACGCTTAAGGATAATTTGTTAAAAGTGAAAGCTTAAGAATAAGATCAAACACAAAGAAAATCTTTTCTATGTGTTTGATCTGGTTTTTGAACAATTATAAACACGTTTTGTAAGTTTTGCGATTAATTTGCGTGATAAATATCCAACCTATATCGGGCCAAGATTGGCCCGAAATTGGACCTTATGGATACATATTTCATGGAATAACCTTAAAATAAATTGTGATTTGAGTTTATGATAGGTTTCAAAGTTGACATATTTTACTTACATATGTTGGTTATTCACAAATGCCAATAATAGGCCAAGACTTGATTACAAAAACTGAACTACAAAATATAGACGATTAATATATGACGTGCCAGTTATTTGCCTATTCTGGCACAACATACAGATAGTGAATAACCCAAGGCTTAAATAAAATGAAAGCAGGTATGGTCTGACCCACTTAGCCAATAAAGGGCTTAGATTAATTAAATGTAATTTCCATTATTTTAGCATTGCCAGTTTGAAAATTGGCAAATTTCGATAAACTATCACGGCTGTTTATTGGTTTTGAAAGATGGGCCAGGATAATCTTTAGTAATGGGCCGATATTGTGCCGGTTCTCAATTTATGACGGGACAATAATGGGCCAATGTAATTGCTTGTATTTTAGCATTACCAGTTTATAAATTGGCAAATATAGTTCAACCATCACGGCTATTTATTGGTTTTAAACGATGGGCTGATATTGTGCCGGTTTTCAATTTATAACGGAACAATATTGGGCCAATGGAATTCTCAGTATTTTAATATCCCTAGTTTTTAAATTGGCAAATTTAGTTTAACTATCACGGCTATTTATTAGTTTTTAAAGATGGGCCAGGACAGGCTTTTGGGATGGGCCGATATTGTGCCAGTTTTCAGTTTGGGGTGGAACAGTAATGGGCCAATATTATTTCTCTTTTGTTGGCTTATACGATGGTCCCAATATTGGCCTGATCGTAACATTGGGCAACTCATGGCAACCTCTACATGGGCATCTGTTGAATTTTTGCATACCAATAGCGCATCGTCGGAACTAGATTCCGAAAGAAATTGGTGAAAATTGATGAATATCATTCGACTTCAGGGGAGCTTGAATTTTTGGAAAATGCCTTGTTGCGCCGTAACTCTCGTCATTTTTTAGATATCTCGTCCATTTTTTTGGTGGCAGGAGAGCATCGCGCAAAGTGTTGTCAGATAAAATTTTGCGGACATCCGTAAAAAGGGATCAGGTTTTAAGAGAGGGTTTAAATTTCCAAAGACATGTACTCCAGTGAAAATTTCCTCAAATTTAAATATATGCATATTTTTTTCGTAATTTACGAAGTGAATAAAATTCATAAAATTCTTTATTATATAAATAAATACATAAAAATAAATGGAATAAAATTAACCAAAATTTACTGTTTTCTTTTCGTTTTCCCTCTCTCTGCTTTCATGAAAGTATCAGGTTTAAAGGGGGTTTGAATTTCCAATTCAAATATCCCGACAATTTTTCATAAGTCAATAGAAATTTACGAAGTGAATTAAATAAATGAATACCACTAAGTAAAACTGACATATTGTAAGTCAAATAAATAAATTTCTCAATGAAAAAAATAAATAAATAAAAATAAACTGAAGAAATTGATCAAGTAAATCAAATTTCTTAAGCAAATAACAGTACAAATGTCGTGATTTAATTTCTCGTTACACGACTAACGATAACATCCAAACTTCGCCGTCATTCGTGGGCCTCCCCTCATGGACGGCTCCTTTTTACGCATCGTGAAGGCACGCCCGCCCACGGATTTATTCTGTCAATAAGACTCCGGCTCAAATTTCGCCACCTGTCACTAATCTGCCCCTTGCCCTCATTTTCCGGGTGAACCATCACACCGCGTGAAGATGCTTCGTGATGCCATCCTAACACAGCAAATGGCACGCGCCCTATATGGACGCCTGGAAAAACACCCAAAGGTGTACTGTTTTCCATATCCTTTTTTTCATACTCCATCCAACTCTTCTCGCTTCGAGAAGCACAGAAAAAAAAATTACTTCGGTCCATATGCATAGATATTTGTTTTTAAAAAATCCTATGACTGGTATATATATATATATATATATATATATATATATATATATATATATATATATATATATATATACAAGGGTGCGTAAAAAAATATATTATATAATAATAATATGATAATTTATATATTATATTTTATATAATATATAAAATATATATTTTTTATATATATAATATATAATAATTATTATATATTATATAAAATATACAGCTATTCGAAAAGAGCATTTGCACCTGTCGAAAATTGAAAGAAAAGGCTCTTGTGAATGGCTGCAATTCGTGCGAAATTATACTGGTGTTGACGTTTGCAAAAAGAAAAAGTTCAAAGTTTTTTTAGCTTTAAGAATCTTCAACCGAATTTGAGAAATATTCGTTACGTTAGTTATATATATATGTATACGAATATTTCTCAAATTCGGTTGAAGATTCTTAAAGCTTATATATATATATATATATATATATATATATATATATATATATATATATATGGATGTATGTATATGCATATGTATGTGTGATACGATAAAATAAGAAAAAGAAAAAATATCGATGCTCCAGTCACGCGTCTCCGATTACGCGGAACTATCGCAAAACTATAATATATCTCATTGCGTTCCGACCCTTTATACATACATACGTATATATATATATATGTATATAAAATTGAGATGAAACGACTTGTATCCTCTTACGCACTTATCCGAGGGGCTATATTATATTGGCTAATCACAGACATTGATACGAGCAAAGTTATATATATATATATATACATATACACAGGGTGTTCTGTTATGAATGGATAATCCTGCAACTGTCAATAGGTCAGATCATGTCCTATAATATGCTAGAATTTCAGTTTAGCAAAAATCCCACCGTTTTTTAGATAAAAATCATCTGCTTTTGGTTTTTCGCATGCCATTTCTATAAATGATGACTTTTTTGACCCGGTTTAAAAAAAAATACTCTTGGTTATTTGTTTTATCTAGGAAGCCCTTCTCTTTATCCTTAAATGTTAAGGAAACTTTATGAAAAAAGATCTTATGTAGAATTTTCATACAAACCAATTCGAACATCTGACTTTGATAGCCTGTGGTGTAAAAAAAATCTACTACGCATATCGTGCCAATTACTTAAAAAAGTTGCTTAGTTATTGTCGATTCATATCATTTGGACAAATGGCATGAGAAAAACCAAACGCAGATGATGTTTTTTCAAAAAACAGCATAAAGCCCAAAATCACGAAAACCGTGGGTCTCATACTATACTTAAATTCCAGCTGTATATATATATATATATATATATATATATATATATATATAGGGATATGAGAAAATATATATGAGAAAATGATTGTCTGAACACTTCGACTGTGGACAAATGGCAATAGCGGGCCCGTAGAGAATGCGAGATAAGGGCCCATACATAAGAGACTCAACGAAAGTTGAGACTTCTTCAGTCACGACCGCATGAGTCCCCAGCCACTTGTATATACACGAAATTATCGCAATCTATATATATATATATATATATATATATATATATATATATATATATATATATATATATATATATATATATATATATATATACACACACACACACACACACACATAACTCGACACTGGTGGATGGGCGGTCGAAGTTCGGCTCCGGTGGTACTTCGAGTTGAGGCCTTAGACCACAGTAACGGGTATAAAAGCATGTGCGAATTTAACCATTTTTTTTCATATGAAAAGGTGATTCATCCATAAAATTAATTACACATCTATTTACTATGAATATCAAGCTGTTAGATTTTTTTTTTCGATGTACAAAATGGCCAACTACTAATATTTTTTTTCGTTATCTTTTTTTAGGCGCTCCACAGCGTGACATTTAGCACCCACAATTTTTACCTAGAACAAAAAACAAAAATTCTCGTCAATCTACATTAGAATACCTAGAGAAGTACGTACGGAATTCAAAAAATATTGTTTTATACAAAAGTTGTAGGTATTTGAACTTAAGAAATGAATGTTCAGTGAAAAATTTCGTTATAACTGCTCATAAACTGCTCATAAAATGAAAAGTTTTCGATTAATCAGAAATTCCGTACGTACTTCTCTGCGAAATGCAATTAGGAGCATAACTTTTAAATTTGAAGTAAATCGAGTGAAAATTGTTGAAGTTATTTGTCACGCCAATTGGAAAAAAGCTGTTTCGAGAAGTTTCGAGTAGAGGGCCATTTTGTACATCGAAAAAAAATATATATATTTTCTAACAGCTTGATATTCATACTAAACAGATGTGTAATTAATTTTATGAGTGAATCAATTTTTTATACGAAAAAAATGGTTAAATTCGCACATCATTTTATAAACGTTACTGTGGCCTAAGACCTTAAGCAACGTTGTGCATGCCCAATAGTCGGAGGGGTGACCGGTTAATCGTGCACCAGCTGTCGCATCAACCAGTGCGTCGAAGGCCAATACCTCAGCTTTATAGAAACTTGATAGGAACGCCGCACATAGCGAGTTCATATTGGAGTTCAAGTGGATTGCTCCCTTTTTCTTTTTGAGTATTTTTCATTTGAAATTCTCAACCTGAATTTTGCGAATTTCCGAAAAAATTTCAAAACCATCGTAAAGAGCCAGCATAGTCTCGACAATAACCTATATATTTTTTATTTTCAATCTTGCATTGTGAATAACAATCCAAACTCCTTAATAAACCACAAAAACCCAAAATGACCTATGTCTGATGGTTGTCGAGAAAAGAAATTTCAGAGAATTACTGGGTTTTTCTATCTGCACACTAGACGACGGCCTTAAGAAAGGATTTATACATTGCCAAGATCCACTCGTTTCGTATATTTGTATATATTGTTTCGAAAATTCAACCCACAGAATGCGAGCCATCAAGAATCGTATCGGACTCTGTTCGATAATGTGGGAACCCTTCAGCATTCAAATTGAATTCACACATTGGATTCGAATGAGGAATTCCGACAAAAATCCAATGTACGAGCGTGACGTTTCAGTATAGGGATCCAATGCGATGACTCGTTGGATCAGGAAGTAGAGACAAGTATGAGAATCCAATTGGTTCTCTCCGACAATTTCTGCACCGTGAATTCTCATTTTTTAAAAATATCTCTATTCAATTTTTGGTGCATATTGAATTTTCCATTTATCGTTATAATGAGGTATTATTAGTTTACACGATAATAATTATTATTATTCATTATCATATCGTTACAACGTTAGGAAAGACCCGGGCATAGCGAACAGTCCAGGCAAAGCGAATACCCCCACGCGCAGCGCGTGCGCGTGGGGGTATTCGCTTTGCCCGAGCTGTTCGCTATGCCCGGGTCTCCCTTATCATTACTACATTATATCATATTGTATAATTACGATTTATTATTCATTTTTTTCTTTTTTTTTCGAAAAATGTCAGTATCAAAACCCAAGACACACAACGAAGCTGTGTCGACGAAGATTAATATGAGAATTCCCGGGCATAGCGAACAGTCCAGGCAAAGCGAATACCCTCACGCGCAGCGCGTGCGCGTGGGGGTATTCGCTTTGCCCGAGCTGTTCGCTATGCCCGGGTCTCTCTTATCATTACTACATTATATCATATTGTATAATGACGACTTATTATTCATTTTTTCCAATTTTTTCGAAAAATGTCAGTATCAAGACCCAAGACACACGACGAAGATTCTTTACCTTGATGGAGCGATGGCAGCGACAGGGCCGAGGACAATTGGAATGGCTCGTGCTTGATTTTCACGCCGTGGAAGGAATTTTGTACGCCGGCTACCGCGCTCGCGCAACCGAGACTGCCATTTCCCTGCTGCAATTCCTGCAAAAAGCAAACGAAACGGAGGAATTAGATGAGAAAATAAAAAAAAAAAAAAAAAAAAAAAAAATATGTGAATACGGCAGAGACCGGCAGTCAACGGCAGTCCGCGCGCGAAGAAAGCAGTCTATCAATTGTGAGCATGACTAGCAGCCTACAGCCTGGAAAAAGGTGAATTTCGACAATTTTTTGCGGGTAGCCATTCGGAAGAATGAAAATTCCGTTCAGTAGCCTTTCTTCTACATATGTTCAAGTATCTTTAAAAAAACTACTCGGTCAGGATAATTAACAACGAATATTATTGGTACTTATTCGCTTAATTAGTAATAATTACTTACTATTAATTTGATAACTATGTTCAGAAATTAGACATTTCTAGACAAACACAAAATACGCTGATTTTTTTTATACATAATTTTTTTTTTTAGAATATCGGAAAATTATTAAAGTTATTGATTTCTTTGAGATTATAGACAGCTTTAGTACACACTTTTTCTTTCCAGCGGAATTTTTTTTTACCCAGACCGATATTCATTTTTGACAGCTCCTTCGGCCGATATTAAGGCTACGAACGGGGCGCGTATGTCTCTAACTTCGCCACACTTCTGCCAACCTGTGCATTATGATATACCACGATTTACGACGTTGCCAATTCGTTTCGCGTTAATTGAACGAGAAAAAGTTATAGAAAATATTTATACAAAGTAAAGAAAACACTTAAGGGGCTATACCAATGTGACACTTTCAAAAAATCGATTTTTTTTGCCTTTTTCGACGGTTGATACTTTCAAGAATATCATTATCATTTATATAATTCATATTAATATCATTTTATCTTGCAAAAATCGATAGTTGAATCTTTAAACGCGTTTTTGTCGAAATGAGATTTTTCAAATTAGCTGACATTGTAACTTAAAGAGCAATTATCCAATTGACTTGAAATTTGAACTGAGTTCTCTTGAATATATTTACTCTACAATGACGTAGGATATTTTTGATTGGATGAAAATTGACGATTTGGCATTGAAAAAAACGACCATTTTATAGGCAAGAAAACAGACTTTTTTCATAACTACGCCATTTTGTTAGAATTTGATATTTTTCGAAAATCCTACTTTATTGTACAGGAAATACCTTGCAGTTCAACGACATTTTTTTCCTTTTTCGGTTTCAGCTACTCAATCGGCCGGAATCATGTCAGCAGTGGAGGAACTTTTCTTTTGGCGCCTCCGAAGGCAGCGCAGAAATAAGCAATAAATTTAGAAATAAAGTCGCAAAAACCGAAGTTTTCGGAGAGCGAGACTTCTCGTGACGTAACAGCAGCCATCTTGCTCGACGTGTGGCAACGCCGGATACCCGCGCAAATTTGATTCGTCTATCGGATATTTTCAACGCGAATTAAAAATATGATTGTGCGAAGCCGTACATTTTTTAATGGTTTATAAAGGGCCTTTCGTCGATATTTACTTGAAGTTCTTTTACGTACAGCAAAGGCATCTCAATTTTTCTGGCGACATGTACCTATACAACGCATCTATATATGAATTCAGCATGGGAGAACCGTCATATAAAATAAACGTTCCTTTTTACACCTGCAAATATTGTGAAAATTGGGAAAGGGAAAAATAACATAACAATCGATGAAATATGTTTTGACTTTGGACAGATTGGACATTGGACATTGAGGTTAACTTCAACGCGACGTTTTTTATTTACACCCGCAATATTATCTTTTCATTTTCTAATTCTTGTCCGTCACAATCTACATTTGTCTCTAAACTGGACTTCAGGTACAATCCCGTTACTCTTTTGATAAACTTCCACAGTATTTTCATTCTCCATGTTAACCGGCTATAAAAAATAATAAGCCGGGCGCGTGGAACCGATGACAGCCACCGAAAATGCGATGATGCCAAACGTCAACGATATGGCGTACTACTGAAGTCGAGTAGTAGATTATTAAGGTTGTTTCCATATTATAAAAATAATAGGAAACTCGAAATTCAATACTTGAAAAATATTTCTCGAAAAATAGGCCATATACATATATATAAAACGTGGCGGTATTGCGGCGTGAAATAGACTCTAAGTTTACTAGCATGGTCATCACCGTACCTCCTTAATATGACGATTATTTGAAAGCTAACAGTTGGTAACAGTCGATCGGCTCCGTGCATAAGCATAGGCCGCTCCCCTCGTACTTCAACCCCGACGGATAAACCCCACAACAACCTTAAGGGGTTACCCCCACTTGCGATTTTGAAAAAATCGATTTTTTTTATTGCATTTTTTTTTGAAGTATAAGTATCTGAGAATATGTCCTGCAAATTTCAAGTCGATCCGAACAAAATTGACTGAGATATGAGCGTTGAAAGAGAGGAATCCGCGTTGAAAGAGCGTTGAAAGAGAAACTTTAAACGCGTTTTTCTCAAAATGGCATTTCTGAAGTCGGTGACCAAGATTACTCGAACACTAATGAACC
Organism: Ophion ellenae; assembly: GCA_963210295.1. Lineage (NCBI taxonomy): Eukaryota > Metazoa > Arthropoda > Insecta > Hymenoptera > Ichneumonidae > Ophion > Ophion ellenae. The sequence continues at coordinate 4,916,519 of OY723387.1, read as the reverse complement.
GATCTTCTTGAAATTTTGCAGGCTTATTTAATACACAAAAATGTAGTCTTTAATCGTTCGATTTTTTTTCGAAAAAAAATGGCCCTTTTATAACCAAAAAACGGCCGTTTTTTTCGTTAAAATCGAACCATTAACTTTGACTGTCCGCCATTTTGTGAAAAATGAATATTTTTTAAAATCCTTCGATTAAAGACTAGTTTATACTTATATTTGACTAAATCCATCGGCATTTTTTTTTCAGATGATCCACTTCGCCGCAATGTTGGTCACCGCAAACCGTGTATATAAAAACATTATTTCATTGACGGCCATTTGCCACTAAACAATGTAATATTTTTCAATAAAAAAAATTACTGAAAGTTCTTCAAGATGTGTTCTTTAAGATGGTATATTGATCGATGAAAAAGTTTTGTAGTTTTCTTTGAAAAAATTCATGAAAAAGGCCTTTTTTGCGCTACAAGTGGGGGTAACGCCTTAAACGAGTCACCTCTGTCTACAAGTCCCCTGCTTCCGGCAACATTACATCGCTAATTCTTCACCGATTCACTTGACATTTTTTTCTAACCTTGTCACAACATTTCACATCGAAGTACTTGGGGAATTTTTTATACATTGAATATTTTTACCAAAAAAAAATATTTCCTGAGGTTTTTTTCCGTTTTTTATTCAAACCCGCACCATTTTTTGAAATTTTTTTTATTTTTTACGATTGTACGGGACAAGAAGATCATCAACGAGATGGCTCGACGACAACTGGTCCATGCAGCCCTCTCTCTCTCTCTCTCTCTCTCTCTCTCTCTCCTTGCCTACCGTGAAGCAAACTTTTGGCTTGGGGCTTCGTAATGTTTGAAGTCCCGTCGCTGCCAGCTTACAAACACCGCTCACGTGTTGTGACATCGTATTATACCCGGGCTAAACTTACGATCTCGCTTAGATCGTTAATTTGCGATCGCGCGCGAGCGCTCGCGATACTACTCCCCGTGATTTCACGTTTTGTCCTCCGCGTCCGCGAGCAACTTTGAATCTCGGTCAGCACACGAAGAAACGAGCCGCGAGCCCTCGGCCCAGGAAAAAGTAAAATCGCCAATAAAAGAGTGAGTAAAAATTGGAAAATATGTTAAAAATTTTATTTTATTATTATTATTATTATGATTACTTGGGGTTGGGTTGAAATTCCGAACTTTGAATGGTCAGACGCTCAAAACTTCGAAAGAATAGTACCTCGAAAGATCAAAATTCCGAAAGAATTGTTCAATAATATTTGATTTTATGAAAAAACTGTATATTTCCGTGTGCTTACGTAGAACATCAATACAGAGTGTTTAAAGAAGATCAGTATAGAGATGAGATCTAGAAAAATATACAGTTTTCCGGCACCAAATGGGCTGTTGGGCAAATTCTTAATTGCATAGACCAGCAATAATACTAATATTAGTCTCTCAATACTCCATATACTATTAAGGGGCCAGTCCACTTCGAAAATTTCGAAAAATCGAAAGCAAGCAAGACTTGAAGAAGTCGACGGAGCAATCAGAAGGGTTTTTGTACGGTGCAGGAATTGCCGCTTGAGTTTAGGTAAGAGTTTTTCATAGTATAAACTTCAAACGCCTTTTTCTCGAAACAACGTTTTCAAAATCTAGCTCCATCGTATCTCTAAAACTAATAAACCGATTCTCTTGAAATTTGAACCACATATTGTAAACATGATTTGCAATAAAATGACCCTCGATGGTTTTAAAATTTGGATTTTTACGCTTTTTTGCGAAAAACTGCGAAAAAAATGCGTTTTTTACAACTTTTTTCGTTTTTCATCTGCCATTTTTTTTATTTTTTTATAAAACTTCATATCCGAGGGTCATTTTGTAGCTGGGTCATACTGAATCTAATGGACTTTGATTTTTTTGTTTCAGACCAGCCGTTGCCGAGCTGTGATGGAGCTACCTAGCCCACCTATTTTTGAGGCGTTACGTTAAACTATAGTTTTTGTACTTAAGGCGTTACCCCCACTTGTAGCGCCAAAAAGAGGCCTTTTTCGTGAGTTTTTTTTAAAGAAAACTACAAAACTTTTTTAATCGATCAATATACCATCTTAAAGAACACATCTTGAAGAACTTTCAGTAATTTTTTTATTGAAAAATATTACATTGTTTAGTGGCAAATGGCCGTCAATGAAATAATGTTTTTATATACACGGTTTGCGGTGACCAACATTGCGGCGAGGTGGATCATCTGAAAAAAAAATGCGGATGGATTTAGTCAAATATAAGTATAAACTAGTCTTTAATCGAAGGATTTTAAAAAATATTCATTTTTCACAAAATGGCGGACAGTCAAAGTTAATGGTTCGATTTTAACGAAAAAAACGGCCGTTTTTTGGCTATAAAACGGCCATTTTTTTTTTCGAAAAAAAAATCGAACGATTAAAGACTACATTTTTATGTATGAAATAAGCTTGCAAAATTTCGAGAAGATCGGTTCATTAGTGTTCGAGTAATCTTGGTCACCGACTTCAGAAATGCCATTTTGAGAAAAACGCGTTTAAAGTTTCTCTTTCAACGCGGATTCTTCTGTTTCAACGCTCATATCTCAGTCAATTTTGTTCGGATCGACTTGAAATTTTCAGGACATATTCTCAGATACTTATACTTCAAAAAAATGCAATTAAAAAAAATCGATTTTTTCAAAATCGCAAGTGGGGGAACCCCTTAAAAATGAATAAAAATGAACAAATTTTTTTGAATGTATTTCAAGCCTTTATTTATCAAGCCCAACATTTTTTATATTCATATCTTTTATAAAATCCTCAAAAAAAAAGCGAAAATCGCGAAAATAGCCTTTTTTCGTGGCTCCAAAATGGACTGGCCCCTTAATACTATCCAGGGTTGGGCAGATTAGATTTTTTTTAATTCATGAATAATAAAGAAACGTATTCAAAATTCGTTCCGAAAATGAATAAAGAATTATACTGGATTCAGTATTCATTGCGAAAATGAATAATGAATCCAACTCAATTCAGTATTCATTCCGAAAATGAATAATGAATCCTACTGGATTCAGTATTCATTTTAAAATGAATAATGAATCCAACTGAATTCAGTATTCATTTCAAAATGAATAATGAATCCAACTGAATTCAGTTTTCATTTCAACATAAGTAATAAATCCAACTCGATTCAGTATTCATTTCAAAATGAATAATGAATCCAACTGAATTCAGTTTTCATTTCAACATAAGTAATAAATCCAACTCGATTCAGTATTCATTCCGTATTCGAATATCATCAAATTGAATAATCTGGAAAAATGGACATTGGAAATGGGATAAATATAATGTCCCATTTCTACCCCCATTTATTCAGTTACTAGATACCAAGAGCGCGATTTCCCTTGGGTAAATATAACGTAATCGGACGATAATGTTTCAATAGAATAAACATGTTTTCTGTCAATTTTTCCAGATTATTCAATTTGATGATATCCGAATACGGAATGAATACTGAACCGAATTGGATTCATTACTTATGTTGAAATGAATACTGAATTCAGTTGGATTCATTATTCATTTTAGAATGAATACTGAATCCAACTGGATTCATTATTCATTTTGAAATGAATACTGAATCCAGTAGGATTCATTATTCATTTTCGGAACGAATACTGAATCCAACTGGATTCATTATTTATTCTCAGACCGCATACCGACCCGAGGTGGATTCATTATCGAAAAAAAAAATTAATATCCATCTGACATGTATTCGGTATTATTTTCCTACTTGAATACTAAAAGTATGCCCATCTCTGATACTATCATTAATATTAATATTATCAACACCGTTGATAACATCCATACCATCGAGACCATCCATCATTTAAATACAATCAATAATACTATTTTTTCCAACTCGAAAACCCGCTCAAAATTATAACCAGAGATTCTCCCTTATCTCGTTTATAAATCTTATAACTAAATCTGCAACGCTACCCAAAAAGCCAAACTGTTTTAAAAAATACCCCAAAGTTCACTCCTCGACGCATTCACCGACACCAACCAACCCGAAAAATCTAAATTCCTTTTCCCGCTTCGCAGTCCATCGCAACCCCAAAATTCAACTCGACGAAATTATCGTCCATGCGCTGAACTTAAATATAAACTCCAATTACTTCGATATAAATATGTTTCCGTACAGTCACAAATTCATTCGCGAATCGCGTGATGTTTGGATTCAAAGAAACGAGAAGCTTTCATTTTATTACACGAGAATCAGAGAGGCTTGTTGCCTTGAAGCCGTAGTCAGTAGTCTGCTGGTGATTGACAGTTTGGCCTGCCAAAGAGCTTCCTCGAGCAGGGAGAAGGCGAAATGTATATTGGCTGCTTACAAACATGACAAGACACATTGCACGTTGAGATTACGACCTGACTAGCCCCATCCACTTTTTACGATGGTATATATATATACCGCTGAAGTGCATCAACCCGTCGACACTGCGAAGACGTTTGCTGACACATCCCCGACCACTGAAACCCGCCGTTCGGCTGTATGCCGAAGTGCAGAGTTTGCTGGTCGAAAGCTTTTCTCAGACACTTGAATAGTTAGCTGAACAGTACAATGTTGACAAGCCAAGAGGATCCCGACGTTTGCAAGCCATGGGGAAGATGCAGAAAGAAGAAAAGTGGCTGCCACACGAGCTGAGCGAGAACGTCATTGAAAATCGACTGAACATCACCAGTTTTTTGCTTGCGAGACAGTGAAAAAAGAGCTGCTTGTGGAGTATTGTAACTGGGGTGAAAAATGGATCCAATTCGACAAATGCAGAAAGTCGTGGGTTGATGCTGGTCAACCATCAACATCGACGCCAAACCGGAATATCCATAGTCCCAAAGCCATGCTCTGGTGGGCTATGGGGGTGGTAGTGTTTCATGAACCCTTGAAACCCAAGGAAACGATCACTACTGAACGTTGCCAACAGCAACTGGAGGTAACGGATAATTTAATTGCAAACATCAGTAACAGCGATCAGTAGCATCAAATCGCCAATGGGTAGTTCTCCTGCACGGCAAGGCTCGGGCCCACGTGGCATTGGTTATGAGAGAAAACTCTAAGGGAACTGGAATGGGCGGTCGTCCTTCACCTAACGTATTCTCCGGACATTCCCCTCAAGTCATTATCACTTGTTCCGACCGATGCAACACGCCTTGGAACATGCACACTGCCATAATGACGAACAAGTCCAATAATTGGTAGATGAGTGGATAGCATCGAAAGACAGGCCAGCCTTTCCAAGTGGGATGCAGCTTTCGCCAAGCAAGGCAGCAAGTCATAACATCCAAGGGAATATCGTTTGGTACTCATGCTTTGTGACCCGACAGGCTTTTACAAAATGATTGTTCAGAAAACTAAACAATAACAGTGGGTTTTACATTCCAAATGCATTCCTGTGCAGAAATTTGTTGGGGAGCCTTCAGATTCTACCACATACATATAGGGATTTCATACAAACACCGCAAGTAGGGAGTCCACATTGGAATCCCCCTCGCCCGGGGTATTCTCCGGACCTTGCCCCGAGTGATTATTGCTGTTTCCGGTCGATGCAGCACGCCTTGAAAGATCCACATTGCCATAATAACAAACAAGTCCGAAAATGGGGAGACAAGTGGATAGCATCAAAAGACAGGGTGGTCTTTCCATGTGGGATGCAGCTTATGCGAAAGAGGTAGCAGCAAGTGAACACATGGGAGGGAATATCCTTTGATTGATGTAACCCACCAAGTTTTTATAAAATAATTGCTTAGAAAACTGAACAAACCAGTGGGTTATAAATTCCAAATGCATTCCTGTGCAGAAATTTTGGGGAGCCTTCGGATTCTACCAAATTGATTTAGGGATTTCATAGAGACACCACAAGTAGAGAGTCCACATTGGAATCCCCCTCGCCCAGGGTATTCTCCGGACCTTGCCCCAAGTGATTATCACTTGTTCCGGTCGATGCAGCACGCCTTGAAAGATCCACATTGCCATAATAACGAACAAGTCCGAAAATGGGGAGACAAGTGGATAGCATCAAAAGACAGGGTGGTCTTTCCATGTGGGATGCAGCTTATGACTAGCAGCAAGTGAACACATGGGAGGGAATATCCTTTGATTGATGTAACCCAACAAGGTTTTATGAAATAATTGCTTAGAAAACTGAACAAACCAGTGGGGTCAAAACTGCAAATACATTCCTGTGCAGAAATATGTTCGAGACTCTGTAGTTCCTACCATATCCCTATAGGTATTTGATAGGGACTTTACATTAGAATTCAAACGGATACCGCGCTATTGCCCGATTGACGTCATTTGAGAACTTTTTCCGGTGATATTCCCAACCGGAAGTTATTGGTTCTTCCAAAAAAATATTCTTTTGTAATTCGGTGCATACGTTGCGGAGTACCAAGATGCAGCCGCACCTCTATAGAAATTTCTTAGGGACACCCGCACATGGGGAGTTCTCATTGAAATCCAATTGGATTTTGCAGTGTTCCTCGATGAACACCCTTTTGAGAATGCTTGGCACGTTCGAATCGAAAAAACTTGCCGTGTTAAAATATCACCTGCATGCTTCGTGAGCGTGTACGTTTGTGGTGATATTGTGTCAAAGTGCAGTAAAATAAAAAAAAACAAACGTTAATTCGAGTGGATTTTCAGTAATGTGATACAAATCGATTTTTAAGGGGGTGGAAACTTTTAGGCGAGGATAAAATTTGCTCATTTTCATGATTTGTGTTTAAGAGCAAAGAATTCTTCATCATTTTTGAGACTTAGGGAAAGTTTTGTTACCACTTTTGGTGGTTACATGGTATTTTTTTTGTTAGTCTTTGAAAATATCGGAGGTATGGCACAGTCTTCTGAACTGCGTTGTCAAAAATGGCGTGACGTATAGCCAAAAAAATCTAATTGACCGATTCTAATGAAATTTGGTATAAATATTTATTATCTGTTTCTGAAACAGCACCCTAAATGTTTAGGAAAAACAACAAAGAAAGTATTTTCATTGCAAAATGTAACATTGTCGAAAAATTCAATGATTTTGTTTCAAACCGTACCATTCAATCGACTTTCAACATTTGTCACTTTTTCTTGGTTCATATTCTGCGTATGAATGTTAATAAAAGAAAAATCTTCGTTGGTTTTATTTCGGATTAATCCCGTCGACGTTACGTGTCACGCCATCAGACAACATCCACCGCAACCCGTTTAGAAGATCGAGCCATACTTTCGTCACTGTTAAAGATTGTTTTTTTTTAATACCATGAAGATGCCAAAAGTAGTAATAAGTCATACCTTAAGTCTAAAAAATGATGAAAAAATGGAAATTAAAAGATATACTTTTTCAAAATCTACTCATTTCGTACATCTATAAATTTTGTTTAGAAAATTCAACGCACAGAATGAAATGGGACCATCAAGAATGGTATCGGGTTCAGTTCGATCATGTGGGAGTCCTGTAGGATTCAAATTGGATCCCCACGGAAATTTATGCACGGGTTGCTGTATGTTTCATACAGGAATAAGTCAACGGTAAATGTTTTCTTTCGCAGTGTCATATGTATACGTGTATACCGTTGCCGCGAGCAAAAATCTACGAGCTTCTCACATCGTCGCCTTGCGCGTTTACCGAGATCTCGTTAATTTTCGTGACAGCCATTAAATCAAGCCTCTCGACGCCCGCTCGTACGTAGGTGGGTACGCGAGGGGCAACTTTTGTCATATTCCCCTGTTCGTCATTCCACATCGGACGGACGGTTCCGTGACATTCACGAGACACCTACCGCGCACTTCATCAACGCCCGGCTCTGAGGACTGCATTTGAAAAATCCATTTTCACACATTATGCTCGCATAATCGCGGAGCAGGTACACGATGTACGTCTCGTAGGTGGTGAAGGCAAGATTCGAGAATCCGATCCATGGGCAATGCGATTCTTATCGATCCCCAAGCGTCTCCTCTCTCTCTCTCTCTCTCTCTCTCTCTCTCTCTCTCTCTCTCTCTCTCTCTCTCTCTCTCTCTCTCTCTCTCTCTCTCTCTCTCTCTCTCGCTCTCTCTCTCTCTCTCTCTCTCTCTCTCCTCTCTCTCTCTCTCTCTCTCTCTCTCTCTCTCTCTCTCTCTCTCTCTCTCTCTCTCTCTCTCTCTCGCACGCGTCTCTGACGCAACCTAAATCCCGAAAGAGACGACACACTCATAATTCATCCGATAATGACCTTGTCAATGTACAACGATCAATGCACGCTTTCCGTTGCAGTGTCAAAACCGATAACCCGTATTTGAAGCTGAATCGCGAATCCGTTTGATTCTCCTCCGATCCACATTCATAATCTCGTCAGGGCATTCGCTCTCGTATACGCACACGCGAATATTCGCGTTTCAACAAATTACGCTGAATTGAATTGTCAAAATATTTACACGAATTGCAAGATTATCGACACGAGTCGTCGGAACATCGCGCTATGATTCATCTCACGAATCTTCGCAACATTTTTTACTTTTTCACGATTCATTTTTTTTTTTTCGAAGCTGTACGCGAAGATTTCAATAACTTTCAAAGTATAAATTATAAGATGGACAACGATGGTATCAAATATAAATAAATAATCATCGTAATAACAACAATGATAATAATAGTAGCAATAATAGAATACAATAATGTGAAAGTCGTTAAAAGAATAGCAGTAAAATAAAAATGGTGCATTTAATTTGCTTTAATTTTTGTTTTTTTTTACGTGCACATCCTCTTTTTATTAAAAAAAAACCTTGTTATATCAAATAAAAAATTTTGGTCGATTTTTGGACAATTCTAATCATCTTCAGTTCGAACAATGTAAAATTACGGTTTTTTTTGTTCGGAAAGGCGTAAAATGATTTTTTTTCGAATCGATTTAAAATGGAGTGTTATTTTCTTTTACTTACCCCCGACACGGGAACGACGTGGGAAACCATTCTGCCGCGATCAGTCGTCGAAAAATTCATAAATAGCGAGGCTGCAGCAGCTGCATTTACGCGACGCTGCTCAACAAAGTCCGCCCGAAAAACAGCTAGGCCCTCCACAATAAAAACAAATTTAACTCGGTAGAAAAAAGACACTTCGCGTTTTTTTTCGGTACCGAAAACCAAATTTTTTTTTTTTGGTTCACTATTTTTTCTTCGATCTTTTCACGATGCTTATCCGATCGCAAATTATTCGAAATTGAAATCAATACATTTACACGATTTTTCTTATCTTTAATAATTGTGATTTAAACGTTTGTAATATTTTCATCTAGAATTTTGAATTAGATTTTATTTTTCTCACTCGCAACTGTCACTGCTCGGTTTTTTATCAGCGAAGTGCAAAAATGAAAAGAAAATTAAATAGCGACGTATAAACGAAAATTGCGTTGTCACTGATTTTATTTCAACGGAGCGGAAACTTTTTTGCGCGGCAATTGAAGAGATTTTTGACGGAGTTACATTTTCGCAAAAGATCCACGGAGCGTCGCAAAATGAGTGAGGGAAGGAGAGAGATAGAGAGGTTGGGTCACGAACGTCAGTAACTATGAGGAAATGTTATAAGTTTTTTTTCCCTTCTCTACGAGCTTATCAATTTTCCTTTCCGCGATAATCCCGGCAACACGTTCGAGTCGCAATAATCCGATGAAATCTGCAACACAAATGAATTTGATTTTTTGGTTAATTAATTTTTACGAGAAGCTTGTATCCGTGAGAATTCTCGTGCATTTTATTATCATTTTCATGATTTACACTTGTAATTATTTAATAATTTAGTTAAACAATTACGGTACAATTGCACGAATAATAATTATGAATAATAGGTTTGCATGATCGTACGAAAAAAAAATGATCTTAGGAATGTCATTATTATTATTCACACAGCTGGTTGAATGATAACGGTACGATTGAAAAATATATTCGTTTAATAATTCTATGAATAATATTGAAAATAACAATAATAGTGAGTGTATGGAAATATAAACTGAAGTAATAATAATAATATACAACCCTATGACTAAAAGAATAAATAATAAACAATTAATTATCATATTAATATAAAAATATATAATCCAATTATTATTCAGACAATTTCATGAATAATAATTACAAAAGTAGCAAATTTGTTTATATTTTAGTTGCACGTATAACCATACAATAATAAATAACTATTGTATGATTAATACATCAACATTCGTACTCCACATTTTTTTGGTTTTGGATGAAAAATGCGTGGATCTCTTAACTTTGAAAGATCTGCATAAGATTGAAATTTGGAAATTACAATATTGTCATTGATTAGTTGTATAGCCTAGGGTATTGACATCAATTTGCAACAAATGTTTTATAAAAATTTCAAAAATTGACCGAGTTATGGCGATTTATGCAAATGTTCAGATCGCCCCGCTAAGATACGCCCTTTTTTCTTTTGCATTTTTTTTCGAAACCACGTTTTATGAAACGCCGTGATTCGTATCTCAAAATCTATTCGGCCGATTCACTCCACATTCGGACGGGGCATACTTTATAAAATGTTCTATCGTATGACTGGATGGATTTTTCGACCCGTTCATCCATTTGTTCATAACAAATGATCAAAGTTGTTTTTCTTGGGGCGAAAATCGAACAATTTTTTCTACACCTTGCCATTTCCCTAATTTTCCAAATTTGAAAATAGTATCCGGTCATACGTGAGTTTTATTACTGTACTGAAAGTACATTTTTTTATTTTTCGTTTCATATCAACTTATTCGTCAGAATCGCCTACGCCGATTGGTCAGGCAGCATCAGCGGGACTTCGTTTAAATGATAATAACTTGATTGTTTATGAATATTTGTCGATGAAAAAAAAACTCAATCTCGACAAGACTATGTATTGATTATGTGTAAAATTCCAAGCTCCCCATCCCAAAACCCTAATCGGAAAAAAAAATATCGAAAATCGAACTGTTTTTTCGGCGCTGAGCAGACCCACTAAACGATTATTTAATTACGAGGGGACATACCTTTAGGCGAGAAAAAAATTCGCTGATTTTCATGATTTTTTTTAGGGGAGATATTTTTTCCCCATTTTTGAGACTTCGGGTATGATTTATAACTACTTTTGGCTATTATGTGGTATTTTTAAAAATTATTTTTAGTAATATAGCTGGAGGTATAGCTGAAAAACTAAACGACCGGTTTTTATGAAAATTGCTATATATGTTGATATATATGTACATATGTCTATAAGTTTTCGAAAATATTTAAAAAGTATTTTTTTATTGCAAAATGTAGTCATTTTCTTCGGAAAATTCAATCTTTTGTTTCAAAGAATACCAGTTCATTGATTTTCAAAATTTTTCACTTTTTCTTGGTTCATATACTGCGTATGAGTGTTGACGAAAGAAAAAATCTCCGTTGGTTTTCTTCAGATTAATCCCGCCGACGCCACGTGTCACGCCGTCCGACAACATCCGCCGCAACCCGTTTGGAAGACCGCACCATATCTCCACCATTTTGAAAGATGAATATAAATTAAAAAATACCACATATCAGCCAAAAGTGGTAATGAACCATATCCTGAGTCTCAAAAATAGCAAAGAAATATTTCCTTTTGAAAAAAATCATGAAAACCAGCAATTTAAAACAGCCCTTCTTAAGGGGCTATTTTAGGGGCTTATTTTAGCTCTTAAGGGGACACTTTTAAAAAAATCGATTTTTTTTGCCTCTTTCGACAGTTTATACTTTAGAGAATATCCTGTAAAAATTTCAAGGCCGTATCTCTAAACATTTTATCTTGCAAAAATCGATAGATGAATCTTTAAACGCGTATTTCTCGAAATGAGATTTTTCAAATTTGTTGACATTGTAACTCAAAGAGCAATTATCCGATTGACTTGAAATTTGAACTGAGTACTCTTGAATACATTTACTCCACAATGACGTAGGATATTTTTGATTGGATGAAAATTGACGATTTGGCATTGAAAAAAACGACCATTTTATAGGCAAGAAAACAGACTTTTTAAAATAACTACGCCATTTTATTAGATTTTGATATTTTTCGAAAATCCTACGTCATTGTACAGGAAATACCTTCCAGTTTAACGACATTTTTTCCTTTTTCGGTTTCAGCTACTCAATCAGCCGGAATCATGTCAGCAGTGGGGGAACTTTTTTTTGGCGTCTCCGAAGGCAGCGCATAAGTCGCTTGGATCTCAATATTTTTCTATGAAAAATTTATGCAATATAGGTCAAATATAGCCAAATATATTCTTAATTTTCCGAAACTTTTAATCGAGTACTTTTCTTCCAAAAAATTCCCAAAAATCACCCAAATTTTCAGCGTTCACACTGGTCCCTTTAATTCTGTCTAAACCCCAACAGATCTTTTTAACAATAATCAATTTATTCTCTCGAAATCCTAACGAATATTCTTGACAATTATTCAAATAATGATTTTCAAATTCACAATCGACAAATTCAACGAGCCTTACACCGACGGAGAACTCAGCATTTTCCATCGTGCACAATTGGCGGGAATAATTTACGAATTTATTCCGCAGGGTTAAAGCCAGTCAACCCGTAAACAAAAAACGTGCTCGCTCGTATCGAAACGCGAGGGACGTGGCGTTCATAAATAAATCCATCGGCCTATATTACCTCCTCTTTTATATATATATATATTCCACACGAATTTTCACATAGAGCGAATCGAGATTGGGACGCGGGAAGATCCGAAGGAGTGACGGGGCTACGAAGAAATTTCCTGGCGGCGCACGCTCGCTCTTATATGACAAGTCAGCAACAGCTGAGCACTTAGAAATTCTCATTCTCGCCACTTTGCTTCTCTCTCCCTCTCGGTTTTTTTTCTCTTTCTATTTGCCTGCCTCTGTATCTTTCTCTCCCTCCCTCTTTTTCTTTCTCTCTCTCTCCCTCTCGCTTTCACTGGCAAATATAAATATTATTAAATAAATATGTTGTATTGTTTCAACACAAAAAATCAACTTTTATTTTTCAATACGAAAATTAACAAATTGCAGTAGAAGAAATCTTCGGGGAAAGAATTGATACAATACAAAATGTAAATTTATTGATATATATATATATATATATATATATATATATATATATATATATATATATATATATATATATATATATATATATATATATATATATATATATATATATATATATATATATATATATATATATGGGATTTAAGGTTGATTTAAATAAATGCTATGGGAAATGAAAATCTTTATTCAATTTTTCTCAGGCTGATGTTTTAGAGATCCCATCTCGTTTAAAATCTATTCCGATGTAAAAAATTCTGAACTTTTCGAAAAAAATACTTACGAAACCGGGAAAAATGGGGCAAGGCCTGAAAAATCAATTTTTATACTTTGAACGTGATTTTTGTGATTTTTTAAACAACTCAAAATTTCAGCATATTTTTTTCAAAAAGTTCATGTTTTTCTCCACAAAATCGTTTTTTAAAAAATCTTCTAGCTATAATTGAAAAGAAGTTATGGGCAGTTGAAAATTTGGTGTTTTACAAAATTTGAGAACTGTGAGCCGCCATTACTCGAAAACTATTGGATAAAAAAATTCGAAAAAAATCATGGATGCTTGTTTTAATATGACCTTTCAGATGATCTTCTTAGTTTTCCTAAATTCAGACCACCCAGTACAACTTTGACACAGAATTGGTGGAATTACCCATACACACACACACACACACACACACACACACACACACACACACACACACACATATAAATTTACATTTTGCATTGTATGAACTCTTTCTACGAAGATTTTTACTACTACAACTTGTTAATTTTCGTATTGAAAAATAAAAGTTTATTTTTTGTATTCAAACAATACAACATGTTTATTTACTAATATTTAGATTTACCGGTGGAAGAGAGAGAGAGAGAGAGGGGTGTATGTATGTATATATATATATATATATCATTATTATTATTAAGTCTATTAAAATAATCTTAGGTTTATAATTTCGTTTTTGTTTATATCGAGTAGTACTTTATATTCCAATTTGCTGTTACATTTCGTTCTTCGTCATGTTGCTTTTTTTATATTTTTTTATCGTAGATTCCATTGTACGGTGACTTCCCCCTTATTACATTCCCCACCATATTCCACTTCGGATTCCCATTTTTTTGGTTCTTTTTTACAACGTATTAACTATCTCATCGTATCTTCCATTAAATATCTTTGTGTTATATCGAATCTTCACCTCTTTAATTTCTTATTTTATATCAAACTTTCGTTTCTCTAAATTCCTATAAATATTATCAATCGATCTCTCCCCCCCCCCCCCTCCCGCTCCTACAGAGAGCAAAAGTGACCGAGAGAATCCCAACACGATGGGCCATCGCGGCAAGGGAAAGCCCAAAGCCTCCTTCCCAAGGGACTCATCCTCACTTCCGTTTATTCGATACAACCTATGCCGAGATTCTGTCTCGTGTTCCCGGTGATTTACACCCTCTTCGTGCATGTGTGTTACTCGAAGTCATGTAGTAAATCGTACACGAACCAGGCATCCCCCATGCGTCCCAGGGGTTCTCTCTCTCGCTCTTTCACACACACACACACACACACACACACACACACACACACACACACACACACACACACACACACACACACACACACACACACACACACACACACACACACACACACACACACACACACACACACACACACACACACACACACACACACGCACGCACGCACGCACGCACGCACACACACACACACGCACGCGCGCACACACACATACACACGCACATACACACGCACACGCACATACACACGCACACACACACACACACACGCACATACACACGCACATACACACACACACACACACACACACACGCGCGCGCGCGCGCGCACGCGCACACGTGCACACACACGGGATTCGGTGCTTCTTTGTGGAACAAGACTCCCCCGCGGATATTTAACATATTGTAGGCGTTGAGTGCTTCACTCTAATTCACACTTCCTTTCCACTCGACACCCCCGCGCGCTTTCGGCACACAGATAAATTCGCCCCTAAGATCCGAGTCAGAGACATCCTGACAGGCGATTGAACAAGTCAATATTTGGTCTCAATTGATCGCATTAAAATCATATTATTTTGTTTCCCCTGAGTTCTAACGCATACCCATGGGGGTGTTTGCGTATCGCCCTTCCGAATTGACACCTCTTCCTTCACTCCATGCACGCACTCCGCTAATCTAACCCAACTTCCGGTTGCGTCCACAGGGCCTTGAGGGATACGCGCAGTTGGAAAAGTTGAAAAATCGGTTTTTAGAAAACCGATATATTTTGATAGTATAGAATTTTATAAATGTTTCATGAAATATTCGAGGCGATCGGATAAAATTGACAGATGTATAGGCCCGCCGGAACGCTCGGAGCGTCGCTCGAAACTTCAAACGCTTTTTTCTTGAAAGTACGTTTTCAAAGTCGGTGCACTGAGATAAAAAAATCATTGATCCAATATCATTGGTGTTGTTGAATGAAATTTCGTTGATTCAATTGTAAAATTGTTGGTGTAAATAATCGGATTTATTAGTCCAAACTATTGACTTTAATAACATGATAAAATTAAAAGTTTTTTTCATTCAATAGATATATTGTTAGCGGAGAACAATGTATTATTGAAACGATCTAGAAAATTATCGCGAACAAATTATATAGTTTTGAATGAATTTTCTGCAAAGAACAAAAAAGCTTTTCAATTCATAACATGAATATTGTTGATTCGAGTACACAAGAAAAATGGAATTTCGCTCGTTTGATTCAGATGAAATTTCTATTGAGTAAATATGTTATTTTTTTTCACCATATCCGATATTGATTTCCAAGTACATTATTCGTTGAAATATTAATATTTTATTTTGATTGAAAAATATTGAGGAAATGTCTGAATTGGTTAAAAAATGATGCGAAAATAAAATTTGTGTCTTGCGCGTTTGGTTGAGAAAATTCAACCAAATCATGGCCGAGCGCCACCGAAATTATAGGTGTGAGGAAACCCGTAGTTCTCGGAGTAACCGCTAGAAGGCGCACGCGCGCTCGTTTCTCGTAAGCGTAGCGCGAACCGCAAATCTACTTAAACGCCAGAGAAACTCTAAAGAGCATCGCTTCTTGGCCTGTGGCTAAGATCAAAGTATAGTATCTGTTCTTATCAGTTGAATATCTGATATTCTCTCCATGGATTTTCCATTGGATATCTGATATTCTCTCCACTATTATCGTGGATGATCATTCTAATGCTCACTTTTTATTCAAGATTTAAAACAAATTGAATAACTTACGTCCCATGGCATATTCGTTTCGATGCAGTAAAGAAATAATTAATTCTATTGATTATATATTTGTATGAATTAAAAAATGTTGTAGCAACCGCTTAATTATTTCATCCAATACATCTACGGATTGTATATAGAATGATTTCAATCGAATATAATTTTATTTGAAGGATAATGTAGATATTCAGAGAACAGAAAAACTTTTTCAAATAAAATAATATGATATTTAAATCAATCACATTTCCCAATATTTTATAGTATTGTAACAATCTCATATATCGGTGGCACTCGGTAGCAGCACGTTTATTTGGATCAATTAAGGGGGGATTGTCTTTTTTGGAATTTTTTTGTGAAGAAAGTATACAACGGAAAACTTGTGAAACTTGGCATATAGTTTTATTGATCTGTTTACTACATACAAAAAAATGTTTAAACAATTTCATCAAAAAATCCGCCTCCCACCCCCCTCGACGCGCGATGGTCCTTTTTTGATGGTGCACGATTTCTCAAAAACTATTCAACCGATTGTCTTCAAATTTGGACAGAATGCTCAGCTGACATCCTTTTATCGTTTGATGAAGCAAAAAAGCAATACGTTTAATAGTTTTTTATTTATAACAAAAAATCGATCAATTTTTTTCGAAAAATCGATACTTCAAGTTCAAAACGTCACCAAATCGTCAATTTTTTTTCCCTTCATCGAACGATAGCTATATGTGTCTAAAGTAAAATGCTTTTTGGGTTTTTGTTGCAGGATGAACGTGAAGACTGTAATCGTGCACACCATCAAAAAAGGACCATCGCACGTCGAGGGGGGTGGGAGGCGGATTTTTTGATGAAATTGTTTAAAAATTTTTTTGTATGTAGTAAACAGATCAATAAAACTATATGCCAAGTTTCACAAGTTTTCCGTTGTATACTTTCTTCACAAAAAAATTCCCAAAAAGCGGTAAATTTTGCGAAAAAAAAGACAATCCCCCCTTAACTAGTAAAATTAATTACACATCTATTTAGTATGAATATCAAGCTGATAGAAAATATCTATTTTTTTCGATGTACAAAATCGCCAACTACTAATATTTTCTTTTGTTATCTTTATTTTAGGCGCTCCGCGGCGTGACATTTAGCATCCACAATTTTTTACCTAGAACAAAAAACAAAAATTCTTGTCAATCTACATTAGAATACCTAGAGAAGTACGCACGGAATTTAAAAAATATTGTTTCATTCAAATGTTGTAGGTATTTGAACTTAAGGGGAGATATACACCTAGATGGTCGAAAAAATCGATTTAGAAGCTATGAACATTCCGTCGACCGTAGAAGACCTACACTATGGGCCTGGTATCGATGATTCCATGCAAGTTGACAAATTTCATGACTTATTCATTCCCAAATTTTCAAACGCGTTTTTCTCAAAACCACGTTTTTCATATCGGTACCCGAAATTTCTCGAAAACCAATGAACCGATTGCCTTGAGGTTTTTTGTGGTTATTCTATACACCATTATCTAGTACTTGTCATAGGATTTTTTTTTTCCGTTACTTAGTTTTTGTTTTATAGGCAAAATAATAACTAATTTTTGACCCAAAAATCACTATTTATGTTCAAACGTCCGCCATTTTGTCGTAAATCGATATTTTCAAAATCGGCTATGACAAGTACTGGATTATAGTATCTAATTTAATAATCTTTTTGGTTTTTTTTTTAAGATGATTTTTTAAGAAACGCCAGTGGGTACCGTATACGCAGATTTTTTTACGACGCTCCAAGGATCATACAACATCCTTGCATATTTTTGATATTTTTAAATAAAGAAAATTAAACATATTTTTGAATGTATATATTTTTAGATAATTAAAAAGCCAATCCGAAATTTCAAATAGTTTTCCTTGAAAAAATTCACAAAAATGACCTTTTTCCGGCTCCTAGGTCTATATCTCCCCTTAAGAAATGAATTTTCAGTGAAAATTTTTATTATAACTGCTCATAAACTGCTCATAAAATGAAAAGTTTTCGATTAATCAAAAATTCCGTACATACTTCTCTGCGAAATGGAATTAGGAACATAACTTTTACATTTGATGTAAATCGTGTGAAAATTGTCGAAGTTATTTGTCGCGCCAATTGGAAAAAAGCTGTTTCGAGAAGTTTCGAGTAGTCGGCCATTTTGTACATCGAAAAAAAAAATATATGTATTTTCTAACAGCTTGATATTCATTGTAAATAGATGCGTAATTAATTTTATGAGTGAATCACTTTTTCATACAAAAACAAATTGTTAAATTCGCACACGATTTCACGCACATCCACCAGTGTCGATCTTTTTAATTCACCATTTCCAGTAGGATCGTGACTTTTTTGCACTTTTTCCGATGGAAAAAGATGACGTTAATTCAAATAGGCTTGCAGACATTCAATTGCAGAAAAAAAAAGATTGGATTGATGATAAAAAGTACGTGGAAGTGTAAACGTGTTCATTTACATATTTACATACACATGTATGTATATTAGGGTGGCATAAATTTGAGCTCAATTTTTTTTCCTTTTTATCACCATCGAATTATTTTCTACAAAAAGAAAAAAAAATTGTCGCGAAATCTGCGAGCGGTCAAAAAAAATTTAGAGTTCGCTCAAGCCTCCCAAAAATTCAAATTTTCATTAAAAAGCGATTTTTTTCGTTCAGTTCTCACCCATGAATTTTACGCTCGATAATTTTTTGATTAATCTCGCGAAAGCTCTAGCCGGTCAATGAATATTTAGTGGTCGATGGAGAGCTTCCAAATTTCCAATTTTGGCCAATTTTTTTTACTCATATCACTCATAAATTTGACGGTTTGTAAAATTTTCAAAACGAGTAATCGTTTTTCTTCAGAAATAGATTTTTCACATTTACCTCACACTGCTAATCCAAGAATTATAATCTTTGTTCTCATAAAATATGTCTTTGAAGCTCTTGTCCGTAAACAAAATTATAGGTCCCCCGTTTTATCGAGTTAGAAGTGTGAGGTAAATTTAAAAAATCCGTATCTAGAGAAAAAAGGAATCTATTGTTTTGAAAATTTGACAAAGTGTTAAATTTATGAGTGAGAAGAGAAAAAAAAATCGCCACCACTAAATATTATTCGGCTGGTTCGAGCTTTGGCGAGCTTAATTTGAAACTATAAAGCATAAAATTCATAGGTGAGAAGGGAACGAAAAAAAATCAATTTTTTAATAAAAATTTGAATTTTTGGAATACTTGAGCGACCTCTACATATTTTTTGACCGCTCGCACCTTTCGCGACAATTTTTTTTCCTCTTTAAGGGGCTAAACCAGCGTGACACTTTCAAAAAATCGATTTTTTTTTGCCTTTTTCGACAGTCCATTGTATGGGCCAGGTATAGCTGATAAGCAGTTTTTATGGTAAATATAATTTTATCTTGCAAAAATCGATAGTTAAATCTTTAAACGCGTTTTTATCGAAATGAGATTTTTCAAATTTGCTGACATTGTAACTCAAAGAGCAATTATCAAATTGACTTGAAATTTGAACTGAGTACTCTTGAATATATTTACTCTACAATGACGTAGGATATTTTTGATTCGATGAAAATTGACGATTTGGCATTGAAAAAAACGTCCATTTTATAGGCAAGAAAACAGACTTTTTTCATAACTACGCCATTTTGTTAGATTTTGATATTTTTCGAAAATCCTACGTCATTGTACTGGAAATACCTTCCAGTTTAACGACATTTTTTCCTTTTTCGGTTTCAGCTACTCAATCGGCCGGAATCATGTCAGCAGTGGAGCAACTTTTTTTTGGCGCCTCCGAAGGCAGCGCAAACGTCGCTTGGATTTCAATATTTTTCCGTGAAAAAATTATGTAATGTAGGTCAAATATAGCCAAATAGTCTCAATTTTCCGAAACATTTAATTGAGGACTTTTCTTCCAAAAAATTCCCGAAAATCACCCAAATTTTCAGCGTTCACATTGGTGCCCTTCAAAGGAGATAATTGGATAGTGAAAAAAAGAAAAAAATAGAGCTCTAATTTGAGGTTTAAAGAAGACTTTTCTCGATAAAACAAATAACCATCAGTTGTTTCAAACCGGGTAAAAAATATTATCATATTGTCTCGAAAAACGTAGGACTTTTACTAAACTAAAATTTCAGCATATAGTGGGATCTGACCTATTGACGTTTGCAGGATTATCCATTCATAACAGGACACCCTGTATATGTATTTATGCGCGTCTGCTTGCGTTGCGATTAATCATGATTCATCGTGATTTCATCACTTTAGAATTCATACCTCACACTCGTGCTTTCACCTCCATTTCCTACTCTTATTACACGTTGTTCCATACGTCGTTCACACCACCAGCTTCGGGTCTCAGTTACTTATTATCGGCATCCAATTAATTAATGGTAATCGGGATTACTGACTTAATGATAAATACAGAATTTGATTGAGGACAGCCTGATTTGTACTAGTACAACAATGAAGTAACGTAAATGGATTTGGAATCGACAAAATTAGTATTAAAAAAAAAACGAATTATTATAATTACGATACGAACGGAAATTAATTGTATTTTAAATAACTGGAATTAGCTCGTGTTTTTTTTTTCGATTTATTTATTCAATTCATTATACTTGATTCTTGTTTTTTCATTCATTGAAATCAATTTATTCATTTTATTCGATTTTTTTGTCTAATTGATTTAATTAAAAAAATTGATTTCGTTAATTAAATTCGATTTATTGATTTCATTCACTTGTCCAATTATTCGATGAGGCGATCATTTAATTTTTTACCTGTCGCCGCTGTGATACGTTGAAAAATCGATTTTTTTGTTGCATTTTCTCAAAGTATACGTAATTGAGAATATGTGAAAAAATGTTCAAGTTAAAATATGGAAAATTGACCAAGTTACAGACGATTTACTGAGAGTAGACAGCGCAATGATTTACGTATACTAAAACTTTCAATCGCGTTTTTTTCGACCTGGCCGGAATCATAATTCTAGCATTAATTGTCCGATTTTCGATATTTTGTGAGCCCCTGAATATAAGTTAAGATTTCGCCAAAAATTACATTTTTTCGACTACCCGCCAGTATGTGAAATTTTTTTTTCTTCGAAAACCGGCTACTTATAACGAGAATTATATTTATATGGAATATAAAACATTTTTATTTTTCAGGCTACATTAATAAATTTGGTTAATTTTTAATTTTTGCAAATAAAAATGTACACGAAACAAGTTCAATGTATGCTCAATGACAAAACCTTTTTTCCAAATTCTAAATAAATAATATAATACACAAAAAAATCGGACAAACGATCTTTTTCGTCCCGTCACAGTCCTCTCTCAACTAATTTGCTTATTCATTTATACATTTGTTAATTTCTTCAATTAATTACCTGAATTAGTTAATTCATTAATTTATTCATCTATTCGTATATTGCTTCGTTAATTTACTCGTTCTTTTATTAGGTCACTCCTTTATCCACTCAATTCATTCATCACTTGCTTATCGTCCGATCGATCAGTTTGATCGCCCATTCGAGCTCGGCCAATTTTCCGACTCTCAAAAATCCATTTTTCAAAAACCCCGTCCCCCCCTAACCCCAAACGGATTAATGGTTCAACAGGAGGTTAATCCGGGGCAACAGTCGCGACTTACACATTCGTGAAGCATCAGAGATCACGGAACGTCGTTCCTAGCCCGATGTAGCGTAACACCGGGATTGGGATTAGTCCACGTTCTCGTGGCGCTAAACGACGGATCGATTAATTTCCCGCCTCGGCGACCCAAATACTCGATATAAATTTTGAGCTTTGCCAAGAAGGCCAAAAATACAGTAAAAATTCAAATAAAATCTTTTGAAAAATATAATATAAAATATTTAATAATGATGATAACAATAATATCAAATCTCACATAATAGTAATGATGACATCAATAATAATGTTAAATACAAAATAATCATTATGATAATAATCGTGATACCGACAAAATTTCATATAAAATAATAACAAAATTGATAAAAAAATAGATAAATTGAAAAATTTTGATAGCAAAAATAAAAATAAAAAAATTCATCAATTCGAAAACTTTGATGGTAAAAATAAAAATGGAAAAATTGAAAAATTCAAAGATTTGGACAGAAGAAAATAAAATGAAATAAAACCGACTGAAAAAATAACAAAACAAGAAGTAATGAATTGCCGACAATCATGAACGCGCCGTCGGCGTGCGGCTTCGGCAAACTCCGATATCGAGCTATGTTGACCTGGGCCAATACTCGGATGAGTGACTGCACTGGCACGCCAACGATCGAGCGGGACACGACGATTCTACCGAGTTTCCGCTGGTCAACGCAACCGGAAACTCAATGAAAATATAGTCGTCCGTATCGGCACGGGTTTTCGACACTTTCCCCGTGCCCTCGTGCAAATGCAATACAGCACTCGGCAACTCCCCGTGGGAGGGGTCACTATGCTACTAGAAATTGGGAATTAAGGGTCAAGGCCACAATAGAACTTTCAAAAAATCGATTTTTTCGCTAAAACGGTGCTTTATCATCATAAGAATAAGTTACTATTCGATTTATAGCAAGACATTTTTTTTTCACCGACTTTGAGCGTCTAACGCAAGCCCACCTCTGGCACAGCCATAGAGTACCTAAAACTTTAAGGGGTTACCCCCACTTGCGATTTTGAAAAAATCGATTTTTTTTTTTATTGCATTTCTTTGAAGTATAAGTATCTGAGAATATGTCCTGAAAATTTCAAGTCGATCCGAACAAAATTGACTGAGATATGAGCGTTGAAAGAGAAGAATCCGTTGGCATTATCCGTTGGTATACCTGGCATTCACAACGTTCATATAATAGACTGGAATTTATAAAAACGGGCCCGGAATAGATGACTCTATGTAAGTTTACAAAAAAAAATATTTTCCTCGTGCAAACTGAAATTGAAACTTTAAACGCGTTTTTCTCAAAATGGCATTTCTGAAGTCGGTGACCAAGATTACTCGAACACTAATGAACCGATCTTCTTGAAATTTTGCAGGCTTATTTAATACATAAAAATGTAGTCTTTAATCGTTCGATTTTTTTTTTCGAAAAAAAAATGGCCATTTTATAGCCAAAAAACGGCCGTTTTTTTTCGTTAAAATCGAACCATTAACTTTGACTGTCCGCCATTTTGTGAAAAATGAATATTTTTTAAAATCCTTCGATTAAAGACTAGTTTATACTTATATTTGACTAAATCCATCCGCATTTTTTTCTTCAGATGATCCACTTCGCCGCAATGTTGGTCACCGCAAACCGTGAATATAAAAACATTATTTCATTGACGGCCATTTGCCACTAAACAATGTAATATTTTTCAATAAAAAAATTACTGAAAGTTCTTCAAGATGCGTTCTTTAAGATGGTATATTGATCGATTAAAAAAGTTTTGTAGTTTTCTTCAAAAAAATTCATGAAAAAGGCCTTTTTTGCCCTACAAGTGGGGGTAACGCCTTAAACGCGTTTTTCTCGAAACAGCTTTTTTCCAATTGGCGTGACAAATAACTTCAACAATTTTCACTCGATTTACTTCAAATTTAAAAGTTATGTTCCTAATTGCATTTCGCAGAGAAGTACGTACGGAATTTCTGATTAAACGAAAAATTTTCATTTTATGAGCAGTTCAAAAAATTCATTCAAATACCTACAACTTCTGTAGGTATTTTCTACAAAATTAAAGGGATAAATTTCTACAAAAATTAGCTACTCGAAAAAGTATAATCTTAAGAACACTGTAATTTGGCCTGGAGCGATCACCGCTCAAGGTATACGTTGGAACTCAGGAAAAATAATAATACAATAATGAATTGAAAAATTGATCGTAAAAAGAGACGGAATCTGACCGTAGTAGCCCTATAAAAAAAATGTTAACGTTTTTAATTTGTCTGCACCATATTTTCGATCATGTTCGACAATAAATTCGTACGAAAAGTAATCACTTTTCAATTGAATATTGCAGCGGAGTATCTATCGATTATGCGATACAGTCGGCCGTTTATTTATTTACCGTACAATATTGTCAAACAAATTACGATAATCCGCGGGAGTTTGTAAAGCTCGGCAAAGACGACGACGAAAGATAACGAGATGTTTACGAAACTTGCCCCTCCGCGGTTATCGCACTCGACTGTACAGAGAGTGTGCCGCGCGCGACGTGATGGAATAACCAGCCGTTTATTTTCCTTTTTTTTTTCTTTTTTATTAATTTCTCTCTCTCTCTCTCTCTCTCTCTCTCTCTCTCTCTCTCTCTCTCTCTCTCTCTCTCTCTCTCTCTCTCTCTCTCTCTCTCTCTCTCTCTCTCTCTCTCTCTCACTCCCTTGTTCTTTTTATTTCTTCCTCCTTTTGCCCTCCTGTTGTTTGGCAAGCAAATTTTGATAAATCTCACCAGACCAAAAGTTTGTAAACTCGCGTCGAGATTGATTTGGAAACAGTCGAGACTTTATTATATATACACGCCCGTTATTACGCGAGAAGGAATTACCCCGAGCAAGTCGTATTCTCGGCCCGATTTTCGTGCAAATGGAATTTGTTATTTTGGCCGTTCGACGAGGAGGGATATACGAGGACGTTTTTTTTTCTCCCATCTGCCAATAAATGTGCAATCTCCCCAAGTTCAGAAATTCCGAGTTCGACGCACCGTTTATTTTGCGCGCGATCGGAGGGCTAGTGCAACCGAAGTTTTCGTGCATCACTTGAATGCGTGAAACTTTTCTCTCGGCGGCGGAATTTTTTTTTGCGATTTTTCGTATCTTTTTTATTGCGATTTTTGTTTATTACTTTCACTTGTTTTTCGTGTAGTGTTTTTTTTCTATTACTTTACGTTCGGGAATGATTTTTTTAGCTGCTCGCGCGAATTTTATTTATTCGAAAAGTATTTTTTATTCAATACGGTCGTAGTTTTTGTGATTTATGTTTTTTTTAATTAACTTTTTAATTTCTTCGTTTTCTAGTTTTTTAATTCTCAACTTTCGAATTTTTAATTCGTTACTTTTTCATTTTCAATTTTTCGTGCCTTTCTTGCAGTTGGTTTTTCTTTTGTTACTTCTGATTGTTATTCTTTCATTACTTGATTTTTTATATTTTTTTTGTTATTTATCTTCCATCACTATCATGTGCGAATTTGACCATTTTTTTCGTGTGAAAAAGTGTTTCACTCATAAAATTAATCGCACATTTATTTGGTATGAATATCAAGCTGTTAAAAAAAATGTTTTTTTTTTTCGAAGTACAAAATGGCCGACTACTCGAAACTTCTCGAAAGAGCTTTTTTCCAATTGGCGTGACAAATAACTTCAACAATTTTCACTCGATTTACTTCAAATTTAGAAGTTATGTTCCTAATTGCATTTCGCAGAGAAGTACGTACGGAATTTCTGATTAATCGAATACTTTTCATTTTATGAGCAGCTTATGAGCAGTTACAACGACATTTTTCACTGAAAATTCATTTCTTAAGTTCAAATACCTCCAACTTTTGAATAAAGCAATATTTTTTAAATGCTAAATGTCACGCCGCGGAGCGCCTGAAAAAAGATAACAAAAGAAAATATCAGTAGTTGGCCATTTTGTACATCGAAAAAAAAAATTCCAACAGCTTGATATTCATACTAAATAGATGTGTAATTAATTTAATGAGTGAATCACTTTTCATACGAAAAAAAATAGTTAAATTCGCACATCATTGTATACCTGTTACTGTTCCCTAAGGCCTTAATTTCTATTATTTACTTGTTATTTTTAACTGTGGAATAGTTCGTTTTTATTACTGATCGCGTTTTCCATTACCGTTGCATCACACTAATTTCCCTTTATTTTTATCCCTCAATTGCTTCTCATTATTTACGTTTCATTAAGATTTTCTTGTCCACTGCATTTAATCCAGCAACGATGTTTTTTTTTACAATCGCCTTCGAATTTCATTCATTCAAAAACAATTGTTGCATTCGCATTTTTATAAATTGCTATAGACGATGATTTTTTTCCTTAGCTTTTTTATACTCCACGGAATGTTTCCGTATCAGCGTTTGCTAATTGCTCGATTCTTTGATTGCCTTTGAGAATATTTCTTCCGCATTCATTTCATTTCCGACCGCTCGACATTTTATGATTCCTTCCGGAAAATGTTATTCTCCACGTTTTTTCCAATTCCTCAATTTTCATTATCCGTCACGAAAAATTCTTTCACCCGCATGTCCAAAAAAGCACATTTTATCCGCATTTTTTTTTTATCGACTCGATTGTGTAATGTTGCTTCACAAACATTTTCTTTCGTCCGCGTTTTTTCCAATCCTCAATAATCCCCGTTTTATCGACGCCGAAAAAAACTTCCTCAATTAAAATTGTCCTGCAACGACATCAAATAATACCTACTAATTATTGCAACATATTACTAATTAAATTTCGAATTTAGTTTTCATCGTGCTTATTTTAATTTAATTAACTTCAAATACTCAATATGCGTCAAAACTTCGAAACTTCAAAACATCAAATAATCTCTCATTAAACATTCATCATCATTATTTTAATTTAATTGACTTCATTATTTCAATCAACTTCGTCTTCATTATTTTTATTTAATTTCAAAATTCAAATTTCTCCACGCTCCGGAAAATATTGCCGCAAAATAAAAAATAAAAAAAAAAGAAGAATTCCGCCTTTTTGACACCAGAAAAAAAAGCAAATGTTATTTCTCACCTGGCCGCGCGCAGTGTCCAAATATTCCAGCGATTGATCAACAAATTAAATCACACCTCGAACAGCCCGCGAAGCCGTCACTCTCAATTAACCGAGCCCGATAAATCCCATGCAAAAAAAAATCCAACCCAGAATTTCGAGTAAAACGAAGACCAGGAACAAAAAAAAAGGGCGCGAATCCGCGACGCGACACTTGCGGAAGAGCCGGTAAAAATTCGCGAACCGTCGAGCAGAGTGCGTGGTGCTTTCGAAAAATACTCGCGCCGGGACCGACGGCTTTCGAAGTCGCACAGCCGTCGTGAAACGATACCGAAGCGAGATTAAAAGCAACGACGTCGACGACGACGAGAACGATATTTCGTGACGAATCTGGGCTGGAGACCGCGTTCGGTAAAACCTTCGAGCGGAGGCGGAGCAACACACACACACATACACACACACAACTGCGTGACCGTAGTACACATACACACATTGATTCACGCGAGATCGAGACGGGCGTTCTGCCCCCGCGACGAGCTCCCACGATTCATTCTCCTCCCCCTCGATATCGTCCAATCTAGCACGCGCGAAATTTATTCACTATTTTAATAGCCAAAATTACGATACTCGTAAAAATGAAAATAATAAGAAAAAATGTGAATCTTTTTTTTAGTAATATTGCTACTGATTTTATAATTGGTAGCTATATTGTATATTTTATAATTAGTAGGCTATTTTAAAAAATAGTAGCAATTGATGAAATTATTTGGCAATTTTTTTTATAATTTTGGTTTTATTATTTTTATAATTTCGTTTCATCATTTTTATTATTTTATTTTATCATTTTATTCTTTTTTTGCCAAAATTATTGGCAAAATTTTTTATAATTTCGTTTTATGATTTTTTAAATTTTATTTGATTATTTTATCATTTATTTACCAAAATTATTGGCTTTTTAAAATAATTTTAGTTTTATAATTTTTTATAATTCCTTTTCATAATTTTCATAATTTTTATACCGTTGGTTTTATAATTTGGCAAAATTAAATGAAAGTCACAAAAATAATACCATTTTTTAATTATTATTTTACTCGTTATTATTATCGTTACCTACCGTCATTATTATCGGTACGTATCGTTATTATTATATATTTATTTTATTTTTATTTATTTATTTCTCCCATTGTATAGCGTTACAGCTTTTCATATGTCCATCCTTAATTCTAATACTTATCTCTGTTATCTTTCTTATAATCAAACATATATTACATTGCCTGATTTTATAATTAGTAGCCATTTTTTAAATTAGTAGCAATTGATGAAATTATTTGGCAAATTTTTTTATAATTTTGGTTTTATAATTTTTATAATTTGGTTTCATCATTTTTATTATTTTATTTCATTGCTTTATTCTGTTTTTGGCAAAATTATTGGCAAATTTTTTTATAACTTGGTTTTATGATTTTTAAAATTTTATTTGATTCTTTTATTATTTATTTACCAAAATTATTGGCAATTTTTTTTATAATTTTAGTTTTATAATTTTTTATAATTCGGTTTCATAATTTTCATAATTTTTATACCGTTGGTTTTATAATTTGGCAAAATTAAATGAAAATCACAAAAATAATACCATTTTTTAATTATTATTTTGCTCATTATTATTATCGTTACCTACCGTCATTATTATCGGTACGTATCGTTATTATTATATATTTATTTTATTTTTATTTATTTATTTCTTCCATTGTATAGCGTTACAGCTTATCATATGTCCATCCTTAATTCTAATACTTATCTCTGTTATCTTTCTTATAATCAAACATATATTACATTGCCTGATTTTATAATTAGTAGCCATTTTTTAAATTAGTAGCAATTGATGAAATTATTTGGCAAATTTTTTTATAATTTTGGTTTTATAATTTTTATAATTTGGTTTCATCATTTTTATTATTTTATTTTATTGCTTTATTCTGTTTTTGGCAAAATTATTGGCAAATTTTTTTATAACTTGGTTTTATGATTTTTTAAATTTTATTTGATTCTTTTATTATTTATTCACCAAAATTATTGGCAATTTTTTTTATAATTTTAGTTTTATAATTTTTTATAATTCGGTTTCATAATTTTCATAATTTTTATACCGTTTGTTTTATAATTTGGCAAAATTAAATGAAAATCACAAAAATAATACCATTTTTAATTATTATTTTGCTCGTTATTATTATCGTTACCTACCGTTTATTATCGGTACGTATCGTTATTATTATATATTTATTTTATTTTTATTTATTTATTTCTTCCATTGTATAGCGTTACAGCTTTTCACATGTCCATCCTTAATTATAATACTTTTCTCTATTATCTTTCTTATAATCACACATATATTACATTGCCCTATATCACATTTCATTACATTCCGTCCTTTGTTCATCTACCTTTCCCTCCTCGCTTATTTTTCTTCTTGTTATTATTATGTATTATTATATATATATTATGTTTCGTTCTTATCATATACTATATTTAATTAGTGAAAGTCGAAATTTACAAATTACGTTGAAATTTGTCATTTTTTGCTTCAATTAATTACTTTCGTAATTAATTGAAGAAAAAAAAATTATTATTATTATCGTTATCTTGCGTTGTTATTTTTACTAGTATTATTATAATTTTGCTATTATTATCGATTTTATTGCTCTGGCAACGGAGAAATAAAAGCGATAATTATTATTACTATTATCAATAATACTACTAACAATAAAAATAAGTTGCTATTTTATTTCGCAAAATTATATTACGATATCAATAATGTAACCGCCGTAATTTCATGTGATATTCTCAAGCCCGAGAGACAAGAATGGCTCAAGAAATCCATCTATTGATAATTATAATGATAACGCTTTCGCATTATAATTTTTCTAGTAACTTTACTATTTTACTTGTAGTAATAATAACAACAGTATAACAATAGGTATTATTTAGAATTTTCAACACAAATTATAAGTTGCATTATTTGGCGAAATTAAATGGCAACAATAGAACTAATAGTTATTGATAATTATTCTTAATGATGGAAATAAAGATTCATCGTTGGTTTATTCGGTAAAATTGAATAACTGTAATGATTAAAAGAGCAATTCGTGATTATTTTCAATTTTTTTTTAGTATATTGGCGACAAAAATCAATTATTATCGCGTGACAAAATAATAATAATAATAATAATAGGGTGAGTATTCCACAGTGAAAAGTAAGTAAGTTTGTTACCCGAAGCCATAAAACCGAATAATAATAATAAAAATAATTATTATTATAGCTATTGATTATTAATATTCATTTATATCATTAAGAGACATAATAAAAATAATTTTCTTTCGGGTTTACTTGCCAAAATGATATAACTGTAATAATAATAGCTTTTTATTATTAACATTATTGGTGTTAAACAAGTGAAATAATAACAATGATAATATATGTATTAATTAATTTGTTCATTTTCATTAACTAACAACAGAATGTCACGTTGCCTCAAAATTACATTGCAGATTCTAGACCGCAGAATTTGTCCAAGGAGAATTTTTTTTGTTCTTCGTGTACCATCTCGTTTGCTGAAACTCACGATTAATCTTTTGTTTCGCGCTCCGCGTTAACCTATATTCGTACAACGAGAGTTCCAGTTAATTAACGAGGTCGCTGGGCGCACGTGTATCAACTGGCGCAATTATGCAACCGACAACGAGCTTACGCTGCACTTGGGTCGTGCATATATCTCGAGGCGATTGGGTAAACTTTTGTCGTAACTGTGAACTGACATTTTCAATGTTGTGTAGCGGTCGATCAAGTAGCACAGCCACTGTCAGCAAGAAAGCAATGGCTGACAATGAGTTTGGTAATGTTGCATCATGTTTGGGAGGAGAAAAATGCACTTTGGCTAAAATTACGTATATCGTGAGAATCTGAAGTGCAGAATCGATTCGCTTGTCGGGAGAATGGCTGAAGTGCATTTCGTTTTCATTTTTTTTCTTCTATTTTCATCGCATCGGGTGCGTGCGTTGGTTGCCATTTTGGAGAACGCACAAGTTGAGGGTGCGCGTTCTTTTGTCGCCATTTTGGAACACGTGGATTGAGCGTAGGTGTCTCGGTCGCTATTTTAGAGAACACGAGCATTGAGGGTGCGCGGGCCCTAATCGCCATTTTGGAAAACGCGGAAGCTGAGGGTGCGCGTTCCTTGGTCGCCATGTTGGAGAACGCGTGGATTGAGCGTACGGGTGCCTTGGACGCCATTTTCGAGAGCGCGGAAATTGAGGGTACGCGTTCGTCGGTCGCCATTTTGGAGAACGCGAAGATTGAGGGTAGGTGTCTCGGTCGCCATTTTGGAGAACGCGAAGATTGAGGGTAGGTGTCTCGGTCGCCATTTCAGAGAACGCGAGCATTGAGGGTGTGCGGGCCCTAATCGCCATTTTGGAGAACGCGGAAGTTGAGGGTGCGCGTTCCTTGGTCGCCATGTTGGAGAACGCGTGGATTGAGCGTACGGGTGCCTTGGACGCGGTTTTGGAGAACGCGGAAATTGAGGGTACGCGTTCGTCGGACGCCATTTTGGAGACCGCGAAGATTGAGGGTAGGTGTCTCGGTCGCCATTTTGGAGAACGCGAAGATTGAGGGTAGGTGTCTCGGTCGCCATTTTGGAGAACGCGAAGATTGAGGGTAGGTGTCTCGGTCGCCATTTTGGAGAACGCGAATATTGCGGGTGCGCGGGCCCTAGTCGCCATTTCGGAGAACGCGGAAATTGAGGGTACGCGTTCGTCGTTCGCCATTTTGGAGAACGCGTAGATTGAGGGTGGGTGTTTCGGTCGCCATTCTGGAGAACGCGGAGATTGGGAGTGCGCGTCTGTTGGTCGCCATTTTGGAGAACGCGGTAATCGAGGGCGCGCATGTCTTGGCCGCCATTTTGGAGAATGCGAGGATTGAGGGCACCCGTCCGTTGATCGCCACTTCGGGAAATGCGGAAATTAAGGGTGCTCGCGCCTCGGACGCCATTTTGGAGAACGCTGCAGGCGCGGGATCCACGTGCTTTGGCCGCCATTTGGAAGACGTTACGCTTGGAGGCGTTG
The DNA here is from genome assembly GCA_963210295.1 of Ophion ellenae. NCBI lineage: Eukaryota > Metazoa > Arthropoda > Insecta > Hymenoptera > Ichneumonidae > Ophion > Ophion ellenae. The sequence goes on along the minus strand of OY723387.1, from coordinate 4,884,302 downwards.
GTCCTTGTTGCTCAATGTCTCAAAGAACTTTATTCGGCTATTTAGTGATCCTCACAAAAGAGGCAAAGAAAATTCCGCAAAAAAATCTTGAAGGAATGCGGACGCAATGACAGCTGATATATTAACCGGAAAATGGTCCTTCACTATCCATTTTTTTCGTTCATTACATGGTATAAAAAATAAATCAAAATGTTTTTTTAGTATAATAATAAAACTTTCGTATGACCGTGTAGGTACTTTTTTGAAATTTCGAAAATTACGAAAATGGCAAGCTGAACAAGAAAAGTTCAATTTTCATTTTAAAAAAACATTTTTCAAAACTGTTATCGTAAATAGCAGCGAGGCGGTTTCCTTAACGAAAATCGTCACAACTGGGTCAATTTTTAGATTTTTTCCAAAATCTTCGTTTCAAATTGGAGTCAAAACCCTAGGTTACAAAAATCTGCAAAAAATCCAAATAAATTTCTAAGAATGACACCGTCTCAACATCATATTTCCAACTTAATCAGCTTAATTTCAGCCCGAAAAAAAACCCAATTTCCAAACGGACAATATTAAAATATTGCTGAGATATCCGACTGATACGTCATCCGGTACACACTCAGTGTGAACAAACCCACCACGATCGAAGGTAGGGAACGGAAATGCGTTCGCCATGATGGGGCGTTTTCCACGTTCTTCCTAGGACCCACCTCGCCCGGTGATTGGACCATTCGTAAAGCTTCACTCGAAATACATTGGCCCACACGTTCCAATCCGTCGCACAACGCAAAAGAGTTCTCAACTCGCGCCGGGATATAATAACCTCGTGCGTCGGTGCGCGCGCGTTCAGCCTTCGAACCGCCTCGCCATCGGAGGAAACGACCTCTTTACCAAGTTACTCCGTGACAAGACTCGTCGCAGGGTCGACGAATGAGGCCGAAAAAAAGTTTTTGACCCTTTTTTCATTGGCTTCAATGATGTAAAAACATCACAAGAATTTTATACAAACGGAATTAAACGCGGAATTTTTTACAAAACATTTCTCGATTTCATTTTCCGAAGCGCCTCCGAGCCCTCCGATACCGCACGAAACAACCTAGCCGGTGAAAGTAGGAGTCACTTAGTCCAGTCGTTGTACAAACAATAGACAACGACCTAATAACTGAAGACCTACCATCAAAATGCCTCTATACGTACACGCAGAATTGAAATGAACGCTTCAATTCCGTCATGTGGATGATTGCTCCTAAATCAGTTTTGAAACTTTAAACGCGTTTTTATTGAAACAACGTTTTTTTTTATTTGAGAAACGCATAATTTGGGCAGTTTTCATCCAATTAACATGAAATGTTGAGTATATTACTTAGATAGATAGATTAACTTGACATTTTAACCACTATACTTAGATGAATTCTTCGGAGAATCTATCTAAGAAGCTACCAAGAAGTACCCAAAAATTATTTAAGAACTAGCTGAGAATTATCTTAGAATTAGCTAAAAATTATCTGGGAATTATCTGAGAATTATCTAAGAATCATCTAAGAACTATCTGAGAATTATCTAAGAATCATCTAAGAACTATCTGAGAATTATCTAAGAATGATCTCATAATCATCTGAGAACTACCTGAGAATGATCTAAGAATATATCTATTCCCTCAAGAAGTACACACGACATTCACGAGTCATGAACGATTCTCGTTTTTAAAAACAAATTAAGATCGATTTTTTAGCGAAAAAAAATTCAATATGATGCGTATATGCATTGAGTATATTACTTAGATAGATAGATTAACTTGACATTTTAACCACAATACTTAGATGAATTCTTCAGAGAATCTATCTAAGAAGCTACCAAGAAGTACCAAAAAATTATTTAAGAACTAGCTGAGAATTATCTGAGAATTAGCTAAAAATTATCTAGGAATTATCTGAGAATTATCTAAGAATCATCTAAGAACTATCTGAGAATTATCTGCGAATGATCTCATAATCATCTGAGAACTATCTGAGAATGATCTAACAATATATCTATTCCCTCGAGAAGTACACACGACATTCACGTGTCATGAACAATTCTCGTTTTTAGAAACAAATTAAAATCGATTTTTTGGCGAAAAAAAATTCAAAATGATGCCATTTTACGAAAAATTATTATTTTTCAAATAATGACGTGTACTTCTCTAGCGAAAGTAATGTAAATGGCGATTTTTTTGTTCCGGCTGCGGATCCATAAAAGTTCGGTGTCCGCCCGCAGAGCGCCTACAAACGCGCTTCGTGTAGCTACGACTGAGACACCATTTTGTATTTTTTTGTTTAAAAAACCAATTCTACCCGTCAACACATGTAGAACTAACCCTCCCGCGTCATTTTGATTGATTTTTTAGTATTCGCAAAAAAGAATCCCACAAAAGTCTCATTTTTCGGTGAATCACGTAGATGTAACACCTTAAAGCGCCCGGAATTATTTTAAAAAGAAGTCCTCCGTTCAAGCGGCGCTGGTGTAGATAGCGTCCGATATGTTGTTATTTTGACAGGAACATAACCTTAATTTGTTTTCGATGTCGATCGAATGTATGCAATAGAAATACGTGTATAATGTCGAGTATGAAAAGCTTATGTCAGCGTATGTTATTTCGACAGGAACGTAACCTTCATTTGTTTTCGATATTAATCGAAAGTGTGCAACATAAATACGGGTATAATGTGTCAAATATGGAGAGTGTATAAAACTGGAAAGTTATTAATATGGTTTTAGCGAAACTTGAAAGCATGTATATATAATGGGTATTTGTAATGCTTTTCGAGTTTCTTTCATTATCGGCATGTGTAAAATACAAACTTCTTCATAATTTGAACAAAGTACTAATCTCAATGCTCATTGTTTACATCAGTGACTTACGTTCTTCGTTTTTCAAATACTTTCTATTTTCGCGCTCCAGCTTCCGATAATACAGTAATTACGTTACGAGAAATGTTCTCAGGATTATTTTTATAGACGAATTAGTCCATCTATTGCTTCTTGTCAATGTCAATTTTATTTAGGCTTAATCGTAATGTCGCGGTCGCTTCCACCTTGTCGAGCGGCTCGTTACTATATCGATTGGTCACTTTAGCAGAGCCCGCCTGGTGGTGAAATTTTGTACCTAAATTTTTTATATTCTCGCGGATGCTTTTTCTACGAAGTACAAAACGAGCGTGTATTACAAAATTTGAGTCTGCAGACATGATTGAATATGCTACAGAAGCTTAATTTTTTTGCTTTTGAAGTAGTTTTTCCCTTGAAATTCTCATGTGGACATTTTGAAAATAACGAATAAAGTCGTTCGAAGTAGTATACTCTCACGAGCGGTCTGTTGTGAGGTTAGAGTCCGATCACTTTCACTTCGTCGACCGATATATTACTATATACATGGGTCTGGCTGATCGACGCGCCATCTCTATTATTCGCATTTTCGGGTACTCTTTATTCACTGCCTGTGGATTTGGAAATTGGAGTTTGGACTCCTGTGCTCTAACCTCCATAGTCCACTTAAGGCCTTAGGCCACAGTAACGGGTATAAAATCATGTGCGAATTTGACAATTTTTTTCGTATGAAAATTAAATCACTCATAAAATTAATTACACATCTATTTAGTATGAATATCAAGCTGTTAGAAAATATATATATATTTTTAGGCCTTAATAACGTCATGTGCGAACACGAACAAGGTTCGCCCGAGCTCGTGAGACGCCATTTTGAATTTCGCAACAGCGCGTTTCTTCGCGATCTTATTCTGTCGAATCCGCATTTATTGCTTCACGTAATCGCTCCAGTTTTGACTTGGCCTACAACGAAGGATTGCGACTCCTCGTGAGCAGCGCGAAAAACGGGCTATGACTAAACGAACAATTTTCAAAATTAATAATTCAATTTTTATATCCCTAAATCCAAAAAAAAATGTCTCTTCTTCCGACTGCAGTAAAAGCAAAAAACTAAACTAGGACGATTTAATTCAACCGGCACATTGATTCGCATGTTCCGTATGAATTTTACAGTTTTTTTCACCTCGGCAGTTGAAAAGCGCTTCAACTTAGACTCTCTAACCTAAAAAAAAACATTTTTACCGTCCTACTTGTTTTAGACCATACTAGGACTGTGCGTCCTGAAAGAAATTGGTCCCGCTCGTGAAAAAGCCCGGACCAAGACCTTCACACGACGTCAAGGTCACGGTATGTGACCTTGACGCCGGACACTGGGATGTGGCCGTTTTTCGCAGTTTTCATCTGGACTTTGTGACCTTGACGTGGCGTCAAGGTCACGTTGACCTTCGCATGACCTTAACGCCGATGTTGGCAGCGTTGACGTTATGGCCACGGCACTTCTCCCTCGAAACCCCACGGCTTTCGTTCGACGAATTTTTCCATCCGGCGTACCGTTCTCGAGATATTTCGTGGTGCCGTTCGGAGTAGGGCACCCTGTATGTAAAGCTTAGCGAATAAAGACGAGATAAATGTCGCGCGTATTTTTTACGTCGCTGTAAGGCTGAGAAAAAAAAATTGTGCAAGGAAATGACTAGAGGGTGGAAATGCGAGAGAAAAGGGGGGAGGGAGAATCAAAGATTATTAGTCAGCGAGTCTCGACCGGATATTTTTCAACACCGTGTTAGAGCTACAGGTTATCTCGGGCGGTTCAACGATATTCGCTGTTGATAAAAAAAAACGAGCTATGGACGACTAATGTTGGCTATATGCGTGACTCCGACCATTGTTGGGCCGCAGGCACAATGAGCCGTGTTTGGCAACAACGAACGAGCGATTGTTCAATTGTTTTCCATTTCGATCGTTTTTAACGTTCTATCGCCACGATACTCATAACGCTCGAGCACGATCATGTGTATTTTTTATCACCGTCTCGTTGATTTTACACGTATGTCTCAATCGAGTTTTTCGCACTATGACCATAGAATCTCAAGTACCGGAGGGGTCCTCAGAATGGAAAAAAAGTGTCCATGGAAGTGTGGAATTTAAGTGTCCAATCTTACCACCAGGGGCGCCGCGACCCGATGGGTACCGCCGGCGTAGCGATGAGTGAAAATAGTCGATTCTGGAAAACTTTTCTTCATGTTTTGGACCTTTTGAGTCTGTTGCACGTGTCAACAGTGCAAAGGGCCTAGAAAAATAGGAAAGAGCATACAACGCTGAGCGAATTAGACGGAAAACCAATCGTGAAGAGTGCCGCCTCAAGATGGCCAGTGGCGCCCTTTTCGAATGATTTTTCAGCATTGCAGCGTGATGGAATCTAATTTTTAACTGCTTTTGTTATTCTACGAGGCTGGAAATTCACCGTGTGCTTTTGTTTGGTATTTTTTTACAATTTCCTTCAGATCCACTTTACTTTTATTGTGGGACGCGTTTGACGGGAACTGCAGGGTGCAACAAGTGACCGTAGGCGCTCATAAACCTCGTCAAAAAGTGCTGCCTCAAGATGCCTGGCGTGACGCACCCCCGTCGCAGTTTAATTGAGGCTCAATTAATTGAGGTTAGGAACATTGAGTGAGGAATTCATCCCTGGAGATTAATCATACGCATGTATGATGACGTCGAAAAGGAAGATGCTCGAATCACCTAAAACTAAAGTCAAAACTGAAACTAAAAGTACTATGACAGAATTTCGTTCTGTCAGTACAGAATTTGATTTTCCGCAAAAGGTTTCCTTATCAAGAGCAAGTTGATATGATCTTAATTTAAGGAGAATGTCACAAAAATGCAACGGACAAGGCAATTTTGCATGTTTACTGATTACCAAAACACGTTGATAAGGTTTTTAGTTGCGAGCAATGTGAACAATGCTGTACGGATTCCCTAAATTTTGGTTCGTGTTAAGGAGGTTGGAGCGGTTCAGTTGAGTCAAATGACGATTTATGATTTTATTTCCAATAAACCTAAAAAATGCATTTGAGGTACAGATTTATTCAGTAGATGCTAATTTTTTATGAAATATATAATTAAAAGGTAAAATTATGCATCTATACATTTTTATTACGTGAAAAAGAAAAACTTTTATATTACTATCAACTTGAAAAAGTATAACATTATCAATGATTATTATGAAAAGAGCTGCCTCAGTGAATGTTGTATACAACGCAGAATGAAATTGTAAGTCATTTATAATTATCCCTATTTATATTTATGTCACAAGATTATTTATTATTACGTTTGATTAATATTAAGTGTTGCCGACATACGGCAACGTCGCGAACATTGAGGTTGGCAGCAATGCTCGTAATCTTTTATCAAACCTTGATGGTTCAATATCGAGTATATATTATTTTCTATCGGCAAGATGAGTTTTTTTCTTCTAAATGTTTACAGAGCTTTAGTTTTACGTTAATTCGTTGGTAGAAATGGTTTATCTTGGTACTAAATAGCCAAAAAATTACATCACCTGTAGAGTGGAGGTCTTGTCCATCTTACCGCGCATAAAATTACGTACATTCAACTATTTTTTATCTCTGGTGTTTTGTGGTGAAAAATGCCAAAGACTTATCAAGACTCAGTATAGTCTACACGATGAAAAAAAATATATATATGTATATATTTCAAATTTGGGATTGTGGGTAACGCTCCATCCTCCTAAAAGTATTAAAACCTTAATTCGAGCCTGTTTGTTGATACAGACTGACGCGATTAACAAGACAATACAATCAATAGGAATTAGATTGAAAGTGGCGACCATCACTTTGAGCATCTTTCACCTGAATAAGGTTGGCACCATTTTTTAAACCCATTCTAGGCTAAAAACATAAAAATTTATTTTTTTATCGATTTTTCATAGTAGATCTTGATCGACCATCTTGAAATTTGGTGCGTGAACTTATTATTAGTTACTTGATGCAATTCTCAGAAAAAAAATAGTGGTCCTATTTTAAAATATGGAGGTGACCTTGAAATCTCCGAAGCGCCTTGACCTGGATGAATCATGTAGCCACCACTCGATGACCCCCTTCGAACTGTGCAACTTTTGTAGGAAACGTTTTTTCCTAAGTCTTATAGGTTAGAAAATAATGTTACTGCTAATAATTGTTGCCCCACCCGGTATATATCGTATCGGTTTTAATAGACAACAGCGCCACTGGTTTCGTACAATTTTTCGGACGCATCAGTATTGGGACTTGCGTACTCCAGCCTTCATGGTTTGGAGAACGAATTTTTTGGCCTGGAACTATTAATCTACCAGTAAGATCTCCGATCCTCCACTTCTCCTGTTTTATTGTTTATTTTATTTTTCATTCGTTTGTCGCACGGAGGTTACGAGTTATTACCATTCTGGCACGTTTCGCGTGTCTCGAGTGACACGGGGGAGCCTCGCGCGGCGGAAACTCGAAGCTCGATATTGCGCACGACGGGTGCGAGGCCCGCACATTGACACGAAAAAAAAAATAACCTCGTAAATTAGGGCCCGTGTGCTCGTGGCGTTTGAAACGAGAGCCTCCGTGTGGAGTAATGCCCCGTCACAAAAATCCCTACGTCCATATAAAATCCGAGAGAAACGACTTTATGCTTTGCTAACTTCGAGCGTAAATGTTTAGCTTCGAGCAGCCATCCATCCAACAATATCCCCCGCCCCCGCCCGGCGCGTTCCTGCTCATTGTATGCTCCATTTTATTGTCACGTGAACGTTTCTCGCTCGTACGCGCGCTCAAGGAGCTGCTTAATTTTTATGGACGGATGTCAGGCTCTTACTCGCCTTCAAGCCCAAATTCACAGATATTGTGAAAAGGAATGTAAAAAATGGACAGCGGACTTGCTAATTAGAAAAAAGCGCGTTGTTCGACATTTTTGAGGTTATGAACGGTGTCTCTGTACACTCGATTCGATATTCATGATTTTCAGGAATCCTGAATACCTTTTTAACATTCCGACCGGGCCGCCATAACCGCAAGATAAATATGCCCGAGAATTCTTCATGTGTGTATTCTCGCAACGGTTAACATTTACGCGAAAGAAAAGTCCTTGGGCACTTCTTGCCATTCCTTGCAATATGCTGTCCAAATTTGGTCCTGATTGGTTGCACCGATTCGGAGAAATTCGACTTCAAAATTTTGAAGCGAGAGGTGACATACGTTTATAGCCTCGAACGCATCGCCCACTTCGAAAAAGGGATTTGTATTTTCTCCGTAACGGCACAAGCTAGCGTCGTAAAAGATTTTTCATTCGACACGGAATCTTGGCAAGCACCTGATAGATACTTGACTTCTTTAAAAATTGTTTTACATATTTCATTATATATTATTATGTATATGTAAACATGGAAAAATAACAGATTTTCTGTTTTCCATTGGCATAATATGTAATGATGATAATAATAATAATAATAATAATAACAATATTATATCAAAATCGCAGGCAAAACCAATTTAAAAAATTTAATTTAAGCATTCCTGTTGCGGCCCCTGTGATTTGGATTCCACCTTCATAAATACATGCCCTGAAACACAACTGTGATAACTAGCGGTCGGTGTTAAGGGTATTTCTGGCACGGTTTTTATCCCGCGAATGGTAACCACCCGACCGGGCACTCCCTGACCCATTGAGTTACAAATGCCGACGTGCCTTATCTAAGCGCTCCTATGGTCGTAGTACTAGCGCTTATTCGCGTTACCATCGGGTTTGAATTAGTTAGAAACCAACTGTACCGACGGAAGGTTTTCCGGAATTTTTCCTCCACCCTCGCGACGAAACCAGCTTTTTAACTTATTTTTACCCCTGCTCTTCCCGTTAAAATTCAGTGCTCTAACCGCCATAGTTAAGACGGAATGACACCTCATCGCGGTCGGTATGGTAGAACAATTATAGATACCCAAAAATCGCTGAAACGGCTCTTCCTATGATGTCTTATGATAAGCCAATCTACTTTTTTTCCTCAAATTCAGAAAATTTGAGGGGCAGACAGCTGTTCGTCTATCTATTTGACGTCGTTTGGCAAAGTTTCGACGGGATCTGAAGAGCCGTTTCAGAGATTTTTGGGTATCTATAATTGTTCTACCATATCGACCGCGATGAGGTGTCATTCCGTCTTAAGGCGAAGTAGATGTACCACGTGATATGAGGGCGGGCGAGATAGCTCAAATTTTCTAACGATGATTTCTCAGCATGAATAATGTTTAGGGCAGAAGAAAATCATTAAGCTCTACTGCCGGGAATTCTCTAGAGGCCGCTGCGTCGTTTTTCCTTTAAAAAAACTTACGCAGCTGTGAGAAAACTCGGTTAAAAGATGTGTGAGGTTGGGTTGATTTTGTACATGTTCTTAAGAACGCGAAGTCATTTAAATTTTTCTATTGCCTTCAGATAGCAGAACTTTCCTAAAGTAACCAGTAAATTGACTGCCAATCTAGTCGTAGAAATAGTAAATATGACTTACCGGTAAATTGGTTGCTAATCTAGCCGTGAAAATGGCACATATAATATACCGGTAAGCTGACCGCGAATCTAGCCGTAAAATGGTAATCATAATTTACGTGTAAGTTGACCACCAATCTAACCATAAAAATAGTTAATATTACTTACCGGTAACATGACCGACAATCTAGCCGTAAAATGGTAAATATAATTTACCGGTAAATTGACCACCAATCTACGCGTCGAAATAGTAAATATATTTTACCGGTAAATTGATCGCCAATCGAGCCGGAAAAATGGTAAATATATATAATTATACCCGTAACTTAACTACCAGTCTAGCCTTCAAAATGGTGACAATAATTCACTTGAAAATGGTTATAATAATATACCGATAACTTGACTCCCAGTCTAGCCCTAACAATGGTAAATATAATTTACTTACAAATGGTAACAATGATTTACCGGTTAATTGAGCCAATATAACCTTAACAATGATAAAAATAATTTCCTTAAAAATGGTCATCATAATTTACTGGTACCTTGACCGCAAATCTAGTCTCAAAAAGATAAATAGAATTCAGCGGTAAATTACCGCCAATCTAGCCTTGCAAATAATAAATATAATTTACCGGTAAAATGACCCCGCCATCGCCTACGTAAAAATTCACACATTCTTGCCTTCCGGTTGGCGGCACTGCGATCGAACTGCCGCACACTTCACATCTGTCAACAAACCTGTAAAAAGAATATTCCAAAATAACAGACACGAAGGCGAGAGGTTAGGCGCGATTGTTTATGAAATAAACCGCGTGGGGAATCGTTACGAAAAGAAGAAGAGGGCCAAAGGAAAATAACGTTTGTGGTTCGCGTTGCGACTCGTTGGTAAAGCATGCCGGAAATTACGGAAAGCCTCACGCCCGAGGAAATAACGACGGAGGTTAGGAAATTCATCCAGGAGTCTGTGAGGAAACCTCACAGGACGGACGTGGCCGAGGTTACGCGGGGCGCGCTCATTCTGCTCAGACACTTGCCAGGCTCCCGAGAGGCCGTCCTCGAATACATAAGCAAAATATTTTTTTACGCCTGCAGCCGCCAGCTCCGCAACATGGAGGTAAATCGAAATTCCCGCCCCCTACAATTCTATACTCGTTACAACGTACTTATTTAATCGCGTTTATATGGAACGTTGCTCGGTGGACACGTGCGATGTGGTGCGCGGCTGAGCGGTCACCCATCCGAGTACTGGCCGCGAGAAGGCGGCGCACCAACTTTGCATGCCGTTCTTCGCATTGGTAATTCCAATTCGAATTGCCGTGAAGAAAATTGCAATTTGTGAGGATGCAAAGCACCGGAACACGCTGAGCAGCGTTCCGTTGCCTTTTTTTTCACAATCGTTTGAAGCGTCAACGTTTAAGGGGGAAAATACGTGCAGATGACAAAAAAATAGCCAATTTTGATATTTTTTTTTTAAGTAACAAAACGTTTCACATTTATGAAAGTTTACATATAATTTATTACATAACTAAATTGTTTAAATGAATTTTTTTTAAATATTGGACAGTAGCAACTTTGTGGCATGGTCTCAGGACGGTCCAGCGACAGTTGCCTGTTTGTGAGAAAACCAACGACTTCAATATTGGTCTGAAAAATATGACACAAGAATTTTAAGAATATTGACATCCAAATGCTGAACTTATACCTGAGAGACATTTGAAAAGTTGAAAATTGAAAGAATGGGACACTTTTGGAAAAAAAATTGAATTTTCGCACATAATGTTCCCTTTTTTTGGGCAATCAAAATTACTTTTTAAACCTTCGAAGCATAGTGACATACTGGTATATCACCTACTTCCTCTCTGTTTTTCTTGAATGGAACATTTTTTTAGCGCACAACGACGAATGTAAATGTATATTTAGGATGTTAGGAGATCAATTGTTACTACAATATCACTATTAAGGGCTTATGTTGCACTTGGTGGATGTTGATCATCGTTACAGTACAAAAAAACACGTTTTTTAGACAATAAATGTAATTGTGCCTAATCTAGCACGTAAACCATACACAAAAAATGAATTCAAAGACGTTTTTTTGGGTCGCTGATTACAAATTCGAGCTCAAAATCCAGAAATTCAAAACGGCGAATCCAATATGGCGGACCAAATTGGAGATTTTACTGGAATTACTAAAAAATCGGAGTTGCTCAATATGTTGATTCTGTTATACTGAATTTCTAATAGAATTACGCTTTTAGCATTACCCGGAGCTAACGGCGAGGACTTAGCGAGTTTCCAGTTCCATATTCTTTTTATTTACTTTTTTACTTTTTTATTATTTATTTTTTTGCTTTTTTATTTTATATATTTTATATATTATATATTATTAAAATATATTTATATATTAATTATAATATATAAATAATTTTATATATCCGCCATCTTGAATTTTCAAATTTTGAGTGCAGATTTGTAATCAGCGACCCCGAAAACCCCCGAGTGCCAACTTTCGCTTTCATCAAACGATTTTTGCATTTATGGTCCGCCATATTGGATCCGCCATCTTGAATATCCAAATTTTGAGTGCAGATTTGTAATCAGCGACCCCGAAAACCCCCGAGTACAAAGTTTTGAGCTGATTGCACGTAAGGAAAAATGTATGCTTCAAAGGGTTGAAAGTGTTTTTTTAATTAAAAAAAAGGTATGAGTTGAAGGTAATATTGTTATTGAGTTGTGTGTACCCATTTTGGCGCGATCATTTAGTTTCTAGAAAAACGTCCTTAAGGGGAGGGTAGGGGTTTCAGCGTGAAAAAAAAACACTTTTTCGTGATTTTTTTCATCTATGTGGATAGAATAAATTTAGTGAAACCTTTTGTACATTGTTGAGGGTCATTTCAAGAACATTCCGTGAAATTTGTACGCGAAAATATCAACAAACAAGCCGGTGACAAAGCTTTTTCAAGAACGCCTTTGGAAAAACACGATTTGCGGTGTTCACTGTATCTCAGCTAGAAATTATCTGAAATCAAGTACCATTAAAATTTAGTAAAAATATCATCAAATCCTCCCCTCAACGGTCTTTGATCATTTTTTTTTTCATTTCTAAATTTTTAGTGGTCATGTAAAGTGAAAAGTGCTATGTTTCACGATCAATTCCGCCATTCTGGGGGTGGAAAATCCCCTCAATGTAAAAAAAAATCTCAAACTAAGCGTTGAGGGGAGGTATTTTATATGTAGAAAGTGTGTACCAAGTTTGAAATAAATCGGTCATGTAGTTTTCAAATGGCAGTGAACACGGACTTTGAAAAACGCGGAACCAGCTTGTTTGTGGATATTTTCGCGTACAAATTTCACGGAATGTTCTTGAAATCACACTTAACAATGTACAAAAGGTTTCAATAAATTTACTCTATCCATATAGATGAAAAAATTCGCAGAAACGTGTTTTTTTTACGCTAAAAGCCCTACCCTCCCCTTAAGGGGAGAGATACCGTCAGGCGAGGAAAACATTGCTGATTTTCATGGTTAGTTTTTTTAGGAAAAATTTCTTCACCAATTTGGAGACTCAGGGTATGTTTCATTACCACTCTTGGCTGTTGCATAGTATTTTTCTAAAACAGCATTGATGAGATTAATCTGAAAAAAATCAACCAACACTTTTCTTTAATTAACACTCATAAGCTGAATATGTATGGTCTTGAAGTTTGCATCGTTGGAATGCAACGAAATTTTTTTTTTCTCCGTTGCCACCCAACATTTTCGACAAATTTACGGTGTAAAAGTTTGATAAAAAAATACTGAAGAAACGTTCGAATGATACTCGCGGTCTAGGAGTGAAAATTTTTTGCATCATTGGAAATTGATTGTTGCAAATAATGAATTTCCGTTGCATTACAACGATGCAAACTTCAAGATCGTGAATATGGACCAAGAAAAAGTGAGAAATGTTGAAAATTGATGAAACTGTACACCATGAAACAAAAATATTGAATTTTTCAATAAAAGGCTACATTTTGCCAAAAAAAAAAAATACTTTTTTTTCATTTTCAAAAACATTTAGGGTCATGTTTAAGACATAGAGTTTTGCAAATGCAGTTCAGAAGACCGTGCCATACCTCTGCCATTTTGAAAGATTAATATAATAAATAAAAAAATACCATGTAACACCCAAAAGTAGTAATACAAGATACCCTAAGTCTCAAAAATGGTGAAAAAATCTTTCCTGTTAAAAAAAAATCATCAAATTTTTTCCTTGCCTATCTCCTGCCTTAAAGTCACAAGACTGAAACATTTGGTGACTAAATGACCGATCGATTAATCTATGGTTCCGCAGCCATAAAGTAGTCCCTCAGCTTGCTCGTGAGATTCATTGTCAGCTATGAGCTCTTTTTTACACTATAAAGGGGTCTCCCCCCTTAAAGCTTGAAATCTCGCAAACGGGGCCCAAAAATGAAAAATGATCAACGGAACCTCAATTTAATTTCTTACGACCTGTCCAATGACGCCCCACACAATGGGGTGCACTAAAAAAAATCGCCTCCATTTGACATACAGTGGGAAAACCCTAAGAAATGTTTGTTCACGATTTTACCACGGAGAAGCGTCAACTTTTATCTAGATGAAAAGTTTTCCTGCGCCTTTATCATCATTACTACTACGTTTACTAGCGTCCGTTGGGGCATGTGAATTTCTTTGAAGATTGACTTCTTATTCAGGGCCACCCCGGAACGGCTATTCCCGAGGAACCTATTATGGATACCACGATACCGCACGTACATTCGATCCTTGTTAAAATCGTGGACGAAAATCCGGAGGCTTGGGCGCCGCTAATAGCCTCGTGGTCCCTGGATCTTCTCGGTAATGTTGCTTTCATAGCAAAAATTAATATTAATATGAATAGTTGTATTATTATCGTCTTCTCCATTAATATTGTAATAATCGTTGGTATTATTATAACATTGCGTACAAAAATAATTTACTATTTAGCAATAGTAAATAGTTAATAACAGTAAATAATAAACTTACAGCGATAATAAATAGTTAATTTATTTCATACGCGACCACCTAATACTATTGTTGTATCAAGCTTACTATTTAGTAATAGTTACCGTTATTTTAGTAATAGTTAAATTAGTTAGTAAAAATCAATACTTAGTAAAAGCTATATATTGTACTTTTTTTATTTTACTAACTATTATTTATTGCTAAATTATTGCTATTAAGTATTACTATTAATTATTACTAACTATTTACCATTGCTAAATGGTAAACTATTTAGCCATAGTTACAAATAGTAATAGTAATAGTGAAAAATAGACACTATATATGTTGTTGCTGAATTATTGCTATTTAGTTTTACTAACTATTTACTATTCCTAAATAGTAAACTATTTACCAATAGTTGCTATATGGTAAATTATTCAGCAACAAATAGTAACTATATATGATTGATATTTATTATTACTAACTATTTACTATTGTTAAATAGTTGCTAAATAGTAAACTTTTTAGTACCATTATCGATTACTATTTAGCAATAGTTTCTAAACAGTAAAAATGGTTAAATAGCTTAATTACTAGTTAACAATAGTTGCTAAATAGTAATTGAGCTATTAGCTAAGTAATTGCTATTTAGCAACCATTTAGCAATAGTTGCTAAATAGTAATTGAGCTATCGGCTAAGTAATTGCTATTTAGCAACTATTTAGCAATAGTTGCTAAATACCAAATTTGCTAAATAGCTTAATTATTATTTTGCAATAGATGTAAATTAGTCATTGCTAAATAGTTTACTATTTAGCCTTTACTAATTAGCAATATGCGCTAAATAGTGAACTAATTACTATTTAGATATTATATTTAAATAGTAAACGAATTACTATTTAGGAGTAGTTGCGAAATCTTAAACTATTTAGGAATTACTATGCAGCAATAGTTGCTAAACAGTAGACTATATTTAGCAACAAATGCTACATAGTAAACTACTTAGCAATAGTTGCGAAATAGTAATTAAGCCATTAGCTAAGTAATTGCTATTTAGCAACTATTGCTAAATAGTTTACTATGTAGCATTTGTTGCTAAATATAGTTGCCTATGTAGCATTTGTTGCTCAATATAGTTTACTATTTAGCAACTATTGCTGAATAGTAATTCGTAAATAGTTTACTATTTAGCCTTTACTATTTAACAATAGTTGCTAAATAGATTTAAATAGTAAACTAATTACTATTATTTTGCAATAGATGTAAATTAGTCATTGCTAAATAGTTTACTATTTAGCCTTTACTATTTAGCAATATTCGCTAAATAGTGAACTAATTACTATTTAGATATTATATTTAAATAGTAAACTAATTACTATGTAGGAGTAGTTGCGAAATCTTAAACTATTTAGGAATTACTATGCAGCAATAGTTGCTAAACAGTAAACTATATTTAGCAACAAATGCTACATAGTAAACTACTTAGCAATAGTTGCGAAATAGTAATTAAGCCATTAGCTAAGTAATTGCTATTTGGCAACTATTGCTAAATAGTCTACTATGTAGCATTTGTTGCTAAATATAGTTTACTATGTAGCATTTGTTGCTCAATATAGTTTACTATTTAGCAACTATTGCTGAATAGTAATTCGTGAGTAGTTTACTATTTAGCCTTTACTATTTAGCAATAGTTGCTAAATAGATTTAAATAGTAAACTAATTACTATTATTTTGCAATAGATGTAAATTAGTCATTGCTAAATAGTTTACTATTTAGCCTTTACTATTTAGCAATATTCGCGAAATAGTGAACTAATTACTATTTAGATATTATATTTAAATAGTAAACGAATTACTATTTAGGAGTAGTTGCGAAATCTTAAACTATTTAGGAATTACTATGCAGCAATAGTTGCTAAACAGTAAACTATATTTAGCAACAAATGCTACATAGTAAACTACTTAGCAATAGTTGCGAAATAGTAATTAAGCCATTAGCTAAGTAATTGCTATTTAGCAACTATTGCTAAATAGTTTACTATGTAGCATTTGTTGCTAAATATAGTTTACTATGTAGCATTTGTTCCTCAATATAGTTTACTATTTAGCAACTATTGCTGAATAGTAATTCGTAAATAGTTTACTATTTAGCCTTTACTATTTAGCAATAGTTGCTAAATAGATTTAAATAGTAAACTAATTACTATTATTTTGCAATAGACGTAAAACAGTCATTGCTAAATAGTTTACTATTTAGCCTTTACTATTTAGCAATATTCGCTAAATAGTGAACTAATTACTATTTAGATATTATATTTAAATAGTAAACTAATTACTATTTAGGAGTAGTTGCGAAATCTTAAACTATTTAGGAATTACTATGCAGCAATAGTTGCTAAACAGTAAACTATACTCAGCAACAAATGCTACATAGTAAACTACTTAGCAATAGTTGCGAAATAGTAATTAAGCCATTAGCTAAGTAATTGCTATTTAGCAACTATTGCTAAATAGTTTACTATGTAGCATTTGTTGCTCAATATAGTTTACTATTTAGCAACTATTGCTGAATAGTAATTCGTAAATAGTTTACTATTTAGCCTTTACTATTTAGCAATAGTTGCTAAATAGATTTAAATAGTAAACTAATTACTATTTCGGAATAGTTGCGAAATCGTAGCCTATATTTAGCAACAAATGCTAAATAGTAAACTATATTTAGCACCAAATGCTACACAGTAAATTATTTAGCAATAGCTGTCGTTATCTTAATTCATAAGTTATTCGCTTATCGAAACAGGAAAGCTCTCGTGCGCCTTTGCGAAACGTGGAAACTTGACGAGCGAGTCGCAGATAAGCGATTATCTGAGGCACTGGTTGATGTTCCGAGGAGCAAGAATTCTGGTTGATCTTTCGGCTCATTGTGTTCGCTGTTTGGGCGACACGGCCGCGGAGTCCTGTATGTCCGCCCTCACAGAGTCAATATCGAGCTACAATCCTTACTTCGACTGGGTGGCCGCGCACGTCGGCAGCTGCTTTCCCGGTATGATCATTGCGCGATTACTGAACTGGGGCCTGAAGGACTTTTCGATCACGGGGGCCCAAAAGATCGAGCACAATCAAGTCTTGAATTCGGTGGTCGGTATACTCGGCCATTTGGCCGGCAGCCACTTTTACGAGATAAGAACGGCTCTGCTCGAATTGTTCAAGGTTCGTAGAGTTTCTGACAAATCGAAGGAGAAAAAAACTTGCTCGTGTGGCCGCCTCTCGCAGCGAGATAAATCGATGTGGAAGCAATGCGCAAATTTTGACAGTGCACCATTTTATTTTGTTGATAAAATTCAAAAATATCCCATAGGAAATTATTTGACTATTTCTGCCCTTTGATTTCATTTTTTCCGAAAACGCCCTCATCGGGCCTGCGGAAGCGTGGGGCCCAAAAAATAGGTCGATTTTCGGGATTTTTTTCGGAGATTTTTTTAATTTGAAAATATTTATAAACAATCAAGTTATTATTATTAAAAGAAAGTGTCGCCGCTGCGAAAAAATTAAAAATACTTTTAATATCGCAATAAAACTTTCGTCTGACCGCATACTTTTTGGAAATTTTAAACATTACGAAAATTGCAAGCTGTAGGGGAAAAAAACGATTTTCGATAAAAAAAAACAACTAATTATTTGTTATTGAGGCGTTACACGTATATGGCTCGCCGAAAGATGAGACTTTCTCGAGAATTTTTTGAATAATACTAAAAAAATTAAAATAACTTTGGAGGGCTTATTCTACATGTTTTGGCGTAAACAAAAAAATTCTTTTATGAAAAAGGGGGAGGGCGCAGAACTTTTACGGATTAGCACCGAGCACAAAAAAAATGTCGTCATTTACATTAGTTTTGCTAAAGAAGTACCCACGATTTGAAAAATATGGTTCTCGCAAAATGGCATTTAAAATAATTTTTTTCGTGGAAAATTGGCCTTAATTTCTTTATAAAATCCGGATCAACCGGATGAAAACTGAAATTATGCGCCATGCGATTTAAAAAACGTGGTTTCGAGAAAAACGCGTTCAAGGGGCTACGTCTACATAGAGGCCCCCTCAAAATCCGAAGATCTTAAGGGGTTAAGCTCCTCTGACGACCCGAAAATCAGAGTTATTCTAAAAAATGTATTTTGAAGGAATAGGTAAGACGATTGAAAAATCCTTTCAACATACCCAATCAGCTCAAACAAAGTCGAGTACCAAATGTTATTAAAAATATTAATCATTGAACAAATTAAAAACAAATTCGTGAAGGACCTTTGAACGTGAGGGGCTCAACGGTGTACTTGAATTTGGCCATCTGGTTGATCTGAAACAAAGAAAACGATTTTTTTTTCTTAAAAGACATAATATTGGCCAAAACTTCACCGAGCTTGTTTTTCTTATCGTGTTTCAATCATCCAAACAAAATTTTTCAATTTTTTTTTTTAATTTTCCGAGGAAAAAATGACATTATCGTTGATAATCAATGAAAAAAAGTGTTAAGAAGAAAAAAATCGATCAAGACTAAACTACTATTACCCTGAATAAGCGTACTAAATTTCAAGTCAATCCGTTCATTAGAAGTCGATGAATCGTGTACAGCGTTTTGAAGAACAGAGTTTCGAGGAAAACGCGTTTAAAGTTTTATCAGCAGTTCTATCGTTGTAATCATAATTGATTTCCAAACAAGTTCATACATTTTTTCGGTAGAACATGTATAGTTTCTATGTGACGGTAACTAAAATGAAGAAAATGCAAATTAAAAAAAATGGCACGCATTTATTTTAAAAAATCAACATTCCACACAACATTTCTGTAATGTGGATTAAAAAAGTAGTTTGTTTTTTCGATTTTTTCAAAAACAATTCCCGTCAAGTAGAAGGTACCAATGTTATCAATATTTCTACCAAGTTTCAACCCAATCGGCGTATTAGTTTTTGAGTAATCCTGCACGCCAATTTCGATAATGCATTTTTGAGAAAAACGCGTTTGAAGTTCACGCCCGCTCCGAATCCGAGCGGTGAGGCACACCGTTGACGGGCTGTAACGTTTGAAGTTTTTCGAATTTTGCTTTGAAACGTTGGGAAAATATTCTACATATATAGTTCTATCGTTTAAAGCAGAAAAAAACAAGAAATCGATTTTTTTGATCGTTGTAAATATATATCCCGCCTTAAGGTAGAACGAGCGCGTGCTCTTCATTTCTATAGATTTTGTTCGAATTGAAACCAGACATTTTTCGTATCATTATGCATGTTTGAGTGAAATTTCAGAACAGTCGACTATTTAGATTGGGAGATAGTGGGTTTTAAAATTGCAACTTTTAACACTGCAGAGTCTGAATTAACCGAAACTCAGGTCACATAATTCATCGTACCATTCTATTGTGTTTATAAATATTGAAAAAAAATTATGTTCAGATAGCAAACTAGTTGGGGAAAGAGTGAAAAAAATTTGGATTGCCCTTACTACTTAGTTATGCTAAAAATGTTCAGTAAATACAGAATAATTCTCCGTAAAAATATTTGTCCCCCATAATAAGAAGATATGGCAACACCGCAGAACAGTATTGTTCAATATTTCGAGAAAAAAAATTATCGTGTTCCTAAATTTAAAAACTTTTATCATAAAAACAATATTTGCGTTATAAATATTAACATTTTATATTGTTCATGTTATCTTCATCAACAAATAAAAGTGTTAGTTAATTCAGAACTAATTAAAAACTTTGTTCGATGAAAAATTACTTCCAAATAAAAATTTGTGTTGCGGTATTATTTTAAATATGGCGCGCAAACTCACGTCATTGGATACGTGGAACGCGGTGTTGCCATATGTCTTCTTACACGCACTAAATATTTTACGGAGCCCTAAATAAGCAAAACCTGGTTTTATGTTTTTTTTAAATGAAAATCGGGGGATAGTACGATATCCGGGACGCCAAGTTTTGACCGATGATTCTTGATATTTGAACCAAAACAATGAGAATTTCAAGAATAAAAAATTTGCCGTTTTGGCTTTCTTAAGGGGCCAACTTTGGAGCGACGAAAAAAAAGGCGACAAATTTTCGCGATTTTTTTTGAGGATCTTATAAAATATATGAATATAAAAGTTGTTGGGCTTGATGAATAAAGTCTTGAAATACATTTAAAAAACATTTTAATTCATTTTCATTCGCTTTTAAGTACACAAACTATAGTTTAACGTAACGCCTCAAAAATAGGTGGGCCAGGTCGCTCCGCCACAACTCGGCAACGGCTTTTTTTAAACAAAAAAATCAAAGTCCATTAGATTCAGTATAACACCAGCTACAAAATGACCCTCGGATATAAAGTTTTATCAAAAAAAAAAAAATGGCAGGTGAAAAACGAAAAAAGTATTTTAAAAACGCGTTTTTTCACAGTTTTTCGCAACAAAAAAAAGAGTAAAAATGAAAATTTCAAAACCATCGAGTCATCTTGTTGCGGATCATGTTTAAAATATGTGGTTCAAATTTCAAGAGAATCGGTTTATTAGTTTTAGAGATGCGATGGAGCTAGATTTTGAAAACGTTGTTTCGAGAAAAACGCGTTTGAAGTTTATACTATGAAAAACTCTTACCTAAACTCAATCAGTAATGCCTGCACCGTAGAGAATCCCTTCTGATTGCTCATCATCGTCGATTTCTTCAAGTCTTGCTTGCTTTCGATTTTTTTAAATTTTTAAAGTGGCCCCTTAAGGAATCATAAGCGCTTTTAGCGGTAATTAAAAATACGCCAAAATTTAACGATCGTTGTTGGCTCATGGGTACAATATCTTTATTTTATCGCAAATAATGGAAATTGACCGGGCGAGCTTCAAAAAGTATTTCTTTGTTTGGGTTTGTTTGGGTTTGTTCAGTAGTATCATATAAATACCACTAAACGTAGTATTTATATGATTTTCAACATAAATTCCAAGATTGTAATGCTTTATTTGTCCATATTCTCTGTTTATTTGTAACAATGAGAATTGTTCCATATAATTACTACAACAAATTACCAAACGATGTATTTTACATAAACTTAGAGCCCTACAAGTCCGGAGAAGGATGAACCGTACGCTTTCAATCCGTCTTCGGACTCCTAGCGATTAAAAGTACTACTTTACTCTCTGTCTAGTCGCACTTATAAGCGAAGAAAACATGGTAGCGGTATTTAAAATAAATGTTGGCTCCTGAGACACTGTTGGAACTATAAATTTCCAAGTTACCTTGCCTGATGTTGCTTGAAATTTTCAAATTCGAAAAAATCGTCATTTTCGATAATTATCGAAAAATTCTAATTCGAACGCAAAATAAGCGCAATATCGACTTTTACCACTCTTCATATTTCGTTTATTTTGACTCGATAACCCTAAATTCACCGTCAAATCTTGGCGCCCCGGATATCGTACTCTTGTCGAAAATCGTACAAAAATGGGTACTTTACATAACGATGTATTAAGGGGAGATATACATTTACAACGATAAAAAAAAATCGATTTCTTTTTTTTCTTTCTTCAAACGATAGAACTATATATGTAGAATATTTTCCTAAAGTTTCAAAGCGAAATTTTTTATGTTATATTTCAACTTGACTTGTACAAATTTTCAAAGAAAAATATTGATTATTTATAAAAATATCGCCATCTTTGTCGGACCCCCTTCGGCATGTAGTGCTTTGCGGTGACCATCATAATATTTTACAGGATCATCTTAAATTAAAAAAAAAAAACAAAAAAATCATTAGTTTAATAATAAATCTAGTCCTTAATCGAAGCCTTCTTTTAAAAAATTAACAAAATGGCGGCTTCCGACAGATAACTTTCGATTTTCGACCAAAAAATCGCTCGTTTATTGTTTAAAAAAAATAGAAATTTTCAACAAAAAATGAAAATCCGCCGATTAAGGACTAGTTTTTAATGCTATCAATAAGCACACCAAATTTCATAAAAATCCATCGAGTGGTTTTTTAATTATAGGGGTCACCGACTTGAAAATCATAGTTTCGAGAAAAACACGTTTAAAGTTTTTCGATGTGGATACGGTATTATATGTTCGTAAAATTTCGAGCTCGGTGGATGAAGCTAAACTTTTTTTATGTATTTTGATCCGCTGAATCCGAATATCACATTTTTTTGCCGAAACGTCGAGCATTCAATTGTTTATAGCCAATTGTCAGAACAATTTCTCAAAAAATTAAAGTTTTCCGGGATTAATTATTTTTTTCAACATTTTGGGCAATTTTAAAAACGAAAGTATTCTTTATAAAATTTTACTAGCGTTCATAGTTTTTGAGTAATAAATTTTTGAAAATTTCTGAAAAAGTTTTCCAATTTTAAACTTGATTTATGTATAGAAATACTAATTAAAAAATTACTTGCATCGAATCATCAATTCCTGGCCCATACAATAGGGCTTCTGCCGATGTGGAAGCTTCCAAAATATCAATTTGTTGTTGTCTTCGAACCGAAAATTTTCACTTACGAACAAGACTATTTATAGAATATAATAGCTACCTGCTATGGGGACCCGACGCCCCTTCACTAATTGTGGAATATCCCGGAAACTATTAATCGGATTGACTTGAAATTTTCAGGGAATATTTTCGAAACATCATACTTCAAGAAAATGTAAAAAAAATCGATTTTTTGAAAATTCTGACTGCATCTCACCCCTTAAGCCGATTGAGTTGAAACTTGGTAGAAATATTCATAATATCGGTACCTTCTACTTGACGAGAATTGTTTTTAAAAAATTGGAAAAAACAAACTACTTTTTTCATCCACATTTTACAGAAAAGTTGCGTGAAACGTTGATTGTTTTAGTAAATGCGAGCCATTTTCTTAAATTTCCATTTTCTTCATTTTAATTACCGTCACATAGAAACTATACATGTTCTAACTGAAAAAATGTTCGAACTTTTTTGCAAATCAAATTCTACCGGAAGCTAGACTGCATCGGTCGGTCATTTTGCAGATAAATTAATTAAAAAAAATTGTTCTGTATAGTTAAATATACTATTAAAGTATACCTAAAGTTTGATAATTGTAGAATAATCATCTCTTAGTTTAAAAAATCCCTCAATATTGCTTATTTTTTTCCTGTCTAAATGTACATCCCGCCTTAATTCCACTGTACATTGATGAAATTATTTCCATTTATTGGGAGACATGAGGTTGTTTTTTTTTCGGCGAAGCCCCAGGCTCAGAGCATTCTTCCTGCCATACCCTAGCCGTTGAGTATTCGCTTCGTTGCAGTGGAGCCTGGACGAGAACATCGAGGACGACGCCGCGACGAGAACGCAAAAAGTCGCCACCGTGCCGTTCCTTCTGAAACTTGCGTCAGTCTCGCAAATCCTGCTGAAAGTCATAACCACGGTCGTACTGCAAACCCGTGAGTATTTTCGATCTCTCACAACAACACCCAAGCTTTGAAAAAAAAAACTCGAGCAGCTTCGGACAGTCGAATTGGGTGGAAAATAAAATTCGTGCGAAATTTGAACTCCAAACGAACGTATTTGAGTCCGCATTGAGGCAAATATAAATCTTCCTGTCTCGCAGTTTTCCCGGTAAGACCGGACGTGATACCGCGACTGGCCGTATTCGCTTCGGACTGGTGCAAATATTTCGACAACCAGGCCGACATGCTGATCGACCTTACGGTACGACTCGCCCTCGCTTGCGAGCAAGGAGCCTCCCAGATAATAAGCATTCTGCTCGACACGTGTCTCAGCACGAGCAACGTCGGTTATCACGGTGTGAACGCTGCGCTATCGGTGAAGAACGTTTGTCGCGAGATCCTCGAGATGATACTTCAGGAGATTGATCTTTCGATGAAAATGAAGGGCCCGCATTCGACGGGTATCGCTCTTTTGACCTCGATCAAGCAAGATCTGAGCCTGGTCGTGCCGCTCTTGTTGGACGGCAATCCTCTTCGTGTCCAAACCGCCGTCAGGTAAATAACGGATATGAAGCGTGTCTCAAAATAACCTGACATTTTAATCGATCGATAAAACGTATTATTTATTTGAAAAGATTAGGCCACACTCACGGGTATAAAATCATGTGCGAATTAAACCAATTTTTTTTTTCGTATGAAAAAGTGATTCACTCATAAAATTAATTACACATCGATTTACTATGAATATCAAGCTGTTGGAATTTTTTTGGAATGGCGAACACAAAATTGAGGTCCGCGAAGTTGTGTTAAAACTATTTGACAAAGGAAAGAGTTCTCGTGATATTGCAAATACACTATCTATTGGGAAAAGCACAGTAAACCGTATTATTGCGAAATATAAATCAACAAATTCGCTGTGTGATAAAAGTCGAAACGATGGACCACGAAAAACTTCAAACCGCATCAAAATCATTGAGGTAGTTCCTCTGCGAAAATCTCAACCAAAAGTTTACATACCATGTTCGTGTTTGAAAGATTGATAATTGGTTTAATTAGTAATGAATAAAATAAAAAACTACGCAATATTGACTCGGTACTAGTAGATAATACGATGGATATCATTTATTGCCGTAAAATATATTTTTTATTGTGTTTTTGATCGACCATTGCCAGTAAACTTTTTGCCGGGACTGTCCAGGCTTTGCCCCAATTGTTTTTTTCCAGGCTTCGCCAGGCTTTGCACCAAAATTGTGAACGCTTCTCATGGTTATATCTTGGAAACTAGATGGTGAATCATTCTCATTTTTTTTCACATTATTCGTGATATCTTACTGTAGCTTATCCTCGTTTTTTATCAATTTCTTAATTTTAGTTTTGACGGTAGAATTAATGATGCTCTGTCTGCCCATCATAACGCATTTGTTACGTGTAAACCAAGCCAACTTTAAGTGTAAATATCTCAGGTTTGGGGTGGTCAAACTTATTCAAATTGCACAGATGTTTGGATAATGTATTAAATAACGTATATGTCAAATTTCAACCATTTCTTAATTCAACTCTTCTGTGGAGGTACTACCTTAAAAGAAAGTGCGTCATAGATCTGCGAAAAACTGCAGCAATAATTTCGCGAGAATTACGCAGTGAAAGTCTTGCTGATATCAGTCGGAGAACGGTATCCCGACGTCTGAAGGCTGTGGGATTGATTGGGCGCGTCGGTGTAAAGAAACCACTCATTAGCACAAAGAATAAGAAAGCTAGATTGAATTTTGCCAAAAAATATCAACATTGGACAGTATCGAATTGGCGGAAAGTTCTTTTTTCCGACGAATCCAAATTTCAATTGTTCGGAAGTGATGGTCGCAAGTACGTAAGACGTCCAGCAGGTGCCAGATACGATGTACGATATCAAATTCCAACTGTAAATCACGGTGGCGGAAATGTTAAAGTTTGGGGAGCATTTTCTGATAACGGTAATGGTCCGCTGATAGGAATCCAAGGAAATATGGACGCTATAATGTATCGAAATATATTGCAAGACCATATGCTCCCGTTTGCAAAGAAAAATATGCCGAATGGGTGGATATTTCAACACGACAATGATCCCAAACATGCTTCGCGTCTTGTGAAGGATTTCCTTGAAAGCCGAAAAGAGCGCCTTCTCGACTGGCCCTCGCAGTCACCGGATTTAAATCCGATTGAACATTTGTGGCAAGAGCTCAAGGTTCGCGTTGGAACGAAGAATCACTCCAACAAGACGGAATTATGGGATCATTTGCAATATGCGTGGGAAAAGATGCCACAAGATCGCATCACGCAATTAAGGAGGGATTGTCTTTTTTTTTTCGCAAAATTTACCGCTTTTTGGGATTTTTTTTGTGAAGAAAGTATACAACGGAAAACTTGTGAAACTTGGCATATAGTTTTATTGATCTGTTTACTACATACAAAAAATTTTTTAAACAATTTCATCAAAAAATCCGCCTCCCACCCCCCTCGACGCGCGATGGTCCCTTTTTGATGGTGTGCACGATTACAGCCTTCACGTTCATCCTGCAACAAAAACCCAAAAAGCATTTTACTTTAGACACATAGCTATCGTTCGATGAAGGGGGAAAAAAAATTGACGATTTGGTGACGTTTTGAACTTGAAGTATCGATTTTTCGAAAAAAATTGATCGATTTTTTGTTATAAATAAAAAAACTATTAAACGTATTGCTTTTTTGCTTCATCAAACGATAAAAGAATGTCAGCTGAGCATTCTGTCCAAATTTGAAGGCAATCGGTTGAATAGTTTTTGAGAAATCGTGCACACCATCAAAAAAGGACCATCGCGCGTCGAGGGGGGTGGGAGGCGGATTTTTTGATGGAATTGTTTAAAAAAAATTTTGTATGTAGTAAACAGATCAATATGCTATATGCCAAGTTTCACAAGTTTTCCGTTGTATACTTTCTTCACAAAAAAATTCCCAAAAAGCGGTAAATTTTGCGAAAAAAAAGACAATCCCCCCTTAATTGCGTCTATGCCCCGACAATGTGCTGCTGTAAACGCTGCTAAGGGTTCTAGACTCCAGAGAGAAAACTAAACCATGTTTTCTTATTTTTATGTTTTGTTTTTTATTTTCATACGCAATAGTATATGGCCCAATACTTTTGCACAGTCATTAAATAAAAACTGTTGGATAATTAATTGTTGAAGAGTGATATTACTGTCTATACCACATTTTTTTAAAATATCAAGCATCTCGACGCCAATTATGAGTGTCACCACTCGTTTGTATTTCCCGTACCATCGTATTTCTATGCAATATCCACGAAAAGTAGGGTGGCCCGAAACTTTTGCACGCTACTGTATATTTTTTTAAATGTATTTTGAAAGTCTATTAATTACGTGTAACATCTTTTATATCACTGTCTATGACGTAAACCTATCAAAAACTCATGAAAAGGCCTTTTTCAGCGTCTAAAATGAGAAGACCCCTTAATACAATGATAATTACTTGATCAGAGAAAAAAATGTCTGATATCAATTGAATAACGCCCAGACGCTACAATTTCGTATTAGTAAATTGACGTTCAAGGTGTGCAATGGCAAATGTGGGAAATCGAGTTCACCGAACACACGTAGTAGTATTGACTCTCGTCTCTCGTAGGCTCCTGTCGCTCCTGGGAGCCCAAAGTCCAACCGTGATCGTGTCGGCGGCGTCCTACGCTTTGAGAAACGCCAAAACGGACTTTCATCTTGCGGCCCTGGTGCGCCTCGTCTCGGAAAATCTCGTTGTATTCCCGGCGGTGAAACCGGAAGTCGAGAATCCGTTGTCCGGTCACGGCTATCTGACCCAAGCGTTGGAACAATCGTTGCGTGACATTCAGTACACGAACGCCTCCAAGAATCGCGAGGCGCGTCAATTGTTTCGCAATCTCGCGATCCTGCTGAGATGGCAAAATTCCAAGCGAGCTTCGATTCTCTCGTCGAAATTGGTATCGCGCGCTGTCACCCTGAACATCGAGCACGTGTCGGAGCTTCTCACGAGAACCGACGACTTCGAGCTCGCCAACGACATCGCCGAGACTCTCGATCTTTTGAGCGTATCCGAAAACACCCCGCATCCTCACAGCGTACAAATCACCCTCAAGGTCACGCGAGCCGTCATACGATACTTTTTCATCTGCATAAAAGAGGAAGGTAAGCGAGGCGCAAAAATTGCGACCGTCAAGGTTTGCCTTACGTGACGATTTTAAAACAGCCAGAAATAGACAAATTTCTGCATGTTCAAGTTTTTAATTTCAACCTCGCGGGCAATTTTACCGTGGACAGCTCACAGCTTTCCATGCGCAATGTCAGTTAAGGGGGACGGTCACTGTGCGAGAACTTGCACAGTAGCTTTCCCACATAACCCAAGCAAAATTTGAAGACATTTTTTTTTTTTATAATTCTTGAAAGTACATGTATTGAAAAATATGTTTGCAACATTTTTATTCACAAGTCCGAAAATTGACGGAGTTATAGTCACTTTAGTGAGAACAGGTGACGCGACCGGCTAGTGCTCTCAGTCCCTACAGGTGTGGCATCATTTAGAATAGATAAAGTACAGGCTCTTATTATTTTGTGAACTATGATGAAGATGAAGAACCGTCATATCGCCCGCGTCTAGATACTTCAATGTAAGTGTCAATATTCTAGACAAAAACGTAACTTTATATCAAGAAACACGGAACGAAAACTTTGAACGCGTTTTTCTCGAAACTAGTTTTTTCGACCTTGTCCGAACGAATACTTAAGGGGGGATTGTCTTTTTTTTCGCAAAATTTACCGCTTTTTGGGAATCTTTTTGTGAAGAAAGTATACAACGGAAAACTTGTGAAACTTGGCATATAGTTTTATTGATCTGTTTACTACATACAAAAAATGTTTTAAACAATTTCATCAAAAAATCCGCCTCCCACCCCCCTCGACGCGCGATGGTCCTTTTTTGATGGTGTGCACGATTACAGCCTTCACGTTCATCCTGCAACAAAAACCCAAAAAGCATTTTACTTTAGACACATATAGCTATCGTTCGATGAAGGGAAAAAAAAATTGACGATTTGGTGACGTTTTGAACTTGAAGTATCGATTATTCGACAAAAATAGATCGATTTTTTGTTATAAATAAAAAACTATTAAACGTATTGCTTTTTTGCTTCATCAAACGATAAAAGGATGTCAGCTGAGCATTCTGTCCAAATTTGAAGGCAATCGGTTAAATAGTTTTTGAGAAATCGTGCACACCATCAAAAAAGGACCATCGCGCGTTGAGGGGGGTGGGAGGCGGATTTTTTAAAGAAATTGTTTAAAAAAATTTTTGTATTTAGTAAACAGATCAATAAAACTATATGCCAAGTTTCACAAGTTTTCCGTTGTATACTTTCTTCACAAAAAAATTCCCAAAAAGCGGTAAATTTTGCGAAAAAAAAGACAATCCCCCCTTAAAAACTCCTCAACCGATTTGCAATTTTTTTAAAAACATTTTTGAAATTGCAGTGACTAAGGTTGTACGTTTCCGCGTTTTTAACATTTGATAATTACTATTTTTAAAGACTGCTTGAATACAGAAAAAGGGCCTTGAAAATAGAAAACAAATGTCCAAACTGTCGGCGTTTTGTAAAAAAAAAAAACCCAAATAAACAACGGCTACGCATAACGATAGCTACATTTGTATAGATAACGATAAATTGTTGACTTTTAATTTACGGATAACCTTTCATAAATATATCGATGGGACAATGAAGAGAAACATTTTTTTTCGTCGTCAAATCAAGGCATATATCGGTTAATTTTCAAGATTTTGTCAAAAATTGGTATAAAACTAGATGAATATATACTTCATAAAATGAGTATAAACCCGATCCTTTCATAATTAGTTATGTCTATGAAAAAAATCGCAATTATTGACGACGAAGAACCCGTTACGTAACGGAATAGAAGGGGGGGGGGGTATGGCCAAGCGTTATGGTCCCGTTACGTGAGGGGGGGGGGGGGGCGGTCAATAATTGGGAAATTTTGCGTTACGTAATTTTGGACGTCCCCCCCCCCCCTCAACGGGTCGAAAAGTAGCTGATTTTCGCGATTTTTTTTCGATGGTTAAAATACGCGTCTGATTTTTTTCTGTCAAATCAAAGCACTCAAAACGAACAGAAGATAAATTTTTTATTTTTTTTTTACATTTTTATTAACCGTTGAGAATGTCTAAAAAAAAAAGGAGTCCTCACGGTGTACACGGTTGTGGCGGTAAATATTATCCGAAACAAAATTTGGAAAATATTAAGGGGTTACGTGTGTTTCGAAGTAAAAAAAAAGTTTATTTTCTCTATTTTTTTATAAATATAATATATGAACTATTTTATTCAGAATGTTAAGCACTTGAAGAGCAACATTTCAACAATTGTTTTTAAAAATTTCATCCAAACATTTGGAAATTCGAGCCCGTGGGACCTGGTTTCCGGAGACCCATAAAAAAAGTGTCCTCATGGTGGTCAGGATAACTCATGATAGCTTTATCTGAAATTAAAAAACCAAATTTTTTCTGTTAGATAAGTAGGGTAGCGTGGTGGGAAACCGACCGCCCAATCAGCAAAGGCAATGAAAGTGCATCAAATTAATTTTTGTGTTCAAACCAAATTTTGATTCTTTAGTTCGAACGTCATTCTAAGTTTTGAGCAGCTTGACGAGGTTTTCGGGTACCATGTAGTTTCGAGAAAAACGCGTTCAAAGCCGCACACTTGCCGCTTGGTGCGGGCGTGCGCGTCGAACGGTTTCACATAAAATGCTGTATCTCCGTCAATTTCACAAATTTCTTTAAACCATTTGGTGAGAGCATTCTTAACGAATGTATCTTTCAGAAAAAAAAAGAAAAACGTAGTTTCGAGAAAAACGCGTTCACATCTGCTATCTATCTTTCAGAAAAAGAAAGAAAACAAATGACAAATGTTTTTTTACCGCGGTGTGGTGCCTTAAGGGGTTAGGCCACAGTAACGAGTATAAAATCATATGCGAATTTGACCATTTTGTTCGTATGAAAAAGTGATTCACTCATAAAATTAATTGCACATCTATTTAGTATGAATATCAAGCTGTTGGAATTTTTTTTTTTCGACGTACCAAATGGCCGACTACTAATATTTTCTTTTATCTTTTTTTAGGCGCTCCGCGGCGTGACTTTTAGCATCCACAATTTTTTACCTCGAACAAAAAACAAAAATTCTCGTCAATCTACATTAGAATACCTAGAGAAGTACGTACGGAATTAAAAAAATATTGTTTTATTCAAAGTTGTAGGTATTTGAACTTAAGAAATGAATTTTCAGTGAAAAATTTCGTTATAACTGCTCATAAACTGCTCATAAAATGAAAAGTTTTCGATTAATCAGAAATTCCGTACGTCCTTCTCGGCGAAATTCAATTAGGAACGTAACTTTTTTATTTGAAGTAAACCGAGTGAAAAATGTTGAAGTTATTCGTCACGTCAATTGGAAAAAAGCTGTGTCGAGAAGTTTCAAGTAGTCGGCCATATTGTACATCGAAAAAAAAATTTTCTAACAGCTTGATATTCATACCAAAAAGATGTGTAATTAATTTTATGAGTGAATCCCATTCTTCATGCGAAAAAAAATTGTTAAATTCGCACGTGATTTTATACCCGTTACTGTGGCCTTACCCCTTAACGGATAATGCAAGTCGCGAGGCGTACTGTCGAAAACGCATTCGGCTGAGCTCGATTCCTCGTGTGTCCTCAGACGTCTATCGCAAGGAACGTGGCGTGAAGAGAGTCGCGAGACTCCTCTCGATGCTCTCCCGACGTTCCTCGTGCGCCCGCGTACTCGCGCTTCGAGAACTCCTCAGCAACGGCATCTTCAGCGAGCCCGCGAAGTATTTCGGTGCCAAGATGAATCACGAGCAGAGAAACGAGAGGGCACTTTTGCGCTTGCAAAAT
The DNA here is from genome assembly GCA_963210295.1 of Ophion ellenae. Lineage (NCBI taxonomy): Eukaryota > Metazoa > Arthropoda > Insecta > Hymenoptera > Ichneumonidae > Ophion > Ophion ellenae. The sequence goes on along the minus strand of OY723387.1, from coordinate 4,852,566 downwards.
CACAAACAAGGCACGAGCGCGATGCTTGCCCAGAAACACTCGTCCGTCTTTCACGCCGGTGTGATCGGACAGGGACCGAGGAAGCCGCCGCCGGAAAACAGTCTGGACACGGAGACCATCGCTCTCAATAGTACACTGCTCGTCGACGCCATTAAGGTGAATTCACAGCTACTTGAGCAACTTTCAAGTTACTCGAGTAATTTTCAAATTACTAAAGTAATTTTAGAGTTACCAAAGTAAATGTTCAGTCAGTAAGATAATTTTTCAGCTACTGAAGACCTTATATACGCGATTTCGCCGATTTTCGAAGGGACTTTTTAGACGCGGTAAAAAAATGACTCATATATCGACAAAATATTTTTTACAGATAATTTATGCACATGGTTAACTATATGTAAAAAAAATCAGAAATATTAACAAATGGCGGAGATATAACATAATAAAGCAATCTATTTTTTTTTGCCCGCGCTTCGATGGTCAAAGTTCTCGGCATTGATGTGGGTGTCTGAAAAAAATGAACATATTTATAATTGCATGATGAATGTATCTTCAGTGTGACTCAACAATATTATTTTTTTAAATATTATAACAAAAATTCGAAACTTAACATTTTTTTACTCCATTTTTTGTCGGTATTGTATTTTTTATATTTTTTTGTGTCATTGAAATTTTTGTTTCTGTGGTTCGCACGCTAGGTTAACCTTCGTTCAAGTGTTAGAACTTTCACAAGGTTCAAAAAAGTGAAAAACGGCTTTGAAGTTGGCGATCGGGCGCGCGTTACGCTCTAAATGCTGCAACTTTAACATTTTTCGGAATTTTTCAATTCCGTAAAGTCTAAAATATTCCTAACCGTTCAGGCTAATGGAATCAAAAATAATTAAAAAAAAATAAAAATGTAATTTTTTGCGTATGCAAGGACTAAAGTAATTTTACAAATACCTAAGTCATTTTTACCTTTTTCAAGTAACTTATATGTTACTAAAGTAATTTTCAAATTTTAAATTCAATCAACATCGAAGTTCCTAAAGTAATTTTCAAGTTACTGAAGTAATTTAAGAGTTACTAAAGTAAATGTTCAGTTAGTCAGATAATTTTTTAGCTACCGAAGTAATTTTACAGATACCTAAGTGATTTTTACGTTTTTCAAGTAACTTATATGTTACTAAAGTAATTTTTGAGTTGCTAAAGTAAAAATTACTGCAAGGACTTTCTAATTACTGAAGTAATTTATAAGTTGCTGGCGTAATTTTTCAATGACTGAAGCAATTTATAAGTTACTGAAGTCGTTTTTTCGTTCGAAAGTAACTTTTGAAGCTACTCGAGCAATTTTTAAGATACTTGTATAGCTTTACAGTCCGTGAGTAATTTGTGAGTTGGTCGAGTGATGTTAAATTTACTGAAGTAATTTTGTGAGTCACTGAAATATTTTTTTCAAGTTACTAAAGTCACTTTCAAGTAACTCGAGAAATCGCCAAGTCACCCGAGGTAGATTTAACGTTACTGAAGTAATTTCAATGTTACTGAATGAATTTCGATGTTACTACGGTAATTTTTAGGTAGAGAGTAATTTTCAAGTTTCCCAATTAGTTTTAAGCTTTATTGATTTTTTAGCTACTGAAGTAATTCTACAGATACCGAAGTCATTTTTACGTTGTTCAAGTAACTTATATGTTACTGAAGTAATTTTCAAATTTGAAATTAAATTAACATCGAAGTTAATGAAGTAATTTTTGAGTTGCCAAAGTAATTTTCATGTTACTCAAGTAATTTTAGAGTTACTAAAGTAAATGTTCAGTTAGTAAGATAATTTTTTAGCTACTAAAGTAATTTTACAGATACCAAAGTCGTTTTTACCCTTTTCAAGTAATTTATTTGCTACTAAAGTAATTATCAAGTTTTAATTTTAAACTTTATTTAATTAACATCGAAGTAACTACAGTAATTTTTGAGTTGCTGAAGTGAAAACTACTACAAGGACTTTTGCTGTAGTAGCTTTTCCATGACTCATTACATTGGAATTTGCAATGTAAAAAATGTCCATTACTCATTACATTACATTTTGTAATGTGAAACATTTTCATTACAAAATGCAATGTAATGTGTAATAACAAAAAATTTCATTGCACATTATATTGTAATGGAAAATCGACACTTTTTACATTACAAAGTGCAATGTAATGAGTAATAGAAATTTTTCACATCACAAAATTTAAGGGGCTATACCATTGGGAACGCTGAAAATTTGGGAGACTTTCGGGAATTTTTTGGAAGAAACGTACTCGATTAAATGTTTCGGAAAATTAAGAATATATTTGGCTATATTTGACCTATATTACATAATTTTTTCATAGAAAATATTGAGATCCAAGCGACTTATGCGCTTTGGAGGCGCCAAAAAAAAAAGTTCCTCCACTGCTGACATGATTCCGGTGGATTAAGTAGCTGAAACCGAAAAAAGAAAAAATGTCGTTAAACTGGAAGGTATTTCCGGTACAATGACGTAGGATTTTCGAAAAATATCAAAATCTAACAAAATGGCGTAGTTATGAGAAAAGGTCTGTTTTCTTGCCTATAAAATGGTCGTTTTTTTCAATGCCAAATCGTCAATTTTCATCCAATCAAAAATATCCTACGTCATTGTAGAGTGAATATTTTCAAGAGTACTCAGTTCAAATTTCAAGTCAATCGGATAATTGCTCTTTAAGTTACAATGTCACCAAATTTGAAAAATCTATTTTCGCGAAAAACGCGTTTAAATATTTAACTATCGATTTTTGCAAGATAAAATAATATTTGCCACAAAAACTGCTAATTACAGGATATTCTTGAAAGTATAAACTGTCGAAAAAGGCAACAAAAAAATCGTTTTTTTGAAAGTGTCACACTAGTATAGCCCCTTTAATGTAGTGAGTAATGGAATTTGTTCACATTACTAATGTAATGTAAAAACCCTCCATTACTCATTACAAGGTAATATGGATTATTATTCGTTTTCCATCGGGTCAGATTGACCCAGTGCAAAAGCAGCTGCCCCTAATGGGAAACGAATAATAATTCTCAATACATTGTAATGAGTAATGGAGATTGTTTACATTGCATTGCATTAGTAATGTGGAAAATTTAATTGCTCATTAACTTATATTTTGTAATGTAAAGAGAATCCATTACTCATTACATTACATTTTGTAATCTAAAATATTTCCATTGCTCATTACATTGGACTTTGTAATGTAATGAGGAATGGGATTTGTTTTACATTACAAATTCCAATGTAATGAGTAATGAAATTTTTTTACATTACAACATTCAATTCAATGAGCAATGAAAGTTTTTTACATTACAAAATTCAATGTAATGAGTAATGGCAATTGTTTGCGATACAAAATGTAATGTAATAAGTAATGGACATTTTTTACATTACTAAATGTAAAGTAAGGGGCCATTCATAAAACACGTGACGCAGTAAGGGGGGGGGGGGGGTCAGGCAAATCGTCACACTTTGTCACAGGGGGGTGGGAGGGGGGTCGAGCAAAAGTCACGAGACGCTATAAGCATATTAAATCTGGAAAAGGGTGATACTGAGACGCTGAAAATTTTCTGTACTGCCCACCCAAATTTCCGACTACGAGGAAGTCGCAACTTCTCTGATATCGATTGAGACTCACCTGAAACATCCTCGGGAACACATTGCATTCTAGGTGCATCGTGATAAAAGATTATCAAATTATTTATTATTAATGTACGTGGGGTCGTCCATTAAGGCCTTAGGCCACTCTAGAGGCCGAAAAAATAGGCTTTTTGGAGATTTTTTTTCAGAAAAACTACGAAATAAATCGAGATTACAAAAAAGGGTGTTTATCATACATATCGGTGACTGTATACAATAATTTTTTTGAAGCGATTAATTTCAAAATGGCGGCTGTGCAGCGTTTATCTCGTAACTGCATTTTTTAAGTTGGCCGGAAACATAACTCAGACAATTTTCAACCGATTCACTTGAAATGTTGAATATATCTTGAAAAATACATTATTTATTGAAGTACGTAGGATTTTTTTTATATTGCATAATTCATTTGTTATTAAAAATTATCTGACGATTTTTTAGGCAAATTTTTGGAAAGTGTAAAATTTCGTCAGATAATTGTTAATAACAAATGAACTATGCAATATAAAAAAAATCCTACGTACTTCCATAAACAATGTATTTTTCAAGATATATTCAACATTTCAAGTGAATCGGTTGAAAATTGTCTAAGTTATGTTTCTAGCCAACTTAAAAAATGCAGTTTCGAGATAAACGCTGCACAGCCGCCATTTTGAAGTTAATCGCTTCAAAAAAATTATTGTATACAGTCACTGATATGTATGATAAACACCCTTTTTTGTAATCTCAATTTATTTTGTAGTTTTTCTGAAAAAAAAAATCCCCATAAAGCCTATTTTTTCGGCCTCTAGAGTGGTCTAAGGCCTTAATGGACGACCCCACGTATAAATTATACGTTTTTATGTATTACATATATATTTACTTAAAGTAAACAATATAAATTGTTCGTTCTGAAATAGCTTATTAAAATGGTTTTAGTATTTTACTTGCTTCTTTTTGTTGAAAGAAAAACGAGAGCAGAAGGGGGGGTCGGGCTCCATGTCACGTAATTTTCAGGAGCGGCAGGGGGGGCACCGGCACCCGTCACGAAACGTCACAGAGGGGGGGAGGGGGGTCGAATATTGATAAAATTTGCGTCACGTGTTTTATGAATGGCCCCTAATGAGTAATGACATTTTTTTCATTACAAAATGTAAAATAATGAGTAATAAAAACACTAATGCATTACAGAAAGTAACGCAATATTTGCAATCCTGAGGCCGACGAACGTTCCGCTTTTTTTCCCACAGGCATGTTGCAGCGACGAAGATCCGGCGGGCCCGTATCCCGTGAATCTCGACGCGATGACGATGGTCAGTCTGCTGCTGGTCGAGCTCGTGTCGCCGGACGTTATGTACAACGGTTTACCGTGGCCCGACGAGGAATTCACGAAAGTCACGGTCGAGCGAGATTTGCAGATAAGACGAACGTTTCGGGACGTGCCCGTGCTCTGGACGCTTCTCGAGCTAACGGCGAGGCACAGACCGGCCCTCGCTTATTGCTCGGTTCTATTGAGGGCAATCGCCGCCACGGTTATGGCCAATTGGAACACCGCGGACGGCATGTTGCTCGCGAACGTAATGGCACTTGGACAGTTGCTACCACCGCCCTTGGTTTGCCTCAGGGACGTTCTTCCGATTCTCAATCCGAATCAGGTTCGTCCTAACGCTCGTTTTTTTTCTTCTTTTTTTTATTGCCCGTTCAATAAAGCGCGTATTTCAACAGGAATTATTTTAAACTGATAGTAGCGGGTTTTTTTCAATAATAAATTCGTCAAAACATTTTGAGTAATTGAGAAAATAATCGTCAACGAAGAGTGCCAGTAAATTTATATGTAAAAAAAATATTTAACAAAATAAGCTTTTATTCAATGTACTGAAAAGTAGAAAATAATTTTATTTACCAAGTCACCTAGTGAGTATAAATAAAAGCTTGGGGCGCTCAATTTTTTGAATGTTTAATAAATTTGATCAATCGCTTGTACTCAGTTTTAGGATTTTTATTTACGGCAATCCTATCGATTCACACTAGTCATACCACTGATCATACTTGACACTTGTGCAATTCATATTTTTAACATATGCAAAAAAAAATAATTTCTAATAACTGAAATGTTCCATGTGTGAACTGTTGAATGAATGTTCACATTTAATTGGAAAAATGAAAAAATAGTTATTCCAACGATTCGCCAACCATTATATACACTTTTGTAGCGACCGGAAATTGAGTTTTTGCGTGTCGTCTCGGAATTCCTCCACAAAAATACGCAATTTTCATTTTTTTTTCTCTATAATTAGGTCGGTTGCCGACCCTGAAATTTTACAGAGACGATTATTAATGTATTTACTGGAGCTCAAAAAAATATGAAAATCCTATGGATTGAAGCCTGGCAATGGGATTACCTTAAGGGGGGATTGTCTTTTTTTTCGCAAAATTTACCGCTTTTTGGGAATTTTTTTTGTGAAGAAAGTATACAACGGAAAACTTGTGAAACTTGGCATATAGTTTTATTGATCTGTTTACTACATACAAAAAATTTTTTAAACAATTTCATCAAAAAATCCGCCTCCCACCCCCCTCGACGCGCGATGGTCCTTTTTTGATGGTGTGCACGATTACAGCCTTCACGTTCATCCTGCAACAAAAACCCAAAAAGCATTTTACTTTAGACACATATAGCTATCGTTCGATGAAGGGGAAAAAAGAAATTGACGATTTGGTGACGTTTTGAACTTGAAGTATCGATTTTTCGAAAAAAATTGATCGATTTTTTGTTATAAATAAAAAACTATTAAACGTATTGCTTTTTTGCTTCATCAAACGATAAAAGGATGTCAGCTGAGCATTCTGTCCAAATTTGAAGGCAATCGGTTGAATAGTTTTTGAGAAATCGTGCACACCATCAAAAAAGGACCATCGCGCGTCGAGGGGGGTGGGAGGCGGATTTTTTGATGAAATTGTTTAAAAAAAATTTTGTATGTAGTAACCAGATCAATAAAACTATATGCCAAGTTTCACAAGTTTTCCGTTGTATACTTTCTTCACAAAAAAAATCCCAAAAAGCGGTAAATTTTGCGAAAAAAAAGACAATCCCCCCGTAAGAAATCTAAGGTTCTTTTACAGTAAATTAAATACAGTTGATATGTTAACGGATTTATGTCAATTAAAGATTATTTGACTTCATTTTGAGCGCCCCACGTTTTTATTTAGTCACATATAGGTGACTTGGCAAAAAAATTATTTTCTGCTTCTTAGTAAATTAAATAAAAGCTTGTTTATTAAAAATATTTTCTATTAAACATAAATTATTTTCTACTTTTTAGTCGTTAATTGATTTTACTAGTTAGCTTTCACTAGTAGTTTACTGGTTTACGAGTTTGTACGTTAGGAACATGGAATGCTTGTAAAAAATAACAAAGACTATAGTTGGAATTGAACTAACGACTAATTGCTGCATATAAACTTTTCACATACAAACACAGTCGGCTACAAATTTGTTTGTATGCGTCAGTGAGATTTTATATGGATGTTTAAATATCGCTAATTTGACATGAAAGGATGAAAATGTTGTGGATATTTTTCTTTCAAGTTGAATCATGCATTATCTCCTTTTAGATGCATATTTGCAAAATTTCAGAGCTCTAAGTAGTCGGGAAGTGGGTGAAAATATCGATTTTCCGTTTTGCATCTCACAGAAAGTCAAGTTCAATGAAAGCTTGTAAAAAATAACTCCGTAGTTTTTTTCGAACAAGTAAGCTCAGTATAGTGTTTTCAAATTCGTTTGGGTTTGTCTGAAGCCAAAATAAATTTAAAAAACACGATATCGAGCGAACATTGAATTGAGCTTCGTTTGAGTTTTTTGATACTCAAACAAACTCGAACAGATTCAAAAACTCTTGAATTGCTTCGAAAAAAAATTTGACCTCGAAATGGGACACTCTGATGGTTGTGACGCATTATCGACTGAGAAATTCCCCGACTGTTCCAGGTTTTGAAAATATCCCCGGGAGATTGGGGTCAAATAAAGAACAATTTTTTTAAGATCAAATAGTATGAAAATTTCGAATATTAAAATAAAAAATTTTAAAAACGGAATTTCGAAAAATAAATTAAACACTGCAAATCAAAAATATATATATATATCTATATTTTTAATTTACAGTGTTGAATTTATTTTTCGAAATTCCGTTTTTAAAATTTTAATATATATATTTTATATATATATATATATATATTAAAAGCTAATACAGAATCTGTTCTTTATAATAAGCAGATTTCTTTATGTCGGTGCCAATAAGGCAAAATAAATATAAACCCTTATCTACGATAATAATTGTGTGTATCGACAAATCGAATGCAAATGTATAGAGCTTTAGAGTAAATTAGTTTTTAGTTTTTGAAATTTCCAACGTTAGACACTGACACAACTCTTTCGGTATATAACGAAGAACAATATAAATTTCACAAATATACAAAAATATTTATTTTTCTAAGTTTCAGTTTTTTTTTCGAGGCGGTTTTATTTTTCATATTTCTTGCAAAAAGTAAATTCTGGAAAAATTCCAGCAAAATTTCAAGATTCCCTGACTATTCCAAGAGGAAAGAAATTCCCTGAGTTTTTTCCTGTTTTCCATATGCGCAACAGCCATGACTATACAGTTGATTGGAAACCGGAAGTGCGACGTCGCGCGCGAGAATATGAGCCTCACGCGTAACAGCGATCCTAGTAGACTCGAAATGTTAAAAAAAAAGATGCCACCGTCGCACAGTGTGGTATATTCATAAAGTAGAGATACAAAATGATTTAGCCCTAATTTTGTGGGTCAAATATGCTGTTAAGTGTCTTGGACGGAATATAAACGCACTGTCGAGATTTTGGACATATATTTCTACACATACATAACATATTTACGTGGCACATCAATATTATTGAGGTTCAATGAGCGAAAGAAAATTGCGAAGCCATCCTGTAATTAAGGAAAACTCGTACGAGTGTCGCAAACTTTTGCAAACAAATTGACACATTTTATGAAGTTAAGAAGTAACTCTATTAGACAAATATAGCACGAGATCTGTATAATCCGATATAATGTACTAGAACTGAAAAATAAACGGACTTAGCAGTTTTTCCTCTTCTGAAATAAACACGCTCCATTCTAATGGTGCTCGTGATTACATATAAACACTTGATAAAGAAAAATCTTATGGAAACTTACCTTGAGAATCACAAAAACACAATAACACACAATCACTACTAGCACAAAAAACGATTCACTCATAAAATTAATTACACATCTATTTAGTACGAATATCAAGCTGTTAGAAAAAATATATATTTTTTTCCGATGGACAAAATGGCCGACTACTCGAAACTTCTCGAAACAGCTTTTTTCCAATTGGCGTGACAAATAACTTCAACAATTTTCACTCGATTTACTTCAAATTTAAAAGTTATGTTCCTAATTGCATTTCGCAGAGAAGTGCGTACGGAATTTCTGATTAATCGAAAACCTTTCATTTTATGAGCAGTTTATGAGCAGTTATAACGAAATTTTTCACCGAAAATTCATTTCTTAAGTTCAAATACCTACAACTTTTGAATAAAACAATATTTTTTAAATTCCGTACGTACTTTAGGCATTCTAATGTAGATTGACGAGAATTTTTGTTCTTCGTTCTAGGCAAAAAATTGTGGATGCTAGATGTCACGCCGCGGAGCGCCTAAAAAAAAAGATAAAAGAAAATATTAGTAGTCGGCCATTTTGAACATCGAAAAAAATATATATATTTTTTCTAACAGCTTGATATTCATACTAAATAGATGAGGAATTAATTTTATCAGCGAATCACTTTTTCATACGAAAAAAAATTGTTAAATTCGCACATGATTTTATCGCGTCGTCCAATAACTGCATTAACGACCATTGTATTTCGTCCAGATAAACACCGTGATGCGCGAGTGCATATGGGCGTACATGCACGAGAATGTGCCGTCACCGGCGCTCTTCACGCTGACGGAAGGTTCGAACGTGGCCTGGCGGGACACCGACACTTCGACGCCGAACATACGCTTCACCGACACCCTGAGGCTTCTTCTCCTCGCGAATATTCACAAATCAGGCCCGCTCTACGCGACCCTATTCTACAACGAGCACAAGTGAAGTATTGTCGTTTTCTTTGTGTTTTCAACAAAAACGTTTTTAACGCAACGCGTTTAACGGTGTAAATATAAAAAGCGTCGAGTATAAATTTGTACAAAAGTCGAAACGGACGGCGGTATTACGATATCTGTGGCTTTTAATTCTGACCACGCAGTCTTCATATTTGACCCAAAATAAGACTTTTCAAAAGTGGTCAAAATCGAAATTCGACCCTTAAGGGGGTGAAACGAGGGTTTTTAAGTTTATACGAGACAACATATTTTTCTGCCAGATTTGCTTGAAACGAGGTATAAATATACGAATTAAACATGTATTTGTTTGGGTTTGTTTAATGTATTTATGCCAACCAATAAAAACAGAATTAAGGGGTTGAAAGTACTACTAGACTGTCTACACGCACCGAACAGAGAGAATTTGGTAAGTTTCAAGTAAATCTGGTCAAAAAATGTTTTTTCATACAAACGTTTCCCGTTTAGCCCCCTTAAGGGTTGATTTTCGGAAATTGCTGAAATACATTTTTAATTATTTGTATTTTAGTGCATTTATGCTAAGTTTCAAAACTGACAAAAGAATATGTCTCATGCAAACTTTCTCCCTCTTAAGGGTCGAATTATAGAAAATGCTTAACTACGTGTTGAATTATTTGTATTGTAGAGTATTCACGCCAAGTTTCAAGCGATTCTGACCAAAATATATGTTGTCTCGTACAAACTTTGAAACGCCTGTTTCACCCCCTTAAGGGTCGAATTCCAATTTTCACCACTTTCGAAAAGTTTTTTTTGGGTCAAGTATGAAGGCTGCGAGGTCAGAATTAGGCCGGGTTGGCATTCCGAACTTTGAATGCTCCGACGGTTTAAAATTCTGAATTTTAATATTCCGAAATTCAAGATGGCGCCCGGTTGCAATTTCGAACTCTGAATGATCAGAACGCTCGAAGCTCCGAAAGATAAAAAATCCGAAGGTTTTTTACACGAAACGCCAAAACTCCGAAAATCTGAACACCGTCAAAATAATTCGGCAATGGAAGTTTTAAAAGTTTCCAAATTTTCAATAAATCGACGAATTATTTCAAGATTTTTTTTTATTAAGAAGCGATTTTGCGTCAATTTTGAAATTTGTCTAGACAATGTTATACGTTCTACATAATTTACGGTCAACTGTGTAGACTTTCGTTGGCGTGATCCCGACATGGGGGCCGGGTTGAAATCCCGAACTTTGAATGCGCCGACGGTTTAAAATTCCTAATTTTAAGGGAAGGTTCTGCATTGTTGGGCCAAAAAATGTTCGATTTTGCACCAATTTTTTATGTGAAAAGTATTAAATATAGAATGTTCATATTTGGTCTGTTGACTAAGCGGTCTTTATTGAACGTCAAAATATTTTTTAAAGTTTGACATGGCGGTAGGAGTGGGAGGAGCCACGTATGTCGGTGCGCGGGCGATGACATTCTTCGCTTGCGGAAGTCCCAAGTCCCAGGTGATCTGAAGCAAAAAAAATCAAACATATTTTTACTTTGTACAATATTGTCTATAGGTTGACCTGGAATCGAGAAGAAAAATTGAAAAATTGAAAAATAGGGAGCGATCGGAAGGAAGTTGTTTTTTTTTCAAAAATTTTCGCAGTTTTTTGCACACAATTCTTTTATTTTTCGATTTTTCTTCTTGATTCTCGGTCGACTTATGCACAATATTATACAAAGTAAAAATATGTTCGAATTTTTTGCTTACCTGGCCGGGACTTAGGACTTCCGCAAGCGAAGAATGTTATCGCCCGCGCACCGACATATGAGGCATTCCACGTCACTTCAGCCGGTAAAAAAAAAATCCACAAATAATTTTGAAAAATCGAGTTACTTTATTGAAAAATATACACCGAGTGTCGAAATTTTTCAAAAAATTCTCACGTTTTTTCTCGTTGATTACGATTTTTTAATATTTTTCCATTCAAATGACTGTATCTTTGGCAGGATTTGACGTATTTACATTCGTAAAAAATGAAAATGTGCGTCTTTTTCCAGCCTTCCAGAAAAAAATTAATTCAGATTTTATTGAGCAAGTCGAACGTCCGTTTCAGGGCAAAATATGCAAAAATATTTTTTTTCTCAAGGAAAGACACTCGTTATTTTATTTTTAAGAATTTCCCTGAATTGTGTATACGAAAAACGGATCTTTGGTATTTTTTATATTATGGGATTCCTAAACACCGTGAAGTAACAGCTATTTTAATTTTTCAAATTAATATTCGATTGAAGAGTGTGGAGCACTCGCCGTATGTTTACCAGGTTTTTAAAATACATACGACATATATGTCATATGTATTGGAGTCTTGAAGTGCTCCACACTCTTCAATCGAATATTAATTTAAAAATTTAAAAAATAAAAATAGCTCTTACTTCACGGTGTTTAGGAATCCCATAATATAAAACATACCAAAAGTCCGTTTCTCGTATTCTCAATTCGGGGAAAAAATAAAATCACGAGTGGCAACCCTTGAGAAAAAAAATATTTTTGCCTATTTTGCCCTGAACCGGACGTTCGACTTGCTCAATAAAATCTAAATTAATTTTTTTCTGGAAGGCTATAAAAAGACGCAAATTTTCGTTTTTTACGAATGTAAATACGTGAAATCCTGCCAAAGATACAGCCATTTGAATGGAAAAATGTTAAAAAACGATAATCAACGAGAAAAAACGTCAGAAAAGTTTTAAAAATGTCGACACTGTGAATATTTTTCAATAAAGTAACTCGATTTTTCAAAATTATTTTTGCATTTTTTTTACTGACTGAAGTGACGTGGAATCCTTCATATGTGGCTCCCCACTCCCACCACCATATTTTGTCAAACATTAAAAAATATTTTCATGTTCAATAAAGACCACTGAGTCAACATACCAAATATCAACATTCTATATTTAATACTTTTCGCATAAAAAGTTGGTGAAAAATCGAACATTTTTTGGCCCAACAAGGCAGAACCTTCCTTTAATGTTCCGAAATTACAAGGTTCGTCAAGATCATGCCAGCGAAAGTGTACACAGTCGACTGTAAACGATGCACGTGTAACATTGTCCAGACAAATTTCAGAATTGACATAAAAACAACTTCTTGAAATTATTCGTATATTTATACTTCGTATATTTATATTTCTATTTCGTATATATAAATAAATATACGAAATTATTCGTATATTTATTGAACATTTTGAAACTTTCAAGACTTCCATATCCGAATTATTTCGACGGTGTTCGGATTTTCGGAGTTTTGGTCTTTCGTGTAAAATTCTTTCGGACTTTCGAGCGTTCCGATCACTCAAAGTTCGGAATTTCAACCCGGCCCCACTTAAGGGGCGACAGATGTCGCAATATCCCCAAACGGACAGGTGATAGACACAAATACAGCAACTTGCAGTTTTTATAAAAAGAACATTGTTTTTTTTTTTCTTCCTCACTCCCTCTCGCTCTCAAATACACAAGAAACGAAAAATAAAGTTAATTCTTGTTGCATTGTCGTTTATAATAATACAGGAATGACGTTATGCATGATGATGATGAACGCGGCTTCCGAGTATCAGTCGCTTGGTTTATTCGCTTCTCATTTCGTGTTGAGAAAATATACAGGGCGTCCCATTGGAATCGACCCGACGAATATCTTCGAAACTCTCGTCGGTAAATTAAGCGCATTGCAAAAATTTTTTTATGCCCCTATCGGCTTGCTTTTGTGTAGATAACTAGCTGCATCGATCGGACCGTTCAAAAACGCCATTAGAAAAAAGCGAAGTTGATCTTCGCAGTTCTTTACGCGTCGGAGCGAAAAAAAAATTGCACCAGCTAAGAGTGACTTTTCGGCTTTCGTCCGAAACGTATTTTCGTACGAAGTCTCGAGGATATTCGAGTCGATTGAAATTGGGCGCTCTCTGCATAAAGTATAAACGCTGTTTGGCGCTTCGTCCTGTATCGAGGATTGCACACTCCGCGAGCTACTCGCGTTATTTCCAATCAATTTTTTTACTTTCGTAAGGCTTGCCTTCCATAGAGACTTCACGATACTCTATTTACATCGCGAGCTTTATTATCCCTGCGGGGCTTTGCACCGACAAAATTCACATTATTTACTCTCGGAAGACTCCTCTCTCCTCCCCCCCCCGTCTCGTTTCTTCGATAAACAAACGTACAAACGGTGCGAAAGACTAACTCTTCATCTTGTGATTGAACACAATGAGATTGACGATCAACTATGGGCCTCCCCTCCACAATAATGTTGCAAATGACGCGAATATAACGCAACCTGCGTGTGAAAGAGCAAAAGAAAAACTTTCTCGCACGATACATTCGTGCACGAGCGATGAATTATGCGCGCGTAGAAAAAAAAAACGAACGAAAAACATTGAAACAAAAGGGCGAACGGAGAGGAAAAAAAATACGACGATCATTCCGGATCAACGATTGGACGCTTGGTCGACTCATTTTGAGCAAATTTATCGCAAATTCGTATGTACCGTTTTTTTTTTCATTCGCTGCTAAAGCTCTCGACGATTTATTCTCGCGTCGAATATTTCGGTAAACCGAGCGAATTGGCACATGCCGAGGTCGCACGGTCTCCCGAGGGAACGAGCATTCGATGATCCGTGAATGAGCGTTGATTGACTTACGCGCTAACGCGCTAACCACGATTTTAGACTCTCGTTGAGGGGCAACACCGACGCGCGAGGCCAATTGCCGATACGGCGACGTCAAAGTTGATTTTTAACGAAAAAAAAAAAATCGTTATTTCGGGGCAAATTTACAATTGGTTGCGCAAAACGTACGCGAAAAAAAAATCCTCTGTAGGATTGACCTGGGGCGGAATAACGCTGTCTCGAGGGATCGATAAAGCGTTGAAGAGTACCAACGATTTTTGCGAAACGGCGAAAATCGGCTAAATATCGAAATATCCGGTAATTAACATTTTTGTTTTTTTTTTTAATCGTCAAAATGCTCGTCAATATTTTCGAAAAATCCTCGGTACTTCTCTGGTGCTTTATATCAACATTGAGAAAAAATGAAAAAAAAAATTTACCGCGAAACGCCTGAACTCATATATATATATATATATATATATCAGTGCACAGCCATTTGCTGTGAAAAATTCATGAGAAATTTCGTTATACTCTTTTTTGTTCAATTTCCAATTTTGAAAACCTATAATGTATATCCAATGGGTTTTATAATTTTTTTGAAAATCAACTTCCGAGTCCCCTTCTCAGATTTCTTTCCAGCGCGTTAGGTATTGGCCCCTCGAGCCTCGCGATCAACAGTCGTTGCGTCGCCTCGTCCCAACGGGCAATACTTCTCCCCCCGTGTGTCCTCGTGTTTGTCCGTGCATCTGTTTTCTCTCTTTCGGCTACCGACGACTTTTTGTTTTCTTGTTTTTTATACAATAAATTATTATTATTCAGTTCTTCGTGATAAAAAAAAAAAATTGAATTCACTTTTCGAGTCTATTGCGTTACGAGATTAGAACAGTAACGTGCTCATGCCACCCATTTCACTCTGTTCCTTCACGAAGATCTCGAAGTACTGGTATATTATCGTGACCGCGAGCAAGATACCGGTGCCGCTGCCGATCGCGCCCAGAAAATCGGCGAGTACCGAGAGCGCGCCGATGCAGAGCCCACCGAAAGCGGCCGCGGTCGGAATGTAACGATTCAATTCGTGAATCATCGAGTTGTCGCGATGTCCTCGCATCACCATCTGTTGTTCCTTCAGTTGTTTCGCCACCTGCAGTATCAGAGAACACAACGTTTAGCGACGAGCATGGACAGTGGGAGCGATGAGAAATTGGACACTCGAAAGCGTTCCCGCACCCACTGGGAAATCTTGTGGAAAAAATCGCATTCGACTATTCGGGCAATATTTCGAACGCGCTGTAAGAACGGTGGAACGAGGCGAGTCCGGGGAATGTCCTTCACAGGCGGGACAGATACAATAGCGTTAACGGGCTGCGAGGGTCACGAAATTGCATTGGCCAAACAAAAATTATTCGATAGTATCACCTTTTAGCTGTATTTAAATTTTAATACATTGTGCTGTGAAACTAGTTTTTTTGTTGAACATTGTATATATTGTGTTGTGAAATTAGTTGGTTTTGGGAAATTTAAATATATTGTGTTGTGAACCTAGTTGGTTGTAGGACATTCTAATGAATTGTGTTGTGAAACTAGTTGTTTGTAGGAAATTTCGATATATCGTGTTGTGAAATTAGTTGTTTATAATATATTTGAATATATTGTGTTGTGAACCTAGTTGGTTGTAGGACATTTTAATAAATTGTGTTGTGAAACGAGTTTTTTGTAAGAAATTTCAATATATTGTGCTGTGAAACTAGTTGTTTGTAGGAAATTTTCATATGTTGTGCTGTAAAATTAGTTGTTTGTAGGAAATTTCAATATATTATGTCGTGAAATTAGTTTTTTGCGGGAAATTTCAATACATTGTGTTGTGAAATTAGTTGTTTGTAGAAAATTTCAATATATTGTGTTGTGAAATTAGTTGTTTGTAGGACGTTTTGATATATTGTGCTGTGAAATTAATTGTTTGTAGGAAATTTCAATATATTATGTTGTGAAATTAGTTTTTTGTAGGAAATTTTTAATATATTGTCCTGTGAAACTAGTTTTTGGTAGGAAATTTTAATAGATTGTGCTGTGAAATCGATTGTTTATGAGGAATTTTAATATATTGTGCTGTGAAACTAGTTGTTTGTAGGAAATTCCAATATAGGGTGTTGTGAAATGAGTTGTTGATAGAACATTTTTATATATTATACTGTGAATCGAGTTGTTTGTATGAAATTTTAATATATTGTGTTGTAAAACTAGTTGTCTGTAGGAAATTTCAATATATTGTGTTGTGAAATTAATTGTTTGTAGGGAATTGTAATATATTGTGTTTTAAAATTAGTTGTTTGTAGAAGTTTCTAATATATTCTGCTGTGAAACTAGTTGTTTGTGGGAAATCTCAATATATTGTGTTGTGAAATTAGTTGTTTACAGAAATTTTTAATATAGGATCCTGTGAAACTAGTTTTTGGTGGGAAATTTTAATACATTGTGCTGTGAAATCGGTTGTTTATAAGGAATTTTAATATATTGTGCTGTGAAACTAGTTGTTTGTAGGAAAATTCAATGAAGGGTGTTGGGAAATTAGTTTTTTTATAGGAAATTTCAATATATTCTGTTGTGAAATTAGTTTTTTGTAGAAAATTTTTAATATATTGTCCTGTGAAACTAGTTTTTGGTAGGAAATTTTAATACATTGTGCTGTGAAATCGATTGTTTATGAGGAATTTTAATATATTGTGCTGTGAAACTAGTTGTTTGTAGGAAATTCCAATATAGGGTGTTGTGAAATGAGTTGTTGATAGAACATTTTTATATATTATACTGTGAATCGAGTTGTTTGTATGAAATTTTAATATATTGTGTTGTGAAACTAGTTGTCTGTAGGAAATTTCAATATATTGTGTTGTGAAATAAGTTGTTTACAGAAATTTTCAATATATTGTGCTGTAAAACTAGTTGTTTGTGGGAAATCTCAATATATTGTGTTGTGAAATTAGTTGTTTACAGAAATTTTTAATATAGGATCCTGTGAAACTAGTTTTCGGTGGGAAATTTTAATACATTGTGCTGTGAAATCGGTTGTTTATAAGGAATTTTAATATATTGTGCTGTGAAACTAGTTGTTTGTAGGAAAATTCAATAAAGGGTGTTGGGAAATTAGTTTTTTTTGTAGGAAATTTCAATATATTCTGTTGTGAAATTAGTTGTTTGTAGGAAACCTTGATACATTGTGCTGTGAAATTAGTTGTTTGTAGAAAGTGTTAATATATGCTGCTGTGAAACTTGTTGTTTTGACAGCTTCTAACATTTGGCCGGACGAGTGGTAGCAGCACCATACTTCAAACTTTAAACGAATTTTCCTCGAAACACTGTTTTCAAAGTCGGTAGACATGACATCTGGAGGATCTTGTCTTCAAATTAAAAAAAAAATGATTTCAAAAATCGACGATCGTCGACGACTCGTGGTTATTGTTAACTTGAATAACCCGGTAGGTTTTTGGAGTTTAGATGGACCGTTCAAGGCGGGATACATTCACAACGATCAAAAAATCGATTTATTTTTTTTTTCCTTTAAACGATAGAACGATATGTGTAGAATATTTTCCGAAAGTTTCAAAGCGAAATTCGAAAAACTTCAAACGTTACAGCACGTCAACGCTGTGCCTCACCGCTCGGATTCGGAGCCGGCGCGAACTTCAAACGCGTTTTTCTCAAAACTTCATTATCGAATCGTACTCGACGAGAATTGTTTTGAATAATTGTAAAAAACACGACTTTTTTCATCCACATTTTACAGAAATGTTGCGTGAAATGTGGATTTTTTTTTTGTAAATGCGTGCCATTTTCTTCATTTTAATTACCGTCACATAGAAACTATACATGTTCTAACTGAAAAAATGTTTGAACTTTTTTGCAAATCAAAGTCTACGGGAATCTAGACTGCACGCCGATTCGCAACTCCCGCGGCGACCTTGCTGTGACACTCTGCCAGAGCTCCGCCATTTTGATGATGAATTAATTTAAAAAAATTGTTTTGTACATTTAAATATACTATTAAAGTACACCTAAAATTTGATAATTGTGGAATAATTATTCCTTAGTTTAAAAAATCCGTCAATATTGCTTATTTTTTTCCTGTCTAGACGTATATCCCGCCTTCAGCTGTCATCATCTGCCGGCGGCTATGTTTTTTGTGGTTTTTCCGTATTTTTTTGAGATTCTTTTTTAAGGCTCTCAATATATGTACCTCTGTGTTAAAAAAAATGCTTTTCTTTTTCACCAACCGTTTCCCAGAAGAAAAATAATCGGAATGTAGCCATTTCATTCGGGCCTCTAGGTAGATGTAGCCCCTTAACGAGTTAATTCTCAATGCGCGTTTACGAGAGCGCGACGCTCCACTTACGTCTTTGGCGGAACTGCCGGAGACCTCGATCCAAGTTTTCGAGAAGAACGCGCAAGAGCCAAGCATGAAGAGAATGTAGAGCATGGCGTGTACGGGATCCTGAAGTATGTGGCCAACGGACTCGGGTGGCGAGAGATAATAACAGAGTCCACCGACGGGATAAGATCTGGCTGGACCACCGCCACCAACGTCCGACCACACGCCGAGCAAGTTGACGATCAAGTTGCCTTGAAACTTGACCGCCAACATTTGCGAGATCACGTAAAGATTGGAGACCAGCGCGGATTGGAGAATAATCGGTATGTTGCTCGTGTAGAACAGTTTGATGGGGTAGCTGCTGTACTGGCCGCGATATCTGGCCGACTTTATCGGTAGGTCGACACGGAAGCCCTGGCAATAAGAGAAACGTTGCAATGAGCGCGTATTTTTTTCTGCCACGTCGTCATTGACAGAAAGATCCTCCCATCGTTCATTTTTACCGTGGAGTCGCATGGTTGTTACGCATTTCAGGAACATTGGGGTCGAATAAAGATTATAATTTTTTTTAAGATCAAATGTGCGAAAATGTTTAAGGAAATAATAAATATGATAAAAGAGGGGAACGAAATTGAAAAAAAAGACAATTCGATAGACAAGGGATTAACTTAAATAGAAAGACCATAGAGAGAGAAAAAAACAGATTCAAAAATCGACGTATAATAGTTTGTACAGTGTGAGAATAATTTAACAATTTTTTTTTCGTATGAAAAAGTGATTCACTCAGAAAATGAATCACACATCTATTTAGTATGAATATCAAGGTGTTAGAATTTTTTTTTCGATGTACAAAATGGCCGACTACTCGAAACTTCTCGAAAAGGCTTTTTTCCAATTGGCGTGACAAATAACTTCAACAATTTTCACTCGATTAACTTCAAATTTGAAAGTTATGTTCCTAATTGCATTTCGCAGAGAAGTACGTACGGAATTTCTGATTAATCGAAAACTTTTCATTTTATGAGCAGTTTATGAGCAGTTATAACGAAATTTTTCACTGAAAATTCATTTCTTAAGTTCAAATACCTACAACTTTCGAATAAAACAATATTTTTTAAATTCCGTACGTACTTCTCTGGGTATTCTAATGTAGATTGACGAGAATTTTTGTTTTTTGTTCTAGGTAAAAAATTGTGGATGCTAAATGTCACGCCGCGGAGCGCCAAAAAAAAGATAAAAGAAAATATTAGTAGTCGGCCATTTTGTGCACCGAAAAAAAAAATATTTTTTTTTCTAACAGCTTGATATTCATACTAAGTAGATGTGTAGTTAATTTGATGAGTGAATCACTTTTTCATACGAAAAAAAATTGTTATATTCGCACACGATTTTATACCGGTTACTGTGGCCTAAGGCCTTAAGGGGGGATTGTCTTTTTTTTCGCAAAATTTACCGCTTTTTGGGAAGTTTTTTGTCAAGAAAGTATACAACGGAAAACTTGTGAAACTTGGCATATAGTTTTATTGATCTGTTTACTACATACAAAAAATTTTTTTTTAAATTTCATAAAAAAATCCGCCTCCCACCCCCCTCGACGCGCGATGGTCCTTTTTTGATGGTGTGCACGATTTCTCAAAAACTATTCAACCGATTGCCTTCAAATTTGGACAGAATGCTCAGCTGACATCCTTTTATCGTTCGATGAAGCAAAAAAGCAATACGTTTAATAGTTTTTTATTTATAACAAAAAATCGATCAATTTTTTTCGAAAAATCGATACTTCAAGTTCAAAACGTCACCAAATCGTCAATTTTTTTTTTCCCTTCATCGAACGATAGCTATATGTGTCTAAAGTAAAATGCTTTTTGGGTTTTTGTTGCAGGATGAACGTGAAGGCTGTAATCGTGCACACCATCAAAAAAGGACCATCGCGCGTCGAGGGGGGTGGGAGGCGGATTTTTTTATGAAATTGTTTAAAAATTTTTTTGTATGTAGTAAACAGATCAATAAAACTATATGCCAAGTTTCACAAGTTTTCCGTTGTATACTTTCTTCACAAAAAAATTCCCAAAAAGCGGTAAATTTTGCGACGAAAAAAGACAATCCCCCCTTAATTTTATGAGTGAATCACTTTTTCATACGAAAAAAAATTGTTATATTCGCACGCGATTTTATACCGGTTACTGTGGCCTAAGGCCTTAAAGGAAAGATGGGCCAGGATAAGGTGTGGAAATATAGGGAGGGATGGAAAAAAGGGGCAGGTGGAATGGACTTGTAGGACACGTAAACGAGAAAGAGAAACAATGGGGCACCTGATTACGTGTGAAAAAGGTGGGTAAAGGTGGAAAGGGATTAAAGGGGAGTAGAAGATAAATGAATAGAGTTGCTGGAGAGGAGATAGATACAAATATGTGTACATTTTTAGGGAAATAGAAATAGAGTGTAAGAAAAGAGAAACGGTGGTAATGGAGCGCGCGAATGCGGAGTGTGACGAAAATCGAGAATAATAAAAGAGGGAAGATACAAGTTAGATTGTAAGAGGGCGATGTGCAAAATCTAGGTCCATCGTATCTCTAAAACTAATAAACCGATCCTCTTGAAATTCGAACCACATATTGTAAACATGATTCGCAACAAGATGACCCTCGATGGTTTTGAAATTTTGATTTTTACTCTTTTTTTTGCGAAAAACTGCGAAAAAAACGCGTTTTAAAAAATATTTTTCGTTTTTCATCTGCCATTTTTTTTGTTGATAAAACTTTATATCCGAGAGTCATTTGGTAGCTGGTGTCATACTGAATCTAATGGACTTTGATTTTTTTTTCAGACAAACCGTTGCCGACTTGTGATGGAGCTACCTAGCCCACCTATTTTTGAGGCGTTACGTTAAACTATAATTTTTGTACTTAAAAACGAATAAAAATGAATAAATCTTTTTAAAATGTATTTCAAGACTATTTATCAAGCCCAATACCTTTTATATTCATATCTTTCATAAAATCCTCAAAAAAAATCGCGAAAATGGCCTTTTTTCGTGGCTCCAAAGTGGCCCCTTAATAAAAAGCCGCCAACGCGATGCAAATAAAACTTCTTACTACTGTATGAAAATGTTAAACACCAAAATAAAAAAATTGAACAAAAAAAAACTGAAATTCGGAAAACAATCCCACTGTAAAGTCAAACAAAAATATTGAAAGCAAATACAGAACTTGTTCTTTGTTATAAATGTTTATGTCGGTGCCGATGAAAAAATAAATAAATAAAAACTTTTCTGCAATAATAATTGTGTATCGACAAATCGAATGAAAATGTATAGAGCTTTAGAATAAATTAGTTTTTGAAGTGATCAATGTTTGGCGCTCACAAAAAAATTTTTGTACATAATGAAGAATAATACAAATATTGAAAATATTTTTATACTTTTCAGTTTTTTTTGGTCGCCACATTTTTCGTAATTCTTGCAAAAAGTAAATGCTTGAAAAACTTCGGAGAATTTTCAAAATTGCCCGAGTTTTTCCGATTTTGCATATGTGTGACGGCCACGAGTCGCGACTAGCGACCCTAGCGTCGGAAATTGGTACTAAGAACCACGTGGTGGCGTGTACGGCTACAGAAAAATGGATATCGAGATTTTTGCTTCGTACCTGGAAGTATATCACTATGGCAAAGACCAATATCGTCGCGAGGAGATTCATGAGATTCGGAAGATTTTGACGATAGAAAGCCTCGCGGAGTCCCCGAACTTTGTCCTGTCTCGTCGCCAACAAATGGAATAGCGCTATCACGGCGCCTTCGAATTCCGTGCCACGTCCGGTGTTTACGGTAGCCGGTGAGAACGCTTTCCAAACGATCGTCTCGCAGATATTCGTCGCGATGAAGAGCGATATGCCGCTGCCGAGACCGTAGCCCTTTTGCAAAAGCTCGTCGAGCAGGAGAACGATGAGACCGGCGACGAACAGCTGGATTATTATGAGCAAGCAGACGCCGGGCCCGATCACCGCCGGATCACCGTACATTCCCGTCATCACGTACACGATCGCCTGGCCGACCGTGATCACCATACCGAATACTGAAAATAATCGAATAATGAGCTTACGTGTGGGAGAGCGGGAAAAAATGTCATATAAAGATTTATGATTTTTATGCATCTTTTACAATGGGCTAAAAAGGTTGGAAAGGTTGCAGACCGAGGTTGAGAGTCGTTTACGAAGGGCTGAAAAGTTCTCGGCCTGAGGCACGCACAAAAGCATAGGGTGGCTCATGGTAGCGCGGCCGAGAACTTTTCAGCCTTTCTCGATATGTATGGAAATATTTATAATTTCGTTGATTACGACGAAAAATAAATTTTTGTGAATATTCCAAAGATTGACCGGGTTATGACGTTTTTTGTCAAGGGTTACAGCGCCCAATGCAAAAAAAAGGGTTAAAAAGTAGTTGCAAATGCGAGGGGCTGAAAAGTACTCGGCCTGAGGTACGCACAAAAGCATAGGGTGGCTCATGGTAGCGCGGCCGAGAACTTTTCAGCCTTTCTCGACATGTATGGAAATATTTATAATTTCGTTGAATACGACGAAAAATACATTTTTGTGAATATTCCAAAGATTGACCGGGTTATGACGTTTTTTGTCAAGGGTTACATCGCCCAATGCAAAAAAGGGTTGAAAGGTAGTTGCAAATGCGAGGGGCTGAAAAGTACTCGGCCTGAGGTACGCACAAAAGCATAGGGTGGCTCATGGTAGCGCGGCCGAGAACTTTTCAGCCTTTCGCGATGTGTATGGAAATATTTATAACTTCGTTGAATACGACGAAAAATACATTCTTGTGAAAATTCCAAAGATTGACCGGGTTATGACGTTTTTTGTCAAGGGTTACAGCGCCCAATGCAAAAAAAAGGTTGAAAAGTTGTAAACACGGAGGTTCCGATTTGTATGCGAGGGGCTGAAAAGTTCTCGGCCCGAGGTACGCACAAGTGAATAGGGTGGCTCATGGTAGCGCGGCCGAGAAATTTTCAGCCTTTCTCAATACATTTGAAAATGTTTATAATTACGTTGAATACGCCGAAAAAGACATTTTTAAAAAATATACCAAAGTGTTATCGGGTTATGGGGATTTTTGTGGAGGGTCAGATCGCCCAACGCAAAATGCCCAAAACGCAACAAAAAAAAAAGGTCGAAAAGTATACGAAGGGCTGAAAAGTTCTCGGCCTGAGGTACGCACAAGCGAATAGGGTGACTCATGGTAGCGCGGCCGAGAAATTTTCAGCCTTTCTCAATACATTTGGAAATGTTTATAATTACATTAAACACGACGAAAAATACATTTTTGTAAAAATTCCAAAGTTTGATCGGATCATGGCGAGTTTTCCTTTTTTTTCGCGTTTTTCTCGAAACTACGCTTTATGAAATCATTCGATTCACTTCAAATTTAAACAGCATAGTTTTTAACATGTTTTCTCGCAAGTTCAGCCAATTTTTTCACACATTTATCCATTTCTTAATAAAAAAAATTATTGAACGTATTTTACTTTATCGAAAATCGAACTTTCTTTCGAAAACTTGCCATTTTCGTATGTTTAAAAAAATATATACAATAAAAATATCATAAATTTAAAAAAAACCAATAAAATTTTTTAAAAAATCATCCATTCATACCAAAGTTGTATAACTATACTGAAAGTACATTTCTCCGTTTTTCATTTCACATGACCCAAACAAGCCCGAACAAACCGAACCACCCACACCGATCAGCCATCCAGCAACTGAGTCACTTTGTTCACATAACGATAACTTCATTGTTTATCAACCTGCCAATAAAAAAGTCAAACCCGGCAAGAGTATCTATCAATTGCGTATAAAATCCCCGCCTCATCCTGACGCTCTCCCGAAAACAAATGATTGAAAATCGCCTTTTTTTCACACCCCAATAAAATTCTTCCACCTCGCCAGGTTCCATCCTATAACTTCGCCGCTCCGCGCCCACGAGCTTCGCCCGCGTCTATACTCACGCTTTTGCGCGCCGTTGAACAGCGCCCTGTCCTTGGGAGTGTCGCCGACCTCGATGATCTTGGCGCCCGCCAAGAGTTGCATAATGAGGCCGGACGTGACGATCGGCGATATACCGAGTTCCATGAGGGTGCCTCTGTTGGAAGCGAGAATGACGCGGATCCAGTAGAACGGATCTGCGCTGTCCGAAGACATGATACCGAAGAGCGGGATCTGAAAAGAGCGACATACGGCCGTCAAAATCGGTCTTCTTTCGCGCCCTCCGACGCGCGCCGACGACTCACCTGGCAGCAGACCAGGAAGATGAACAGCGTTATCGCCGTCCATAGTACTTTTTCCCTGAATTGGATCTGTCGGAAAAGTGATTAGTCGTCAATTGTTCCGTCGACTCGTACCGCCGACCAATATGCCGGCGTAACGCCAAAAATAGTGCATTTTCCCCATCACTTTTCGCGATTTCACGAAACGTAGTATACTCACTTTGCGCTGCGGTTTCGCGATTTCCGGCAGTATGCCGCAGAAGGGCTTGATCACCTCGAGAAATTTGACTGCAACGGAAATAAGAGCGTTACACGTCTGTCAGTACGGGGCTCGCGATCGGCCGACATATTTTCGTGTTTTTTTTGCTCCTCGCCGCCCGTACGTAAGCGGAAATGTTCGCGGCATCGAGCGGCCGCGGAACGGAGAGAGATAAAATTATAAGCCGAGCGAGTAACACTTTGGTCTTATTTACGAATGTGTGTACTCACTTCCCATGATGATCGCTCGATTTTTCTCGTCTTACGAAGCTCGTCCACGCGCTCTCGTTATCCTCGAAACTCGAGACTTTGTCGCAAATTTAATTGATACTCGTGCGGATAAACATATGAAACGGAAGAAAAAGAAACGGGGGACGTCGCTCGGAAGGCGAGTAGGGACGTCGACACACCAGTCGTTCACACGCGTCTCAGACTCGTCGGGAGAGTGTGCGCCACGGTGCGCGCTCGTTGAGCTACGATAGAGCGAGGGGGGCGAGCTTGAAATCGTGGCTCCTCTCGACGACACGTATCAATACGACGCTGTCACGTGACCCGATGATGTTGGCCGACCGGGAATACCGGCCATTGCGGCGAGGCGTCGCGAGACATTTCCATCGTTCGAAAGTCCCGTTTTGGCGCTAGATGACGCCACCTGTCGGAATCAACGCATGCGCGACGCGCTGGGCGGCGCATTCGAAACGAATGCATTTGGGAAATTTGTCGACGAAATGAATTTTGGGATCGTATTGCGGCTTGGGTCTCGGCAGTATTACGATATCTGTGGCCCCTAATTCCGACCACGCAGTCTTCATATTTGACCCAAAATAAGACTTTTTTCAAGAGTGGTAAAAATCGAAATTCGACCCTTAAGGGGGTGAAACGGAGGTTTCAAAGTTTATATGAGACAACATATTTTTTGGTCAGATTTGCTCGAAACTCGGTATAAATACACTCCAATACGAATAATTACACATGTATTTGTTTGGTATATTTATGCCAACTGAAACAAACACAGTTAAGGGGCTAAAAAAGTACTACTTGACTGTCTACACGCACCAAACACAGAGGAAAACATCTAGTGTTCTATATCAAATCAATTCAGTAAGTTTCAAGTAAATCTGGTAAAAAAATATGTTTTCTCTTATCAACGTTAACACTCCCGTTTAACCCCCTTAAAGGTTAAACTTCATAAATTGTTGAAATACGTGTTTAATTATTTGTATTTCAGTGTATTTATGCCAAGTTTCAAGTAAATCTGACAAAAAAATATGTTGTCTCATACAAACTTTTACCCTCCCGTTTAACTCTCTTATGGGTCCACTTTTAGAAAATGCAGAAATACGTGTTCAATTATTTGTATTGTAGAGTATTTACACCAAGTTTCAAGCAAATCTGTCAAAAAAAATATGATGTCCCATACAAACTTTAAAACCCCTGTATCAACCCCTTAAGGATCGAATTTCGATTTTTACCACTCTTCAAAAAAGTCTTATTTTGGGTCACATATGATGGCTGCGTGGTCAGAATTAGGGGCCACAGATACCGTAATATCCCCAAATACTCCGCCTCATTAAAAATGTAAAACCTCTGTTTCACCCCCTTAAAAGCCGAATTTCAATTTTTTGTATTCTTGAAAAAAGTCTTATTTTGGGCCAAATATAAAGACTGCATGGCCAAAACTTGGGGCCACAGATATCGTAATATCCCCTGGGTCTCAAAAGTTTGATGAACTACGCGTGCTTTGACATTTATAAACACGCTTTGTATGCATTTAAAAGAAAACACTTTTTCGATACATAGAAAAACATGTTTTTAGACATAAAACAAACACGTTCTGGATACAATTAAAAAAATATACTCTTTTTAAAATGAATTTATAGAAGACTTTTTTCATACACGAAACAAAAACGTGTTTCACACATAAAAATGCTATTTTATACATCAAGAACATCCATTTTATAGATGTTAAAAACATGTTTTTTTGTACATGTAAAAGCACGCTCTTGAAACATTGTAAACTCGTTTTATATATACAAAAAACACGTTTTTATGAATTTAAAACGCGTTATGTATACATGTAAAAAGCACGTTTTTGTACATACAGAAAACACGTTTTTGTACATCCAGAAAACACGTTTTTGTACATTCGAAAACACGTTTTTGTACATTCGAAAACACGTTTTTGTACATTCGGAAACACGTTTTTGTACATTCGAAAACACGTTTTTGTACATTCGAAAACACGTTTTTGTACATTCGAAAAACACGTTTTTGTACATTCGAAAAACACGTTTTTGTACATTCGAAAACACGTTTTTGTACACTCAAAAAACACGTTCTTTATACATGCCAAAGCGCTTTCTTGAAACATTAACGGGAGGGTACGGGTTTCAGCGTGAAAAAAAAACACTTTTTTGGGAATTTTTTTAAAATCTATATGGATAGAGTAAATTTATTGAAACCTTTTGTACATTGTTGAGTGGCATTTCAAGAACATTCCGTGAAATTTGTACGCGAACATATGCACAAACAAGCCGGTGACAAAGCTTTTCCAAGAACGCCTTTGGAAAAACACGATATGCGGTGTTCACTGTATCTCAGCTAGAAATGATCTGAAATCAAGTACCATTAAAATTTAGTCAAAGTATCATCAAATCCTCCCCCCAACGGTCTTTGATAATTTTTTTTCTCATTTCTAAATTTTTGGTGGTCATGTAAAGTGAAAAATGATACTTTTCACGAAAAATTCCGCCATTTTGGGGGTGAAAAACCCGCTCAATGTAAACAGAAATCTCAAACTAACTGTTGGGGGGAGGTATAAATATGTAGAAAGTGTGTACCAAGTTCGAAATAAATCGGTCATGTAGTTTTCAAATGGCAGTGAACACGGACTTTAAAAAAGTGGTTTCGAGAAAAACGCTTTTGAAGTAAAAAGAAGTCGGAGCTACAGTCCCAGGTAGCAATTTTCAAAAAGTTGTCCAAAAGTCGGCTAAATGGGTACCAAATGTCCGCCCGGAAGTTATCTTAAAGTTAACAATCATCGCAAAAGATAACTGTTGGGCACATGATGACTTATAGGTAACTTCCAGGCGGACATTTGGTACCCATTTGGACAACTTCTGGACAACTATTTGGAAATTACTACCTGGGGTGTTAGACGAGCGGGACTAAATAGTCAATAACTTCGAGAGTTTTGCTCTGATTGACATGAAATGTTGGGATTATATTCTTGAAATGTTTAACCATAAGAAAAGACAAAAAAAATGATTTTTCAAAAGTCCAAAGCTCTACCCTCCCCTTAAGGTAGTAGGTACACGTATGAGCCAAAAGTTTCGGTCGAGTCGTGTAGTAACATCCAATGCCTATACGATGCTGTTGGTTGTAAATTTTTTACAGAGCTTGTACCCTCTATATGTCCCACTCATCATAGATAGGTCTCGTAATCGTATAGAGAGCGGCGCTGTAATCGTCGCAACAGCGCCATTTTCCTGCAGTCATAGCGTTGAGCTTCCTACGATCCGTCTTTCGCGAAATATTGTATATAAATAAAAAAAGCGTGAAAATGTCAACCCAACTGCGATACAAAGGAAAGTTTACAAGAAAAAAGGCGCTTGCTAAAAGACTGAAAGCTGTGGCAGCCATGTGTCAAGCAAATGCGGCTAAACGCGATGAGAATAACCATAACCTCAACGATCAGCAACAAAAATTCGCTGTCGAAGGACGTCGAATCGTGGATTTACAACATCTAGCCGACAGTTTAAATTGTATTCGATGTAACCAAGACAAAACATGCATAAATGCATGCATACATTGAACAAATTAAATTTGTTTGCAGAATTAATTTATTTCATACCCGTCTCAGTATTACTAGACCACGGGGGAAAAAAAAACACGCTTCGGGTTCCCAGACCACGCGCCGATCAGCTGGCTTCAGCGTACACTGTTGCCATACCGTTACAGATGGTTGGGCCCAAGTTCAGTGTGGAATAAAATTACCACTTTTCATAAGTCGATATCTCCGAAACTAAACGGTCAAAGTTTGTCTTTTTTTAATCAATCCAACAATAGTACTGCGTAGACGTGTGTTTTTCATTTTGAAATCCTAAGATCCGTTTAGAACCTATATCGAGAAATGCGAGCAAACTCCTATCGGTTTACGTGTTAGGTATAGGGATCGCGTACAAAAATACCCATATTCAATTGCAATTATTTCATGAACTATTCAATGAACTGTGAATTGAATCGTTTGGTATCAGTCCATGAAGTTCATATCTACACCATACTTAGATTTCAGCAAATTCCTAAGATTTTACCGAAACTACAGATGGACGGTGCTGCGTGCAATGGAATAAGTCATACATTTTGTACGATAAATGAATTGAGCACAACATTCAAAATGAAACGTGATATAGAGGAATAAATATTTTTCTTTATCCTTCGGAGGAGATTATTATTTGTATTCAGGCTCCATTACAATTTTTTGACAATATTGCGGCAATTACGAGGAGCTGTAGAAAAAAAAGGAACGAGGCGTCATTTGTGGTCGAGTTCTCGAGGCTGAAGAACGATTTTTATGGCATTGACATCTTAATTTCGATACGGCTCACTAAACTTTGAGAAAAACCGAACGAGTGAAAAGTTAACGAAGGTTTTCTCCTCGACATCATTCGACGGAGACGCAATCATTGGGCTGGTGTGATGTAACATTATGTTTATAAGAATAATACCTATATTATTATCCTACTATAGTCTTACCTCCTGGGGTTTCAACTTTAATTTGCAACTAGGATTTTGAAAAAATTCCAAAAATTAACAGAGTTATGACCATTTTTGTGAAAGGTCAAACGCCCACTGTGCTACAGCAAACCGACTCACTTTACGCTTTTTCGCGTTTTTTTTTAACTTATGAAAGGATGTAAGTTGTAGCTCAAGTCGTCCGACTCACTTGAAATTCGGACAGGGCATAGTTTATAACATTTTCTATCGTACGACCGGATAATGTTTTCACAATTTCATTGATTTTTTAATAACAAATAATGAATGTTGTTTATTTTGGTCGAAAATCGATATTTTTTTTACAGACTGAAATTTTCGTAATTTTGTTTAATTTAAGAAAATTATCTAATTCAAGTCTCATGATCATACTGATAGAATTTCTCTTTGTCCACGCAGCAACGGCGGCACATTGTTTGAATAATAATAACTTAATTGATTATCAGTGATTTGCCATTTAAAAAACTTAAACTCGGCAAGACTATGTATTAAGGGGTTATGTACAATTAAGATTTTCGAAAAATCGATTTTTTTTATTTTATTTTCGTACTGAACATATATTTAAGTACACACACAGAAAATTTCTTGCCAATCCGGCGAATATTCTCGAAGTTACACGCACATTTGTAATTACGTGTCAGAGCGTTCGAAAGTGCTTTTGAAACTTTAAACGCGTTTTCCTCAAAACTGTGTTTTTAAAGTCGGTGAGCAAGGTTTCTCGGAAACGACTAAACCGATCAGTCTCAAATTTTAACTCAATCTTTCCAAGTATATTTTTTAGTAATTAATAGAAGGTTTTTTCTCATCGATAAATATTTTCCATTTTATAAACAATTAAAGGCCTACATATTTGTCAAAAAACGATTTTTTTAAGATGCCGCCATTTTGTCAGAAATTAGTATTTTGCTTATTCCTTCGATCAATTACAAGATAATCCATTATAAAAACATTGATACAATATCATTGGCGTTATTGAATGAAATTTCGTTGATTCAATTGTAATTTTTTTGGTGTAAATAATCGGATTATTAGTCCAAACAAAACGCTATTGACTTTAATAACATGATAAAATTTCAAGTTTTTTTTTATTCAAAAGACATACTGTTAGCCGAGAACAATATATTATTGAAACTATCTAAAAATTGTCGCGATCAAATTATATAGTTTTGAACGCATTTTCTGCAACGAACAAAAACACGTTTCAATTCATAACATGAATATTGTTGATTCGAGTACCCAAAAAAATTGAATTTCACTCGTTTGATTCAGATGAAATTTCTATTGAGTAAATATGTTATTTTATTTTTTTCACCATATCCGATATTGATTTTCAAGTACATTATTCGTTAAAATATAAATATTTTATTTTCGATTGAAAAATATTAAGCAAATGTCGGAATTGGTTAAAAAATTATGCGAAAATAAAATGTTTCTTGCGCATTTGGTTGAAAAAATTCTACCAAATCATGGTCGAGGGCCACCGAAATTGTAAGTGTGAGGAAACCGGTAGTTGTCGGAGTAACCACTAGAAGCCGCACGCGCGCTCGTTTCTCGTAACCGAAGCGCGAACCGAAAATCTACTTAAACGCCGGAGAAACTCTAAAGAGTATCGCTTCTTGGCCTGCGGCTAAGATCAAAGTGTAGTATCTGTTCTTATCAGTTGAATATCCGATATTCTCTCGATGGATATTCCATTGGATATCTGATATTCTCTCCACTATTATCGTGCATGATCATGCTAATGCTCACTTTTTATTTAAGATTTAAAACAAATTGAAAAACTTACGTCGCATGGCATATTCGTTTCGATGTAGTAATGAAATAATTCATTCTATTGATTATATTTTTGTACAAAATAAAAAATGTTGTAGCAACCGCTTAATTATTTCATCCATACATCTACGGATTGTACAGGGTGCCCAATAGGAAGTTGCTGAAACTAATCGACTGTCATTTTAAAACAGGTGCACAGAATCAGAAAAGCCAAATTGCTTTAAATAGAGGAAACTCTGCAGTTTCAAACGCACATAAATAAAACCCAGTCAAATATTTTTTATGTCAATTTATTACATCTTATAAAAGTAATGAAAAAGTACAGTGATTAATGATAGATATTTTCGAAGTGCGAACCGTTAGATTGTGCACAAAAATAAATTCTCTTTTGAAAACTGTGAAAAACTGTGTCCAACATATCGTTCGTAATGCCGCGAACCACTTCCTGGATGGCCGCGATCAGTTCTACTGTGCTGGGGTTTTTAGCGTAACAATGATCTTTAATGTAACCCCACAAGAAAAAATCACAAGGGTTCAGGTCCGGTGAGTACGGAGGCCATTCTAGTCCGCCTTCAGCAAATTTAGGGTACCCCAGACCGATTACTCGAGACCCATATACGCGATGAATAGCTTCAAACACCTCATGAGTCCGGTGCGGCGTCGCTCCATCTTGCATGAAGTAAACATTTTTAACCAGTCCCCCCTTTTTTGCATAAGGGAAGAATTTCGTTTCCAAAAGCTGTTTGTAACTCTCTACTGTTACCGTAGATTCCAAGAATTACAAATAAATTCCTTTTACTGAAATCGCTGCCCATGCCGTTACTTTCTGTGGATGAAGGGACTTCGCTAGCGATATGTTGAGATTTTCCGTTCCCCAAAACCGGTAATTTTGCTTGTTTACGTACCCATTCATTCAAAAATGTGTATCATCGGAATAAATAATCAATTTCTCATTAAGTTCTTCGGCTTCAAGCATTCCCGTAATAGTGTTACAAAATTCGATGCGTTTCGTCATGGCATGTTCAGTTAACAATTGATGAGTGCTTATTTTATACGGATGAAACTTTAAAAAATATTTCACAATGTTGTGTAATGATGATTTGGTTGTTTTTAATGCTTGAGCAGCTTTCCGAATCGAATCATTTCGATTTTGTTTGAAATAATTCTCAACTTCGTTGATCTTCTCTGGTGTAGTCACCGTAACAGATGGACCTGGCAACTCGTGTCTACGGTCCTGGAGTGTACCATAGTTCACGAAGTTATCGATTATCCTACAAAAATTAACGTAAAATTACTTCAATGCAGTTTAATTAAATTGAAACACAAGTTGTGTGATAGATGAATATGAATAAATATTCAATTCTTACCTTTTCAGAGTGTTTTCGCTGGCAACTCTATGAGTTCCAAACTTAGTATGAAACCCTCTATACGCATTACTATAAATTTTTCCCCTCGAGAAGAAGCACTCAATAAGATATACTTTTTCTTCCGTGGCGAGCTCACTCATTTTGACGCGCGCGTACTTGCTTCAACCACGGCTGAAATAAAACTGCGGGGCCTCAGGTATGCTCCTTAGAAAAAGGGATCCCTATTGAATTCATGGAGGGAAGAGACACTTATTTAGTTTTAGCAACTTCCTATTGGACACCCTGTATATAGAATGATTTCAATAGAATATTGAAGGATTATGAAAGAAATTTCAATAGAAATTTGAAGGATTATGAAATATTCCTAGATGAAAGATTTCAATGATTGAAAGATTTCAATAGAAATTTGAAGGATTATGAAAATATTCAGAGAACAGAAGAGTTCAAATCAAATAATCTGTCATTCGAATCAATAACATTTTCCAATATTTTATAGTATTGTAACAATCTCATACATCTTTGGCACTTCGCGATCAGACATTTATTTGAATCAACCAATAATTTTTTTTATTCAATTGGTTTTTTTCCCTTCGTGTGACTGTATATAACCCTTCAAGGGGGGGGGGGGTATCCCTTTAGACGGGGAAAACATTCACTGATTTTCATGATCTTTCGTTAAAAGGAAAGATTTCTCAGTCATTTTTTAAACTTACGGTATGTTTCATTACTACTTTTGGCTGTTACGTGGTATGTTAAAAATGATCAATCTTCAAAATTATGAACGCCTAAAGGCATCTCCCCCTTAAGAAAAAAAAAATACCGAAAATCGCCCTTTTCTTCTCGTCCCCAAGAGAATCATCACGCCGGTCATTTAACTCTCCACAAGCTTTTCGGTGTCCCAATAAACGCTTTACCGAAGCCCAATATTTCCTTTTGCACATCGTCCTCCCTATACATATTAACCTCCAATTATCTCTTCGGCCACTGGTCACTGGAATTTCCAACATATTCACGATTCCCAAGAATACATTGTCCTACCCCAACTGCGTAGTTTACATTACTGAAGAAATACATCAACCACGACTTCGTTTCTTTTTCGCTCTGCTGGAAGAGCCATCGCCTTAGCACTACCGCGAAAAGCCACTGTTCTTCCGGTACACGATAAAAAGCAATATTCATATTCTCATCGAAACGTCGTGTCGTTGATTACATGACCTGATTAGCGCAAAAAATATCACCGAGATGGCTCACATTTTTTCCTAGGCTGCTCAGGCCGCACGCGCAAACTCAGACACTAATGACACTAATGTGTTTTTTTTTGCATAGACAAAATGTATACCCGCTGCGCCAAAGCGATGAAAGTCGCTGTTACGCCCAAGTAATACGATTTTCTCGTGACAGGAGGCGCGCGAAGGGGAATAAGTCGAGAAGTTCGTTATTCTCGTTTTCCCGCTAAATTTTAATGCGCGAATGGCAATAAAGGCTGCGCTGCGAACTGTACACACACATATATATGTATTTGCAGACCTTTCGTATATAAAGTTAGCGCTGGTCTCAACATTTGCTCATTCCTTTATTTTTTCTAAACTCGACACGATCACTCGATATTCTGCTCAAGTTTTGTTTTTCTTTTTAATTCATTCGTCGGGGAAATTTCGCGAGGCACGATAAACACTATGGCACGGTGGAGATCGTTCGTGAATGTCTTTGGGCTGATTATATTCGTCTGCACGGTTTCCTCAAGGTAAGTGAAAGGAGAGCCAAATCATGAGTCTCGCTTCTCTCTCTCTCTCTCTCTCTCTCTCTCTCTCTCTCTCTCTCTCTCTCTCTCTCTGTATCTCTATCTTTCCCGCTGTATGAAACGTTGGGAGCTCTCAGCATCTCACCTCGGTCCAGAAAAAGAAAGAAAAAATGGTAGAATTTTTTCGTTCTCGGTTGCAAAGCAATCTCTTGGTTGCGAATTCAAGTTAAGGGATCTTCTCACTTGAGACGCAAAAATAAAGGCGATTTTCGTGCATTTTTTTGATAGGTTTATTTTATAGATATTGATATAAAAGTTGTTACACTTAAGGGGAGATGTACACCTAGGAGCCGAAAAAAGGTCATGTTTGTGCATTTTTTCAAGGAAAACTATTTGAAATTTCGGAATGGGGTTTTAATGATCTAAAAGTATATACATTCAAAAATATGTTTGATTTTCTTTATTTAAAAATATCAAAAATATACAAGGATATTGTATGATCCTTGGAGCGTCGTAAAAAAATCTGCGTATACGATACCCACTGGCGTTTCTTCAAAAATCATCTGAAAAAAAAGCACTAAAAACATTATTAAATTAGATACTATAATCTAGTACTTGTCACAGCCGATTTTGAAAATATCGATTTATGACAAAATTGCGGACGTTTGAACACAAATAGTGATTTTTGGGCCAAAAATTAGTTATTTTTTTGCCCATAAAACAAAAACTAAGCAACGGAAAAAAAAATCCTATGACGAGTACTAGATAATGGTGTATAGAATAACCACGAAAAACCTCAAGGCAATCGGTTCATTCGATTTCGAGAAATTTTGGGTACCGATTTGAAAAACGTGGTTTTGAGAAAAACGCGTTTGAAAATTTGGGAATGAATAAATCATGAAATTTGTCAACTTACATGGAATCATCCATACCAGGCCCATAGTGTAGGTCTTCTACGGTCGACGGAATATTCGTAGCTTCTAAATCCTTGACCTCGACCATCTAGGTGTTTATCTCCCCTTAATAAATACACTTTCGGAATACATTTGAAAAAATGTTACATAACATTTTATACGTAAACATTTTTTTTACGTATTTATGTAACCAAAACAAACTTTATTTAACCACGTATTCTTTACAACTATAGCTATAGCGCATATCGAGGATTTAAATTTTTTTTTGATGTTTACTATTTTTTGCCAAAAACGGTCAAAAAAACACGATTTGTTTGTTTTTTCGAAAAATGTCCGCCATTTTGTTATTTTTACATATATCGTAAGTCGTATGATATGCGCTTAAGCCTTTAACATACTGAATCTGAAACTGTTTGATTTTTTTGTTTTGCATGATCCATCTCCGAGATTTCATCAACAGCACAGACCTACAATTTTTTTAGGATATTTTTTTAACTACCATATACGTCTATAAATAGTGACTTTGGGGGAAATATATCTCTGTGGGGACAAAATCAAGGGTCATGCTTGACAATTTATTTAAGAAAAACAAACCAATATTCTTAAATTCGGTTTTTATACATGTTAGTACAAGTTTTAAAGTAAAATAATTTTTTTTCAATTATTTTGAAACAAAATGGCGGCGCAGTAGTAGATGAAAGAAAACTCCTTTTTTTCATAGTCCTCTACGGGCGTATTCGCACAGGTCATAATTTTCAAGCTAGAACAAAAACCGAAAAATATTTTGAACGTATATATAAAGAACTAGTCCCGTACGTAGGGGCTTTTCAAAATATTGATTTAAAAAAAATGGCGTAAATATGAAGAAAAAAAATCGAATATCAATGACAAAATTGTTAAATTTCAACTTATCGAAAAAATCCCATGTAGTGGACTAGAAAATGTTGTCAAGAAGCTACAGTTAAAATTTCAAGTCAATCGATTGAAAACTCGAGGCGCTACGCATACGCCCGTGTCTAAAAACATAGTTTCGAGAAAAACGTGTTTAAAGTTTGGAGTTCTGTAAAATCATGGAAATTTCGTGTTTACCTTCAATCGGCGATGCTTGGACCATACAATTGTCCTTCTAATTCGACATTCTTTTGCTCTTCTTCTTTTCTGGAAGATGTAGGAAAACAAATTTACAAAAGTATATTCCCCCTTAAGTAAATGAATTTTATTTAAATTTATTTCGAAAGTGTATTTATTAAGTGTAACGACTTTTGTATCAATAACTATGATATAAACCTATCAAAAAAATTCATGAAAATAGCCTTTTTCAGCGTATACAGTGAGAACCCGGGGACAAAAAGTTCATGTCTGAGTGGATATGTTCATATATGTTTCAGATATTGTCATATATGTATCAGATATATTTATATCTGACATTTCACAGTATCATATATGATTAGGTCTGATCATATTCCACATCACATATGCATATAGAAGATCATATCTGATCAAATACAGTATCTGGCCTGACCATATATGAACTCATATCTGTTTATATCTGGCTAAGTACCAAGGCGAGTTGGTACCGTAAATTCGTATCTGAACATACATGATGTGATATGTGAACGTATCTGCTCGTATAAGATCATATCCGATCAAATACGGTACCAGACTCCGCTTTATAGATCTCATATATGTTTTTATCTGGTCAGGTACCAAGGCGAGTTGGCAGCGTGAAACCATATCTGAACATATATGATGTGATATATGAGCAGACACGTTCATATAAAATTTTATCCCATCAGATACGATACCAAACCTGGAAAATATACGAAGTCTTATACACTCATACCTTATCGTATATACAGTTCAGTTGTTCACACATGAAAACATCTGAATATATGAAACGATATATGAGGATATGAGACGATATCCGATCAGATATGGCACCTCACCTGACTGTATTATATGTGATCATGTGAGTTACTATAATATTATTAATTATTAACATGTCAAGTGATGACGTGTTAATAACCCCGCTCTATATACGTAAACATTTGAATATCTTCATGACTGCACTAACAAGATTTGATCTGTCTCAACAGGGTAAGATTTGCTCTGATATAGTCGGAGTCATACCTGGTCTGATAGTTCAGATAAACTATGATTCTATCATATGGGCAGGTCTATTGTTCATAGATGTCCAGGTCTACTGGGATCCATGGTATTTTATTCTTATCCGAACAGACAGATCTGGTCCAATAAGATTAGATTTGCCTGACATGATCAGATCTGGTCCAATAAAATCAGATCTACCTGACATGATCAGATCTGGCCCAATAAAATCAGATCCGGTTCAACAAGATCAGATCTTGCCTGGGGATTGGATCTGGTCAGACTTGCTGCGATATGGACGGGTCTGCTCTCGAAATTATCAAAATGGCTCTGATATGATCATACATGCTCAGATATAAGCATACATGATCTGTCATGACACTACATGACCAGATATGGCCATTTTTCTTGTCTGATCTTATTTGATTCTACAGATATGATTCAGATATATTCAAATATGAACTTTTTTCCCGGGGTCTATCAAAGTCATGTTCGAATTGGTTTGTATGAAAATTCCGCATCAGATCTTTTTTCATAACGTTTCCTTAACATTTAAGGTTAAAAAGAAGACTTTTCTAGATAGAACAAATAACCAAGAATATTTTTGCAAACCAGGTCAAAAAAAGTTATCATTTGTAGAAATGGCATGGGAAAACCTAAAAGCAGATGATTTTTATTTCGAAAAATGTGGGAGTTTTACTAAACTGAAATTCCAGCATATAGTGGCACATGATCCGGCCTATGGACGGTTGCAGAATTATCCGCTTATAACACGGCCCCCTACATATGTATACTAGCTGTAGTACCCGGCTCCGCTCGGGTCAAGGACGTCGCGAGCTATGGACCTGGGGGGGGGGGGGGGCAAGATGGGGCGCGTGGTGGAAATGTGAATTTTAGACGTTTTAGACCCTCATGTGCGTGCTTTCGAATCCCTGGGGGGGGGGGGGGGGGGCTCTCTGTCGGTTGGAGCAAGTACAACCTAGAAAACGGTGGAAAAAAGTAGTTGAGCCGAAAAATGAACGCGCAGTAGAGGGACAACGCGTAATTGATTTGAAGGTTATGTCGAAACACATGCACTGCAGCCTTGGTAAAGAACGATTCAAAATATTTAAATACTCTTTCTAAAACCGCGGTAATAAACTTATAGCAAGGGAGCAATAGTTTGTGCGTTTCAAATTTTGGCGCCTATTCAAAATGGCGGACTTGACAGCAGCGCTGCCACGTGCCCAGCCCTCTGACACTGGTAGATAAATGCTATTCGCAAAATGTCCTTGCCGCACTGTGGCGCTAGTAGTCGTGTGACAGGCATGCATATATATGTATGTTGCGCCGGTGTTTCGAATATCTTACATGAATAAAAATCTATTGATATATTTGGAATGATTTTCCGTTCTAATGGTTTTTCATTTGAACACAATAAATAAAGTCATCATAACGATAACATGCGAAAGCCACGAAATAATCGAATCGTTCAGCTGATCGGAGTATTTAGAGCCGAAGGCTGTCACACAACAGCCAACGCTAGGCAGTGGCCATTTCAAGAACTAAAAAGCCGGGACAAAACGCGTTTTCGTTTATCGTATAGGAATAGTGGGCCAGTGTCACGGGGTTGCACGTGCCGTAGGGCGCTTTATCGTTTTACGCGAATCGGCTGAAATTTCCTGTTTCATTTCACGAATATCTCAATAACGAGACAGGCAAACGCTGTACTCTTCGTTGAAATTATTCATACAAATCTCAAGAATTTTTTCCGCCTATTCCCATTCAATTCTTACTATTTTTATTATGTTGCGACAGTCGTATTAGAGTTCTCATGAAGCCTTTGCTATGTCGCCCGTATATAAGAGCCGAACTTCCATAATTAATTGCTCAACAATCACGCGGACGAAGTACTTGAAATTTTACACGGAGTCGTAACACCTGTTTGCAAATATCCTCAATAAATTTCAGCAAATTCTAACTATTTTCAATTGCTTCCCTGCATATTCTGTATGTGGCGTCTGCATACCCTTTTTTCCCGCCTCTCTCACGGTACTGAAGTTTGCCGCATCGTTCAAATGCAACGAAAATTCATATTTTTATATCCTTAGTATTATTACGATACCAAAAACGATTTTGCAAATTTCGATTGCAGATCTCCGAATAAGCATGTTAAAAAATGGTTCAGGGATTTTTGTAGC
The DNA here is from genome assembly GCA_963210295.1 of Ophion ellenae. Classification (NCBI taxonomy): domain Eukaryota; kingdom Metazoa; phylum Arthropoda; class Insecta; order Hymenoptera; family Ichneumonidae; genus Ophion; species Ophion ellenae. The sequence goes on along the minus strand of OY723387.1, from coordinate 4,812,411 downwards.
TAAAATGTAGGTACTGAATGAAATGCGAAGAAGTAACAAAAAATTCATTTTCATCACACTCCAGGATCTGAGATGGTGAATTTCGACAATAAATTAATATTTACAAAATTAAAATCGAGTCAGATTGAAAAAAAAGTTAAATTTTTTATATTAAATCGAAATTTTTTTAAAAACAAAATTTTAAAAATTAATAAAATTTAAATTAAAATACTAAAAAAAGGTTTCAATTATGAATAAAAAATAAAACAAAATTCACCAGTTTGTCGGGGAAAAAATTCCTTGAAACTGGTGAAAAACTGAGCTATCCATACGTCACCTCTCATGATTTTCAAAAACCAAGAAAACGAACGGTTTTTCGTCAACGCTTGGTTAAAAAATGTTTACAAATTTTGTGTGAATATTCGGTATATTGATACCAAACGTATCAATATTCAATACAATTAAAATATTCCGAGACTCCAAGAGGGGGGGAGCGGTTCTCCGCGGGACCGGAAGTTGTGAGGGGACAAATATTCAGAAATAGTGAAACGGATGGAAAGCCCGTAGGATAAAAAATATATAATCCTTTCGAACGCCCCCCATACTCGACCTTTTCACACAGCAAATAACGATAAATCAGAATCTCCTTATCGCACGATCTACGCAAAATTTCCGACTCTTCGCTCCACGACGAACGACGCGAAAAAAAGAAGAAAACTGGCAACCGTTTATCGCGATAAATCTTGAGGATCGAATGTTGCAACGCGGTAAAGATTCTTTTCCGTTCAAAAGCGTTTTATCGAGACGAGGAGAGAAAGAGAGAACAAAAATGGAGCTCGCTCATTCGCGATGTTACTTATCGCGCGCGCAGCTTACGATAATGTGGGCAAAAGTAAACGAAGGATAATACAATGATGGCTGGGATTAGAACGCCCCGCGACTCGCCGCGAGCCAATATATAGCGAAGATGCGATTCTCTAGCGACGTTTAGAATTGCACTCGACGTGACGAGACAGCAGTCGTGCGATACGCGTAACAACGATAAAACGATCGCGCAGTGTTGGCTTTATCTTCGCTCGGCTCGGTTAGGCGGTCGTCGCCGTGTGCGCAATTCTCGTTGCTGTTGTTATTATTATTGTGGGTCTTTATTCCCTGGCGGGAGGTGGTCGAGAGAAGATTAGCGATTCCGAAATCTTTCGGGAAAAGTAAATCAAGGCAGAAGGAATGAAACGCAAACGGAAAGATTCTTGGAGAATCGCTGGTACTGAGGCGCCATCTAGTGGGAAAATATCGCGGCTTCTTTCTCGCTCGCTCTCTCTAAAGGGGCTCGCAAGCATTCGACACCGTCGATTGTTCGGCAGCGACGACGCAACATCCGATTGTGTAAATATTTACTTTTTGTCTTTTGGTTTTCACTCGTCCTTTGATATCTTTGCGATAAACTCGGCGCGAGGAAGTTAGGCCGCGACGGGCGCTGATAGACTACGGCACGCGTGACGTCGCACGCTCGTGTGTTCGGCGTGGCGTCTGGAAGGGGGCCGTTGCGCATGCGTGGCCGCGCACGCGCGATGCGATCGCCGGCGCGACAGAAGATACGATCGGGCTTTAGCAATTCAAAGGAGCTTAATGAATAGTTGAGATTGATGTGTATTGAAGAAAAACACGTTTGCTGTGTATTAAGTATACAGAAAATGTGTTTTTTTTTAAATACCATTGATGATCATTAATGAGGAAGAAAAATTGAGTGACATGACGATTAGCTCGTGGCCGGAAAAACGAGACATTTTCGTGAATTTTTCAAATTAAGATTTCAGGAGGTTGGATCAAGTCCGTTGAATCAAGTTTCCGTTGAATCAAGTTTCAGTTAACTTCAAAAAAACACATACGGGCAGATTTACTCTGTAGATGCTAATTACTCATAAAACACAATTAAATCGCAAAATTATGCATTTTTAGATTTTTATTACGTAACTAAGAAAAACTTTTGTGTCACTGCCAACTTGAAAAAGTATAAAATTATCGATGATTATTATGAAAAACAACCGCGTCAGCGAATGTTTTATACAACTCGGAATAAAATTGTGAGTCATTTGAAATGATGCCTATTTATATTTATTTCACGAGATTATTCATTATTACTGTTGAGAATAAGCGAAATACATGAGCTTATATATGTCGAGAATTTAACGGTCATCGAAACGTCTCGAACGATATATTTTCGAGAAGGTTCGATATCACAACATCAGGTATAAATACGGGAGTATAAACACAGCGAGGGAGAGTGCTTGTAACTACTCTGTACGGCGAACATTTATCTTTCTCGAATAAATCACATTTTTGTATATCCTAGCCTATCATTTCAATAATTGCCATTAATTAATATTGAGAGTTGCCGAAATACGGCAACTTCGCGAACATTGAGGTTGGCAGCAATGCTCTTTATTCGCCAGCCAAGATTCGTAATCTAAATAGCTGAGAGTTACGTGTAGGTGTAAGACGTTAAAAGATTCGTATCTGCGTGACATTTTTACCATTACATAAAACATTACATTCGAAATATTTATACTTCAATAAAATTGATTTCTATAAGTTTTAATTGTCCATCGACCTGATGTATGTGTATTAGGTGCAGTAAAAAGAATACCATAACTTTTGCAATAGATGGCTTTAGTAATCTGTATCTCGCGTTGTATAAGTGCGATCGGATTACGCTAGATGGCGTTAGAAAGATAAGATTTCGTACTAAAATAAACATCTCAGACAGTGTTGTGATTGCTCGACGCAATATTGTTTGAGCGCGCGTCAAAGATGGCCACCAGCGAAGTGAAAATCCGCCATATTTTACAGTTTTTCTTCGATAAAGGCGAAAACGCAAGCCAGGCGGCTGAAAATGTGAATAGTGTTTATGGTCCTGATACTGTAACAGCCAATCACGCGCAATTTTGGTTTCGTCGATTCCGTTCCGGTAATTTTGACGTCAAAGATGCACCACGCTCTGGAAGGCCAATTGTCGAAAATGTCGATAAAATAATGGATATCGACGAGTCCGACCGTCATGTAAGCACTGTTTCGATTGCCCAGGAGCTAAACATTGCACAAAAAACCGTTTGGAACCACTTGAATAAGGCTGGATACAAAAAGAAGCTCGATGTATGGGTGCCACACGAGTTAACGCAAAAAAACCTCATGGACCGAATTTCCATCTGCGAATCGCTGCTGAATCGCAACAAAATCGACCCATTTCTGAAGCGGATGGTGACTGATGATGAAAAGTGGGTCACTTACGACAACGTCAAGCGAAAACGGTCGTGGTCGAATCGCAGTGAGCCGCCGCAAACGGTGGCCAAGCCAGGATTGAGGGTCAGGAAGATTTTGCTGTGTGTTTGGTGGGATTGGCAGGGAATCATCTACTATGAGCTGCTCCGCTATGGCCAAACTCTTAATTCGGACCTGTACTGTCGATAATTGGACCGTCTGAAGGAAGCAGTCACCCAGAAGTGGCCAGCTCTGGCCAATAGGAGAGGAATTGTGTGCCATCGGGACAATGCCAGGCCACACACATCGATAGTTACACGCGAGAAGCTCCGGGTCCTTGGTCGGGAGGATCTTATGCATCCACCTTATAGTCCGGATCTGGCACCAAGTGATTGCCACCTGTTCCTGTCTATGGCAAATGATCTTGCTGGTGAAAAATTGGCCTCAAGAGAAGCTTGTGAAAATCGACTGTCCCAGTTTTTTGCCAATAGGGACGAGGGTTTCTATGAGAAAGGCATAATGAAATTACCTTCGAAATGGCAACAAGTTATCAATCAAAACAGTGCATATTAGACCTAAATCGGATCATTCTAACTATGCTAATTAAAGCCTTCAATTTGATGCAAAAATAACGGGTTTTTTTTTACTACACCTTATATGTGTGTGTATATACACCCATTTGTATAAAATAATAAATATGTTTCCGCGAAAGTGCTTGACGACACTTTATCTCGCAAGAATTTATTCTCGAATAAGTATTTTCCAGGATACAAGTAAAATGAATGAAAAAATATCTTCAGCAATGAAAGTTTTCAAGTACCTAATCATTGGTGTTTTATGGATCCTTAAGAGTCGCGATTATTTATTTGCCAGGATAACAAATTCATAAGAGATAATTGTGAATTGTTTATCTTCTTGGTAGAGAGATAGAGGGAGACAGAGAAAAGGAGAGTGATAGAGAGAGAAGAGACAGAGAAAAATATTGGCTGAAATCTCACGCATTCCAATAATTTTTCAAGGTCCGAAGCAGGAAGCTGCCCGAGAACAAATGAAATCTGCATTGAAGCAATTTCCGAGCCGCATACACTGAGCGAGGGACCGCACTGGGACATCGATGATCAGGTTCTTTACTTCGTTGACATACCTAATCAGAGGCTCTATTGCTACAATCCTGCAACGGGAAACATAACGCATGCCTACATAAGTAAATATAACTATCGCTTACAATTTCCCATAGAAGATTAATAACAATGTATTACTGAATAAATGAATATGAAAAAAAAGTATATATGAAACAATAACAGGAAAAAATGACTTCACAATAATAGATAATTGAATTATAATAATACATAATTGATAATAATAATAATAATCGAGTTTTATTTGCATAACTCGCTTTACAAGTTTTTTACAAAACGTTTCCGATTTGTTTATACAAATATATAATTATGAAAATATTATAACATATCATTATAATGATTGAAAAAAAATGATAAAATAAAAAAAGTAGTCGATTAGAAAAAAAGTACATAGTAAAAAAATAGAAAATAATGTCTGCACAATAATAGAGAATTTGTCTAATATTGCGAAGTAATTTTTGCGTATACTAATTTATTACTATTATTTTTTTAAATATATATATTATGGACTTAAATATTTAGTCATTGAAAAATACGAAATAAACGAATCTTTTTTCGTTCCATAGGGAATGGCCAGCTCGGTGTGGTGATTCCGATCGCGGGACAAAAAAACACGTTCATCGGCGGAGCCGGCACCGAGGTCGTGCAAATTACATGGGATCCAATAGCGAACAATTCCGATCCGGCGATTAAGGTTCTCGCGACCGTGGACCGCGATCGCAACGGCACGAGGTTCAACGATGGAAAGATCGATCCGAGTGGTCGTTTCTGGGCTGGTACGTTCAAACGTCTGGCGCATTGTCATTAAGGGGGCAGATACCATTGGGCGAGGAAAAAAATGCTGTCTTTCATGATTTTTTTTCAAAAAGAAAAGATTTCTTCACCGTTTTCAGACTTAGGGGATAACACCACTCTAACGGCAGAAAATAAGGCCTAATTTTGACAATTTATTTTGCAAGTATGAAAAACCGGAATAGGGAATTTTGAGGGGTTTATTAAACACATATTAAAGTATAAAAAAATGTTTTATTATAAACTTGAAAAACGTGTTTTTTTTTACAAATAGCTTCACGAGAGGACGGTTTTCTCGTAAAGTATAAAACTTGGAACAAAAACCAAAAAAAATATCTATATATTATTAGCTATGGGACTACGTAGGGATTTTTTAAAATCAAATTTTGAAAAGATATCGCACTTTGCAAGAAATAAATCGCTTTTTTGCCCAACAGATAAGCAGTAAATTGTTTATAAAAAAAAGTTTACATTTCATTTTAAAAATCGGCTACGTACTCCCATAGAGAATGTAATTGTGAAGCTACTATCAACATTCCAAATCGATCCATGCAAAAGTGTTCGAGTAATCCGTCCTCCCAGTTTGAGAGAAAGTAGTTTGAAGAAAAACGAGAAAAACATTTTTTGATGTCAAATCAAAGCACTCATGAAGAACGGAAAATAAATTTTTAAACGTTTGTTTTTATTTAAAAAACAATATTTGTCTTCGAAAAAGGAGTCCTCACGGTGTACATGGTTGTGGCCGTGAATATTATGTGAAACAAAATTTTTCAAAAGATTATTAATTGGTATGAAAGCCGCTATCTTGCTACTGAGGTTTCTTTTAAATAAAAAAATGACAAAATGGCGGTGCTTTGAAAAAAAAAGTATCGAATTTAGCCTATTGTATTGACAGTCTTTCGTTGAAAGAACATGAAGATTGAAAAAAAATCAGCTTCCATAGCAAGATAAAGAATGGCTCGAAGAATGTTGTGTCAAAATTCGAAACGGATAGCTTGAAAGCTCTTCGTTTGAGAGTGTACACCGTTTTGAAAAACGACATTTCGAGAATAATGCGTTTAAAGTCTCGAGTGTGGAATTTTCGTATAAATTGTCTACTTACGATCAATCGGTGCTGCCAGGTCCATGTTTATAACCGTCTATACTATCAGATAATGCCAAAAAAATCGATTCTATTGAAATGATCCCTTAAGGGGCCAGTCCACGTTGGAGTCACGAAAAAGGCTATTTTCGCCATTTTTTCGAGGATTTTGCAAAAGATATGAATATAAAAGTTGTTGGGCCTGATAAATAAAGTCTTGAAATTCATTTAAAAAAAATCAATTCATTTTTATTCGTTTTTAAGTACAAAAACTATAGTTCAACGTAACGCCCCAAAAATAGGTGGGCTAAGTAGCTCCATCACAACTCGGCAACGGCTTGTCTGAAACAAAAAAATCAAAGTCCATTAGATTCAGTATGACACCAGCTACAAAATGACCCTCGGATATAAAGTTTTATCAAAAAATAAAAATAATAGCAGATGAGAAACGAAAAAAGTTTTAAAAACGAGTTTTTTTTCGCAGTTTTTCGCAAAAAAAGAGTAAAAATAAAAATTCTAAAACCATCGAGGGTCATCTTGTTGCGAATCGTGTTTACAATATGTGGTTCGAATTTCAAGAGAATCGGTTTATTAGTTTTAGGGATGCAATGGAGCTAGATTTTGAAAAAGTTGTTTCGAGAAAAACGCGTTTGAAGTTTGTACTATGAAAAACTCTTACCTAAACTCAATTGGCAATTCCTGCACCGTACAAAATCTCTTCTGATTGCTCACCATCGTCGATTTCTTCGAGTCTTGCTTGCTTTCGGTTTTTTGAAATTTTCAAAGTGGACTGGCCCCTTAATCTGTAAAAACACCAACGAAGATTTTCCTTTCATTAACACTCATACGCAGAATATGAACCAAGGAAAAGTGAGAAATGTAGAAAATCGATTAGATGGTACGCTTTGAAACAAAAAAATTGAATTTTTCGCGAAAATGCCTACACTTTGCAATCAAAACATTTTTGTATTCATTTTTTTTAAACGTTCCGGGTCGTGTTTTGGACAACAAATTTAGGAAGAATTATACCGAATTTCATCAGAATCGGTCGATTATTTTTTTTAGCTATACGTCACGCCAGTTTTGAAAATGCAGCTTAGAAGACTGTACCATACCTCCGCCATTTTGAAAAATTAATGAGAATAAAAAACATCATGTACCACCCAAAAGTAGTAATGAAATAGTCTCAAAAATGGCGGAGAAATTTTTCCTTTTAAAAAAATCACTAAATCAGCCATTTTTTTCCGCGCCTAAAGGTATCTTCCTCCTTAATTCTGCTGTAATGTCGTTATCTTCGTTTATCATATACATACACATATATACATATATAGGTGAGTTACCAGAAAGTGGGCACTCGAAAACTTGGATAAACATTCATTTCAAACGACCAAAAAGTCGTACATCCATCGTCCCCGGAAATTAACCGGGGCGTTACTTCCGGCAATTTGCAAAAAGCAACTAAAGCTTCACTTTCTCTTCGAATTTCAAGAAGCAACTATGGCATTACCTAACGCCTAGTTATCAAAAAGTAACTAGTAAGTTACTTTACCCCAGTTTAAACAAATAAAAGTAACTAGGGCAACTTTCCCTAGTTCACAAACAACTAGGGACTTTTCCCTAGTTCACAAACAACTAGGGACTTCCCCACCGTCCCAAAAAAGTAACTAGGGACAAATAAAATGAAACTAGGGCGCCTCTAGTTCCCCAAAATGCCGAAGGCGTTACTTTTCCGCGGTTATAAAAAAAGTAACTAAGTTGCTGTTTGCACGCATTAAAAAGTAACTAGGGTGGCACCACTTCTCTGTACGTAAAAAGTAACTAGGTGATAGCTTTTCTCTTGGCTTGAAAAGTAACTAGGGCGTTGCGTCTCCTCGGTTCTAAAAAGGTGACTAGGGAGATGCCTCTCCAGTTCTCATAAAAAAAACTAGGAAGTAACTGCCCTCCTGGCTTAAAAAGTCACTAGACAGTACATTTATTTCTAATTCTCAAAAGTCACTAGACAGTACATTTATTTCTAACTCTCAAAAGTCACTAGACAATAACTTATTTTATAGCCCCCAAAAAGTCACTAGATATTGGCTCCTTTTTCAGTTCTCAAAAAGTCACCAGACAGTAACTTCTTTTCCCGTGCTTAAAAACTCACTAGACAGTAACTTATTTTCCTGTTCTTAAATAGTTACCAGACAGTAACTTATTTTCCAGTTCTCAAAAAGTCACTAGACAGCAATTTCGCTGCGTGCAAAGGTAACTAGGGGGCAACACATGTCCACGTTCCAAAAAGCAACTAGAGAATTAGTTATTTCCGTTTCTAAAATAGTAACTAGGGCGTTAGATTTCCCCCAGTTGGGAAAAACTAACCGTATCGTCACTTATCGTGACGATGAACTTAAAGATCATTTTAGCCTACCCTATATTTCTGTTTTTATATTTGAACATTTTCCGTTTTTTCTTCTTTCTCGAGGCACGATGGGAATAAATCTGGAGCCCGTCTTAGGCACGCTGTATATGATCGACGACAATTCCGTACCGAGGACGATGATCAGACCGGTGTCGGTTAGCAATGGTCTCGCCTGGAGTGCCGACGACACGACCCTCTACTATAACGATTCGCCGACGCTACAGGTGGCGGCTTACGACTACGACGACGCAACAGGCGATATTGGTAAGCCCGAAGCAAAAGTCTCAATGCAAATAGTCGGCAATAGTAAAATGAAATTTATATCGAACGCGAACAATTTTGACGTTCCTTCGCAGCAAACAAGCGCGTCGTGTTCGACTTGTCGACGCATAATATTTCTGGAGTACCGGACGGCATGACGATTGACAACGCCGGAAATCTCTGGGTCGCGTGCAACGGCGGTGGAATGGTAAATAATCGCGCAATTTATGAAGCCTTTTTCGTTGTTCCAATGTTCCCTTGCGTGCGCGCTGTTTCGCGGGATTTTAAGGGATCATCACAGGTGTAACGGGTCGAAAAATAGCTGATCGTCGCGATTTTTTTCGATGGTTAAGGCGTTACCCCCACTTGTAGCGCAAAAAAAGGCCTTTTTCATGAATTTTTTCAAAGAAAACTACAAAACTTTTTTAATCGATCAATATACCATCTTAAAGAACACATCTTGAAGAACTTTCAGTAATTTTTTTATTGAAAAATATTATATTGTTTAGTGGCAAATGGCCGTCAATGAAATAATGTTTTTATATACACGGTTTGCGGTGACCAACATTGCGGCGAAGTGGATCATCTGAACAAAAAATGCGGATGGATTTAGTCAAATATAAGTATAAACTAGTCTTTAATCGAAGGATTCAAAAAAATATTCATTTTTCACAAAATGGCGGACAGTCAAAGTTAATGGTTCGATTTTAACGAAAAAAAACGACCGTCTTTTGGCTATAAAACGGCCATTTTTTTCGAAAAAAAAAATCGAACGATTAAAGATTACATTTTTATGTATTAAACAAGCCTGCAAAATTTCAAGAAGATCGGTTCATTAGTGTTCGAGTAATCTTGGTCACCGACTTCAGAAATGCCATTTTGAGAAAAACGCGTTTAAAGTTTCAATTTCAGTTTGCACGAAGAAAATATTTTTTTTTTGTAAACTTACATAGAGTCATCTATTCCGGGCCCGTTTTTATAAATTCCAGTCTATTATATGAACGTTGTGAATGCCAGGTATACGACCCTTTTCATCGAACAATGCATTGAAGGTCGGAGGGAGGGTCGAGCGCGCCAGACGGCAGACTAGCCGGTCGTTTACACAACGGATTCTTCTCTTTCAACGCTCATATCTCAGTCAATTTTGTTCGGATCGACTTGAAATTTTCAGGACATATTCTCAGATACTTATACTTCAAAAAAATGCAATAAAAAAAATCGATTTTTTTCAAAATCGCAAGTGGGGGTAACCCCTTAAGTATGTAAATCTGATTATTTTTAAGAATCTGACGGATTCCCACTATCATATACACTTTTGGAGCGACCGGAAATTGGGTTTCTGCATGTCAACTAGCAATTCCTTCACAAAAATATGCAATTTTTATATTTTTTTCTCTGTAATTAGGTCGATAACCGACCCAGAAATTTCACAGAGACGATTATTAGTATATTTAGTGAAGCTCAAAAAAAAAATCCTATGGATTGAAGCCTGGCGATAAGATTACCTTAAAAGTTCGGTAACTTGGCTTGAAATTTTACCAGTATACTAGGATGTTTTTTTAACTTCACTATACGCGAAAATCACCGAATTGTTAAATATTCGGGTTCGTGAAAGGAATACCTCAAGATCGCATATTTCTGTATCTGTCGTCATATTATTAGTTCTTTTATATAGCGGGTGTCTCAGATCAAGCGCCACAGGCTTATATTTCGGAAAGTCCGGATTATAATGAAAAAACTTTCAAATAAAAGTTGTTCCGTTTCACGAGGCGAAAGAGATGGGAATGCCAATTTGCCCTCAAAATCAAAACTTTCGAAGTTGACCTTCACACGACCTTGGCGGTTATAGCGAAGGTCAAATCGACATTACGATATTTCACCCCTCTTCAAACGGGACACTTTTTGTTTGAAACTTTTTTCACTGTGGCCTCCACCTTCGGAGATATAAGCATCTACTACTTGACCTGAGGCACCAAACGAATAAATTGCGGCGGAGTTTTTTAAATTGGAATGCAACATTCGAGCTTCGTTTTGGATGAAAAAGAACCACAATCTCTCGTTCCAGGTGATCTCGATCGATCCGATAACCGGAAGATTACTGAGGACCGTTGAGATGCCGGCGCAGCAAGTGTCGAGCGTTGCCTTTGGTGGACCAAATCTGGACGTTCTGTACGTGACGACCGGGAGAGAAAGGCTGCAGAGCGAGGATCTTCAATCTCAGCCCGCAGCAGGCTCCGTCTTCGCCGTTAGAGGTCTCAACGTCACTGGGACACCGATGCGCGACTACAGAATGTGAAACGCCTCGCACTCCGTTCTCGGCATAAGCGATGTTACGTGTACCTGCAGACACGACGTGTCGCGTATGAGAACGACATTGAATTATGGCGAGCCGCGCCGTATTTGTTAACGCGAGTAAGCATCACGGAAACGACAATGAATAAACAAATGAATAAACAAAAAGGCTATCAATGCACGTCAATTCATGCGGAAGGTTGTCTCGTTCGAGTGCAACGGAAAAATCTTCTTTCCGATGCTCCACGTAGCTATTTCCGGTTGCTGTAGGACCTATTTCCGGTTGCTGAAGAACCATTTTCCATTTGTTCTATCTAAAATTCCTGCAGATGGTTTGTTGCAGTTCTTGAAGCACCTCCCGACTAGAAATTTTGCTAAGGGGCAGACGAGGGCCTTCCGACATGCCGTATTCCGTACCACGGCACTTTACAGGCCACCGTATCAGGGCTTTAACAGGCGTGAAACGCTTTTTGCATCCGGCCCTGATGCGGATGCCGGTTACCGACCTGATCAGTATACCTTTGCAGGCTCTGATCCGGCTGCCGTATCTATGCCTGAAATGACAAATAAAAACAATCCAAAAATTATGAATAAAAAAATTCTGTCAGTATTTTTTGTTTCCATATACCTTATTTGTGTTCCTGCCTATATGATAATTGAATTAAAACGTATTCTGCCTGGTTAAAATTTTTACCTATCGGGATTGAACCTATGCCTTCTTATTCTGGAGCTGAGCGCGCTACCTACTTGGCCATCTTAACACTTGTGTAAACTGTCTTATATTCTTTCCTATCTTTATCAGTCTAATTCTATTCTGCAGAATATCAATAATTTTATGTATGATGTTCAAGGTTGCATCATTGCAATGCAACATAAATATATTTTTACCGCTGAATTTTTTAGACCATTTAGGGCCTTTGCACACAGTGTATTTTCTACGCGCAGACCACGCGATACAGACGTATACACACTTGATCCATATGCGTTTTTCAGTCCAAAAAGCGTGTGGATCATGTCTGTATTGCGCTTGTATCGCGTCGTCTGTGCGTAGAAAATACGCCGTGTGCAAAGGCCCTTAGGCTGTGAAAACAATTCACACGGATGTAATTTCGACAAAAATGGTAAATTCACTTTTATTCTTATATATATATATATATATATATATATATATATATATATATATATATATATATATATATATATATATATATATATATATAGGGTGCGCCAGAGAAACTTACTTATTTGAAAGGTCAATAAAAACAAAAGTACTTCAATTATTGTTTTAAATTTTTTTTTATTTGAGAATACAATATCCCAATTTTTTTTTTCATGCAGTCTTGAAAATGACATCGGATAAATGGCGACCCCCATTGCGCATACACTGATGAAGTCGATTTTTGAAATTCGTATCCACTCTTTGCAGCATATAAATCGGTATGTTGGCAATGGCGTCGCGAATGTTGTTCTTGAGGTGTGCTATGGTCCGTGGTCGATCGACATAAACCAGAGATTTCAAATAACCCCATAAAAAGAAATCGCATGGAGTCAAATCCGGAGAGCGTGCCGGCCATTGGAGATCGCCTCTGAGAGAGATGAGGCGGTCGGGGAAATGTTGTCGCAACAAATTCATTGAGTCTCTTGCTGTGTGTGCTGTGGCTCCATCTTGCTGAAACCACACGTTCCTAACGTTCATTTCTTCGAGTCTTGGAAGAAAAAATTCCTCGATCATGTTCCTGTAACGAGCTCCATTCACGGTAACTGCGCGACAAGTGAGCGACCGTTAGAAAAGAAGCTCTCGACTGCGAAGGCCCGCTGCTCTCTAGACCAGAGCATGATGGCAACTGACTGGAGGGAGAAACAAACTTGGGAACTTCCCCCTCCAGATGCGCCCCCTCTCGCCCCTCTACCCGCCCAACTCGCCGCGCGGGAATTTTTTTAAATAAGTAAGTTTCTCTGGCGCACCCTGTATATATATATATATATATATATATATATATGTACGCTAAGTGCGCAACTAAGTTTCCGGGTTTTTTTTACCAAGCTAAATTTTCGTGGTGGGAGTAGGCACGCTTATCCGCTCCATTTTTCGATTCACTAGGCGCCGCTACGCGTCGCTACTAGCAAGGGGAAGTAGTTTCCCCCTTACCTCTTATCGGCGAATGGGCCCAAGGTGTTTACGTATGTTTTTGTGGCGCGATTGTCGAAATAACCTTTATTTGCGACCATATACCAGAAAGTTCTACGCGATTTACCGTGATACATTTTTTATCGTGTTTTTACGCACAAGTGTCAAGTTTTTTTGGTAGTGTTTGCGAAAAAAATGCGAAATGGCTAAGGGTTGCGCGGTTCGCAATTGTAAAACGGGGTACAAAAATTGTAAGCAGAAATGCTCCGTGTTTCGCGTGCCCAGAAACGTCGAACGATACAAAAAATGGCGCGATGCTATTCCGGGACTGAAAGAGTCTCAGTACGTGTGCGAAAAACATTTCGAAGAACGATGTATTGTGAGGCATTGGAGAAAAAGGATGTAAATGGTCGTAATATGTGCTGGTATGAATTAATGTATTCAAAAAGTTTTCAGTTTTTTTTTAGATGAAAGTAGTCATCTCTTTTTTAATCAACACATTTCTTTTATTGGTTTCGTATATTATGCAGTTCACACGACAGTACGGTAAATTAAGTTAGGGCAAACGGCGCATGCGTTGCGGTCAGGAGGGAAAAGGACAGACGAGCTATTTCTCTCTTCGTCGCACCGCGACTTCCCCTTGCCGTCACGCACCAAGCGGCATAAATCGGAATAAAAAACAGAACCGCTAAGGGTGCCTACCCCCACTACCGCCATTGTCAGACCTGTATGTAAGACCGTGAACCGCGGTAAGAAATTTATAGCAAGGAAGCAATAGTTTGTGCGTTTCAAATTTTGGCGCCTATTCAAAATGGCCGACTTGACAGCAGCGTTGCCACGTGTCGTAGGGCGCTCTATCGTTTTACACGAATCAGCTGAAATTTCCTGTTTTATTTCACGAATATCTCGATAACGAGACAAACACAACGCTGTACTTTTCGTTCAAATTATTCATACAAATCTCAAGAATTTTTTCCGCCTATTTCCATTCAATTCTTACTATTTTTATTATGTTGCGACAGTCGTATTAGAGTTCTCATAAAGCTTTTGCTATGTCGCCCATGTATAAGAGCCGAACTTCCATAATTAATTGCTCAACAATCACGCGGACGAAGTACATGAAATTTTACACGGAGTCGTAACACCTGTTTGCAAATATCCTCAATAAATTTCAGCAAATTCTTAATATTCTCAATTGCTTCCCTGCATATTCTGCATGTGGCGTCTGCATGCCCTTTTTTCCCTTCTCTCTTACGGTACTGAAGTTTGTCGCATCGTTGAAATGCAACGAAAATTCATATTTTTATTTCCTTATTATTACGATACGACATACGATTTTGCAAATTTCGATTGCAGATCTCCGGATAAGCATCTTAAGAAATGATTGAAGGATTTTTGTAGCTAAAATGTAGATACTAAAAGAAATGCGAAGAAGTTATAAAAAATTCATTTTCATTACACTCCAACGATGCAAACTTCAAGCCCATGCGCTCTCGACGTTACCACATCTTATCCTCACCCACGTATCTTTTATTTCTCCGCTGATCGTCTTGCTTTTCTAATCTTTCAATGAGTATACTCGTTTTCCTATGTTTGCATTCCTTGCTGTATATCGACACGTCAATTGTGCTCCAATCGTATTGAATTTCTTGTTGGATTTTAACTTTTTTTCAAATATATATTTATTCACGACATTCGCTATATTGAGTCTTTTATCTAAATCCAGAATCTGAGATGGTGAATTTCGATAATAAACGAATATTTAAAGAATTTAAATCGAATCGAATTGAAACGAAAATTAAATCGAAATTGATTTTTTTATTAAAATAAAAAAAATAAAAACAAAAAAAAATCAATCAAAAATAAAAATAAAACGAATTTCACCAGTTTGTCGGGAGAAAAATCCCTTGAAACTGGTGAAAAATTGAACTATCCATACGTCACCTCACATGATTTTCAAAAACCAAGAAAACGAACGGTTTTTCGTCAACACTTGATTCAAAAATATTCACCAATTTTGTGTGAATATTTGGTATATTTATTCCAAACGTATCAATAATATTCAATACAATTAAAATATTCCAAGAGTCCGAGGAGGGGGGGGGTTCTCCGCGGGACCGGAAGTCGTGAAGGGACACATATTAGGGATGGGCGATGTTCGAAATATAATCGATTATTAAGAAATCGATATTTTTTGGAAGTATCGTTATGGACAATCGATTTTTTCCTCTAAACAATCGACGATTCGATTAATCGAGTATGAAAAAAAAATGGTGAACAATGAACGGGGTTCTTATATTGTTAAATCTCGTCGTCGTACAAACCCGATTCTTTTAATAATTTACTATTCAGTTCTATCCATATCTGGAAATATGTCCAGTTGCATCCATAGATGCCATATTTGGAAAAAGATTGCCATTATTAAAACATAAATTTCATAACTACAATCGGATAAACTTCAGAAAAGCGGAAATCGAATTTCGATCGGAAATTCGGCATACCCCTTTCTTTTAATATTTTAAGAGATCCATGGGTCGTTTGCATCCTCGACATTTCATCAATGGGGTATCCCGTGAAGGTGGCGTTCATATTCTTATTCAAAAAAAGTTTGGGATAGCGTTATTTTACTGCCCCGGGTCCGCCAGAATCGGTTAATTCAGCTTCAGCTGGCAAGCCGTAAAAATCTATCGAGGACGCAAACGACCCATGTGTTCTGGAAACGTATATAAAATCCGACTTCTCGAAAACATTTTTTCTCTCTATAATTCTGTTCTTTGACTGAAAATAAAAATTTTAATGAAGGTGTTGAGTAAATAAAAGCGAAAATGGACGTGAGAACCAGCGATCAGTTTAGGGCGCCACTTCGTCCCCGCAATTCGAATCCTGAACCCGATATTTCTGCAAAATGTAGACAGGGGTTTCGGCACTTACTACGGTTCACGCGTTTTTGAGCTCTCTTGTATGGAGGCTTGTGTATTACAAAAGAAATGGGTCCTGCGAGGGTTCAGAGGAGGCTAAAAATTTCGACTCGGGATATTTCTTTCCAGTGATGAATATGTTACGCGGGTGACGGTTGACGCTGTCACTGTATTGACGATATGCGATATCCAATGAAAGTTCCGCTTCAGTATAGACTTTTCAGTATATACCTCATCTCTCATTGGATCTCGCGCATTATTCATCCGGTATCGCGTACAGTATGCCAAGTCCAACAATCAGAATTCACCTTTAGGTTTGTGTTGAAAAAGATGCGAAGACAAGATGATTTGTTATTGGCTGTTATATACCAATCCGCGGGTCACGTCCTGCGAGAAGGAATTGCATATATGTATTTCGATGTTACTTTATCAAAATCGAGAATCGATTAATCGATCGCCAAAAAAATCGACAAAATATAATCGATTATTTCACCGAAAACATCGACACTTTCAATTAATCGAAAAACATCGCCCATCCCTAACACATATTCAGAAATAGTGAAACGGATGGAAAACCCGTAGGATAAAATATATATAGTCCATTATCGAACGCCCCCCATACTCGACCTTTTCACACAACAAATAACGATAAATCAGAATCTCCTTATCGCACGATCTACGCAAAATTTCCGACTCTTCGCTCCACGACGAACGACACGAAAAAAAAAAGAAAAAAAACGCAACCGTCTATCGCGATAATTCTCGAGCATCGAGTGCTGCAACGCGGTAATTATTCTTTTCCGTTCAAAAGCGTTTTATCGAAACGAGTAGAGAAAGAGAGAAGAAAAATGGAGCTCGCTCATTCGCGATGTTACTTATCGCGCGCGCAGTTACGATAATGTGGGCAAAAGTAAACGAAGGATAATACAATAATGGCTGGGATTAGAACGCCCCGCGACTCGCCGCGAGCCAATATATAGCGAAGATGCAATTCTCTAGCGACGTTTAGAATTGCACTCGACGTGACGAGACAGCAGTCGTGCGATACGCGCAACAACGATAAAACGATCGCGCAGTGTTGGCTTTATCTTCGCTCGGCTCGGTTAGGCGGTCGTCGCTGTGTGCGCAATTCTCGTTGCTATTGTTATTATTATTGTGGGTCTTTATTCCCTGGCGGGAGGTGCTCGAGAGAAAATTAGCGATTCCGAAATCTTTCGGGAAAAGTAAATCAAGGCAGAGAGAAAGAAACGCGAACGGAAAGATTCTTGGAGAATCGCTGGTACTGAGGCGCCATCTAGTGGGAAAACATCGCGGCTTCTTTCTCGCTCTCCCTCTCTAAAGGGGCTCGCAAGCATTCGACACCGTTGATTGTTCAGCAGCGGCGACGCAACATCCGATTATGTAAATATTTACTTTTTGTCTTTTGGTTTTTACTCATCCTTGATGTCTTTGCGATAATCTCGGTGTGAGAAAGTTAGGCCGCGACGGGCGCTGATAGACTACGGCACGCGTGACGTCGCACGCTCGGGTGTGCGTGCGTGGCGTCTGGAAGGGGGCCGTTGCGCATGCGTGGCCGCGCACGCGCGATGCGGTCGCCCAGGTAGCAAAGTGTTATCTATATGGCATCCGAAAGATATCGCGAAACGGATACGGATAACTTTTTGGTTGTCGGTACGTTAGCGCAAAGTCATCAAATCGATATATCTTAAAGATATCTTTTCGAAGGCACAAAAATGCCAAGATACCACTGCCATCTAAAAGTCGCCCAATAGGCATCCGAATGAGGTTAACAAAACGACATCTAAACGGTATCGCAGAGTACTATCGAAAAGATATCTATTTATTGGTGATATATATGTATAGCAATATCCTATCCATTTCTTTATAAAAATTAACCTATCAATAGTCTAGAATATTTAATACGGCTCAATAATCTAGACTGTTAATAAGTTAGTTTTTATCATGAAGAAATTGATACGATATTGTTATGTTAGTTTCGAAGTGGGCTAGGTCATTATAAATAAAACATCGATTAATTCATTATAAGTAAAATGTAATTTAATATTATAAAAACGGCACAGTCGTTATGAGACGTCTCTCCCGTTGCGGTCACGTCTTTTGGTGGTTGCCGTGCTCCAAGCGATCCCGTGGATAACCTCAAAAGCAGACATACGCTTTTAGAATAAAAAGATAGTACATTAAACACATATATGTACTCACAGAGGCGAAAAGAATAGTAAGATAAAAGGCACTTACGTATATGTCTTTCAACACCTTTATTTTTTCAACTACTTGTTGTTATACACATTATTTTGCCGGTGAAATGAAATATGACACGCTACATTCGCACTATGATAAAAGTGATCTGTTGGATGTGATCTTTAGGACAACATTTGGATGACTTTTTACTATTTCCCGCCAATACCAAATATCTTAAAAGACAGCATATTACCGATATCTGAAAGATGTCATGAAAAAGACGTCTTATGTAATTCGTCTTTATGATATCCTTAGGATAACGTTGAACTAGATACAATAGATAACAGTAAATAGATAACTTTTTGATAAATTTAAAAAGTCATCAATTGGATAGTATTTTGGGATACCTTTAGACATCCGTTTTCATCGCCGAAAGATATCATAAAAAAAGATAACTTTACGGCAGCATTATACGAGATGTCATTTGAAAGATGTCGAATAGTTATCTTACGGTCATGTCTTAAAGGTAACCTGACAACGGTAACTTATCGACGTCAATTGGACATTTATGCTGCCTAAACGCTGGCGCGGGGCAGATACGATCGGGCTTTAGGAATTCAAAGGAGCCTAATAAGTTGGGATGTATGTGTATTGAAGAAAAACACGTTTGCTGTATATTAAGTATACAGAAAATGTGTTTTTCAATACCATTGATGATCGTTCATAAGGATGAAAAATTGAGTGACATAACGTAGGCTACGTATATAGTCGAGACAATGACATATATTTTTATTTATTTGTTATCTTGGATTGTGGTTCAACTCCAACCTCCTTAATATTACGTAAAAAAATAATTAAAATAGTAACAAGCGCCTTTTAGCCTTTTTACGGGTAATCCATCGGTTTTCATCAGTCGGCCCAATGTATATGTCTATACGGTGCATGCACTTTCGCTTCGCGCGACTACCGTGAGGTGTCGCTGCTGTCAAGCTCATAGCGGGGCGCCTCTCGCGCCGGAAAACAAACGACGGTCGTCGGTCCCGGCTCGGGAAAATAGCTGAGAGTTACGGGTAGGTGTAAGACGTTAAAAGATTCGTATCTGCGTGACATTTTTACCGACACATAAAACATTACATTCAAAATATTTATACTTCCATTAAATTTGTTTCTATAAGTTTTAATTGTTCATCGACCTGATATATATATACACACACACACATTTGTATAAAATAATAAATATGTTTCCAATGAAGCGCTTGACGACATTTTACCTCACAAGAATTTATTCTCGAAGTATTTTCCAGGATACAAGTAAAATGAATCGAAAAATATCTTCAGCAATGAAAGCTTTCAAGTACCCAATCATTGTTGTTTTATGGATTCTTAAGCGTCGCGATTATTTTTTTTTCCGGGATGACAAATTTATCGGATATAATTGTGAATTGTTTATCTTCTTGATAGAGAAAAAGAGGGCGACAGAGAATAGAAGAGTGATGGAGAGAAAGATAGAGGAAAATATTGGCTGAAATCTCACGCATTCCAATAATTTTTCAAGGTCTACCGAAGCAGGAAGCTGCTCGAGAAAAAATGATATCTGCATTGAAGCTATTTCCGGTCCGCATGCACTGAGCGAGGCACCGCACTGGGACATCGATGATCAGGTTCTCTACTTCGTTGACTTACCTAATCAGAGGCTCTGTTGCTACAATCCTGCTACGGGAAACGTGACGAATGCCTACATAAGTAAATATAACTATTGCTTACAATTTTTCATAGAAGATTAATAACAATGTATTACTTAATAAATGAATACGAAAAAAAGTATATATAAAACAATAATAGAGAATAATTGAATTATAATAATATATAATTATAATAATTGAAAAAAAGAATAGAATAAAAAAATAGTAGAAAAAAATGATTTCACAATAACGGAGAATAATTGAATTATAATAATATATAATTAATATATAATTATAAAAATATATTATAACATATAATTATATTAATTGGAAAAAAGAATAGAATAAAAAATAGATTTCAAAATAAGTATATAGTAAAAAAACAGAAAAAAATATCCTCACTATAATAGAGAACGTTTATTATTGTGAAGCCACTTTTTTTCGACCATCTCAGATCTGCCCCATAATTGGTTATATCAAAGTACTACTAAAAGGCATTCTATGTGAATTTTTTCACATTTTTTAATTCAACATTTAAGAAAATGCGGTTTTTTTTCGAAATGAATATATCTCGGAAACTAAAAGTAACTGAAAAAAATTGTCTGTACATAAAAGTTGTGGTTTTGTGTTAGCTTTCCAGCGGACGACTTGAAATAATTTTTACGTTCCGGTAACGCTGATTTTTTACCAAAAAATGGGGAAATAATTTTTTTTACTGAAAAACGGCCATTTTTTTAGGCTGAAAAAATTAGAAAGTCTTCAACTATTTCTGACGATATTGGAAAAAAATCGCCGGAGCGGCACGGAGCGAGGTTCCGGTATAAAAAATTAATTTGGGTGGTTTGATTTTTTTACCCTAGAACCTCGATCCGTGCCACACTGGCGATTTATTTGCGATATCGTCAGACACACTGGAAGACTCTGTAATATTTTCAGCCAAAAAAAAATGGCCGTTTTTTAGTAAAAAAATAATATTCCCCCTTTTTGGTAAAAAATCAGCGTTACCGGAACGTAAAAATTATTTCAAATCGTCCGCTCGAAAGCTAATACTAAACAACAACTTTTATGTAGAGACATTTTTTTTCAGTTACTTCTAGTTTCCGTGATATATTCATTTGAAAAAAAAACGGCATTTTCTAAAATGTTGAATTAAAAAATGTGAAAAAATTCTCATAGAATGCCCTTTAGTGGTGCTTTGATGTAACCAATTATGGGGCAGATCTGAGAAGGTCGAAAAAAAAGTGGCTGAATTGACGGGGAATCCCTCATAGATACATTTATATTTATTTAATTTTATATTTTATATATATATACTCATATATTTAGCCATAAAAAAAAAATACGAAATAAACGAATCTTTTTTCGTTCCTTAGAGAATGGCCAGCTCGGTGTGGCGATTCCGGTCGCGGGAAAAAAGAACACGTTCATCGGCGGAGCCGGCACCGACGTCGTGCACATTACTTGGGATCCTACAGCGAGCAATTCCGATCCGGCGATTAAGGTTCTCGCGACCGTGGACGGCGATCGCAGCGGCACGAGATTCAACGATGGAAAGATCGATCCGAGTGGTCGTTTCTGGGCTGGTACGTTCAAACGTCTGGCCTATAGTCATTAAGGAGGCAGATACCATTAGGCGAGGAAAAACATGCTGACTTTCATGATTTTCTTTCGAAAAGGAAAGATTTCTTCACCGTTTTGAGACTCAAGGGATAACACCACTCTAGCGGCAGAAAATAAGGCCTAATTTTGACAATTTTTTTTTTGGGAGTATGAAAAAAGGAATAGGATTTCTGCTGAGAGGGTGTATTTAACACATATTGAAGTATAAAAAAAATGTTTTATTATAATTTTCATACAAAATGGCGGCGACAGAGCCCATCTTGAAAAAACGTGTTTTTTTACAAATAGCTTCACGGGAGGACGGGTTCTCTCGTAAAGTATAACACCTGAAAAAAAAAACAAAAAAATATAATCTATATACAGGGGTCCAATAGGAAGTTGCTGAAACTAATCGACTGTCATTTTGAAACACGTGCACAGAATCAGAAAAGCCAAATTGCTTTAAATAGAGGAAACTCTGCAGTTTCAAACGCACATAAATCAAACCCAGTCAAATATTTTTTATGTCAATTTATTGCATCTTATAAAAATAACGAAAAAGTACAGTGATTAATGATAGATATTTTCGAAGTGCGAACCGTTGGATTGTGCACAAAAATCAATGCTCTTTTGAAAACTGTGAAAAACTGTGTCGAACATATCGTTCGTAATGCCGCGAACCACTTCCTGGATGGCCGCGATCAGTTCTTCTACTGTGCTGGAGTTTTTAGCGTAACAATGATCTTTAATGTAACCCCACAAGAAAAAATCACAAGGGTTCAGGTCCGGTGAGTACGGAGGCCATTCTAGTCCGCCTTGAGCAAATTTAGGGTACCCCAGACCGATTACTCGAGTCCCATATACGCGATGAATAGCTTCAAACACCTCATGAGTCCGGTGCGGCGTCGCTCCATCTTGCATGAAGTAAACATTTTTTAACCAGTCCCTTCTTTTTTTCATAAGGGAAGAATTTCGTTTCCAAAAGCTGTTTGTAACTCTCTCCTGTTACCGTAGATTCCAAGAATTGCAAATAAATTCCTTTTACTGAAATCGCTGCCCATGCCGTTACTTTCTGTGGATGAAGGGACTTCGCTAGCGATATGTTGGGATTTTCCGTTCCCCAAAACCGGTAATTTTGCTTGTTTACGTACCCATTCATCCAAAAATGTGCTTCATCGGAATAAATAATCAATTTCTCATCAAGTTCTTCGGCTTCAAACATTCCCGTAATAGTGTTACAAAATTCGATGCGTTTCGTCATGGCATGTTAGGTTAACAATTGATGAGTGCTTATTTTATACGGATGAAACTTTTAAAAATATTTCAAAATGTTGTGTAATGATGATTTGGTTTTTTTTAATGCTTGAGCAGCTTTCCGAATCGAATCATTTGGATTTTGTTTGAAATAATTCTCAACTTCGTTGATCTTCTCTGGTGTAGTCACCGTAACAGATGGACCTGGCAACTCGTGTCTACGGTCCTGGAGTGTACCATACTTCACGAAGTTATCGATTATCCTACAAAAATTAACGTAAAATTACTTCAATGCAGTTTAATTTAATTGAGACACAAGTTGTGTGATAGATGAATATGAATAAATATTCAATTTTTACCTTTTCAGAGTGTTTTCGCTGGCAACTCTATGAGTTCCAAACTCAGTACGAAACCCTCTATACGCATTACTATAAATTTTTTCCCTCGAGAAGAAGCACTCAATAAGATATACTTTTTCTTCTGTGGTGGGCTCACTCATTTTGACGCGCGCGTACTTGCTTTAACCGCGGCTGGAATAAAACTGCGGGGCCTCAGGTATGCGCCTTGGAAAAAGGGACCCCTATTGAATTCATGGAGGGAAGAGACACTTATTTAGTTTTAGCAACTTCCTATTGGACACCCTGTGCTATTAGCTATGGGACTACGTAGGGATTTTTTTTATCAAATTTTGAAAAAATAACCAACTTTTAATGAATTAAATCGATTTTTTGCGATAAAATAAGCAGTGAATTGTTTATAGAAAAAAAGTTTACATTTAATCAAAAAACGGCAAGTACTCCCATAGAGAATGTAATTGTGAAGCTACTATCGAAATTTCAAATCGATCCATGCAGGAGACTTCGAGTTATCCGTCCTCCCGGTTTGAAAAAAGTCGTTTCGAGAAAAACACGTTTAAAGATGTACGAGGCGCCTGAACGACGTCCGAGGCGCTGCGGCAAAATCAATAATTAAATCTTTTTAAAAAAATCGATACTGGACCAATTGCATATTGTTTTTATGACCTCAAAGTATTTTTTAAGCCCGTAACTGCCCGCTTGGCTTCAAAACTCACTAGGCAGTAGCTTATTTTCCAGTTCTCCGAAAGTCAATAGACAGTAACTTTTTTAGTTCTCGAAAAGTCACTATACAGGAACTTTTAAGTTTTCGAAAAGTCACTAGACAAGAACTTTTTAATTCTCAAAAAGTCACTAGACACGAACTTTTTAGTTATCAAAAGTCACTAGACAGAAACCTTTAAGTTCTCAAAAAGTCACTAGGTGGGAACTTTTAACTGTCAAAGTCACTAGACATTAACTTCACCGGTTCTCAAAAAGTTACTAGACAGTAGCTTATCCGATTCTCAAAAAGTTACTAGACAGTAACTTATTGTCCAGTTCTAAAAAAGAAACTAGCTAGTAACTGCCCTCTTGGCTTGGAAAGTCACTAGGCAATAATTTCTTGTCTCGTTCTCAAAAAGTCACTAGACAGTAACTTCTTTTCCTGTTCTTAAAAAGTCACTACACAGTATCTTCTTTTCCGGTTCTCAAAAAGTCTCTAGACAGTAACTCATTTGTCCGTTTACAAAAAGTCACTAGACGAAATTTCTCCGTTTGCGGAGGTAACTAGAGGGCTACACATGTCCAGTTTCCAAAAAAAAAACTAGAGAGTTACTTATTTTTGTTTCTAAAATAGTAACTAGGGCGTTAGGTTTCCCCCAGTTGGGAAAAACTAACCAGACCGTCACTTTTTGTGACGACGAACTTAAAGATCATTTTAGTCTACCCTACATTTCTGTTTTGATAATTGAACATTTTCCGTTTTTTCTTCTTTCTCGAGGCACGATGGGAATAAAACTGGAGCCCGTCTTAGGCACGCTGTACAGGATCGACCACAATTCCGTACCGAAGGCGATGATCAGACCGGTGTCGATTAGCAATGGTCTCACCTGGAGTGCCGACAACGCAACTTTCTACTATATCGATTCGCCGACGCTACAGGTGGTGGCTTACGACTACGACGACGCAACAGGCGACATTGGTAAGTCCGAAGCAAAATTCTCAATGCAAATATCGGCAATAGCAAAATGAAATTTATATTGATCGCGCACACTTTTGACTTTCCGTCGCAGCAAACAAGCGCGTCGTGTTCGACTTGTCGACGCACAATATTCCTGGTATACCGGACGGCATGACGATGGACAGCGCCGGAAATCTCTGGGTCGCGTGCTACGACGGTGGAAGAGTAAATAATCGCGCAATTTATGAAGCCTTTTTCGTTGTTGCAATGTTCCCTTGCGTGCGCGCTGTTTCGCGGGATTTTAAGGGATCATCACAGGTGTAACGGGTCGAAAAATAGCTGATCTTCGCGATTTTTTTTTCGATGGTTAAAATACGATAATCGGTCTGATTTTTTTTATGTAAGAAAAAATACATTTTTAAACGTTTATTTGGGGATATTACGGTATCTGTGGCCCCTAATTCTTACCACGCAGCCATCATATGTGACCCGAAATAAGACTTTTTTGAAGAGTGGTAAAAATCGAAATTCGATCCTTAAGGGGTTGATACAGGGGTTTTAAAGTTTGTATAAGACATCATATTTTTTTCGACAGATTTGCTTGAAACTTGGTGTAAATACTCTACAATACAAATAATTGAACACGTATTTCAGCATTTCCCAAAAGTGGACCCTTAAGAGAGTTAAACGGGAGGGTAAAAGTTTGTATGAGACAACATATTTTTTTGTCAGATTTACTTGAAACTTGGCATAAATACACTAAAATACAAATAATTAAACACGTATTTCAACAATTTATGAAGTTTAACCTTTAAGGGGGTTAAACGGGAGTGTTAACGTTGATAAGAGAAAACATTTTTTTGCCAGATTTACTTGAAACTTACTAAATTGATTTGATATAGAACACTAGATGTTTTCCTCTATGTTTGGTGCGTGTAGACAGTCAAGTAGTACTTTTTTAGCCCCTCAACTGTGTTTGTTTCAGTTGGCATAAATATACCAAACAAATACATGTGTAATTATTCGTATTGGAGTGTATTTATACCGAGTTTCGAGCAAATCTGACCAAAAAATATGTTGTCTCATATAAACTTTGAAACCTCCGTTTCACCCCCTTAAGGGTCGAATTTCGATTTTTACCACTCTTGAAAAAAGTCTTATTTTGGGTCAAATATGAAGACTGCGTGGTCAGAATTAGGGGCCACAGATATCGTAACACTGCCGTTTATTTTTATTTTTCATACTTTTTTTTAACGGTTGAAAATATTATCTGGAAGAAAATGTGTAAAAAGTTTATTTATCACTATGAAAATCGCTATCTTGCTGTGGAGGTTTTTTTGCAATCAAAATTGACCATATGGCGGCGGGTTGAAAAAAAAACAGTATCGAATTGAGCCTATTTTTTCGACCGTTTTACGTTGAAAAATATAAAGATTTAAAAAAAAGCTTCCAAAGCTTCCACAGCAAGATAAAGGTTTCAAAAAAGCTTCCGAAGCAAGATAAAGAATGTCGTGTCAAAATTTGAGACGGATAGCTTGAAAACTCTTCCTTTGAGAGTGTACACCGTTTTGAAAGACGACATTTCGGGAAAAACGCGTCTGGCCGCGCCAGTCACGCAGCCGGTCGATACCCTTTTTCCGAGCAAGGCTGGAGCAACCGGAAAAATTCGAATTCCGCCCCCAAAATTGAACAGCATGTTTATAACCGTCTAAACTATCGGATAATGCAAAAACAATCGATTTTTTTTAAATTTCACACTGTGATGATCCCTTAAAAATTTCTACACGCCTGGAGCAGTTTATACCAGGCATCTAGAGTGATATAATTGCATCAATTATTAGATAGCAATGTGACCAGCGTCTCCATAAAGCGCTGTAGAAATGAGACGATTTTTGGAGTCGTAATTTTTCGTTAAGGTAATCCTATGGCTTCACACTAATCGTGCCACCGATCATACTTGAGACTTGTACAATTGATATTTTTAAAATATGCAAAAAAAATTGTAACTAAATTTTTCCATGTGTAAACTGTTGAATGAATGTTCACATTTAACGGAGACTTTGTCCTTGGAGTGCCAAATTTCAGGTGTTTACATTTTATTTTTTTTTAAAGGAAACGAGTAAAGCTTTTTGAGTGCGGTTTTTTTCTTGCTTTTATTCATGATATACAGAACGTTAAAAAAAATTTTTTTTTGAAAAAAAAAAAACCAAAATGGCGGCCGTTGCAGCTCCGCGAAAACAGGTCCTCAAATCGCGGGAGGTAAACGGCTGACATCACTGCCCCCTTTTTGTTGATCTGAAACACAAATTCAAAGCATATTATCAATCTGTGACCCTTTGGTCATGGAATGACGGATGGGTTTTTCGTTTAGTACAAATTTCGGAAAATGGCGGCAATTTAAAAAAAAATCGAATTTTCGCGTTTTTTTTCGCATAAAAAGATAAATAATAAATGCAAAAATGTATCTATCGAAAAAAACGATCCGTCATTCCGCGAAGACATATTTTCTGAGTATGCTCTCCAAATTTCAGGTCGATATGTTAATTACAGCGGTCAGGAGAACGGTCAGGAGAACCATTTTTAAAAACGTGTTTTCGAGAAAAACGCGTTTGAAGTTTTGTAATGTGTTTGCACAAATGTGTTTATAATTACCGCTAATCGGCAATGCCTGGTCCATAGAGGCATCCCTCCTCTTTTTCTAGCTGCTCATGTTGAGCCGCTAACATCTCCCGCCGATTTCAAGGACAAAGTCTCCCTTAATTAGAAAAACGAAAAAATCGTTATTCCAACGATTCGCGCAGTATTTCTAGGTTTGATATTTGGCAACATTGGTTCTATCTCCGTCTCTTTTTACTCAACCGGGCGAGTTTAACCTCCATGCTTTTCAACGTCGATCTGTCAAAACAACGTCAGGTGCGGGATATATAAAGCATTGTGTTCGGGCCACGACTGGTAAAAAGCGTGGAAAATTTGTGTCGGTGAAATATGTCGGTTAAAAATGAAATATGCGTGGAAATTCGAATGAGTGAGATGAGGTTAGGACTACAGTCAGCTGTTGCCCTAGCAGATTGGGCGCCTTGATAAATGCCAATGAAAGCCGTTTGATATGCCTATTGAAGTGACTGGCTGAATGCCGTGCCTATTGTAGGCATTTATAGTTACTTTGGCAGGCATTCTGGTTCAAATAGTGACGGTAAGTGCTGAAGAGTGACCAAACCAGAATTTTGTATCCGAAGTACCGGCATTTTTTTGGTCATTCACCGGCTTCGTTAGGCACTCACTGGCATTACATTTTTTTAGGCATTCACCGGCATTTTTCGATATTCACCGGCATTACAATTTCTTCTGACAGCTGCAGTATTCCCAAAGCCGAAAGTACGAATAAATAACCAGCCAACTAAGAAGGAGCACTTCATATGGTAATATACTGGTTGTAGTATCCAAGATGTATGCTCATTCCATCCCAACCAAAATTGAGTTCCAGTTACAACTTAAGGCCTTCGTCACGAAATAAAATTGTTTGAAAAAAATCAAACAAATTGATATCATGATAATCTTGAATATGATTGGTTTTTTTCCAGACTTGTTTCTCCACACGAAGTACTTGAAAATCTTACTGAAATGTGTTTTGGTTAGGAATGTAAGTGCAAAACATTCTCGCCGAGACTCAACAGACACTCACACCAGTATTTCCATAGGCATTCTGAACGGCATTCGCATCAGTATTTCCATAGACATTTTAACAGGCACTCGAAAGGCATTCTCTGTGCGCTCATAAAATTTAACATTCGTCATTCATCGGCATTTACCGGCACTTTTTGAACTAATATGCCTACCAAAGTGCCTTGGGCATTCTTATAGTAAATTGATAGGCACCCAATCTGCTAGGGTGCCTTGCTGTCACGTCTCTTTATCGTAGCAAGTGGTAATAAATCCAATACCGGAAGTTCAAATTAAACTTGATTTTACATAAAAATTAGGTCAATAAGCATAATTGTTTCTAAGAGCACTGGATTACTACAAGTGTTAAGTACGTAAATATGATTATTTTTAAGAATCTGACGGATTCCCACTATTATATACACCTTTGTGTCGACCGGAAATTGGGGTTTTGTATGTCATCTTGAAATTCCTTCAAGAAATTCGCAGTTTTTGTATATTTTTTCTTCGTAATTAGGTCGATAACCGAGCCAGAAATTTTACAGAGACGATTATCAATACATTTAGTGAAGCTCAAAAAAAAATGATAATCCTATGGATTGAAGGCTGGCGATAGGATTGCCTTAAAAGTTCGGTAACTTGGCTTGAAATTTTGCCAGGATACTAGGATGTTTTTGAACTTTACTATCCGCGAAAATCACTGAATTGTTAAATATTCGGGTTCGTGAAAGGAATACCTTAAGACCGCATATTTCTATATCTGTCATCATATTATTAGTTTTTTTATGCCGGGTGTCTCAGATCTAGCGCCACAGGCTTATATTTCGGAAAGTACGGATTACAATGAAAAAAGTTTCAAATAAAAGTTGTTCCGTTTCACGAGGCGAAGGAGATGGGAATGCCAATTTGCCCTCAAAATCAAAACTTTCGAAGTTGACCTTCACACGACCTTGGCGGTTATAGCGAAGGTCAAATCGACATTACGATATTTCACCCCTCTTCAAACGGGACACTTTTTGTTCGAAACTTTTTTCATTGTGACCTCCACCTTCGGAGATATAAGCATCTACTACTTGACCTGAGGCACCAATCGAATAAATTGCGGCGGAGTTTTTTAAATTGGAATGCAACATTCGAGCTTCGTTTTGGATGAAAAAGAACCACGATCTCTCATTCCAGGTGATCTCGATCGATCCGAAAACCGGAAGATTACTGAGGACCGTTGAGATGCCGGCGCAGCAAGTGACGAGCGTTGCCTTTGGTGGACCAAAACTGGACGTTATGTACGTGACGACCGGGAAACAAGGGCTGCAGAGCAAGGATCTTCAATCACAGCCCGCAGCAGGCTCCGTCTTCGCCGTTAGAGGTCTCAACGTCACCGGGACACCGATGCTCGGCTGCAGAATGTGAGATGCCTCGCATCCCCGTTCTCGGCATAAGCGACGTTACGTGTACCTGCAGACACGACGTATCGCGGATGAGAACGACATTGAATTATGGCGAGCCGCGCAGTATTTGTTAACGCGAGTAAGCATCACGGGAACGACAATAAATAAACAAATGAATAAACAAAAAGGCCATCAATGCACGTCGATTCATGCGGAGGGTTGTGTCGTTCCAGCGCAAAGGAAATTCCGATGCTCCACGTACACTGACGAAACAGTTTATCTATGGTAAAGATATACATTTAGTTGGCACTTTTGTTCAAATATTCATCAACTGTTACAACATTTGGTAGTCGTTAAGAAATATTCGTGTTCTCGTGACAACATTTTCTAGCAATAGTATTTCTTTGAAAATAATGATTCATTACATGACTTTTATTTCTCTTAATTCAGTATATGTTTATGGTAATCGAAAAACGAGTTGAAATTGTGATATAATACAGTTCAAGGGAGTAGAGATTTGTTGGCAATGAATATATTTGGATTTAGGGCCCTTAACGTATAGTTGCCGCGACTATCCTGTGTTCAATGCAAACGAACATGTGACAACAATTAACTGATCTTCATTCAAAACGACTATATCGGCCGCATTTGAGCCTAGTCACCCAGTTGACGCGACAACTTCTCTATTCAAGGGAGACTTTGTCCTTGGAGTGCCATATTTCAGGTGTTTACATTTTATTGTTTATCGTCTAAAGTGAGAAGACCCCTTAAAGCAGACAAAATGCACAAGGGTTCTTCAGGAACCGGAAACAGGCCCTTCAAGAACCCAAACAAACAGGAGGATTCTTCAGCAACCGGAAATAGGTTCGTCAAGAACTCTACCGAACCATCAGCAAGGATTTTGGATAGTATAAAAAAATGGAGGATTCTTCAGCAACCGGAAATAGGTCCTTCAGCGACCGGAAATAGCTACACCGAGAAAGCAATATATACCCCGTAGAGCAAGAAACAACTCTCATAGAAAATAGGCGGCCGACCGGTCCCGAAGTCGAGGTCTTGGCCACCCCTGCTCTAATGCATCATTTAATATTCTCTATATAAACTTTCGAAAGTTTGCCCAAGATTTGGCAGGTCCCGCAAAACAAGCTAATCGTTAATTGACGCCATCGGCGCAGAGAATAAATTCACGTTATCACGCTCACAAATTGATATCCTCTCGGCAAGGGGGCGGACACAAATTGGGTAACGCAAAATTTCCCAATTTTTCCTTATTTGCGTTAAGGGAGACTTTGTCCTTGAAATTTTCAAAAAATCAATTTGCGGCTCAACCTGAGCAGCTGGAAGAAGAGGAGGGATGCCTCTATGGACCAGGCATTGCCGATTAGCGGTAATTATAAAAACATTTGTGTAAACACATTACAAAATTTTAAACGCGTTTTTCTCGAAAACACGTTTTTAAAAATGGCTGACATTCTCCTGACCGCTGTAATTAACATATCGACCTGAAATTTGGAGAGCATACTCAGAGAATATGTCTACGCGGAATGACGGATCGTTTTTTCGATAGATACATTTTTGCATTTATTATTTATCTTTTTATGCGAAAAAAACGCGAAAATTCGATTTTTTTTAAATTGCCGCCATTTTCCAAAATTTGTACTCAACGAAAAACCCATCCGTCATTCCATGACCAAATGGTCACAGATTGATAATATGCTTTGAATTTGTGTTTCACATCAACAAAGAGGGGGCAGTGATGTCAGCCGTTTACCTCCCGCGATTTAAGGACCTGTTTTCGCGGAGCTGCAACGGCCGCCATTTTGATTTTTTTCTTTCAAAAAAAAATTTTTTTAACGTTCTGATATCATGAATAAAAGCAAGAAAAAAACCGCACTCGAAAAGCTTTACTCGCTTCCTTTAAAAAAAATAAAATGTAAACACCTGAAATATGGCACTCCAAGGACATTAACATACTGAATCTAAAACCGTTTGATTTTTTTGTTTCGGATGATCCATCTCCGAGATTTCATCAACAGCGCAGACGTACATTTTTTTCAGGACGTTTTTTCAACTACCATTCTCGTCTATAATTAGTGGCGTAAATAAATAAATAAAAAAATTAAATGTATTTCGAAAGTGTATTTATTAAGGGGCCAGACCAGTTTGAAAATTTCAAAAAATCGAAAGCAAGCAGAACTTGAAGAAATCGACGATGATGAGCAATCAGAAGGGATTTTGTACGGTGCAGGAATTGCCGATTGAGTTTAGGTAAGAGTTTTTCATAGTATAAACTTCAAACGCGTTTTTCTCGAAACAACGTCTTCAAAATCTAGCTCCATCGTATCTCTAAAACTAACAAACCGATTCTCTTGAAATTTGAACCACATATTGTAAACATGATTCGCAACAAGATGACACTCGATGGTATTAAAATTTTGATATTTACTCTTTTTTTTTGCAAAAAACTACGAAAAAAACGTTTTTAAAAACTTTTCGTTTTTCATCTGACATTTTTTTATTTTTTGATAAAACTTCATATCTGAGGGTCATTTTGTAGCTGGTGTCATACTGAGTCTAATGGACTTTGATTTTTTTGTTTCAGACAAGTTGTTGCCCAGTTGTGATGGAGCTACCTAGCCCACCTATTTTTGAGGCGTTACGTTAAACTATAGTTTTTGTACTTAAAAATGAATAAAAGTGAATTAAATTTTTTTTAAGGCGTTACCCCCACTTGTAGCGCAAAAAAGGCCTTTTTCATGAATTTTTTTAAAGAAAACTACAAAACTTTTTTTATCTATCAATATACCATCTTAAAGAACACATCTTGAAGAACTTTCAATAATTTTTTTATTGAAAAATATTACATTGTTTAGTGGCAAATGGCCGTCAATGGAATAATGTTTTTATATACACGGTTTGCGGTGACCAACATTGCGGCGAAGTGGATCATCTGAGAAAAAAATGCGGATGGATTTAGTCAAATATAAGTATAAACTAGTCTTTAATCGAAGGATTTTAAAAAATATTCATTTTTCACAAAATGGCGGACAGTCAAAGTTAATGGTTCGATTGTAACGAAAAAAAACGGCCGTTTTTTGGCTATAAAATGGCCATTTTTTTCGAAAAAAAATCGAACGATCAAAGACTACATTTTTATGTATTAAATAAGCCTGCAAAATTTCAAGAAGATCGGTTCATTAGTGTTCGAGTAATCTTGGTCACCGACTTCAGAAATGCCATTTTGAGAAAAACGCGTTTAAAGTTTCAATTTCAGTTTACACGAAGAAAATATTTTTTTTTGTTAACTTACATAGAGTCATCTATTCCGGGCCCGTTTTTATAAATTCCAGTCTATTATATGAACGTTGTGAATGCCAGGTATACGACCCTTTTCATCGAACAATGCATTGAAGGTCGGAGGGAGGGTCGAGCGCGCCAGACGGCAGACTAGCCGGTCGTTTACACAACGGATTCTTCTCTTTCAACGCTCATATCTCAGTCAATGTTGTTCGGATCGACTTGAAATTTTCAGGACATATTCTCAGATACTTATACTTCAACAAAATGCAATAAAAAAAATCGATTTTTTCAAAATCGCAAGTGGGGGTAACCCCTTAATGTATTTTAAGACTTTATTTATCCAGCCCAACAACTTTTATATTCATATCTTTTATAAAATCCTCAAAAAAATAGCCTTTTTTCGTGACTCCAAAGTGGACTGGCTCCTTAAGTGTAACAACTTTTATATCAATATCTATAATATAAAACTATCAAAAAATTCATGAAAATAGCCTTTTTCAGCGTCTAAAGTGACAGAAGACGCCTTTGAAATTCTTGCAGGTGGTATCTTTGAATTTCTGAAGGACCTATTTCCGGTTCCTGAAGAACCCTCCTGCCAGTCAGATAGTTTGCTTGGGTTCGTTTGGGTCATTGAAGGACCTATTGCCGATTCCTGAAGAACCCGCCTCCATTTTTTCTCCGCTCCGAAATTCTCTTTTGCACATGGTTTGTTTGGATTTGTTTTTGTTTCTGAAGAACCCATTTCCGGTTCCTGAAAAAGCCTCCTGCTTTTTTTTTCCTGCTATCCAAAATCCTTTTTTGCATATATTTTGTTTCTGTTGCTGAAGGAGGTACTTCCGGTTCCTGAAAAACCCTCCTGCATTTATTCTGCTATCAAAAATCCTTATTTGCACATGGTTCGGGTTCCACACGCCTGATTGGAATCGGGAGGAAAGCTCTTCAGCAACTTTTGCAGCTCGAACTCGTGCACGAAAAAAGTTTTGCGATAACGATGCAACAACAAAAATCCTTTTTCATTGCACTCCATTAATGCAAACGGCTTCGACGTTATCGCGAGACTTAAATCGTCTGCAAATAAAATTCGAGTCTTGTTTGCACGAGATTCGAAAATGACGAGAAAATGTAAAACAGTTGCTCGCATAAGACACTGCAGTCGCGTTTGCGCTTAAATAAAATAACGGCATCAAAATACGGCGCCCATCTCGTTGTCGCTCGACGAGGAAGAAATTTCATGCGCGATCCGATTCGAACGAACGGACACGGACAGAGGTAGCTTCGATTGTCGTCTCGATGTGAGCAATTACGAAAGTCGCTTTTGGAACATCGAAGGAATGGGAAAGAGCATCGAAAAGTCGTAAAAGGACATCCTCGAAATGACGGTAAATCGCTCATTTTTTAAAAACGCTTTTTGCTTTAATAATTTTTTTCCACATTTTGTATTTTCAACATTTTTGAATACATTATTTTAATGTTTTTTCAAAAATCTTTTAACGTTTTTCAACACCTTCTTAACGTTTTTAAAAATATTTATCAACGTTTTTGAATATTTTTGCCGTTTTTAACAGTTAAAAAAATTTTTTTACGTTTTTTGAAAACATTTTTAACGTTTTTTTTAAACAAATTTGTAGATTTATTTTCATTATTATTCAATTTGCTTCGAATCTCCGAACAGAAAAAGTTTGCCATTGAAGGAACGGGGAATTTTTAAAAAACTATTTTTAAAACGGTTTTAAATCATTTTTTTAAGTTTTGAAAAACATTTTTTTGAAGTTTTAAAAATCATTTATTTATATAAATTTTTTTATTTACATCATATTTAAAATCAAATTCTTGAAAACATTTTTAACGGTTTTCAAAACCTTTTTTTAAAACGTTTTTTTTTTTTTTACAAATTTGTAGATTTATTTTAATTATTATTCTATTTGCTTCGAGTCTCCGAGCAGAAAAAGTTTGCAGAAAAATGTTTCAATGTTTTGGAGTCATTAAGGTGTTTAAAGATTGGAGGGAAGATATTTTTCATCCGATCTCTGTGAGGTAATTGATTTGTGTTTTTCGTTCGATCTTCGCGTCTTTTCTGATCCTCTCCAGGCAACAATGAAGATCCTTTCAAAATGGACTCCCATCCTTGGGCTGATCAGTCTGGGACTCGTGTCTGCGATGTAAGAATTAACGTCCAACGTTACTCCACCGCAATGTTCGCCAATTGAGTGAATACATTTTTGCCTCTCTTACTGTCTTTTGCACGCCAAGCCTTCTCACTGTCTTACTGTCTGTTGCACGCCAAAAAACGCATTCCCGCGTTATAAGTTCGGAGCCGAAGAAACTCGGGAAGCTGATAATAGACACGGACGCGGGTGGAGACGACGCGGCTGCTATTTTTTTGGCCCTTGCTGCTCAGGAGCAATTGAACTCTGACGGATTCGAAGTAATCGCGATCACTTGTACCTACGGGAACAGCGAGCTCGAAAACATCGAGAAGAATGTATTGAAAACTCTCACGATTGCCAATCGAAGTGACGTGAGTATTGTTCATTTTTGTCGCTCGTATATTTATGACCTGTGTTGAATGATCCTTTATGAAATGTGCTCCGGAAGTGTACAATATGTTTCTATGCACCGGGATTTTTTAACTATTAACAAATGGTAAAGTTGTATATGACGAAATAAATATCTTCTTACAGTTAATGAATCATTCATTTGAGCCTCTGAATTGTTACAAATAAAGATTTGGTAATAGTTAAGGTAGTTCTGTAGGTACACGTATGAGCCAAAAGTTTCGGTCGAAGCGTATAGTAACATCCAATGCCTATACGATGCTGTTGGTTGTTCATTTTTGACAGAGCTTGCACCCTCTTTACGTCCCACACATTCGCACCTCATGCATGGATAGGTCTCATACTCGTATAGAGAGCAGAGTTGCCAGATTGGGCTATAAACCGCGATTTGGTCTATCTTGGGAGGCCATTTCGCGGCCCAAATTTTTGAAACGCGCTAAAGCGCGATTTGGGCTGTATGCGAAAATAAAATGGCTTTGTTTGGGCTCTTAGACCATGTAACTACAGGACGCGCCTTGCATAGTTCGCTTCAAACAAAACCATCCGCACATTTTCACAGGGAGTGAGGGAATACACACATACACACAATTTACTACGGTCACAAATTATCATCACGTATTTACTCACGCACGTAAGAAACATATCATCACATAACATAATACAGCACGCTAACAAAACGATTATACAAAAATCGTGTTCTTTTTTACACACTATACGTATGTGTGCGCCAAAATAAAAGAATAGAGGAGCACCCAAGTCGATAACGCAATCGTTAACAACTATTTTATGGAGCTAACTTTCATTATGGGTTTTAGAGTAAAATATTTTATACCTATAAATAATTGATCGTGGTGAATTCATATTTATTAAAATCTTAAATAAAAATATACAATTATACAGCCATCGAGTCATTGTTATGTGATTCACATGGTGTGATTTAAAGTTTGTATGAAATTGCGTCATGGACGCAAAAAGCCTATTATTGTCCCGCTTGAATCCATGGTCACAGACAACACGAATTTTAAATTTATGATTATGAATTGGAGGAAAAGTAAACTTCAAATGTAAAAAAGAAAAACTGATTATTAATTACGCATCATAAAACAAAAATACATAACGAACGACCGACATAAAAAGCATTTTCCTTCAGCCCGATATACTCATATACCCCTGCGACCTCTTCTCAGCCGACAAGGGAAGCTGGGTTCAACTTGAATCCGGATGATCCGAACTCCGGCCCTGTTCCTGCCCAAGAGAATGTGCCAAAGAATATTGATGTACCAGAGATTCAAATTTCGAATGCAGAAGACCTGCTAAACGAATTTTATGTTTCTCTGATGGACATAGTTGATTTAGATTTCTAGAGAACGCAAAGATATTTACTTTAATATTCTTATTCATATATCATATATGAGACTGTGATTGAAACTGGGTGATTTTTTTACTACTGTAATCTCAAGGAATAAGTATTCGTTTATTTACGTGATCGTTTTAGCCTGCTACAAAATACAGATATTTGATTATGTTTGATTCAAAAATAATTAAAGAGATAATTCAATTTCTAAATTATATCGGTTCTTTTCCTTCATGACCGACCAAAACCACGAATTTGGGCTATATGCAAGCTTTTACCGCGGTTTTTGGGCTACATAAGCGGCGTCTGGCGGTGGTTTCGCTCACTACACGTCTGGCAACTTTGATAGAGAGCGGCGCTGTAATCGTCGCAACAGCGCCATTTTCCTGCAGTCATAGCGTTGAGCTTCCTACGATTCGTCTTTCGCGAAATATTTTATCTAAATAAAAAAAAGCGTGAAAATGCCAACCCAAATGCGATACAAAGGAAAGTTTACAAGAAAAAAAGACGCTTGCTAAAAGACTGAAAGCTGTGGCAGCCATGTGTCAAGCTAATGCGGCTGGACGCGATGAGAATAACCATAACCTCAACGATCAGCAACAAAAATTCGCTGTCGAAAGACGTCGGATCGTGGATTTACAACATCTTGCCGACAGTTTAAATTGTATTCGCTGTAACAAGCCAAATACATGCATAAATTGAACAAATTAAATTTGTTTGCAGAATAAATTTATTTCACATCTGTCTCAGAATTACTAGAACTCGGGGGAAAAAACACGCTTCGAGTTCCCAGACCACGCGTCGATAAGCTGGCTGCAGCGTACACTTGCCATTCCGTTACAGATGGTTGAGCCCGAGTTCGGTGTCGAATAAAATTACCACTTTTCATGAATCGATATCTCCGAAACTAAACGGTCAAAGTTTGTCATTTTTGTAAAATTCAATTCCACAATAGTACTGCGTACACGTCGGTTTTTATTTTGAAATTCTAAGATCCGTTTAGAACTTATATCGAGAAATGCGAGCAAACTCCTATCGGTTTACGTGTTAGGTATAGGGATTGCGTACAAAAATACCCATATTCAATTGCAATTATCTCATGAACTAAACGGTGAATCGAATTGAATTTTAGGGCTTTAGTCCATGAAGGTCATATCTACACCATACTTAGATTTCAGCCAATTCCTAAGATTTGACCGAAACTACAGAACTACTTTAAGAAACGGGTACTTTAATGGAACACACGCGTTCTTAACAGCCAATAGATATACAGTTGGTCTAACCCAATACTCGGGATTGATATACTATGAATACTTGTTTCCCATAACTGAGGCGTTTATTCAATGAGATCAGTGGAAAAGTTCTCCCAGATGTAAAGGATAGTTGAGTGAACGATATTTTATATTTGCACAAATCAAGATTCGCGTATAGTTATCAAATGAACATTTGGACAAAATCACTCATTGATTGTTGGCAGACGAATGTGCAGTTGGATCAATGTAACACTATTGTGCCAGTGGGCAACTCTCATAGAAAGTGAGAGTTGTTCCTTGCTACTTTCGTACATCGAAAAAAAAGGATATATTTTCTAACAGCTTAATATTCATACTAAATGGTTGCGTAATACATTTTATGAGTGAATCACTTTTTCATACGAAAAAAATGGTTAAATTCGCACATGACTTTATACCCGTAACTGTGGCCTAAGGCCTTAATTGTTGTCACATGTTCATTTGCATTGAACACAGGATAGTCGCGGCAACTATACGTTAACGGCCCTAAATCCAAATATATTCATTGCGAACAAATCTCTAATCCTTTGAACTGTATTATGATATCACAATTTCAACTCGCTTTTCGATTACCATAAACATCCACTGAGTTAAGAGAAATAAAAGTGATCGAATAAATCATTCTTTTCAAAGGAATACTATGGGTATGAAATTTTGTCTTGAGAACACGAATATTTCTTAACGACGAACAAATTTTGTAACAGTTAATGAACATTTGAATAAAAGTGCCAACTAAATGTATTTCTTTACTATAGATAAACTGTTTTCTCAGTGTAAGTCTCAAGTAAATCTGAACAGATATTTATTTTACCATGAAAACTTTGCTACCCCCTTTTCCCTTAAGGATTGAATATCCAAAAATGCTGAAATTTCACTCATTGTGTTTAGGAGCAGTCGTACAAAGTTTCAAGTAAATTCGCCCCGATTTTTTTAATGTTCCGTACAAACTTTGCCACCCCCTTTCGTTTAGGGGTTGAATTTCGAAAAACGCTGAAATACGTGTTTCATTGGTTGTGTTGAAGAGCTTAAATACGAAGTTTCAAGTAAATGACGAAGTTCCAATGGGTTCCTCGCCCAAGTTCAAATTCGTTCTCCAAATGTTCAAAAAGACGAAAACACCTTTTTAAATTTCGCAGATTCCCGTCTACCTCGGTGCACGCAAGCCACTATTGAAAAATTTAACTCTCGACTATTACTTCGGCAAGGATGGTTTTGGGGATTTTGACTTCGAGGAGCAGATCATGGGTCGGATCGATCGGAGCAAGCACGCGAGTCTAGCCATGGCTGATTTGGCACGGGAGAATCCTGGTAAATATTTTACAACCCTTATCGATCTGCCCTTACTTCGCAATATTCACACAGGAATTAAACATTCGTTTATTATAAGTAACATTGTTATCCAGTGACAAAGAATTTACTACTAATGATTTGAACATAAAAATGATTTTTCTTTTCGTTAAAAAATAATTCAACATTAAAGTGAACGTCTTTCTTGTAAAAATAAATTTATTGCATATAAAAAAAACCTTTTTCATAACAAAAGCATTTTTGAAATAAAAATTGAACGTTTCTTTTGCACATATAAAAATATTAATTCAAAATCAATATCAGACGTTTCGTTTAAATAAAAAAAATTAATTGAAATCAAACTTTTTTCTTGAATGAAACATCTTTCTCAAATGAAGTAGAATTACCTGAAGATAAAAACCGAATATTTTTTCGATTAAATATCTCCGATTAAATGTTAAAATTTTATTTCAAATTTACGGATTTCTAATTCATGTTTTTGGATTTTTATTTCAGATTTTTGGATTTTTATTTCAAATATTCGGATTTTTATTCCAAATTTACGGATTTTTATTTCAAATTTACGGATTTTGATTTCAAATTTTCGGATTTTCATTTCAAATTTTCGGTCGTTTATTGCTAATTTTTGAAATATAGATAAAAGTAATTTGCAAGAGAAAAAAAGAAAGCACATGTATTATATATACGATTCTGTTTTACAGGCAACGTGAGCGTCATGGTGCTGTTCATTGATTGAAAACAAACTTTTTTTCTCAAATGAAAAATCTTTCTCAATTGAAAAAATAATTAATTGAAGATAAAAACCGAATATTTTTTCGGAATATTTATTAAAAATAACAATTATGTTGAATATTTATTCAAATAGTTGAATATTTATGCAAAATAACAATTATGTTTTTTCGGGTTGTTCGGATTTGTATTCAAATTTTTGTTTTTCAAACGTTTCGATTTTTATTTCGAATTTTCGGATTTTGATTTCAAATTTTCGGATTTTTATTTCAGATTTTTGGATTTTTATTTCAAAACTACGGATTTTTATTTAAAATTTTCGGATTTTAATTTCAGATTTTTGGATTTTTATTTCAAAATTTCCGATTTTTATTTCAGATTTTCATTTTTAATTTTCGGATTTTTATTTCTAATTTTCAAAATGTGGATGAACATCATTTGCACGAGAAAAAAGAAAGTACAAGTATGATATATACGATAATGTTTTACAGGCACCGTGAGCGTCATGGTGCTGGGGCCTTTGACCAACGTCGCGCTCGCGAGTACGCTAGACGGCAATTTCGTTAAAAACGTCGTAAGATTCTACATAATGGGCTCGAGCGTCCACGGGGTTGGAAACGTCGCGCCCAACGCGGAATTCAATTTTTACCAAGATCCTCACAGCAATTTCATAGCTCTCTCGAAAATGGACAAACCACCCGCGCTCTTGTTCCCTTGGGAGACTGCTCTTTACGCTGCTATACCAGTCGTAAGAAAAATAAACATATATATATATACCTATATCTCTATGGATTAATGAAACGACACGCGCCCACCCTTTTGTCGTGATTATCAACAGTCATCGTCCCTCCAAAAAGTATGAAAAGAATTTTGATTGGCCAATCAAAAACGGCCTTCGCACAAAAAATACAAAAAAATGTTTGGAGATATTTTAACTTTAGATATTTCATCTTTAGCCAAACTTATTCCACTTTCAACCCAAACAAACCCAAACAAAATACTAGAAAACATTTTTCGCAATTGATCGTTGTGAATGTACAGGGTCTCCAATAGGAATTTGCACAAACTAATCAACTGTCATTTTAAAACACGTGCACAGAATCAGAAAAGCCAAATTGCTTTAAATAGAGGAAACTCTGCAGTTTTAAACGCACATAAATAAAACCCAGTCAAATATTTTTTATGTCAATTTATCACATCTTATAAAAATAACGAAAAAGTACAGTGATTAATGATAGATATTTTCGAAGTGTGAACCGTTAGATTGTGCACAAAAATCAATTCTCTTTTGAAAACCGTGAAAAACTGTGTCCAACATATCGTTCGTAATGCCGCGAACCACTTCCTGGATGGCCGCGATCAGTTCTTCTACTGTGCTGGGGTTTTTAGCGTAACAATGATCTTTCATGTAACCCCACAAGAAAAAATCACAAGGGTTCAGGTCCGGTGAGTACGGAGGCCATTCTAGTCCGCCTTGAGCAAATTTAGGGTACCCCAGACCGATTACTCGAGTCCCATATACGCGATGAATAGCTTCAAACACCTCATGAGTCCGGTGCGGCGTCGCTCCATCTTGCATGGAGTAAACATTTTTAACCAGTCCCCTCTTTTTTGCATAAGGGAAGAATTTCGTTTCCAAAAGCTGTTTGTAACTCTCTCCTGTTACCGTAGATTCCAAGAATTGCAAATAAATTCCTTTTACTGAAATCGCTGCCCATGCAGTTACTTTCTGTGGATGAAGGGACTTCGCTAGCGATATGTTGGGATTTTCCGTTCCCCAAAACCGGTAATTTTGCTTGTTTACGTACCCATTCATCCAAAAATGTGCTTCATCGGAATAAATAATCAATTTCTCATTAAGTTCTTCGGCTTCAAACATTCCCGTAATAGTGTTACAAAATTCGATGCGTTTCGTCATGGCATGTTCAGTTAACAATTGATGAGTGCTTATTTTATACGGATGAAACTTTAAAAAATATTTCAAAATGTTGTGTAATGATGATTTGGTTATTTTCAATGCTTGAGCAGCTTTCCGAATCGAATCATTTGGATTTTGTTTGAAATAATTCTCAACTTCGTTGATCTTTTCTGGTGTAGTCATCGAAACAGATGGACCTGGCAACTCGTGTCTACGGTCCTGGAGTGTGCCATACTTCACGAAGTTATCGATTATCCTACAAAAATTAACGTAAAATTACTTCAATGCAGTTTAATTGAATTGAAACACAAGTTGTGTGATAGATGAATATGAATAAATATTCAATTCTTACCTTTTCAGAGTGTCTTCGCTGGCAACTCTATGAGTTCCAAACTTAGTACGAAACCCTCTATACGCATTACTATAAATTTTTCCCCTCGAGAAGAAGCACTCAATAAAATATACTTTTTCTTCCGTGGTGAGCTTACTCATTTTGACGCGCGCGTACTTGCTTCAACCACGGCTGGAATAAAACTGCGGGGCCTCAGGTATGCGCCTTAGAAAAGGGACCCCTATTGAATTCATGGAGGGAAGAGACACTTATTTAGTTTTAGCAACTTCCTATTGGACACCCTGTATATCCCGCCTTGGTAGTCCTAAAGCTTCACACTACTCATACCATTGATCATACTTGAGACTTGTACATTTTATATTTTGAACATATGCAGAAAAAATTATTTGTAATAACTAAAATTTTCCATGTGTAAACTGTTTAATGAATGTTCACGTTTAATTAGAAAAATGAAGAAATAGCTATTCCAACGATTCGCGCAGTATTTCTAGGTTTGATATTTGGCAACATTGGTTCTATCTCCGTCTGTTTTTACTCAACCAGGCGAGTTTAACCTCCATGCTTTTCAACGTCGATCTGTCAAAACAATGTCAGGTGCGGGAAATATAAAGCATTGTATTCGGGCCACGACTGGTAAAAAGCGTGGAAAATTTGTGTCGCCGAAATATGT
Organism: Ophion ellenae; assembly: GCA_963210295.1. NCBI lineage: Eukaryota > Metazoa > Arthropoda > Insecta > Hymenoptera > Ichneumonidae > Ophion > Ophion ellenae. The sequence goes on along the minus strand of OY723387.1, from coordinate 4,768,892 downwards.
CGGTTAAAAATGAAATATGTGTCGAAATTCGAATGAGTGAGATGAGGTTAGGACTACAGTCAGCTGTTGCCTTGCTGTCACGTCTCTTTATCGTAGCAAGTGGTAATAAATCCAATACCGGAAGTTCAAATTAAACTTGATATTACATAAAAATTAGGTCAATAAGCGTAATTTTTTTCTGAGAGCACTGGATTACTACAAGTGTTAAGTATGTAAATCTGATTATTTTTAAGAATCTGACGGATTCCCACTATTATATACACTTTTGCAGCGACCGAAAATTGGGTTCTCGTATGTCGTCTCGGAATTCCTTCACGAAAATACGCAATTTTAATATTTTTTTCTCTGTAATTAGGTCGATTAACGCCCCTGAATTTTTGCAGAAACGATCATTAATATATTTAGTGAAGCTCAAAAAAAAATCCTATGGGTTGAGGCCTGGCGATAGGAGTACCTTAAAGCCTTCAGATAAGATGCATTTTTCAAAAGCTATCCTACTTTAGACAAAATAGCCTTGCGAAAAAAGCCCGGCATATTTTTTTATCGGAGGACATTTTTTATAGGGAAATTTTTCCGTACTGTCGTAGCTCGTCCGCGATGCAATGAAAAGTAAAACTTGTCTTATTTCCGTACCGCAGGAATGGCGGAAGGAAGTCCTCGGCACCTTGGGCTCAAGAACGACCGAGTACCTCAACAAAATCGAGAGAAAAACTTTCGAGAAACAGACCGTGTGGAGTGTGGCGGATCTGATGCTGTGCGCTGTCTCCCTCTGGCCGGAATTAGTAACTGGCACGCTCGTCACGAATCTGACGCCGGTTTTCGACGGTGCTGCCCAAGGCTCCGTTCTCGTTGATTATGCGAATAAAACTGGCAAGCCTAGAAATGTGGAGATTTTGGAGACTTTCGATGTTGAAACGTTCAAACAATTGTTGTTACAAATGTTCTCACCTAAATGATAATTAGATATATATATATATATATATATATATATATATATATATATATATATATATAATTTAGAAATTGAATTATTTCTTTAATTATTTTTAAATCAAAAATAATCAAATATCTGTATTTTGTAGCAGGGTAAAACGATCACGTAAATAAACAAATACTTATTCCTTGAGATTACACTAGTACTAAAATCACCCAGTTTCAATCACAGTCTCATATATGATATATGAATAAGAATATTAAAGTAAATATCTTTACGTTCTCTAGAAATCTAAATCAACTATGTCCATCAGAGAAACATAGAATTCGTTTAGCAGGTCTTCTGCATTCGAAATTTGAATCTCTGGTACATCAATATTCTTTGGCACATTCTCTTGGGCAGGGACGGGGCCGGAGTCCGGATCATCCGGATTCAAGTTGAACCCAGCTTCCCTTGTCGGCTGAGAAGAGGACGCAGGGGTATATGAGTATATCGGGCTGAAGGAAAATGCTTTTTTATGTTGGTCGTTCGTTATGTATTTTTGTTTTATGATGCGTAATTAATAATCAGTTTTTCTTTTTTACATTTGAAGTTTACTTTTCCTCCAATTCATAATCATAAATTTAAAATTCGTGTTGTCTGTGACCATGGATTCAAGCGGGACAATAATAGGCTTTTTGCGTCCATGACGCAATTTCATACAAACTTTAAATCACACCATGTGAATCACATAACAATGACTCGATGGCTGTATAATTGTATATTTTTATTTAAGATTTTAATAAATATGAATTCACTACGTTCAATTATTTAAAGGTATAAAATATTTTACTTTAAAACCCATAATGAAAATTAGCTCCATAAATAGTTGTTAACGATTGCGTTACCGACTTGGGTGCTCCTCTATTCTTTTATTTTGGCGCACACATACGTATAGTGTGTAAAAAAGAACACGATTTTTGTATAATCGTTTTGTTAGCGTGCTGTATTATGTTATGTGATGATATGTTTCTTACGTGCGTGAGTAAATACGTGATGATAATTTGTGACCGTAGTAATTTGTGTGTATGTGTGTATTTCCTCACTCCCTGTAAAAATGTGCGGATGGTTTTGTTTGAAGCGAACTATGCAAGGCGCGTCCTGTAGTTACATGGTCTAAGAGGCCAAACAAAGCCATTTTATTTTCGCATACAGCCCAAATCGCGCTTTAGCGCGTTTCAAAAATTTGGGCCGCGAAATGGCCTCCCAAGATAGCCCAAATCGCGGTTCATACCCCAATCTGGCAACTCTGCTCGATGTTGAAACGTTGAAACAATTGTTGTTACAAATGTTCTCACCTAAATGATAATTAGATATATATATATATATATATATATATATATATATATATATATATATATATATATATATATATATATATATATATATATATATATGTAGTAAAAATATATAGTGAACCAAATTAAGAAATATATATAGTTATAATATTAGGACGTTGAATAAGTTCTCGCTGTTTTTCAACAGATGGCGTTACAAGAATGGCGTGCGTGTAGTTTAAAAAGGTCCCGTAAAATGGGGTTACTTTGGACAGGTTTTAGACGTTTTTTGTACGTAACTTTTTCGGTTTTTTCAAGATCATGAAAGTTGTTTTTTTTTTGATGGAATGGCATGTTTTTTCTTCTTGCACATTGGAGCCGCCATCCAAACGATTTTAACCGCGTAATATAGTATGATCTTCAAATGACCTTCAACCCAGAAATATTGAATAAATAATAATAAACGGCGGCAAACATTTTTCTGGCCATATATAATAAGTTTATAATATAATGATATTAATAATAATGAATATAATAATAAAATAATGAACTCACGTTTTTACAGATTTGAAAAATTGTTATTTATTAACAAAGTTCCACGTATATTATTATAATGCGTGTAACTTTGTTAATAAATAACATTTTTTAATCCGTAAAAACGTGAGGCCTTTTTTTTTCAATAAATTACAAAAACGCGAAATGTTTGGTGGTTTTCGAGAAAAAAAAATTTCAACGAATGACCGCGTTTTTCTATCTTCACACTAGACGACGGCCTTAATCGAGAGCCCGATCTCGAGCATCTACTATGATAATTTCACGCATAGTCTTAAGGGGTCATCACAGTGTAATATTTTCGAAAAATGGATTTTGTTTTTTTACATTATCCGATAGTATAGACGGTTATAAACATGTAGTTCATATACTTACATGAACGTAAATACACAATTTATATGAAAATTCCGCACTCGTAATTTTGAACGCGTTTTTTTCGATTTTTTTTCAAAAGGGTGTACACTCTCAAGGGAAGAATCTTCAAGCTATCCGTCTCGAATTTTGACACGACATTCTTCGCGTCATTCTTTATCTTGCTATGGAAGCTTTTTTTGAAATCTTCATATTGTTTTTAACAAAAAATCGTCGAAAAAATGGGCTAAATTCGATACTTTTTTTCAAAACGCCGCTATTTCGTCAATTTTGATTTCAAAGAACTTCCATAGCAAGATAGCGACTTTCATATTGATTAATAATCTTCTTACAAATCTTGTTTAAAATAATATTTACGGCCACAACCGTGTACACCTTGAGGACTCCTTTTTTTCGAAGTCATTTTCAACCGTTAAAAAATGTAAAAAAAAATATAAACGTTTAAAAGTTTATTTTCTGTTCTTCATCAGAGCTTTGATTTGACATAAAAAAATCAGACTAGCGTATTTCAACGACCGAAAAAAAAATCGCGAAAATCAGCTGTGAAACACGGTGGAGGTAGCATTATGCTATGGGGTGCATTCTCTTGAAAAGGAGTCGGCCCAATCTTTAAAATTGAAGGCACTATGAACTGTGCTATGTATAGAGATATTATATTAAAAGAAATGCTGCCTTATGCTCGTCAGAATATGCCACGACGATGGATTTTTCAGCAAGATAATGATCCAAAACATCGATCACAGCTCCTTCTGCAGGTTTTTAGCAAGAAAAATATTCGAGTTTTAGAGTGGCCGAGTCAATCTCCGGACTTGAATCCCATCGAAGATTTATGGCAAGAGTTAAAACTAATAGTAGCAACTGAACATTGTGCCAATAAAGCTGCTTTGTGGGGAAAAGTTCCAAGAAGAGTGGAAAAATATCTCTCAAGATAGAGTCATCAAACTTATTGAATCGATGCCTCACCGATGTGCTGCCATGATAGCTTCGAAGGGCATGGCTACCAAGTATTGATGAATATCTTACATTTATTACGGTTTTCAATTTTTTTCTTGACTTACTATATATTTTTTTTGTATACAGTGCGTAATTCGTACTTGGCCGGATAGTTATGAAAAGCGAATATTGTTATTTTGGTTATAAATAATTATGGATAGTTATATATAATTTTTCAATAACACGTTTCGATTGCATAATAAAAGAACTTTACGATGATATGTTTGTGTTTCCATTTTGCAGCCTTTAAACGTCACTCCATCATAAAATTATCCTTGCCCGGATACTTTTGCATGCAACTGTACATCCCGCCTTAAATGCTTGCCAATTACACAAAAATTAATATTTTGAAAATCCCCTACGTATTTGTCTAGGAATACTCATGTAAAATAATATTAGGTGTACAACTTTGCTTCCGCCGTTTTTTCCCAAAATTTGAGGCTTTATTGTTAAAAAGTAATTACCTATTACCTGTTTTGTTATGCCAATCAAAAATCAAGTTGAACGTATTTAAACATACAGGGTGTCCAATAGCAAGTTGCTAAAACTAAATAAGTGTCTCTTCCCTCCATGAATTCAATAGCGGTCCCTTTTTCTAAGGCGCATACCTGAGGCCCCGCAGTTTTATTCCAGCCGTGGTTGAAGCAAGTGCGCGCGCGTCAAAATGAGTGAGCTCACCACGGAAGAAAAAGTATATCTTATTGAGTGCTTCTTCTCGAGGGGAAAAATTTATAGTAATGCGTATAGAGGATTTCGTACTAAGTTTGGAACTCATAGAGTTGCCAGCGAAAACACTCTGAAAAGGTAACAATTGAATATTTATTCATATTCATCTATCGCACAACAATTTCAATTCAATTAAACTGCATTGAAGTAATTTTACGTTAATTTTCGTAGGATAATCGATAACTTCGTGAAGTATGGTACACCCCAGGACCGTAGACACGAGTTGCCAGGTCCATCTGTTTCGATGACTACACCAGAGAAGATCAACGAAGTTGAGAATTATTTCAAACAAAATCCAAATGATTCGATTCGGAAAGCTGCTCAAGCATTGAAAATAACCAAATCATCATTACACAACATTTTGAAATATTTTTTAAAGTTTCATCCGTATAAAATAAGCACTCATCAATTGTTAACTGAACATGCCATGACGAAACGCATCGAATTTTGTAACACTATTACGGGAATGTTTGAAGCCGAAGAACTTAATGAGATATTGATTATTTATTCCGATGAAGCACATTTTTGGATGGATGGGTACGTAAACAAGCAAAATTACCGGTTTTGAGGAACGGAAAATCCCAACATATCGCTAGCGAAGTCCCTTCATCCACAGAAAGTAACGGCATGGGCAGCGATTTCAGTAAAAGGAATTTATTTGCTATTCTTGGAATCTACGGTAACAGGAGAGAGTTACAAACAGCATTTGGAAACGAAATTCTTCCCTTATGCAAAAAAGAGGGGACTGGTTAAAATTGTTTACTTCATGCAAGATGGAGCGACGCCGCACCTGACTCATGAGGTGTTTGAAGCTATTCATCGCGTAATGGGACTCGAGTAATCGGTCTGGGGTACCCTAAATTTGCTCAAGGCGGACTAGAATGGCCTCCGTACTCACCGGACCTGAACCCTTGTGATTTTTTCTTGTGGGGTTACATTAAAGATCATTGTTACGCTAAAAACTCCAGCACAGTAGAAGAACTGATCGCGGCCATCCAGGAAGTGGTTCGCGGCATTACGAACGATATGTTGGACACATTTTTTCACAGTTTTCAAAAGAGCATTGATTTTTGTGCACAATCTAACGGTTCGCACTTCGAAAATATCTATCATTAATCACTGTACTTTTTCGTTATTTTTATAAGATGTAATAAATTGACGTAAAAAATATTTGACTGGGTTTTATTTATGTGCGTTTAAAACTGCAGAGTTTCCTCTATTTCAAGCAATTTGGCTTTTCTGGTTCTGTGCACGTGTTTTAAAATGACAGTCGATTAGTTTCAGCAACTTCCTATTGGACACCCTGTATTTGTCTAGCAATACTCTTGTAAATTAATATTAGGTGTACAACTTTGCTTCCGCCGTTTTTTTTTCCAATTTTGCGACTTTATTGTGAAAAAGTGAAAAAGTGATCACCTATTACCTGTTTTGTTATGCCAATCAAAAATCAAGTTGAACGTATTTAAAGATACAATTTCGTTAAACCAACTAAATTTTGGATGGATGAACGAATTTTTTTTTCAGTGCATGATTCGAAGTACGTCGCGAACTACTACTTTTTCCCATCTTCTTGGCAATTGTCGGATACCATATCGAAAAAACGACGCATTAACAACGAATTTGCATTAGTTATTGCGTCGCCAATTTGTCTAATTCTTTAATATAATTCTTTTTGTTCACTTCAAGATATGACTAATAACATCCTTGAATACTATTATCCTCTTACTTCACTTACCACCCGAAAAAATCACGGTGTTACCCCTTAAGGCCTTAGGCCACAGGGTATAAAATCATGTGCGAATTTAACAATGTTTTTTCACATGAAAAAGTGATTCACTCATAAAATTAATTACACATCTATTTAGTATGAATATCAAGCTGTGAGAAAATATCTTTTTTTTATGTACAAAATGGCCGACTACTCGAAACTCCTCGAAACAGCTTTTTTCCAATTGGCCTGACAAATAACTTCAACAATTTTCACTCGATTTACTTCAAACTTGAAAGTCATGTTCCTACTTGCATTTCGCAGAGAAGTACGTACGGAATTTCTGATTAATCGAAAACTTTTCATTTTATGGGAAGTTTATGAGCAGTTATAACGAAATTTTTCACTGAAAATTTATTTCTTAAGTTCAAATACCTACAACTTTTAAATAAAACAATATTGTTTAATTCCGGACGTACTTCTCTAGGTATTCTTTTGTAGATTGACGAGAATTTTTGTTTTTTGTTCTAGGTAAAAAATTGTGGATGCTAAATGTCACGCCGCGGAGCGCCTAAAAGAAGATAAAAGAAAATATTAGTAGTTGGCCATTTTGTACATGGAAAAAAATATATATATTTTCTAACAGCTTGATATTCATACTAAATAGATGTGTGATTAATTTTATGGGTGAATCACTTTTTCATACGAAAAAATATTGTCAAATTCGCACACGATTTTATACCCGTTACGTTTATATCGATCTAACGAGTGCCAACCGATCGTTCGTATAAACGCGCCACCGTTCTCGCTCGATCTCTTGAGATTGCATAATCGTTTTTCTCGCGCTTTCGAGATATCGATAAAACGCAATTGTGCGATTGGCTCATTCTACGTCACGTAACAATCCTCGATAAGCCGAGCAATCAGCACGACGCAGATCGGCCTCGAAGTTCGCGTGTTCCGGTCGCGACGAGGATTCTCCCTGGAAAAAAAGAAGAGGAAAAAATCAGAGGGGCAGTTCGAAACCACCTGCAAATATGAAGTTGCACGTGAAGGTCATCGCGTTCGTTCTCTGCGTGGTCGCGACGTCAGCCAAGTAAGAGCCTTGAGCCCTGGAAAGGGTGTATCGGAGAATCGGGAGCTTTTTACCCAAACCGACAATATCAGACGCACGTGAAGGTTGAACCCATACCCGGATGGGTGACAGCTCAGCGAAAATCTCGTCGTTCAAAATTTGAAGATGAATTTTTTTTTACAGATTGCGACAAAATGCTCATATATTCGGACTAACTGGAAATTGAGTTTTAAAAGACAAAAATGTTTTTTTTTTTCGTTACACCTGGTGAACGGCAATTTCTTTCGGAATGTTTTGACGAAAATGTTTATGATTTTTTGAGGAAATGTTCGAGTTTAATATTTTGATTTTGTTGGATGTCTATTTCAAATGGTTATTTTTTATGTTTGAGTCGTTACATTGTTTTCACTAGGTTATTAATTTTTGAATTCACGTTTTATTTATGAAAGAATTGGAAATAATTTGTTCATGGAATAATTGCAAATAATTCATTCATCGAATAATGTCGAATTATTTGTTCGCCGGATAGTTTCGAGTAATTTTTTCATCGAACAATTTCGAACAATTGATTCGTCGAATAATTTCAAATAATTTATCTACCGAATAATTTCCAAAATGTATTCTTCGAAAAATGTATAATAATTGTGTAATGGAATTTCAAATAGCTTGTTCATTGAACAGTTTCAAATATTTTATTTATCGAATAATTTTTAATATTTTGTTTGTCGAATAATTTCAAATAATTTACCTTTCGAATAATTCGAAAAAATGTATTTATCGAATAATTTCAAATAATTCATTCATCGACGAATGTCAAATAATTTGTTCATCGAATAGCTTCAAGTAATTTTTGCATGAAATAATTTCAAATAATTTATCTACGGAATAATTTAAAAAAATGTGTTCTTCGAAAAATGTATAATAATTTAGTAATGGAATTTCAAATAGCTTGTTCATTGAATAGTTTCAAGTATTTTATTCATCGAATAATTTCAAATATTTTACTGATCAAATAATTTCGAATATTTTATTAATGGAATAATTTCAAATATTTTATTCATCGAATAATTTCAAATATTTTATTAGTCGAATAATTTCAAATATTTTATTCATCGAATAATTTCGAATATTTTATTAATGGAATAATTTCAAATATTTTATTCATCGAATAATTTCAAATATTTTACTCATCGAATAATTTCAATTATTTTAATCCTTCCAATTCTTCGAATCCGATAAAGCGTGATTAATTTTTGCCACGACTTCGAAAATATGTGAAACAAAAAAGTGCAATCCCCATCGAGCCGATCGTACAAGCGGCGAAAAACATTTCCGTTTTCGTTTGCAAATGAAATCTCGTTTCCTCTATAAAAATAGAACCTGCACTATTTTTCCTTGTCCTTCGCAACGATGCTGAAAATAAGGCTGCTTTCAGTTTTAACTACACGAAGATGCACAAGGTGATAATCGACACGGACGCGGGCGGCGACGACGCCGCGGCGATACTTCTCGCGCTCGGGGCGCAGAAACGCTTCGTTGATTGCGGCTTCGAAGTTATCGCGATAACGTGCACATACGGGAATACCGACGTTGATAACGTGGCGAACAATGTGCTGAAGATCCTGACCATCGCAAATCGGAGCGACGTGTGTAAAACATTTTTTTTCATCGAAAAAAATCATTATTTTCCTGAATGTTTGTCAAATTCATCAATAACTGAAGACCTATAATGGACAATTTCATTGCATTGAAATTTATAAATTCCTGAAGCGATTTTCAAAATTTGCAAGCGCAAAAAAACACAAGAGTGGCGAGTTAAACAAAATCACATGAGCTTGGATATTTTGTGTAGAATGTTGACCCAAAACCGAATATTGAATTAGAAATTCAAGTAAATTATTTTTCGTGGGAGTCCCATACATAAAAAAGGAGCAGAAAAAAGTGTCTTAGCCTGGCATGTGGGGTGTCATTGTTTAAGGCGTTACCCCCACTTGTAGCGCAAAAACAGGCCTTTTTCATGATTTTTTTTAAAGAAAACTACAAAACTTTTTTAATCGATCAATATACCATCTTAAAGAAGACATCTTGAAGAACTTTCGGTAATTTTTTTATTGAAAAATATTACATTGTTTAGTGGCAAATGGCCGTCAATGAAATAATGTTTTTATATACACGGTTTGCGGTGACCAACATTGCGGCGAAGTGGATCATCTGAAAAAAAAATGCGGATGGATTTAGTCAAATATAAGTATAAACTAGTCTTTAATCGAAGGATTTTAAAAAATATTCATTTTTCACAAAATGGCGGACAGTCAAAGTTAATGGTTCGATTTTAACGAAAAAAAACGGCCGTTTTTTGGCTATAAAACGGCCATTTTTTTTCGAAAAACAAAATCGAACGATTAAAGACTACATTTTTATGCATTAAATAAGCCTGCAAAATTTCAAGAAGATGGGTTCATTAGTGTTCGAGTAATCTTGGTCACCGACTTCAGAAATGCCATTTTGAGAAAAACGCGTTTAAAGTTTCTCTTTCAACGCTCTTTCAACGCGGATTCTTCTCTTTCAACGCTCATATCTCAGTGAATTTTGTTCGGATCGACTTGAAATTTTAAGGACATATTCTCAGATACTTATACTTCAAAAAAATGCAATTAAAAAAAAAATCGATTTTTTCAAAATCGCAAGTGGGGGTAACCCCTTAAGGCCTTAGGCCACAGTAACGGGTATAAAATCCAGTGCGAATTTAACAACTTTTTTTTCGTATAAAAAAGTGATTCACTCGCAAAATTAATTACACATCTATTTAGTATGAATATCAAGCTGTTAGAAAATATATATATTTTTTTTCCATTTACAAAATGTCCAACTACTCGAAACTTCTCGAAACAGTTTTTTTTCCAATTGGCGTGACGAATAACTTCAACAATTTTCACTCGATTCACTTCAAATTTAAAAGTTATGTTCCTAACTGCATTTCGCAGAGAAGTACGTACGGAATTTCTGATTAATCGAAAACTTTTCATTTTATGAGCAGTTTATGAGCAGTTATAACGAAATTTTTCACTGAAAATTCATTTCTTGACTTCAAATACCTACAACTTTTGAATAAAACAATATTTTTTAAATTCCGTACGTACTTCTCTAGGTATTCCAATGTAGATTGACGAGAATTTTTGTTTTTTGCTCTAGGTAAAAAAATTGTAGATGCTAAATGTCATGCCGCGGAGCGCCTGAAAAAAGATAACAAAAGAAGATATTAGTACTCGGCCATTTTGTACATCGAAAAAAAAAAATTCTAACAGCTTGATATTCATACTAAATAGATGTGTAATTAATTTTATGAGTGAATCACTTTTTCATACGAAAAAAATGGTTATATTCGCACATGATTTTATACCCGTTACTGTGGCCTGAGGCCTTAAAGCTCATCGAGTAGAGTACAAATATAATTTTCTATCATTTTTTATCTTCAAAAATAAAGAAATGGGGGCCGTCAAAGTTGTCAGTTTTGGACCATTTTTGTTACGGGATCTATCTCAAAAACTAAACTAGTTAGGAATTGAGAATTTCTGTATATTATGTACCATATACTGTATTTAAGGGGTCTCACTTTAGATGCTAAAACAAGTCTATTTTCATGATTTTTTGATCGGTTTATATTATAGATATTGATATAAAAGTTGTTACACTTAATAAATACACTTTCGAAATATTAAATTTTTTAAAAATGTATTTATGTAACCCAAACAAACTTTAAGGGAGACTTTGTCCTTGGAGTGCCATATTTCAGGTGTTTACATTTTATTTTCTTTAAAGAAAACGAGTGAAGCTTTTTGAGTGCGGTTTTTTTCTTGCTTTTATTCATGATATACAGAACGTTAAAAAAAAATTTTTTGAAAAAAAAACTAAAATGGCGGCCGTTGCAGCTCCGCGAAAACAGGTCCTCAAATCGCGGGAGGTAAACGGCTGACATCACTGCCCCCTCTTTGTTGATCTGAAACACAAATTCAAAGCATATTATCAATCTGTGACCCTTTGGTCATGGAATGACGGATGGGTTTTTCGTTTAGTACAAATTTCGGAAAATGGCGGCAATGTAAAAAAGAATCGAATTTTCGCGTTTTTTTCGCATAAAAAGATAAATAATAAATGCAAAAATGTATCTATCGAAAAAACGATCCGTCATTCCGTGAAGACATATTTTCTGAGTATGCTCTCCACATTTCACGTCGATATGTTAATTACAGCGGTCAGGAGAATGTCAGCCATTTTTAAAAACGTGTTTTCGAGAAAAACGCATTTAAAGTTTTGTAATGTGTTTACACAAATGTGTTTATAATTACCGCTAATCGGCAATGCCTGGTCCACAGAGGCATCCCTCCTCTTCTTCTAGCTGCTCATGTTGAGCCGCTGACATCTCCCGCTGTATTTCAAGGACAAAGTCTCCCTTAAACGCGTTTTTCTCGAAACAACGTTTTTCGACGGCTTGTTGAAAAAATCTTCGAAACTACTGAACCGATCCTTATGAAATGTTAACCACATATTCTTTGCAACTATAGCTATAGCGCATATCAAGGATTTTTTTTCAAATTTTCATATTTACTATTTTTTTTTGCCAAAAACGGTGAAAAAAACGGTTTTGTCGAAAAATGTCCGCCATTTTGTTATTTTTGCATATATCAAAAATCGTATGATATGCGCTATAGCCATTAACATACTGAAGCTAAAACCGTTTGATTTTTTTGTTTCGGACTATCCATCTCCGAGATTTCATCAACAGCGCAGACGTACAATTTTTTAGGACATTTTTTTATCTACCATTTTCGTTCATAAATAGTGGCTTGAATAAATGAATACATTTTTCAAAATGTATTTCGAAAGTGTATTCATTAAGTGTAACAACTTTTATATCAATATCTATAATATAAAGCTATCAAATTTTTTTATGATAATGTCCTTTTTTAGCGTCTATAGTGAAAAGACCCCTTAAACAACATATACTGAAAACGCCGATTCATAATGCGGTATATATAAGAATTTATTGCATACATTACACAATAAATTCATAATAAAAAATGTATGAAATTATTGTTATTTAAATATTTACAGTCCAAATAACTTATTTTTGGAGTCGGTGCCAGCCAAGAACGAGAGGTTGACGTCACGGAAGAAACGAGATTGCAAATTTTAAAAACTCTGTAGATTGTATATTTCGTTTATTTTTCTTCGCCTTCCCTTTTTTCCGCGAAAAATGTGACAATATTGGCAATTGGCTGGTTCCGACTCCAAAAATAAGTCATTTGGTATTGTAATTATTTAAATAACGATTATTTTCTACTTTCTTAATTTTTAGCTTACAGCAGGAGTATACAAACCTTTCTTTAGCCATCATCGCCCTATATGGTTCAGTTTAGTACTACCTAAGAACCACGTCAGGGAAAAAGCATTACCTAATTAAATGTCTAGTTTTAGAGCAAGTGAATAAAGACGACTGTCGTCGAATATCTATAAGTGAATATCCATAAGTCGAATATCCGGGAAAAAATGGACATATATAAACATAAATAATCATGTACGATCATAAATGATCACAAACGAAATTTGTCTCTATATAATCATATATAGTAATGTATAGCCATACATGATCACATGTAATCATATATGATTGTACATACTCATATACTATTGCGTATGCAATTGTATATGAGTGCCATATATGATTATATAGAGACAAATTTCGTTCATGATCATTTATGATTATACATGATTATTTATGTTTATATATGTCCATTTATTACCTGGTAGCCATAAGTCGAATATCCATAAGTGAGTGTAGAGTAGAAATGGATGCCAGAAATGGCGGGAGGTAGAGATAAGTAAGTTAGTTTGTTTGGGTTTATTTTTGGTATTTGTTTGGGTTTGTTTGGGTTCCCTTTATACTCACTTTTCCTCTACCTCCTACCATTTCTGACACTCATTTCTACTCTATGCTCACTTATGGATATTCGACTCATGGATATTCGTACTTACGAATATTTGGTTATGGAAATTCGACTTATGGATATTCGACTTATGTATATTCTACCCCAATCAATAAAGACTCGCACTTGATTTTTATTATAAGGTATAACATTTGTTTGGGCTTATTTGGGTTGTTGTATAACTCACGTCCGGGCAGGTTCCTGTCTACGTTGGTGCTCGGAAGCCACTATTGAAGGCCTGGACCAAGGGCAATTACTTCGGTGAGGATGGATTCGGCGATTTCCACTTCGAAGAGAAGATCATCGCCAAACTCAACAAGAGCCAACACGCGAGCTTCGCGATGGTCGAATTAGTGCGAGCGAATCCTGGTGAGTTTTAGAAAAAACGTCCTTTCTCCCCCGCTCTTCGTGCCCGTGTGTCTGAAAATCGAACGATTCAATTCCCATCGACTTTTCGCGATGTTTGCATCGTTGGAATGGAATGTAAATTACACAATTATAATTCATGATATACATATATATTTATATATATATATAATTTATCGATACACAGCTATCTCTTTTTTCCAATTGGAAGACGTAAAAACATGTCAACTTTTTCACACGGCCGAATAAAAGTGAAAATTTATATACAGGGTGTACCATTTAAGTCGGCACAACGAAATATCTCGAGAGGGATGCATTTTAGAAAAAAATATTTCAACCAAAAGTTGTATAGTTTCAAGAAACAAAAACGATGACCTTGGACATATTTCATTCGGTAGCTATTTTCAAGGTTATTTCAAGGTCAACTCAGGTTTTTCAACGGGAACCAATGTTTTTTATTTGAGGATCATTTTTCGCGGTGTAAAATATGTAACTTTTGTCCGACACTTTTTTCTGCTTGACTTCAATTTTTCAAGATATTTCACAAAATATTGCGTCAAAATATCTTAAAAAAATGACGTCGAGCAGAAAAACATTTCAGCCAAAACTTACCTATTTTGTCCCGTAAAAAATGATTCTGAAATAAAAATATATGTTCCGCTTTAAAAACTGGAGTTGACCTTGGAATAACCTTGAAAATGTACACCAAACGAAAAATGACGAAGACCATCACTTTCGTTCCTCGAAACTGTGAAGCTTTTGCTGGAAACAATTTTTCCTAAAGTGCACCACTCTCGCGATATTACGCTGTGCCCACTTGAATGGTACACCCTGTATAGTTTCCATTGCAATGGAACATCATTATATTCGAATTGCTCCATTTTTTTCGCGCAGTTTCAAAAGTCAGAGTAATGGAATAAAAGAACGAGGAAGAATTTTCGTTGCATACCAGCAATTCGAACGTCAACGCGATGGGGAGTTTATTGTCACGTTATTCTGACGCGATATTTGACGTTTGAACGGACAGGCAGAGTGAGTATCATCGCGATCGGGCCCTTGACCAACGTCGCACTCGCGATGACTATGGATCCGACGTTCGTCGAGAACGTCGAGAGATTTTACTTGCTGGGATCGTCGGTCCGCGGCGTGGGTAACGTCGCGCCCAACGTCGAATTCAATTTCGCTCAGGATCCCCACGGTAACGCTGTGGTGCTGAACGGGATGGGCGAACGGCCGGCTTTCTTGTTCCCCTGGGAGGCGAATCTCGACGCCGGCATTACAATGGTAAGAATGGCAATGCGCGTATTGTCATATTTATACACTGACAGAAAAATTCCTATTGATCTGAACTAATCGCGTCTATTTGATTTTTGTTTATTTGAATTAACTAGAATTTTCGCGGAACCAAATTTTTCCTATTGCATTCCATTGTTGAAATTATTTACTATAAATATACTTATTTATTCAAATCAAAATACATTCAATATTGTCCAATGACTAAATGTTTTATTTAAGGGGCCAGTCCACTTTGGAGCCACGAAAAAAGGCTATTTTCGCGATTTTTTTTGAGGATTTTATAAAAGATATTAATATAAAAGTTGTTGGAATTGATAAATAAAGTCTTGAAGTACATTTAAAAAAATGTTGATTAATTTTTATTCATTTTTAAGTACAAAAACTCTAGTTTAACGTAACGCCTCAAAAATAGGTGGGCTACGTAGCTCCATCACAACTCGGCAACGGCTTGTCTGAAACAAAAAAATCAAAGTCCAATAGATTCAGTATGACACCAGCTACAAAATAACCCTCGGATATAAAGTTTTATCAAAAAATAAAAACATGGCAAATGAAAAATTAAAAAAAGTATTTTAAAAACGCGTTTTTTCGCAGTTTTTCGCAAAAAAAAGGGTAAAAATAAAAAGGTTTAAACCATCGAGGGTCATCTTGTTGCGAATCATGTTTACAATATGTGGTTCAAATTTCAAGAGAATCGGTTTATTAGTTTTAGAGATACGATGGAGCTAGATTTTGAAAAAGTTGTTTCGAGAAAAACGCATTCGAAGTTTATAGTATGAAAAACTCTTACCTAAACTCAATCGACAATTCCTGCACCGTACAAAATTCCTTCTGATTGCTCATCATCGTCGATTTCTTCAAGTTTTGCTTGCTTCCGATTTTTTGAGATTTTCAAAGTGGACTGGGCCCTTAATCCTAATAAATCTGTGATTCGGTTTCATCTGCTCAAAAAACAATTTAGTTGAATCCACTAAACGGATCTATTTGATTTTTTTAAATTTAAATTAAGTAGAATTTTCGTAGAGTTAACCATTTTTCTATTTGCTTGAATGATCTGTCTTTATCGCAACACACATATCAAAGAGGTGTGGGGGTAGAGAGGGTGGAGAGAGAGGAATTATATATATATATATATATATATATATATATATATATATATATATATATATATATATATATATATATATATATATATATATATATATATATATATATATATATATATATAAATTATGTTAGAAAAATATGCAGCATGTTATTCAATAAAACTCTCTAACTATCACAATGATATTAACTAATTGATATAGTTTATGTGGTACAGCAAATAATTATAGGAATTAATTTGGTCTCTTAACCATATTTGCCACTAAAATTATACAAGCACTCGGTAGCATAGGGGCAGCGTGCGTAGCAATGAGTCGGTAGGTTCTAGGTTCGATTCCCATATACGTGAAATATTTTCTTCGATATAAATCATCTCAAAAGACCAGGGAATGACGAATTACGATACAAAATCGTTGTCGTAAAGCTCTCAATGAAGTATTTCATTTTATTTTGGATTTGTGAAATATTTTATGTATATAGTACACTTAGATTTACAGTGTACATTGTAAGCAAATAGAGATTTCGTTGAATCGAATCTTTATTTATTCAATTTGAATATATTCAATATTTAAAAAGAATAGCTGAAACAAATAAAAAAATATCTTTGAAACAAATAAGATCGTAGTGGGCCGTGAGCCGAGGAAAAAATCTATTTGATTTAAGAAGATGCTATTTAAATTAAATATTTTTTTGGCAGTGTGTAGAATAATATACCTCGATAAAAAAAGGTTTCCATAAAAAAAATTGACCCTTGACATTTGACCCCGCGTTTGAATTTACTCGATACCCGTCTCGAGATTTTTTTATTTACTTCGGTGGTTCTGAGTTATTTCGATGTGTAAAAATAAATGGAACAACCTGTATAAGCCAGTCGGTTGCATACCTCGGTGCATATCTCAATTTTGCTACACCCGATACAGGACTGGCGAACGAGAATTCTTGGCACCGTAAACTCGAGGATCGTGGAATATCTCAACAAAATCGAGAATCCGACGCTCCAGGGGACGGTGTGGCACCCGGCCGATTTGTGGCTGAGCGCGGTAGCGATTTGGTGGGAATTGGTAGGAAACACAATCTTCGCGAACGTGACTCCCGTCACCGACGGCATAGCCGAGGGCTCGGTACTCGTTGATTATACCAACACGACCGGCAAGCCCGTCAACGCCGAGATCTTGGAACACTTTGACGTGGACAGTTTCAAGCGGTTGATCCTCGAGATGTTCGCCGAAAATTGACATTCTCCAAACGAGTGAGTCCGGGGATGCCCGATGGTCATGCGATACTTCCAACGGTGGCGATGACGTGGAAGATATCTGAAAAAAATAGACAAAAATCATTTAAAAATGTTGAAATCCAAAATTTTGAAATTCTAAAATTTTTCAAATTCAAAACTTTTCAAATTCAAAATTTTTCAAATTCAAAATTTTGAAATCAAAATTTTTCAAATTCAAAATTTTGAAATCAAAATTTTTCAAATTCAAAATTTTGAAATCAAAATTTTTCAAATTCAAAATTTTGAAATCAAAATTTTTCAAATTCCAGATTTTGAAATCAAAATCTTTCAAATTCAAAATTTTGAAATCAGTTTTTCAAATTCAAGATTTTGAAATCAAAATTTTTCAAATTCAAAATTTTAAAATCAAAATATTTGAAATCAAAATTGTTGAAATTAAAAATTTTGAATTTCAAAAATTTTGATTTCAAAATTTGGAATGTCTAAAATTTTTAAATGAAAGTTTTGAAATCACTTAAAAAAAATTGGAATTCGTTTACAAATGTTGAAATTTAAAGAATGTGGAATTCATTTAAAAAAATTGAAATTAGTTTTAAAAAATAGAAATTGATTTTTAAAGTTTGATATTCATTTTGAAAATTTTAAATTGATTAAAAAATGTTGAAATGAATCAAAAAAGGGATCAAAATTTAAGGAATTATATACCGTAAAATTTTTCGAAAAATTGTTTTTTGTTTCATATTTTATTTTCGTAATGTACATATATTTAAGTACACACACAGAAAATTGCTTGTCAATCCGGCGAATATTCTCGAAGTTACACGCACATTTGTAATTACGTGTCAGAGCGTTCGAAAGTGCTTTTGAAACTTGAAACGCGTTTTTCTCAAAACTGTGTTTTTGAAGTCGGTGAGCAAGATTTCTCGGAAACGGCTGAACCGATCAGTTTCAAATTTTAACTCAATCTTTTCAAGTATATTTTTTAGTAATTAATCGAAGGTTTTTCTCACCGATAAATATTTTCCATTTTATAAACAATTTAAGGCCTACATTTTCGTCAAAAATCGATTTTTTTCTGAAAAGCCGCCATTTTGTCGAAAATTATTATTTTGCTTATTCCTTCGATCAATTACAAGATAATCCATTACATTAACGAAATATTTTTGGTTTTTTCATTTTAGATGATCCGGTCTAGAGATATCGTGCTCAGCGCAAGACGCGTTTTTTTAGAGGTGCTCCCGGATATCAGCTATAGTAGCTTTCAAAATAATTAATTTTACAAATAAAAAATGTCAAAATACAGTTAAAAGTTACCATAATACGTGTAGAAATGTTTACGTTAATATATTCAAAGGTCTTCTCAAGAAAAAATTATTGAAAAATCGATCTTTTTGAGCCTCCCGACTGTACATAAACACTTATTTAGCCTACATTTTGTGGGTTCAATATGCTGTTAGGTGTCTTGGATTGAATATAAAGGCACTGTCGAGGTTTTAGACACATATTTCTACATATATTCAATGATCGAAAGAAAATTGCGAAGCCATTCTGTAATTAAGGAAAACTTGTTCGAGTGTCGCAAACTTTCGCAAACAAATTTACATATTTCATGTAGTTAACAAGTAACTCTTTAAAAAAAATATAGCATAAGATCTGTATAATCCGATATAATGTACTCAAACTCAAGAATAAACGGACTCAGCAGTTTTTCTTCTTCTGAAATAAACACGCTCTATTCTAATGGTGCTCGTGATTAAATATAAACACTTGATAAAGAAAAATCTTATGAAAACTTACCTTGAGACTCACAAAAAAATATTAACGCACAATCACTACTGGCACACAGAAACGCAGCGGATTCATCGCGCAATTTGAAATTTGATTTTTTGGCAGATTTGTATGCAAAATAGTTCAATTTTTGGTACAATTTACACTACGTATAGCCTTGTAAAATTAGTTGTAATAAAAAAAAACCTTCGTTCAATCACTAGTCAATACTAATTTGAAGTGTGCAAAATTTCAATAAGATCGATGCATTAGTTTTTGGGAAATCGTGCCCACCGACTTTAAAAATAGTGTTTTGAGAAAAATGCGATATACCTGCGTCGCTCCCGGCCGGTCTTCACGGGCTCAACGGGGGGAATTCCCAAAGGCTCTTTCCCTCCTAGACTTTTGCTCGGATTGACTTAAGGCCTTATATACACATCTGATGGTCGGAAAAATGGATAATGTTTTGATTGCATATTCTTTAAGTACAACATCTCAATAATATTCTCACCAAATTTCATAAAGATATCGGCTCATTAGATTCGCAGTTATAGGTATCTAATGCTCGGCAAGTGCAAGCAGCCACAAGAGTAGGAAGAATGGCTTGTAGGCAGTACCAAATCAATATTTTAGAGGCTGCAGAGGCTGCAGAAGGATTACTGTATGGCCCTGGAATCGACGACTCCATGTTAGTATAAATAAATCAACTTTAAAAGTAAAAGAAACATACTTGAATCTTAAACGCGATTATCTCAGAATAGTCTTTTTTGAGAAACACCTTTACGGTGGACACGATTACTAAAAAACTATTAATCCGATACATACCAAATGTATACCAATTCTTTATTATGATAATAGCTAGGGCCTGGACGAAGGTCGGAATTGTGTTGAAAAAAAAAATTTGTAACAAAAAAACCGAAAATTTAGCACTTCAAAAAATGATTGTTTTGTTAAAATTATCGTGATTTGTTAAAAAAAAACAATATTTTTACAAAACCTTCGTCCAGGCCCAAGCCAATGCAATATACTAATGAAATCTTTTTCAAATTCTGATTTCAGATGAACCGTTCTCGAGTTATCATGTCCACCGCAACTAATGCTCAAAAAAAAGCGCTCCTGGAAGACAGCTGGAGTTTCGCCATTTTGAAATATTTTTGAATAATAAAAATTGTACAAGTACATGAAAATGTACTAATCGATGTTGTTCACAGTTTTTCAATAAACAATTATTTTCCCGTAAAAAAAAATCCAGAAAATCACGTCGCGTCGCCCGCTACAAGTGTATATAAGGCCTTAAAACTTTGGGAGAATATTTTAGACATATTGTATTATTAGATAATAAAATTTAAAAAAAAATGGATTTTTTTACATTTTCTAACCCACGTCAGCCTCAAGGCTTTAGGCCACAATAACGGGTATAAAATAATATGCGAGTTTAACAATTTTTCTTCGTATGAAAAAGTGATTTACTCATGAAATTAATCACACATCTATTTTGCATGAATTTAAACCCCTGCGATTTTTTTCATTGTGTTCCGAATGATCGAAATTGTGGTTTTTGCCAAAAATGGATTAAAGGCTAAATCTACCACCTTTTATTCGTCTTTTGAGAATCACAATTTTTTTGGCACTGATCCGAATTTCCGGTGGGAAAAAATGTTGATTGTTGAACAACGGGAATAAATTTTTGTTTAATGAAAAAAAAAATTAATTAAAAAAAGTTTTTTTTTCTCGACAAACTAAAAATTAATTTTAAAAAATCGAAAATTTGAATATCAAGCTGTTAGAAAATATATATGTATATTTTTTTTCGATGTACGAAATGGCCGACTACTAATAATTTCTTTTACTTTTTTTAGGCGCTCTGCGGCGTGACATTTAGCATCCACAATTTTTTACCTAGAACAAAAAACAAAAATTCTCGTCAATCTACATTAGAATATCTAGAAATGTACGTATGGAATTTAAAAAATATTGTTTTATTGAAAAGTTGTAGGTATTTGAACTTAAGAAATTAATTTTCAGTGAAAAATTTCGTTATAACTGCTCATAAACTGCTCATAAAATGAAAAGTTTTCGATTAATCAGAAATTCCGTACGTACTTCTCTGCGGAATGCAATTAGGAACGTAACTTTTAAATTTTAAGTCAGTCGAGTGAAAATTGTTGAAGTCATTCGTCACGCCAATTGGAGAAAAGCTGTTTCGAGAAGTTTCAAGTAGTCGGCCATTTTGTGCATCGAAAGAAAAAAAAAATTTCTAACAGGTTGATATTCATACTAAATAGATGTGTAATTAATTTTATGAGTGAATCACTTTTTCTTACGAAAAAAATTGTTAAATTCGCACATGATTTTATACCCGTTACTGTGCGTTAGACTTAAGGGGCGAGTCCACTTTGCAAATTTCAAAAAATCGAAAGCAAGCAAGACTTGGAGGAATACACGAAGATGAGTAATCAGAACGGATTTTGTACGGTGGCGGAATTGCCGATTGAGTTTAGGTAAGAGTTTTTCATAGTATAAACTTCAAACGCGTTTTTCTCGTAACATTTTCAAAATCTAGCTCCATCGTATCAATAAAAATAATAAACCGATTCTGTTGAAATTTGAACCACATATTGTAAACATGATTCGCAACAAGATAACCCTCGATGGTTTCAAAAATTTTATTTGTACTCTTTTGTTTTGCGAAAAAAAACGCGTTTATTTTTACTTTTTTCGTTTTTCATCTGCCATTTTTTTATTTTTTGATAAACCTTTACATCCGAGGGTCATTTTGTAGCTGGTCTCATACTGAATCTAATGGATTTTGATTTTTTTGCTTCAGACAAGCCGTTGCTGAGTTGTGATGGAGCTACCTGGCCCACCTATTTTTCAGGCGTTACGTTAAACTATAGTTTTGTACTTGAAAATGAATAAAAATGAATTAACATTTTCTTCATATATTTCAAGACTTTATTTATCAAGCCCAACAACTTTTATATTCGTATCTTTTATAAAATCCTCAAAAAAGAATCGCGAAAATAGCCTTTTGTTCGTGGCTCCAAAGTGGACTGGCCCCTCAATAGGACATTCGCCAGTGGCGCTGTAAAATTACCTCCCGAAAGGAGATTTTTTTGCAATCCGAAGCTCGGGACACGCGAAGAATAAAAAGTCTTAGTGAACAATATCGTTTATTCGCTCGAGTGAAAAAAGGTTTGTCAAGTAATCAAATTACTCCGTAGGATAATTATTCAGTCTCCGTTGTTTCGTCGGCGACGCTCACGAGCGCAAATGCCGCAATTTCCGTTCTCACTCGTTCCCCCCGTGCCTTCCTCTCCCTCTCATCGTCATATTTTACAACCGTACAAGGCAAGCACTGCAATTCGATTAGTTCGCTAATGATTCCGCTTCCTCGCACTCTCTCTCTCTCCCCCTGAATTGATTTTTATCACAAATTCTTCGATCATTCGCCACCCTCCTCGCCTCAATCGTCGAGGGTAATTATTTCGACGCTGTCCTTGGCGTGTTTCGGGTCGTTTTTCTTCGTTGGATTGGCTCCGCTCTTGTTTCTCGGGAGTTCGTAGACGGACATGCACTCGGAGCTCGTAGGCCTGACGTTCTCGATGATCTTCTGTGGCGGCACGATGCTCAACGAGAGTGGCAAATTCTTGGAGAAGTCGATCTGGCTCGTCTTCGCGTGGCTCTTTTGCTGCGGTATTATTTCGAGATGCGAGTGTTGTTGGAGTTGGGAGAGCATCGAGAGTGTCTCGGCAGTGTTGGCGGCTGGTAGGGAGCTCTGCATCGTGGCGGTTATTTCCATGCCGCTGGACGTGACTTTTGTTTTGCTCGTTGACGATTTGCGATAGGGTGGATGCTTCGGCGGTGGGGGTGGTTTGGTTACGCTCGAGCCAACGGGCGACACGGAGATGCCGCTCAATTCTTGGGGCATGAATGGCGACGAGTTCTGGCCAATCGTCCCGTGCGTTCCCGCAGCGCCGGACATCGTGCTCAGGAGGCTCTGAAGATTGTTCGGCAACTGGGGAATGTTGGTGCTTTTGCCTGTACGTGTGGACAAAATCGGCGAGTAAATATGCGAGTACTTGGGTAAAAAGAGCATCGTAACTTTAGACCGAGCAATGGAGCAGATTACAAGTGATTAGTTGGCAAACATACTACCAGGCTACCGAAAGACAGTCCGTAGTTATGTTCTGTTATGTTTTCCACTCGCAACTATCATTTAGTGCATTTTTATAAACATTCAAGGCGCCTGGCCACCTTGGCCGATCGAAAAATGGGTATATTTAAAGAAAAAATAATAAACTCGAAAGTATGGGCCGGAATATTTTTAATTTTTTACACAACGTCAGAAAGGGCTTTAAGAATAACGTTAATAAATTTCCGTTCGAAATATTAAAAAATGGCGCCGTTATGCACATTGCCGCGAAGGCCCTCCGCACGATGCGCGCGGTCGTTGTCCCAGCTGTTACCCGGTCATGTCACATCAGAAAAAAAAATCAGCTCATTCGTGAGTAGTGTCGCTACAATGTAGCGTAGCGGTTTTTTTTTCGACCATTAAAAAAATTATGGTATGCCGAAGAATAAAATTGTATTTTTCACCGAAATTTTTCGAGCAAAACAAATAATAAAACAAAAACTAAGCGAGTTATCGCAAAAATCCTACGTGACATTTTAGATAATGTATCTAAAAGTATTGTGTAAAAATTTGAAAGCAATCGGACCGATAGTTTACGATATTTCGATAGTACCAGTTCAAAAAATGTAGTTTCGAAATAACGCAGGACAGCTGCGTGAGCTAAACGGTGCGAGTTACAAACACGGATCGAACCGCACGGTCGACCGCCCGCAGCGGCTCAACCTTACTGCCGAAAAATAACTGTAACTTGGTCAATTTTGCGTTTTTCAATACGTACTATGGCTTAAATTGTTCTTAACAGTTCAGGGTTTATTAAAAAAAAAATTAAAAATGAAGAAAAAAAAATTACATGGTGGCCAGATGCCTTAAAGGCAAAAAATCATGTTTTTATCGTTTTTCGCTTGAAAGTTGAAAACTAACGAAGCAATCTTGATGCTCTGAAGAGACGAATCGTAGAGAATCAAAATCGAAGTAAATGAGCGTTGGGACGATTCGATCGGATTATTATTAAGGGGTTAGGCCACTCTAGAATTTTCGAAAAATCGATTTTCTTTTTCATCAAGCAGAAAAGAAATGCAAGAGCAGGACAATAATCTGGAAGGCCAATTGTATGGTGCAGGCATCGAGGATTAAAGGTATTGCAAAATTATTCATGATTTTCTACTACTCAAAACTTCAAACGCGTTTATCTTCAAACTGCATTTTTTTAAGTTGGCTGGAAACGTAACTCAGACAATTTTCAACCGATTCACTTGAAATGTTGAATGTATCTTAAAAAATACATTGTCTATGGAAGTACGTAGGATTTTTTTTATATTGCATAGTTCAGTTGTTATTAACAGTTATCTGACGATTTTTTACGCAAAAGTAAAAAAAATTAGTTAGATAATTGTTAATAACAAATGAACTGTGCAATATAAAAAAAATCCTACGTACGTCGATAGACAATGTATTTTTCAAGATAAATTCAACATTTCAAGTGAATCGGTTAAAAATTGTCTCACAAGGAACATCCCTCAGGCGACACCCTTCGATTTTGTTGAAATTTGGATATGTTATAAAGCACCGAAAAGTAAACGATACATATTTTTTTTATCGGCGGAAAAAGGGTTTTAACCGGTGAAACCACCCCTCGAAAAAAGGCATCTCTAGGGGTAATATAGCAGTTTCACACACAAGGAGTCCACCGATTTTAATGAAACAAAAACGAAAATTCTTCTAATCCATAGCAATGAAAAATTCACTATAGTGATATTGCAAAAAAAATTTAAGGGGTGAACCACCCCTATATTAAGGGGTGGATTCACCCCTTAAAACGGTTTTTCCGCCGATAAAAAAAATACGTATCGCTTACTTTTCGGTGCTTTTTAACATATGCAAATTTCAACAAAATCGAAGGGTGTCACCTGAGGAATGTTCCTTGTGAGTTGTGTCCGGCCAACTTGAAAAATGCAGTTTTGAGATAAACGCTGCAAGCGGCCATTTTGAAATTAATCGCTTAAAAAAAATTATCGTATACAGTGACTGATGTGTATGATAAACACCCGTTTTTGTAATCTCGATTTATTTTGAGGTTTTTCTGAAAAAAACAAAAATCCCCAAGAAGCCTATTTTTTCGGCCTCTAGAGTGGCCCACCACCTTAACGGAGAAAAACCGGATAAATCAGCGTTGTTTTTTCTCAAAAAATCCATAACGCCGCTATTTTTCGAGTTTTAGGACAGGCTCTCCGCGAGATAGTAGTGATTGATAGGTTCTTTATGTGTGCACAGCCCAGGCGCTGACGGATAATTAGTTTTTGCATAATTGCAACTAGAATTTTTGAATGCACTATCTTGCAGCATGCGTGGATGCGTCATGGATGGTCCGATTTCAATTTTCCAAACAGATTTTGAAAGTAGAAGTATGGTACTACAAAACGTATATTCTCAGTTTGCGTTAAAATGGTGCGAAATAGGTGAGAAATACTTGCAAACATGACTGAGAGCGGACAAGCGCGTGAAAGCGGTTGAGTAGTGGGAGTAGAACGGCAGACGCAGCGAGCGCGTTTATATAGTAATAGAAGCGCGCTGCGCGCAAGTTATAAATCTTCACATTCGATTATCTCGGTAACTCTGGAGCTGTCTTAACATTTTTATTTCATTTTGAGGTATCCAAATCAGCTAAAACTGATTCTTCACTCGGATTTAATTAATAATCAGTGAAAAAGCGTTTAAAGGAATTTTTTTTGTAATTCTTGAAAGTACATGTATTGAAAAATATGTTGGCAACATTTTTATTCACAAGTCCGAAAATTGACGGAGTTATAGTCACTTTGGTGAGAACAGGTAGCGCGACCGGTTAGTGCCCTCAGTCCCTACAGGTGTGGCATCATTTACAATAGATAAAGTACAGGCTCTTATTATTTCGTGAACTATCAAGAAGATGAAGAACCGTCATATCGCCCGCGACCAGATACTTCAATGTAAGTATCAATATTCTAGAAAAAACATAATTTTATATAAAGAAACACGGAACGAAAATTTTGAACGCGTTTTTCTCGAAACTGGTTTTTTCGAACTTGTCCGAGTGAATACTTAAAAACTTATCAACCGATTTTCAATTTTTGTAAAAACAATTTCGTAATCGCAGTGACTAAGGTTGTACGTATCCGCGTTTTTAATATTTGATAATTACTATTTTTAAAGCCTGCTTGGATACAGAAAAAGGGCCTTGAAAATAGAAAAAAATGTCCAAACTGTCGGTATTTTGTAAAAAAAAACCAAAATAAAAAACGGCTAAGCATAGCGATAGTTACATTTATATAGATATCGATGAATTGTTGACGTTTAATTTACAGATAACCTTTCATAAAGATATCGTCGGGAAAATGAAGAGAAATTTTTTTTCGTCGTCAAATCAAGGCATATACCTCGGTTCATTTTCAAGATTTTGTCATTAAAATTGGTAGAAAACTCGATGAATATATACTTCATAAAATAAGTATAAACCCGATTCTTTCATAATTAGTTGTCTATGAAAAAAAATCGGAATTATTGACGACAAAGCACCCGTTACGTAACGGAATAGGGGGGGGGGGGGGTTCTGGCTAAGGGTTACGGTCCCGTTACGTGGGGGGGGGGGGGGGGGGGGGGGGGGGGTTTGAAAATTGGAAATTTTCTGTTAGGTAATTTGTGTACGCACCCTTATGTTAATATGACATTGATAGAATGCTGTGAAATAGGTGAAATATAAACAGCCAGGAAGCTTATTTGTTGTATATAATAATATCAATATGTAGTGTATTCATGACCATATTTGTACAAGAACTGGCTGATAAAAATAATTACTATGTACTTCAATAAATAAGCTTCCTGGCCGAAAAAGAAAAAACGCGATTTTTTGCTTTTAAATATGTATAAAAAATAAATATATGATAGTTGCGAGTGGAAAACATAACAGATTATAACTACGGACTGTCTTTCGTGTGATGACACATTCTGGTGGTTTTTTTGTCACGCATAAATCTCTATTGCTCGGTGTACTCGCAAACTTGCCTGTTTTCTTCTTGTTCGCGTGCTGTTTCGAGGGATGAGCGGGCGGTGCCTGCTGCGCCATCTTCTTCGAGAGCAGCTTGTGCTGCAGGGACGTGCCACCGGTGACGTTGCCACCTCGCTGCATACCCATCGAGCTCGAAGTCTTCATGCCCATCGAGGCGGGGCCGCCCTGAAGAGGCCCGTGGGCCGGCTGCAAAACGTTCGCCGGATTCGCCGAAGCGTTCGCACTTCCCAGCGACGGATGCGACGAATTGTGAGCCGGTTGAGGCTCCGTCAGCGACTTTGACACTCTTATCTGCGGTGCTGACATCTGTTTCGGCGCTGGATTCTTCGTTTGCGCGATCACCGACGGTTTCAACAGCGAGACTTGGGCGCTCGTCGGGTGCGCGATGTTCTTCGTCGTCGTCGTCGATGTCGTTGGTTGCGACATCGAAGCGCTCTTGCTCAGGTGGGCCGGCATCTGGGGACCAATCGGTTATACATTTGCTGATTTTCGTGATTTTATTTTGTTTACGAAGATTTCGCCTTTTTTTAGACTTAGGGTGTATTTTGTTACTACTTTTGGCTGTTACATGGTTCAAAAAAAATGTAATCTTTAACCCTACGTCGACACACTGGGTCATTTTTACCCGGACGAATTTTAAATAAAATGCTCTCTTTCCCAGAATTGAAAGTTTTCAATAATTTTTTACAGCAATTCAATCTTATACTTTCGGAATTTCTATTGTGCAGACATATTAAGAAAGGTTTGAAGTGTATGCTTGAATTTTTCCTATAGAAACCGACAAAAGGGTTGTTGATGGCAGATGGATGAAGTACTATCGGGGTCAAATTGACCCAGTGTGTCAAAGGAGGGTTAAAAATGATGGAGGTATGGCACAGGCTTCTAAACTGCACTTTCAAAGTTGGCGTGACGTATAGCTAAAAAACTAATCGACCGATTCTGATGAAATTCGGAATAAAACCTTCTAGCTTTATTGTCTAAACCACAACCCTAAATGATTTTGAATTTTTTTTTTCAATTATCTTTTATTGCCAAATGCAGTCATTTTTTCGGAAAATTCAATCTGTTTCAAAGCTTACATCGATTTGTCAACATTTCTCACTTTTTCTTTGATCATATTCTGCGTATGAGTGTTAATGAGAAAAAACCTCAAATGACTGCCCGAAAATCGCAATCCTCAAATATTAATGAACTCGTTGAGCAAGAAGGTGTGATCTATGGCCCTGGAATCGCAGCCTGAGTGTAAGTTTGAAGCTTTCATCATATTTGTGCATGTACCGTTCGTCAAACTCAAATGCGTTTTTCTCAAAACTCTATTTTTTACTTTCTTGGACAAAATATTTCAAAAACTAATCGACCAATTTACTTCAAATCTAAACCACATGTAGTGTATACTGTCTATTACGTATATTAGAATCAACTCGATAAGAAATATATTAACTATTTTTACCATAATTCTTCATAATTATTGCATGAAAAATCGTTAAGTTGGGTTACACCGTCGCCATTCTTTCAAGAAAAAAATGACCCTTTCATTCTAGTAAGCGTAATAGCGACATGCGTAAAGATTGTAAATTCTTCTGATCTTTTGTTTCGCGCCACTGGGCGCCGAGATGTCATGCCCAAATTCCACTTTTTCACGTCCCTTTTTTGTAGCCATATTAATATACGTGTAACTTTGTTAATAATTAACATTTTTCAATCTGTAAAAACGTATGTCTTCTTTAATAAACCAAAAAACCCTAAATGTTTTATGTCCGATGGTTTTCGAGAAAAATTTTTCAAGAATGACTGTGATCATCACTCTAGACGCCCCCTCTCGCCAACGCTACGTATCACCCCGTCTGACAAAATCCGCCACAACCCGTTTAGAAGGGCGTGCCATACCTCACCAGGCCCGGACACCGGAACGCTTGACAGATTGACAGCTCTTTCTTGATACGGTGCCTGGTCGTGCATGGCCGTTCTTAGTTGTTGGAGCGATTTGTCTGGTTAATTCCGATAACGAACGAGACTCTAGCTTGCTAAATAGGCGTACTTTCTGGTATCCCGAAGGTGGTTTTTACTACCGACGTATAAACAAATCTTCTCACAGAGACAGGTGGCTTCTTCTTTAAAGATTAATAAAAAAAAATACCATGTAACAGCCAAAAGTAGTAATAAAACGTACCCGATGTCTCAAAAGTGGCGAAATCTTTCCTCCAAACAAAAGTCATAAAAATCCGCAATCCTCGCTTAAAGATATCTCCCTTGAGTTCACAGTCTCATTGGTAACTTGAGCTTTGCATCATCAACGAATGCAAAAACATTATTTTCATTTTACCGGCATGGGCTCGCCGTGCGATATCGACGAGTGTTTCGCAGCTTTAGTCTTGCTCGTCGTCGCGGTCGTCACCTGCTGTTGTGCGGTCGGGGTGACCGGTGTGATAGAAACGCACGGGGCTTCCTTGACCGTAGACGCGGTCGTGACGGTCTTCGGAGCCGTCTGATTGTACATCGTAGACGGTCGGGCGTTGCTCGTCACCGTCGAATTGCTCAGATTCAACAATTGTTGTACGGTGAGACTCGAGAGATTCGCGATACCGGCGAGGTTGCCGAGGCTCGACGAGGACCCGGTGACCCCACCGCTCGCGCAACTCGTCACGGGACTCATCGATTGTGGCACTGTGCTCGTCGTCGCGGTGTTCTGCATACTGCTACCAGCAGCGCTACCGAAACCACCACCACCGCCAGCCAAATTCGTCATTGACGACAAATTGTTCTGATACTGTCGCAGTATGTCCTGATAACTGCCCATCTGATTGAAGTAGTTGACCGCGGCGAGTGGATCCAGCTGGTTGCCCATACCGGCGGCAAACACCGCCGACAACATGCCCGGGTCCATCAGAGGATTCATAAAGTAGGCGCTCATCAACGCGTTGTTACCGCCCACACCGAGATAATTCCCGAAGCCCGTTTTACCGCCGAATTGACCCGTCAAGCCGGCCGTCTGTTGCATCGCCTGGAGATACTTGTTGACGTTGGGCGGCCGTCCCCGAGGACGCCCCGTGCCCGACGTTGAACTCTTGTAGGGCTTTCGGGTCTGGTGCGTTTGCGGCGAAGTCGGCAGACTCTGCGGCTGCGACGTTGTTATCTGAGACAGCGGGGAGAAACGGGAAATTTACAATATAGCGCGCGTGGCCAATGCGTCCTAGCAGCGACCAACGATATTGGCACATTCGCCGGAAAAACGGCTTGGATGATAATTGATGGGGATTTTTTGTTCTCACCGGGCTGGAGGACGTTGCTAGCGGCACCGGAGCGATACCACTCGTCGATATTGGATTCGACTCGGCCATTTTGCTCGCTGTCATCACCTGCTGACAACACTTCAGGGCCACCTCCATCACGTTTCCCTCGACGTTCTTGAGAAATGTAGGGAAGATAAGAGAGTCAGAAGTGAAGCGTTGGACTGTACTCGGATGGGTGACTGCTTGCGCGGCCTATACTGTGCAGGACGCCAGTTTTATCGAGAAATCGCGAACGCAACCGGAAATTCGGATTTCCGGTCGCTCGGTAACCGGAAATGGGGAAAATTCAAAACAAAAAAATTCTATATGTTACTGCGTAGTCTAGTGTCTTTACGAATTTTTTGGATTTTTTTCCACGATAGAACACCAGAGATAAAATAGTGTATAATGCAAGTAATTTTACGTGCTGTTAGGTGGGCAAGACCTACGAGTTACGTAATTTTTTTTGGCTATTTAGCACCAAGAAAAACCATGTACAACAACGGATCAACGCAAACTATACCTTTGTTAACGTTTAGAAAAAAACACTACCTTGTCCATCGTAAACCACATATATTCAATATTGAACCATCAAGGTTTGACGAAAGATTACTTGGCTGGCGAATGAAGAGCTGCCAAACTCAATGTCCGCGGCAATGTCCTCAATGCCGTATTTCGGCAACACTTAATATTGATCAATGCTAATGATAAATAATTTCGGGACGTAAATATAAATAGGCATAATTGTAAATGACTCAAAATTTCATTCTAAGGTTTATAAAACATTCACTGGCAGTTTTATTTTCACAGTTTTCATCGATAACGTTATACTTTTTCAAGTTGGTGATAACCCAAAAGTCTTTCTTATTCGTGTAATAAAAATATGAAAGTGTTTGCTCTTCACTTATATATCTGATGAAAAAATTAGCATCTATAAAATGAATCTATACGTCGTATGCATTTTGTTGAGCTTCATTGAAAAAAAATCCTAAACGGTCTTTTGACTAAACGGGGCGGCTCCAACCTCTTTAAATGACAGGCTTATATATTAGATTTTTGGACAGATAACGTAAAGAATAGCTTATGACCGAAAATGAACTTCGCGAAACTGGGGTTAATTAATCGGTATCTCATTTAGCGACAGGATGTTGAAGTCTTGAAACTTTGAAGGCATTTTTCGGAAAACCACTTTTTCGTGAACCTCGTACAAGATAACTACAAAACTATCTGATCGATCGTTTTAAAATTTTGCACATCTTCAGATAACACAATTGGCGTCTATGTGAACCTAAAACGCCTCGAAAATTATCTTAAAAAACTTTTTCATTAGAAAGTACAGTAAAAAGTTTCATGAAAACTAGAACATTTTTTCAAACACCTGACACTTTTTGAATTTTCACTTTTCATTTGATTTTTAATTGCCTCTGAAGCAAGCAACTTTTAACTGCCTCTGAAGCAAGTGTCGCACACGCGCCATTTAAAAATATTTATAAAAAAAAATCAAAACAAAAATTGTTGCGGATAATTGAAAGCTATATGTGCATAAAACATCAATTATGTAGAATGAATAGTTTTGACCCAAAAAACTCTAAAATCGCTTATTCTCCGCTGCCTATAGGGATCTCCCCCCTTAACGCACCACAAATTAATTTCTCCGTCATATAAATTTCAATCGAATCGAAACATTTCGATCGGTCTCGAAACTCCGCAAAACTAAAATTTCACATTGTACATTTTCCATAACAGAAATGAAGATCTGAAAAACAAGTTAATTTTCGTTGCATTTCAATGATGCAAGCTCCGTCCACTAAATGTCACCTCATTGGACACGTGTCCTTACCATTCGCTGCCTTCTTCCATAACTCACCTTAATTCCCGTGTAGGCTTTGTACGTGTCGACGAGGAGCGTCGAGAATGCCTGAATCGTGGAATCCTTCGGGGCGTAAATCTTCTGGATTTCGCGATATATCTTGTAAACGTCGAGCAACACTTGTTTCCGGGGATCGACACGGTACATCTGCATGGTGTCGACTAGCTGGGACGGCGGCGGCATGTTCTGTATGCGCGTTCGCAGCGACTGGATGCAGAGCGTTAGAGCCTGCCTGGAGAGTTGCTCGCGCTCGGAATCTCGCAGATATTTTCTGAAAAATACGAAATGGAAAAGAAAAAGAAGCATCGACGATCGTACGTGTGCGAGGTCGGAAAGAACGAGCGACGATCGATCGATCAGGCGATAGTTGGTGTTAACGGGCTACATCTACGTAGGTGGGTCTAAAAATTGCATTTTCCAAAAATATTTTTATTCGATAGTATCACCTTTTAGCTATATTTAAATTTTTATAGATTGCGCTGTGAAACTAGTTGTTGGTGGAAAATGTTAATATATTGTGCTGTGAAATTAGTAGTTTATAGAAAACTTTAATATTATGTGCTGTGAAATTAGTTGGTTGTAGGAAATTTCAATGTATGGTGTTGTGCACCGAGTTGTTTGTAGAAAATTTTAATATATTGTATTGTGAAAACTAGTTGTTTGTGGGAAGTTTCAACATATTGTGCTGTGAAACTAGTTTTATGTAGGAAAGTTTAATACATTCTGCTGTGAAATTAGTTGTTTATAGGACATTCAATATATTGTGTTGTGGAACTCGTTGTTTGTAGAAAATTTCAACATATTGTGCTGTGAAACTAGTTTTATGTAGGAAAGTTTAATACATTGTGCTGTGAAATTAGTTGTTTATAGGACATTAAATAGATTGTGTTGTGAAATTAGTTATTTATAGAACGATTTAATATATCGTGTTGTGAAGTTAGTTGTGTATAGATCATTTTAATATATTGTGCTCTGAAACTAGTTTTTTGTAGGAAATTTTGATATATTGTGCTGTGAAACTAGTTCTATGTAGGAAATTTTAAGACATTGTGCTGTGAAATTAGATGTTTATAGGACATTTCAATATATTGTGTTGTGAAACTGGTTGTTTCTAGGAAATTTTAATATATCGTGTTGTGTATAGATCATTTTAACATATTGTGCTGTGAAACTAGTTGCTTGTAGCAAATTTAATATATTGTGCTTTGAAATTAGTAGTTTATAGAAAACTTTAATATTATGTGCTGTGAAATCAGTTGGTTGTGGAAAATATCAATATATTGTGTTGTGAACCTAGTTGTTTGTAGAAAATGTTAATATATTGTATTGTGAAAACTAGTTATTTGTGGGAAGTTTTAACATATTGTGCCCTGAAACTAGTTTTTAGTAGGAAAATTTGATATATTGTGTTGTGAAACTAGTTGTTTATTGAATGTTTTAATATATCGTGTTGGGAAATTAGTTGTGTACAGATCATTTTAATATATTGTGCTGTGAAACTAGTTGCTTGTAGAAAATTTAATATAATGTGCTGTGAAATTAGTAGTTTATAGAAAACTTTAATATCATGTGCTGTGAAATTAGTTGTTTGTAGAAAATGTTCATATATTGTGCTGTGAAACTTGTTTTCGTAGGAGATTTTAATATATTGTGCTGTGAAATTAGTTGTTTGTAGGAAATTCCAATATATTGTGTTGTGAAACTAGTTGTTTATAAAAAATTTTCATATAATGTGCTGTGAAACTAGTTTTTTGTAGGAAATTTTAATAGATTGTGTTGTGAAACTAGTTTTCTGTAGGACATTTTTATATATTGTGTTGTGAAACTAGTTTTTTGTAGGAAATTTTAATATGCTGTGCTGTGACACTAGTTGTTTTGACAGCTTCTATCAGTCGGCCGGACGAGCCGTAGCAGCGACATACTTCAAACTTTAAACGTGTTTTTCTCGAAACACTGATGTCGAAGTCGGTGGACATTATATCTCGAGAACCATTTGATGGATTGTTTCCAAATTTGCAGGAGATACGATGAGAAAGATGTAAAAGTCGTTGACGATCTCACTTTTTAAAAATCGATCTTCATTTTTTATGTTACGTAAAAATGACGACTTTTTATATAGATTTTGTATGTTCGACTTCCAATTCGTCGCCACGTTGTTAAACAAAAATGATTTTAAAAGACGACGATTGTAAACGACTCGTATTTATTGTTAACTTGAATAACCCGTTTAGTTTTTAGATTTCGGATGGTCCGTTCGACCTGGATGGTCCACCGCCAAACTTCGCGAAAAAGAATTGCATCATCTGCCAGCGGCTAAGTTTTTGTTATTTTTCTGTATTTTTTTGTCATTTTTTTAAGGCTCTCAAAACTGTATCTTTATGTTTAAAAAAATGCGTTTCTTTTTCACCAAACGTTCCCCAGAAAAAAAATCTGATTTAGCGATTTATTTTCGGCCTCTAGGCAAATGTAGCCCCTTAATTCGATGCTCACTTGTCGGGATCCGGTAGTCTGCGCAGTTGCACGTAAAGATCCAGGAGCATCAAGCTGTCGTCAGTTTCCTTGAGTATCTGCATCAGTAGTGTAACGCAGCGGGACATGTGCGACGCGAAACTTCCGGGACGATCGATTTCCTCTATGGGATTCCTCCAGACCCCCTGAAATCGCATCGAAAGTGTAATTGGGCTCCGTTCAGCTGCGCAGGACGGCCAACGTGAATACTACTCACGTTGAAGAAATTATTGTTCTTTCGATCGGCGAATAGGCCTTGGACCGTGCGTCCCGAGTAATACTGGCAGCGGTAAGTGCCGAGAAAAAGATCGCGACACTTGGCGTTATCCTTGTCCGCCTTGTTGTTGAAATAATAATGGCATAGCCGATACATGGACTTGTAGTGCTCCGGGAATCGCAACACGCATTGCTCGAGGCCCGCGATGCAGTAGGCGATCAATTTCCCAACCTCGGCCTCTGTGAGATACTCCTCTGTGTCGAATGCAAAAAAAAAAGAAACAATGCCAGTTGGGCCTCGCTCTATTAGGGTTCCGTACATATGATCAATTCACTTTTTTTGAAAATTATATATTCAATTGGGTAATGCTTTTTTTCTGCCTTAGTTCTTAGGTAGTACTAAACTGAAACGACATGGGATGATAGCTAAAGAAAGTTTTGTATCCTGCTGTGAGCTAATAATGAAAATATGTAAAATTATTGTCATTTAAATATTTACAATCAGCGTTGGGCATATTCGATTTTTTTTTGATTCATGAATAATAAAGAAACTTATTCAAAATTCGTTCCGAAAATGAATAATGAATCCTACTAGATTCAAAATTCATTTCAAAATAAATATCGAATCCTACTGGATTCAGTATTCATTTTGAAATGAATACTGAATCCAGTAGGATACATTATCGAAAAAAAAAATGAATATCTATCTGACATGTATTCGGTATTATTTTCCTACTTGAATACTTTTAGTATTCGAGTATGCCCATGTTTACAATACCAAATGACTTATTTTTGGACTCGGTACCAGCCAATTTCCAATATTGTCACATTTTTCGCAGAAAAAGAGGAGGCGAAGAAAAATAAATGAAATATACGATCTAGTCTTTTTTTAATTTGCAATCTCGTTTCTTCCGTGACGTCAGTCGCTTGTTCCTGGCTGGCAGCGACGCCAAGAATAAGTCATTTGGTATTGTAAATATTCAAATAGGAATCATTTTATATATTTCCATTATAAATTTATTGTATTATGTATACAATAAATGTATAGTAGATATGATTACATTCATACATACATTATGAATTGGCGTGTTCAGTATTTTATTATTTAAGGGGTCTTCTCACTTTAGATGCTAAAATAGGCTATTTTCATGAATTTTTGGATAGGTTTGTATTATAGATTTGATATAAAAGTTGTTACACTTAATAAATACACTTTCAAAATACATATAAATTTTTTTTTAAATGTATTTATGCAACCGAAACAAACTTTAAACACGTTTTTATCGAAACGACGTTTTTCGACGACTTGTTGATAAAAATCTTCGAAACTACTGAACCGATCCTTATGAAATTGTAACCACATATTCTCTACAACTATAGCTATAGCGTATATCGAGGATTTTTAAAATTTTGATATTTACTATCTTTTTTGCCGAAAACGGTGAAACAAACGTTTTTTTATGTCCGCCATTTTGTTATTTTTGCATATATCAAAAAACGTATGATAGGCGCCATAGCCATTAACATACTGAATCCAAATTGTTTAATTTTTTTGTTTCGGATGATCCATCTCCGAGATTTCATCAACAGCGCAGGCCCACAATTTTTTTAGGACATGTTTTTAACTACCTTTTTCATCCATAAATAGTGACTTAAATAAATAATTTTTTTACAATGCATTTCGAAACTGTATTTATTGAGTGTAACAACTTTTATATCAATATCTATAATATAAACCTATCAAAAAAATTCATCAAAATAGCCTTTTAAGCGTCTAAAATGAGAAGACCCCTTAAATGCAGAGTATGGTACATTAGGGTGGTCCTTATTTTTGGTAATTCCGAATTTTACTGCTCGCACCGGCTAAAAAGGTTACTAATGTATATAAAAAAAAAGTACGTGAAAGGCGCAGCCTGTGAGTTAATTTTAAAGGGTGTCTCCAAAGGAGTGAATTTTTCCATTTAATTAACATGGGCGTATGGACCAGTTGCGGTATATTTTTTTGTCTGATTTAATATTGCTCCGAAAAATTTGAAACTTACTGAGTGTCTCTATTATAGTTATGGGTACTTCAGATAAAAATAAGAGATTTTTAGCGACACAAGTTTTGTACACACCGTAAAATTTCTGTATATTATGTACCCTATATATTGTGTGTACATATATTGGTATATTGTTGTGTGTATATTGGTATATTGGTACGTAATATACAGAAATTTCAAATTCCTGACTAATTTATTTTTTGAGAAAGACCCCGTAACAAAAATGGTCTAAAACCGACAACTTTGACAACCACCCATTTCTTTATTTTTGAAGATAAAAAAGAAAAAAAATTGTACTCTACTCAATGAGCTTTATAGAATGGCAGCCCACATGACAGGGCAAGACATTTTTCCTGCTCCTTTTTCGTGTATGAGAGCCCGATTAAAAATAATTTCTAATTGAATTTCTAATTCAATATTCGCTTTTGGGTCAACATTGTACACA
This sequence comes from Ophion ellenae, assembly GCA_963210295.1. Classification (NCBI taxonomy): domain Eukaryota; kingdom Metazoa; phylum Arthropoda; class Insecta; order Hymenoptera; family Ichneumonidae; genus Ophion; species Ophion ellenae. Next base: position 4,730,941 of record OY723387.1, on the reverse strand, counting down.
AAATATCGAAATTTCAGGTTTGTAACTCATTCCGTTTACGAGCCAGAGACGGACAGACAGCAGAGTGAAAGCAACATTTGGGCATGGAATCCCAAAAGAGTGCAAAATGCAAAGATCGAAATGCAGCGCAGCTAAAAAAACGCTGAGAAAGACGAAGCTCTCACCCTTCTCCCCGGGGTCGACGGTGGGCTTTTTCTTCTCGTTGTTGTCGCTCTCGATGGACTCGCTGTCGCTCGATGACGAGCTGTCGCTCTCGGAGCTGTCGTCGCTACTGCTCGACTCGTCGCTGCTGCTCGAGCTCGAGTTGTTCGTCTCGGTGTTGGTCGTTGTCGTTTGTGTGGTCGTTGTGCTCTCCTGCGAGCCTCTGCGGCTTAGCGTACCCTCGTCCTTGACCGTGCTGATTTGCGTCTTTTTTCTCTCGCTGTTTTTCTCCCGCGACTCCTTGAGGGCCTCCTTGGTCTGACTGTTGCATCTTATCTCGACGCTTGGAGCCTCGTCGTTCATCAGCCATTTGCCGTCGGACTTTCTCGTTTCGTCGTCGTCTACTGGTGACGCGTGAATATCGTCGCTCAACTCCATCGTGCGTTTCATCAGCTCGTCCATCAGATCCTGAACGTTGGCGGATTTATCTTCGGGACTCGTAGCTGAGACTTGACCGTGAGACTTTCGGTCCGCGTTGTTGTTGTTGTTGTTGTTGTTGCTGCTGCTGCTGTTGGTTGATTTTTCGCTCTCGTTCGTGCGATTCTCGGCCTCTCTTCTTCTAGGCTCTTGCTTGATGACGAGCTTTTGGGCTTTTTCGCTCTCGTCGCTCGACAGTATCGTTACCTCGTCGCCCGAGGCCTCTCGATTGGCGGCTATCTCGCAAACGTTGGTGATGAGGTCGTCGATCATACCGACCACGTCCTGCATCAGCTCGAGATGCGACACGCTGCCCAACTTTATTCTCTTGCTGTCGTCCGGTTGCTGAGGGAACGATTTATCAAATTAACGCGCTACATCTAACTCGGTGGGTAAAAAATAACATTTTTCAAAAATATTTTTTGACGATAGTATCACCTTTCAGCTGTATTGCCGGAAAACTTTATAAAAATGTTCCTAAAAGTGAATGAGCTGGAGCTTTCAACAGTCGGCCGGGCGAGCGCTTGCGAATTTAACAATTTTTTTCGTACGAAAAAGTGATTCAATCAGAAAATTAATAACACATATATTTGGTATGAATATCAAGCTGTTAGGAAATATATACTTTTTTTTCGATGTACAAAATGGCCGACTACTCGAGACTTCTCGAAACAGCTTTTTTCCAATTGGCGTGACAAATAACTTCAACAATTTTCACTCGATTCACTTCAAATTTAGAAGTTACGTTCCTAATTGCATTTCGCAGAGAAGTACGTACGGAATTTCCGATTAATCGAAAACTTTTCATTTTATGAGCAGTTTATGAGCAGTTATAACGAAATTTTTCACTGAAAATTCATTTCTTAAGTTCAAATACCTACAACCTTTGAATAAAACAATATTTTTTTCATTCCGTACGTACTTCTCTAGGTATTCTAATGTGGATTGACGAGATTTTTTGTTTTTTGTTCTAGGTAAAAAAATGTGGATGCTAAATGTCACGCCGCGGAGCGCCTAAAAAATATAACATAAGAAAATATTAGTAGTCGGCCATTTTGTACATCGAAAAAAATATATATATATAGTTTATAACAGCTTGGTATTCATATTAAATAGATGTGTAATTAATTTTATGAGTAAATCACTTTTTCATACAAAAAAAAAATTGTTAAATTCGCACATGATTTTATACCCGTTACTGTTTCCAATGCCGAACGACATACCTCGAGAATCACTCGATTCATAAAGATATCGATAGGACAATGAAGAGATATTTCTTTTTCCTCGTCAAATCAAGGCCTATACCTCGGTTAATTTTCAAGATTTTGTCATCAAAATTGGTATAAAACTAGGCGAATATATACTTCATAAAATGAGTATAAACACGATCCTTTCATAATTAGTTATGTCTATGAAAAAAATCGCAATTATTGACGACAAAGCACCCGTTACGTGATAGAACAGGGGGGGGGGGGGGGATTGGGAAATTTTGCGTTACGTAATTTGTGTACACCTCATCGTTCGCCAGAAAAAACTGGGAATTCGGCCATTTTTTCGGGCCTCCAGGTAGATGTAACCCCTCAACATTCCTACCTGTTGCCCGTCAGCTTGACGTTTCCTCGACTCGTTCCTCGGCGGCGCTTTGCTCGTCGCTTCCGACTTCTCCGGCTGCGGAATCTCCTCGACGCTGTTCGACCTTTTGTCCACATTGGCAGGAATGACGCGGCTCTTGGGCAGTTCCGCGGCAACGTTGTCGTTGGGCATCACAATCTCGGGATAGCCGTTGCTGTCCGTACGCTTGGCCCGATTGAGCCTCGACTCGTACTGCATGAAAGAACCGCTCGCGCACTCCAACAGATGATCCATGAAGACCTGACCGATCGATTTGCTGAGTGGCTTTCCCTCGTGTTGCTCGAGATACTTGAGAATGCAGGCGTGTATTCTGTAGTGAACCTCGAGGGCCTCGACCGCGAGGTAACTCGGATTTTTGTGGGGTATGCGCGGCGGATATTGGGCCCTGTTCTTGTGAAGCCAATTGCTCGCCTGGAAATAAATTTATTTGGTTTTATTTGGTTTCTGTTGAGTTTGGTTTGACGTGTTTGGGCTCGTGAGGATTTGTTTGGGTCTATTTAGTTCCAACTGAGTTCGATTTGCCCTGTTCGGGCTTATTCAGGTTCGTTTAAATGTGTTCAAGTTTGTTCTAGTCTGTTTAGGTTTGTTTGGGTTCGCTTAAGGGGAGATATACACCTAGATGGGCGAAAAAATCGAATTTAGAAGCTATGAACATTCCGTCGACCGTAGAAGACCTACACTATGGGCCTGGTATCGATGATTCCATGTAAGTTGACAAATTTCATGATTTATTCATTCCCAAATTTTCAAACGCCTTTTTCTCAAAACCACGTTTTTCAAATCGGTACCCAAAATTTCTCGAAAACCAATGAATCGATTGCCTTGAGGTTTTTTGTGGTTATTCCATACACCATTATCTAGTACTTGTCATAGGATTTTTTTTTCCGTTACTTAATTTTTCTTTTATAGGCAAAATAATAACTAACTTTTGGCCCAAAAATCACTATTTATGTTCAAACGTCCGCCATTTTGTTATAAATCGATAGTTTCAAAATCGGCTACGACAAGTACTAGATTATAGTATCTAATTTAATAATCTTTTTGGTTTTTTTTTCAGATGATTTTTGAAGAAACGCCAGTGGGTACCGTATACGCCGATTTTTTACGACGCTCCAAGGATCATACAATATCCTTGTATATTTATTTATATTTTTAAATAAAGAAAATTAAACATATTTTTAAATGTATATTCTTTTAGCTGATTAAAACCCCAATCTGAAATTTCAAATAGTTTTCCTTGAAAAAATTCACAAAAATGACCTTTTTTCCGGCTCCTAGGTTTATATCTCCCCTTAAATACGTTTGGGTTTGGAGAGTGTGGCATCGAAAATTTAGCAGATCGAACTTTGCGACATTCAAAAGCTTTTTTCTTTTGGTTTTTTTCTCCCAAAACTCATTATTTTAAAGTAACCGCAATTATTTCACTTGGGTCTGTTTGGGTTAGTATTTCACATCAGCAGTAGTAGTCGTTTTGTTTACTTTTTATCTCCCTCCCCTCTCGCTTTCCGTTAATATCCATTATTGTATCATTTTCTAGTGAAAAGGACCGCTGAAAAATGTCCCGACCGACTTTCCGGCGTAAATTTAAAAAAAAACGAGAAAAAAGTGCGAGCTCACTTTCGAGTAATGGTCCAGATAGACCGGCGGATCCTCGTTCTTCTTCTCGGCTATCTTCGCTAGCATATAGTGATAGAGCCATCGCTCGTCGTGCACGTGCGTATTGTCGTCGACGTTCGATAGGAAGAAGCGATTCGCCGAGATGAAGCAATTAACGGCGATCTCGAGTGTCGTTTCTTTGCGCGACTCGAGTGCCGCGAATTTCTCCATGCTCAGAGTGTCGGTCTCCTGCTTCAGCAGACGCGAGCAAAAGGAGTGCACCGTGTACGCGAAGGTCCCGTACTCGATCCAGATGACGCTCTGGGCGGGCACGAGCTCGACAGCTCGTTGATAGCAGAACTGCGCGATCTTCGCGTCGAATAGGAGCTTCTTCGTGTCCCTGAAATATCGAGAGTGTTCGTTCGAACTTTATTTATTGTCATATTAGAACGTTGAATAAGTTCTCGCCATTTTCCCACAGATGGCGTTACCAGACCTGTAGTTGTTTACACCAAAAGTGTAAATTAGTTTACACCAAAAATGTAAATTAGTCGTTTGCACTAAAATACATTTAACTTGACATTAAACATGTCAAATTTCGCGCCAAAAAAGAGTATTTGCGGGGAATTTTAGTGCACTACTTTATTTTTAAAATCTGCAGCTGAAGCACACAGAATTCTTGTTGAGACTTACGGTGACCATGCTCTGTCGGGAACAACATGCACAAATTGCTTTAGACGCTTTCAAAATAATGATTTTGATGTGTTGAATTGGTGGCATTAGTCCATGAAGACTCATGTCAGACGCTAGCTGAACTTGCAGAATCATTAGAAGTTGATTACACAACACTTTCGAAACGTTTGAAAGCTTTGGGAATGATTTTTCAGCATTGGAAATTATTTCAAAACTGTAGATGTTTCTTGATGTAGGCTGCGTATAGGGGGTCTAAGTTTGTTTGCGTGGGTTTGTTTGTTAGCTGAATGTCACACGAAACTAACGCTACTCGCACTCCGCTGCCACTGAGTTGTAATAATGGAAGGGAGCTGCGACATGCTGAATGCCTGTGACCGGTTGAAAAATGCCGCATTACATGTAGTGTCATCCGAAAAGTCTGATTCAATTTTCGATGTCATGATATTATTGCATTTTGTGACATATCTGTATTTTGTTTTAATGAAGTATTTATTATCACGAAAAAATAGCGAGTACTTATTCAACATCCCAATATAATTGTTCAATTATGGATCCACCGTATTGGGTCTGTTCCATTTGTACGGAGACTTTCCCCTGACTTTTATAAAATTAAACTGAAATAAAAATTGTGCTGTGAAACTAGTTTTTTGTGGGAAATGTTTATATATTGTCCTGTGAAATTAGTTGTTTATAGGAAATGTCAATATATTGTGTTGTGAAACTAGTCGTTTGTAGGAAATTTAAATATATTGTGTTGTGAAACTAGTTGTTTGTAGAAAATTTTAACATATCGTATTGTGATATTAGTGGATTGTAGGAAGATTTAACATGTTGTGCTGTGAAACTAGTTTTTGGTAGGATACTTTAATATATTGTGTTGTGAAATTAGTTTTTTGTAAGAAATTTCAATACACTGTGCTGTGAAAGTAGTTGTGTATAGGAAATTTTAATATATTCTGCTGTGAAATTAGTTGTTTATGGGAAATTTGGTAAATATCCGGAAGTGGGGCTCCTGCTATAATGACCCAAACAAAAATTAGCCTGATTCTAGCAAGAGTCCCGCTTCCGAATATTTACCGGAAATTTCAATATTGTCCTGTAAAACTAGTTTTTTGTAGAAAATCCTAATACATTAAGCTGCGATATTAGTTGTTTATCGAACATTTCAATATATTGTGCTGTGAAACTTGTTGTTTGTAGGAAATTTTAATATATTCTATTGTGAAATTAGTTGTTTGTGGGAAATTTCAATGTATTCTGTTGTGAAATTAGTTGTTTGTAGAAAATTTCAATATATTATGTCGTGAAACAGGTTATTTGTAGGAAATTTCAATATATTGTGTTGTGAAACTATTTGTTTGTGGAAAATTTTTACATATTGTATTGTGAAATTAGTTTATTGTAGGAAGTTCCAACATATTGTGCTGTGAAACTAGTTTTTTGTCGGAAATTTTTATATATTCTGCTGTAAAAATAGCAGAACATTTTAATACAGTGTTGCGAAACTAGTTTTTTGTAGGAAATTTCAATATATTATTTTTTGAAACTATTTGTTTGTAGAAAATGTTAACATATTGTATTGTGAAATTAGTTTCTTGTAGGAAGTTTCAACATATTGTGCTGTGAAACTAGTTTTTTGTAGGAAATTTTAATACATTTTGCCGTGAAATTAGTTGTTTACAGGGAATCTCAATATATTGTGCTGTGAAACTATTTTTTTGTAGGAATTTGTAATACATTTTCCTGTGAAATTAGTTGTTTCAATATATTGTGTTGTGAAACTAGTTGTTTGTGGGAAATTTTAATATATGGCCAGTGAAATTTGTTATTTATAAAAAAAATTTATATATTGTGCTGTGAAAATAGTTGTTTGCAGGAAATTTTGATACAGTGTTGTGAGACTAGTTTTTTTTTTACAAAATTTTAATACATTGTGCTGTGATATTAGTTGTTTATGGAAAATTTCAATATATTGTGTTGTGAAATTAGTTGTTTCTAGGAAATTTCAATATCTTATGTTGTGAAACTATTTGTTTGTATAAAATGTTAACATATTGTATTGTGAAATAAGTTTCTTGTAGGAAGTTTCAACATATTGTGCTGTGCAACTAGTCTTTTGTAGGAAATTTTAATACATTTTGCTGTGAAATTAGTTGTTTACAAGAAATTTCAATACATTGTGCTGTAAAACTATTTTTTTCTAAAATTTTTTAAATACATTGTCGCGTGAAATTAGTTGTTTTAATATATTGTGTTGTGAAACTAGTTGTTTGTAGACAATTTTAATATATTGCGTTGTGAAATTTGTTGTTTATAGAACATTTTAATATATTCTGCTGTGACAATAGTCGATTGCAGGAAATTTTTATACAGTGTTGTGAAACTAGTTAGGGGACGTCCATTAATTACGTGAGGCGTTTAGGGGGGGGGGAGGGGTTCGAGCGAAATCTCACCCAATCTCACGTGGGGGAGAGGGGGGCTTCGGCAAATATCACGTAATTTTAGTAATTTCAGTAATTTTAGTAATTTTAGTAATCACGTAATTTTTATCACATAAAGTAGCAGGGAGAGTCTCCCTACTACTTTACATGGTGGAGTAAATGGTACTACAACCGCAGTTACTTCTACTACAATTTATTTTCCGTGAACGTATGCATTTTGAAAAATCTCACGTGAGATTAGGGGAGGGGGGAGGGGGTCGCGCAAAATCTCACGACACCTCACCAGGGGGAGAGGGGGGGTCGAAAAATCGCCAAAATTACCTCACGTAATTAATGGATGCCCCCTTATTTGTGGAAAATGTTAATATATTGTGCTGTGAAACTAATTGTTACGACAGCTCCTAACAGTCGGCCGGACGAGCGGTAGCAGCGACATACTCAAAACATTAAACGCGTTTTTCTCGAAACACAGTTTTCAAAGTCGGTGGACATGATATCTCGAGAACCACTTGATGGATTGTTTCCAAATTAGCAGGACATACGACGAGAAACATTTAAAGGTCGTTGACGATCTCACTTTCTAAAAATCGATTTTCATTTTTTAATAGTTACTCCAAAATGACGACGTTTTTCACAGATTTTGTATGCTCGAGTAGGGGGGCTGGTAAAATAAGTTTCCCTGACAGGTCGTAGGGGTAACAAGACTGAAAAGGTTAGGAACCGCTGCTCTTGGTAGATGTAGCTCCTCAATATTGATAATTAGTGCAATTAAATAAACGGATCGTCATACTAACGGAAGTGGTTTGCAGCTGGTGAGTGCGGTGCCGAATTCCGTGCCCATCACCATAGCCAGAGTAGCCCACGAATTGAACGCTTCCGGATGTAGGCAAAGATCCATGAGAAAGTAACACGTGGAATTGGCGTATTGATTGTACTTGAATAGATAATCGCCGAGTAGTGCATAAATGGAGGATACTTGATAGGGCAGAGGTTTCTTCACGGTAGGCATAACGTCCCGATCGCCAACGATGTAAGCGGTGACCTCGTCGATTTTGTTGCTGGGATCGTGTTCCTCGGGCACGAGGGAAACGACTTTCTTGAAGAGGCTGTGAGTCTCGGCGTTGATCGAGGCAGTCCTCGGTGTATCGAATTCGGGCAATTGATCCGGTCGATAAAAGTCAAATATCAATTGAGCGCCTTCCCACGTGAGCTCGATCTGCGGCACTCGATGATCCTCGAGATACTTCGGTTTCGTTCGCTTGTCCTTGTTCGGATGTCCGTAAAGGCAATGGAAAATTTGCTCGATGTGTCGTGCCAATTTGTCCCGCACCGAGGCAAATTGCGGTGTGCGCAAACGCGGTATCACGAGTTTCATTATGAAGAGAAGGAGTTTCGCGTTGTTGACGCAACACCAAGAATGACGACCGAGATACTCGTGAGCGGTGAGCAAAATCATAATCGAGCTCGGTACGTCCTCGTCCTCGTCCTCGTCCTCCGAATTGTGCTCCTTGCTGTTCTTTTGCGAGGGAGACTTCGCACGGCCTTTGTCCTCCTCGTATTGCAACACGTGGTGCAAAAGTATCCACGGCAGTACGGTCTCGAGCGGCATCTCGATCGTACTCTCCGCGCTCACGTCCAATTGATGACACACCATTTGCACGAGATTCTGGACCAAACGAGTGAGACGCGTTTCCGGCAAATATCTCACCACGAAAGTGCTCACCTCCGTCACGCAAGCCTCCAATTTTTCCAGACACGTCAGCACGCTCGACGACCATTTCTTCTGCTCAACGTCGTCCCGCGCGTTCAAATAATTCTGCCAGGACTCGTTGAGACACGCCTCCGACCACACGTAACACTCCTCGTAGTGCTCCAGTCGCCAGAGACTGTCGAGCAACATCGACAGCTGATCTATACGCTCGGTCGTCACTTTAACACGGGGCACGAGCTTCACTTGATGCCGCGCGAATTTGAACGTGTCCTGGGGAGGAAAAAAAATCAACATCGCGAATCGTCATGCGGGTGGTGAGCGACGGGTTATTCGGGAAAGCCGAAACTATTCGGATAAACTCGCTCTCGTTTTCGATGAGGTTAAGGCAGTAGTCTGGTCTAGAAATTTGACAAAATCGATTTTATTTTCATTTTATTATTTCTTAGACCTTTCTTAACACGCTTGTGAAAACCGTTTATTGATGTTTCAAAAATTAGCAGTGTAATAAAAAATTATGAGCAAGCCGCGCGCAAACCTCATCTAACGGTATCAAAACTTTCAACGCGTTTATCTCAGAACTATGTTTTTCAAATCGGCGCCCACGATATCTCGATACCTAATTGACCGATCGAGCTCAAATTTTGCACATACCTTCGGTAGCCTCTTTCTAAGGACTGGTAGCAGAATTCAGTCGAACAATAATTTTGCCCACATTTTATAACTCGTCGAATACCCGAAAATGTATGAAATATCGTCAATCAAAGTTTAACAGGCCGCCATTTTGTAACAACATTTTTTTAAAGTACTAATTCTGCTACCAGTGCTCAGAATACTCATACAGATTGAGAATATATATATGTTTTTTTTCAGATGCATACAACATCACCCAGAGTGGGCGCCGATTGAGGCCGTTTTGGGCGCACCACGTTGTAAAAAATAAAAAACTACATGAAAATATTTAAAATAATTTTTTTTAATGTGGATACATTCTCAAAAAACAATAAATACATATGTAAAATTTCATCAAGACGTCTTCAACGGTTTAAAAGTTACTCGAACCCAAAAATGACGTAAAAAATCTCGCTCTAGACCAGACTGCTGCCTTACCAGTGTGACATTTTCAAAAAATCGATTTCTTTTTTGCCTTTTTCGACAGTTTATGCTTTGAAGAATATCATTATCATTTATATCATTTTATCTTGCAAAAATCGATAGTTAAATCTTTAAACGCGTTTTTCTCGAAATGAGATTTTTCAAATTTGCTGACATCGTAATTCAAAAAGCAATTATCCGATTGACTTGAAATTTGAACTGAGTACTCTCAAATATATTTACTCTACAATGATGTAGGATAGTTTTGATTGGGTGAAAATTGAAGATTTGGCATTGAAAAAAACGACCATTTTATAGGCACGAAAATAGACTTTTTTTCATAACTACGCCATTTTGTTAGATTTTGATATTTTTCGAAAATCCTTTGGATATGTTGGGTTACGATCAATGGGTTACGATCTCTGTTGGTCACTCTGGATGGTCTTTCTCGAAATGTCGTTTTTCGAAACGGTGTACACTCTCAAAGGAAGAGTTTTCAAACTATCCGTTTCAAATTTTGACACAACGTTCTTCACGCCATTCTTTATCTTGCTATGGAAGCTTATTTTTATCTTCATTTTTTTTAACGAAAAACTGTCGCAAAAAAACGCGAAATTCGATACTTTTTTTTTCAAAACGCGGCCATTTTTTCAATTTTGATTTTTAAAAAACCTCCATAGCAAGATAGCGGCTTTCATACTGATTAATAATCTTATTCCACATTTTGTTCCAGATAATATTTACGGCCACAACCGTGTACACCGTGATGACTTCTTTTTTTCGAAGACATTTTCAACCGTGAAATTTTTTTTTTAAGTCAAAATAAACGTTTCAAAATGTATTCTCTATGCTTCATAAGTGCTTTGAGTTGACATAAAAAAACGGACTGGCTAGCGTATTTTAACCATTAAAAAAATCGCGAAAATCAGCTATTCGATCCTTTACACTCTGATGATCTCTCAGAGTTTGCATCGTTCGAAGGCAATGGAAATGAATACTCATGAATTTCTTTTCATTGCTTTCGGCGAAATTTGGCTATGAAAATCCCTTGATTATTTTCTAAGACGATTATTGAAAGACCTTCAATATACGATAAAGGATTTGGCATAGAAATAAAAATAAGAAAGTTAAAATATAATGAAGAACTTTCGTTGCATTTCAACGATGCAAATTTTAACACAACAATTTAATTTTTTTTTCAAATTCCCCATTCAGTTCACTATCGGCATCTCCGATATCGAAGTTTGTGTCGGGAAAAAAACTCGTTCAACATAAGTTGGATCGTAGAGAGGGCTCAGCTGGTGATGACAACTGCAATGGCCTTGAATGACCTTGCATTGTAAATCATTCGTTTCAACAGCCGCTATCGGATGGTAGACGTAAACACAACATTCCATTTTGAGGGAGGTTTCTACTTTTTTGGGCCAACATTTTTTCGTTTGTTCACCAATTTTTATGCGAAAAATATTTTATGTAGAATGTTGAAATTTGGTATGTTTAGTAGGCGGTCTTTATTAAACACGATATTTTTTTTAAGTTTGACAACACATGGTACCAGGAGTACGCGTTTCCCAAGTTTGCGAAAGTCCTCCTACACGCCCTAGACGAGCAATCGCTATGAAATTTGGCAGGCACGTGTACAACAAACGTCTTCATTAGTTAAACTAGAATTATCCAACGATATGTAAACGTTTTTATTTTATAAACAAAAAAAAATGCCGAAAATCTTTTATTTTTTAATTTTTCTTCTTGATTCTAGTTTGACTTTTACACAATATTATGCAAAGTAAAAATATTTTCAGTGCCAGTTATTTACGAAATATTTACACTCCCAGTACCATGTTTTGTCAAACTTTAAAAAATATCATAATGTTCAGTAAAGACCGCTTCGTAAACTCACCAAATTTCAACATTCTATATGTCATGTTATTCGCATAAAAAATTGGTGAAAAATCGAATATTTTTTGGCCCAACAAAGTAGAAAGCAACTCGGCCTGTAAAAAAATCGTCATCAGCAGCTGATGACAATGCAACTTCCGGTAGACACATTTTTCCCGACACCCGTAGGTTCGAAGATATTGGAGGTGCTGATAGTTCGTAGATTCCTTACCATGATTGTTACGCATTATTGACTTAGAAATTCTCTGACTTATCCAGGCTTTCCACACAGGTTTTGCAAAATTCCAGGGAGATTGGGGTCAAATAAAAAACAATTTTGTTTTTTAAATCAAATATATGTGTTAAATTTTTTTTTAATCTAAAAAAATTAAAATTTGATAAATAATTTAAACATTGTAAAGTAAAAAAAATACATTAAAAGCAAATGGAGAACCTATTATTAATTTCAAATAGAATTTTTATGTTGTTTTCTTTTTGTATATGATGAAGAATAATATAAATATCCAAAAATATTTATTTTTACACCTTTCGGTTTTTTTTTCAAGTCGGTTTTATTTTTCGTAATTCTCGTAGAAAGTAAATTCTGGAAAATTCCAGAGAATTTTCAAAATTCTGCCGATATTCCAGAGAATATTCAATATTCTGGAGAAAAACGAAAGAATTTTCTTGATTTTGTAGAAAGTCCAGTGAATTTTCAAAATTCTGGAGAAAATCCAGAGAATTTTTAAAATACTGGAGAAATTTCAGAGAATTTCCAAAATTCTGGACAAATTCCAGAGAATTTTTCAAATTCTGGAGAAATTCCAGAGAATTTTCCAAATTCTGGAGAAATTTCAGAGAATTTTCCAAATTCTGGAGAAATTTCAGAGAATTTTCCAAATTCTGGAGAAATTACAGAGAATTGTCTAAATTTTGGTGAAATTCCGGAGAATTTTCAAAATTCTAGAGAAGTTCCAGAGAATTTTCAAAATTCGGGAGAAGTTCCAGAGAATTTTCAAAATTCGGGAGAATAACCAAAGAATTTTCAAATTTTGTAGAAAGTCCAGAGAATTTTTAAAAGTCTGGAGAAAGACCAAAGAATTTTTTTAATATTGTAGAAAGTCCAGAGAATTTTCTAAATTCTGCAGAAAATCCAGAGAATTTTCTAAATTCTGCAGAAAATCCAGAGAATTTTCTAAATTCTGCAGAAAATCCAGAGAATTTTCTAAATTCTGCAGAAAATCCAGAGAATTGTCTAAATTCTGCAGAAAATCCAGAGAATTTTCTAAATTCTGCAGAAAATCCAGAGAATTAAAAAAAAACTGGAGAAATTCCACAGAATTGTTTCCTGACTAAAAATTTTCCCCGATTATTCCAGCAGGAATCAAATTCCCTGAGTTTTCCCTGTTTTCCATACGCGGTAACCGCCATGCTTACGTACCAGTAAGTAGCTAGTTACTTCTTGGTCATCGGGCAAAGTATCTACCAGGGACGAATTTGGAAACAACGCTAGCCCCTATAGGATCTCGCGATAGGACGTAAACGAATAAGAATGACAATCGACGAAAGGTTGCTTATTACCTGGAGGGTTGCCGCGAGCTCGGCGTACTTCTTCTCGTCGTACAGACGTTGTACCTCGGCGAGTCTCTGTCCCCGGCGAATAGCGATGAGCATTTTCTCGATCACCGTTATACATATGCGAGCGTTGTACTTACAATTGGGCAGTCTGACAGAGGGCAAAACCGCCCGTCGTTTCTTGTACTCGTCCATGTGAGTGAGCAGAGACTCGAGGGTCTCGATGACGACATCGGTATCACCCTGGCAATGAAATATGTTTGCTTTCAGCCAGAGTACCCGCAGTAGATACGTCATGTTCTCGTCGGTGAAGATATCGTCGCGGACGCTCGCGAATATTATATGACCGAGCTCCTCGGAGGGCATTCCCGTGCCGACCTTGTCGAGTTTCGAGGTCGGCGTGGCATCCGGCCTAGTGTCCATCCAACGATCGGTGTGCAACTCACCGAACAAGAGGGTCATCTCCGCGTCGTACCTCAGTATACCGTAGTCCTCGTCGAATATGTCGAAGGGCGAACGATGGGGTATGTGCTCGCGTGTAAACGCGTACGATTGGATGTAGATAGTTCCCATGTCCTTCGGCCAAACGTGATTCCATTTCGTGCTCAAGAATTCCGTATACTTGGCGATTATTATCATGAGATTGCTCTTGCCGCTGTGCTCGTTCATGAATTCCTCGACGTCCGCTTTCTCAGCCTCGGTGCCGAAGTAGACCGGCAACTCGGGAATCTCCGGACTCGGAGGCTTCGAACTCTCGGTGCTCTTGCTGCCCTCCGGAAGGTTGCAAGTCTTCTCGCGACTGGCGAACAACTGGTACACGTCCATTGTGTCCATGGAGTCGTCGATGCTCTTGAAGGGATCGTCTTTGGTCAGCTTGACGCCGTCGGGCAGCAACGTGCTCGGGAACATTCGCCTGCGAAATGAGAAACGGTATGGAAATGTGCTCTCGGTGGAGGACGTAAAGTAACGAGAGCAACCAGCTCCTCGGACCTCCGCGGAAAAATGGGCTTTTTGGGGATTTTTTTTCAGGAAAAGTACAAAATAAATCGCGATTACAAAAAGGGTATTTATCATACATATCAGTGACTGTATACAATATTTTTTTTGAAGCGATTAATTTCAAAATGGCGGCTGTGCAGCGTTAATCTCAAAACTGCATTTTTTTAAGTTGGCCGGACACATAACTCAGATAATTTTCAACCGATTCACTTGAAATGTTGAATATATCTTGAAAAACACATTGTCTATGGAAGTACGTAGGATTTTTTTTCTATGTTGCATAGTTCATTTGTTATCAACAATTATCTGGCGAAATTTTCCACTTTCCAAAAATTTGCCCAAAATTAATTAATTAATAATTAGTCAATTATTGTGAATCCCCAAAAAGCCTATTTTTACGGCCTTAGAGTGGCCTAGCCCTCTAAGGGGTTGAACCTAGTCGAAATTTTTGAAAATAACAGTTTGTTGGCTTTCGACGATTCGCAAGAATATACACTGAAAAAAATTCGTTCATCCATCCAAAATTCAGTTGGTCTAACAAAATGTATCTTTAAATACGTTCAACTTCATTTTTGATTGGCATAAAACACGTTTTGTCAATCCAACTGATAGTTTTAGTGGTGTGAACTGTAGCATATTTAGCATGTCTGAGCAACTGTTGAAGCAACAAAATTTCGAGACAACAAAATGCATTTTGCACATTCAACGATTTTATTTTCTCAGTGTAGCATTTCCAAAATATCTTTTTGGCTGTTGCGTGGTATTTTTTATTCATTAATCTTTTTAAATGGCGGAGGTATAGCACGGTCTTTTAACCTGCATTTTAAAAACTGATGTGACGCATAGCTAAAAAATTAATCGACCGATTCTGACGAAATTTCGTATAAATCTTTATAACATTATTGTCTAGATCTATCTAGACTAATTCTGTGTAACATTATTGTCTAATTTTCAAAACATGATCCTAAATGTTTTGAAAAAAAAAAATGTATTTAATTCCAAAATGTAACAATTTTTTTCAGACATTCAATCTTTGTCAGAAATTTTTTCCTCGCTTTAAAGTATCTTCCTCCTTAAAGTAATTGTTCTATTTTTTCATTTCAGATGACCCTGGTCGCCAGAACCACCGCAACCGGTTGGCCATGCAGCAACGGCGGCGCTTCGTTTAAACAGCAATAAAGTCAATTTTTTTCAATTAAAAAAAAAACTCAATTCCGGCCAGATTATGTATTGCGGGGAGAGATACCTTTAGGCGAGAAAAAAAATGTGCTGATTATTATGATTCTTTTCACCATTTTTTAGACTTAGGGCATGTTTTATTACTACTTTTGGCTGTTACGTGTTATTTGTTTTTTATTAATCTTTAAGAATGGCGGAGGTATGGAACGGTCTCCTAAACGGCATTTTCAAAACTGGCGTGACGTATAGCTGAAAAACTGATCGACCGATTCTAATGAAATTTGGTACAAATCTTTCTAACCAAATTGTCTAAAACATGAACCAAATGTTAGCGAAAATAGAGTCTTCTTCAATTGCATAATGTAGCCATTTTTTTCGGAAAATTCAATCTTTTTGTTTCAAAGCGTACCATTTCATCGATCTTCAACATTTTATACTTTTTCTTGGTTCATACTCTGCGTATAAGTGTTAATGAGAGAAAAATCTTTGTTGATTTGTTTTCAGTTTAATCCCGCTGACGCTACGTGTCACGCCGTCTGACAACATCTGCGTCAACCCGTTTAGACTGTGCCATACCTCATCAGGCCCGAGCCCCGGGAGGATTGACAGCTTGGCAGCTCTTTCTTGATTCGGTGGCTGGTGGTGCCTGGCCGTTCTTAGTTGGTTGAGCGATTTGTCTGGTTAATTCCGATAACGAACGAGACTCTGGCCTGCTAAATAGGCGTACTTTCTGGTATCTCGAAGGCTCTGTCGGGTGGTTTTTACTACCGACGTATAAACAAATCTTCTTAGAGGGACAGGCGGCTTCTTTTGTTAGATAAAGATTTTTTTTTTTACATCTAACAGCCAAAAGTAGTAATAAAACATACCCCAAGTCTCAAAAATGGCGAAGAAATCTTTCCTTTAAAAAAAAACATCAAGAAAGTCAGGGATTTTTTCCTCGCCTGAAGGTAACTCCCGCCTTAATTGTGCGTCAAATCCTGACCTCGGCATCACAAAACTCTCGGCCGAAAAAAAGTAATAAAAATCAACCAGTTTTTTCAGCTCCTAGCTTATGCAGACCCTTGATATAATACTTCAGGGCTCATCGCAGTGTACAATTTTCAAAAAATCGATTACTTTTTTTGCATTATCCGATAGTACAGACGATTGTAAACATGCTGTTCATATACTTATATAAACGTAAGTAGACAATTTACATGAAAATTCCGCACTCGAAACTTCAAACGCGTTTTTCTCGAAATGTCGTTTTTTAAAACGGCGTACACTCTCAAATGAAGAGTTTTCAACCTATCCGTCTCAAATGTTGACACAAAATTCTTCACGCCATTCTTTATCTTGCTATAGAAGCCTTGTTTTAATTTTCATTTTTTTTTAACGAAAAACTGGAAAAAATAGGCTAAATTCGATACTTTTTTTTTCCAAAAACCAGAATTTTCCAGATAATATTTACAGCCACAACCGTGTACAGCGTGAGGACTCTGTTTTTTTTCAGACATTTTCAACCGTTAAAAAAAATAAAAAATAAACGTTTAGAAATGTATTTTCAGTTCTTCACGAGTGCTGTGATTTGACATGAAAAAATCAGACCGATTAGTGCATTTTAAGGCCTTAGGCTACAGTAACGGGTATAAAATCATGTGCGAATTTAACAATGTTTTTCGTATGAAAAAGTGATTCACTCATAAAATTAATTACACATCCATTTAGTATGAATATCAAGCTGTTGGAAAATATATATTTTTTTTTATATACAAAATGGCCGTCCACTCGAAACTTCTCGAAACAGCTTTTTTCCAATTGGCGTGACAAATAACTTAAACAATTTTCACTCGATTTACTTCGAATTTAAAAGTTATGTTCCTAATTCCATTTCGCAGAGAGGTACGTACGGAATTTCTGATTAAACGAAAACTTTTCATGTTATGAGCAGTTTATGAGCAGTTATAACGAAATTTTTCACTGGAAATTCATTTTCTAAGTTCAAATACCTACAACTTTTGAATAAAACAATATTTTTTAAATGCCGTACGTACTTCTCCAGGTATTCAGTTGTAGATTGTCGAGAATTTTTGTTTTTTGTTCTAGGTAAAAAATTGTGGATGCTAAATGTCACGCCGAGGAGCGCCTAAAAAAAGATAAAAGAAAATATTAGTAGTCGGCCATTTTGTACATCGAAAAAAATATATATGTATTTTCTAACAGCTTTATATTAATAATAAATAGATGTGTAATTAATTTTACGAATGAATCACTTTTTCATACGAAAAAAGATTGTTAAAATCGCACGCGATTTTATACCCGTGGCCTAAGGCTCGGGTATCGAAAGAAAATCGGGATTCAGCTATTTTTCGACCCGTTACACTGTGAGGATGCCTTCGTCCGATAGGTTGTCCGAGCTCAGCATCAGCAACGTACAAAAGACCGCATCGTTTTCCGGCTGAATATACCTAAGGGTCTCTTCGATCTGGACGTCGTCCCTCTCGGCCTCGCGCCTGCTCGATCCCCTGACCCGCGCCGACCGCCTCATGCTGCTGCTGCTCCAGGCCCACTGTTGCAGGAAGCACAGCGAGCTTCTCCTCCGTTTCTTCACTTTCTGTCCCTCCTCCTTCGAGTCGACGGGAGCGCTGGTCTTCTCGTTGAGTTTGTTCTCCGAGGAGCTCTTGTCGGAGCTCGCGGTATTCGATTTCTCGGCGTTCTCCTCGCTCGATTTTTCGCAGTTGCTCGTCTCGTTGGCCTTGTCGAGTGGCGATTTGGCGACTTCCTCGTCCTCCCTGTTGGCGCTTTCCCGATAGTCGAGCGGTTCTTCGGGCGTTTTTTCGGCGATTCTCTCGTCGCTGGACTTGTTGTCGGTGCGATTGTTCTCGACGTTTGGAATTTTGAAGGGATCCTCGTCCTCGATTATCTGCACGTCGCTGGTGGCCGATTTAGCGTCGTCCTCGAGGTCCAAGCGGTTGTCGAATTCGGCATTGGGCACTCGTTGATCGTCCGAATTCTCGGTCACGTCCATCTCTTCGATATCGGTCTCGGTCTTCGCGTCGTTCTCCACCATCTGATCAACGTCGAGTTTGCGATTCGTGCTGCCGGCCTCGGACGCGTAATCCTCGAGCTCGTCCCCATTGTTGTCCGATGAACCACCGCGATCCTCCTCGCCGTCTCGCTGAAACTCCAAAACCAGACGGCTGACGAAGTTGCAACAATTGTCCGTCATCCATTTGTGCATGGTGACGAGGCAATCGCCGAGATCGAGCCACGTCGCCTTGGCCAGCCTCTTGTTCAGACGCAAAACGGGCAGGGGCTTTCGCGCGAATTCCGATTTACACGAGTCCGCCCACTTCTCGGCGATCGTTTTCGCCTCCTCGAGCAACTTCTCGCCTATCGCACGGTCGTATTCCGTCTCCAATGGCGGATCGAGCTCCCAATCGGCGTTGTAAATTTTGTAACTCTCCGCGAAGTACGGTATCTCGCGGAAGATTTTTTCACGAAACGCCAAGCCCTTCACGTAGCTCGAATCCCTCTCGAGGGCCATCGACACGAAGAGCATGCAGTTCATGTAATCCGGCACCGCGTAGAGCACCGATATTATGTTGTCCAGGCAGGGCCAATGATTCGGATTGCACTTGAGACCCTGCCTGAACGACGAACAGGCCAATTCGAGATTCGACGTCGTCATACCCAGGCATCCTATTCTGTACCAGAGAGTCACGTCCGTGTCGTCCAAATTCGCCGCCTCCCAATAATTCTCGATTGCTTTCTCGTAACTGCCGAGACTCGCTTGTATCGCACCGATGTTCTTGTAACACGAGTACTTCAGCGACAACATCGGACGTGACTTGCCCTCCGGCTTTTCCGACTTCTCAACCTGATCCAACAACTCCGTGTCCAAGAGATCCTCGAATATCGTCAAAGCGTCCTGCGCTCTGTCCGACTTCATCAACTCCAACGCTCTGTTGTACTCTGTAAGAGCAATTTGCTCCTGGAAAGAATTTTTTATTTGTTTAAATAACACTATACTTTCACGGATTTTTCGTTTGGCTCGGTGTCATTGCAAGTAATAATAATAAGAATAATTATATGTATAACGATGTTTTTTAAAAATTTATGACGTTTTTTTCTCGTTGATTACCATTTTTTAATATTTTTCCATTCAAATGACTGTATCTTTGGCAGGATTTGACGTATTTACATTCGTAAAAAACGAAAATGTGCGTCTTTTCCTAGCTTAGATAATTTAGATTTCATTGAGCAAGTCGAACGTCCGTTTCAGGGCAAAATATGCAAAAATATTTTTTGTCTTAAAGAAAGACACTCGTTTTTTATTTTTAAGAATTTCTCCGAATTGTGAATACGAAAAACAGATTTTTGGTATTTTTTATATTATGGGATTCCTAAACATCGTGAAGTAACAGCTATTTTTTTTTTGAATTAATATTGGATTGAAGAGTGTGGAGCACTTGCTGTATATTTACCAGGTTTTTGAAATACATATGACATGTATGTCATATGTATTGGAGCGATGGAGTGCTCCACACTCTTCGATCGAATATTAATAAAACATAAATAAATTTAAAAAAAATGGCTGTTACTTCACGGTGTTTAGGAATCCCATAATATAAAAAATACCAAAAATGCGTTTTTCGTATTCACAATTCGGGGAAATTTAAAAAAATAAAATAACTAGCATTATTCCTTGAGAAAAAAAATATTTTTGCATATTTTGCCCTGAAACGGACGTTCGACTTGCTCAATAAAATCTAAATAAATTTTTTTCTGGAGGGCAGAAAAAGACGCACACTTTCGTTTTTTACGAATGTAAATACGTCAAATCCTGCCAAAGATACAGCTATTCGAATGTAAAAATGTTAAAAAATGGTAATCAACGAGAAAAAACGTCAGAATTTTTTTTTTAATTTCGACCCTCCGTGAATATTTTTCAATAAAGTAACTCGATTTTTCAAAATTATTTGTGGATTTTTTTTTACTGGCCGAAGTGACGCGTAATGCCTCCTATATATGTATATATATATATATATATATATATATATATATATATATATATATATATATATATATATATATATATATATATATATATATATATATATATATATATATATATATATATATATATATATATATATATATATATGTATATATATTAGAGTGGCCCAAATTTGAGCTTTATTTTTTTCCTTTATCTTACCATCCAATTATCTTCTTTAAGGGGAGGTACCTGAGTAAACGGCGAGAAAAACAGGTAAACTTTGGGAATTTTTATCTCAGAAACTAATGTTTCGATTGGATCTGGGTTTTTTTTATTGGAAAATATGTACATTGAGGTATGTTAAGGAATTTTTCAAAATAAATTCGTTGACTAGAAGCGATTCAAACGCGATTATCTCGAAACATAGTTTTCAAAGTCAGTGCCAGATGTATCTCGAAAACGGCTTGTCCGATTTTGGATACAATTTGGATACAATATTCTTCGATAGTTTTTCTCGTTTCTTCGATAGTTCTCTCTTACACTTACACTGCTAATGTGAAATTCAGAAAATACGGAATTTAATAGTTGTAACAAATTATTGAAAATTTTCAATTTCATAAAAATGAAAGTATTTAAAATTTGTCCAGGTCAAAATGACCCAGTGTGTCAACGGGAAAGTTAATTAATTAATTGATTTGTTCATGAATTCATTGAATAATCAATTTGTTAATTACTCAGTTGATTAAATCGTTAATTAATAACGAAATAATCAATTTATTAATTAATTACTTAATGAAATTGTCTATTAATTAATTCTGTTTATGACCTTTTTCCTCAGTTGGTTTGTTTGCACTCGTTTGCTCAATATGGATGTAACTTTTGTTTGTTTGTATGCTTGTTCATCGACATTTCAATTATGGCTTTAGGCTACAGTAACGGGTATAAAATAATATGCGAATTTAACAATTTTTTTTTCGTATGAAAAAGTGATTCACTCGTAAAATTAATTACACGTCTATTTAGTCTGAATATCAAGCTGTTAGAAACTATATTTATTTTTTTTTTCGATGTTCAAAATGGCCGACTTCTAATATTTTCTTTTATCTTTTTTTTAGTCGCTCCGCGGCGTGACATTTAGCATCCACAATTTTTTACCTAGAACAAAAAACATAAATTCTCGTCAATCTCCATTAGAATACCTTGAGAAGTACGTACGGAATTAAAAAAAATATTGTTTTATTCAAAAGTTGTAGGTATTTGAACTTAAGAAATGAATTTTCAGTGTAAAATTTCGTTATAACTGCTCATAAGATGAAAGGTTTTCGTATAATCCGAAATTCCGTACATACTTCTCTGCTAAATGCAATTAGGAACATAACTTTTGAATTTGAAGTATATAGAGTGAAAATTGGAACAAAGCTGTTTCAAGAAGTTTCGAGTAGTCTGCCATTTTGCACAACGAAAAAAAAAAAAAATTCTGACAGATATTCATACTAAATGGATGTGTAATTAATTTTATGCGTGAATCACTTTTTCATACGAAAAAAAATGGTTAAATTCGCACATGATTTTATACCCCTTACTGTGGTCTAAGGCCATAAGGAGAGAAATACACCTGGATGGTCGAGGTCGAGGATTTAGAAGCTATGAACATTCCGTCGACCATAGAGGACCTACACTATGGGCCTGGTATCGATGATTCCATGTAAGGTGACAAATTTCAGGAGTTATTCATTCCCAAATTTTCAAACGCGTTTTTCTCAAAACCACGTTTTTCAAATCGGTACCCAAAATTTCTCGAAAACCAATGAATCGATTGCCTTGAGGTTTTTCGTGGTTATTCTATACACCATTATCTAGTACTTGTCATAGGATTTTTTTTTTCCGTTACTTAGTTTTTGTTTTATAGGCAAAATAATAACAAATTTTTGGCCCAAAAATCACTATTTATGTTCAAATGTCCGCCATTTTGTCATAAATCGATATTTTCAAAATCAGCTATGACAAGTACTAGATTATAATATCTAATTTAATAATCTTTTTGGTTTTTTTTTCAGATTATTTTCGAAGAAACGCCAGTGGGTACCGTATACGCAGATTTTTTACGACGCTCCAAGGATCATACAATATCCTTGTATATTTTTGATATTTTTAAATAAAGAAAATTAAACATATTTTTGAATGTATATACTTTTAGATAATTAAAACCCCAATCTGAAATATTAAATAGTTTTCCTTGAAAAAATTCACAAAAATGACCTTTTTTCCGGCTCCTAGGTGTATATCTCCCCTTAAACGCATAGCGGAAATTGTATTCCGCAGTCCATGCTGTGTTTCTGTGAAAAATTCATCAAAATCCGTTCGGTAGTTCTCGCCGTACGCGCTAACGTACGAACAATCTTTTTCCCAATGCAATGTTTTCTTTCTGCTCCGCAGACCATGCAAGCTTCCCGGTGTGCCTAGTGCAAATGTCCTGCCGCATTGGGAAAAGGTGGCCACGGGCAACGCTTTGCAAGGAAGGTGGGGAATTCCCACATTTCGAAATAAAAAACGATCCAATTTCAGCGTTAAAAAAAATCACTGTGACGTTCAACGATGACAGGTTCGACGAGCCTCCTCATACTCAGACCCAAACAAACTTAAACACACGCCCATCTTCGTACGAAAATCGAAATTCCTCCTCGCGGTTCATCGATCTCCAGGCTAATTACTACGAAACGTTAATGAGAATGTTTCTCTCGACGCTGGAGAAACGTCGCGAAAAAACGGAAATAGCGAGAAAAAGTGACAAAAGAATTGATACGGCGGGCGGGCATTGTCCAAAATTGAGGTTACGTCGGTCGCGTGGTATTGTTGCATTGAAGGGAATACACACCTGAGCCTCCTTCGTGATAGTTTGGACATCCTCGTCTTCGTTTTCCGTACGAGGCTGCGGCGCCTCGTTTAGGGCCGATATTTTCATCATTTTTGCACCTCTCGAACAACGTTTCTCATCAATCCCGCGTCTTTTTCATCGCGTATACAAATATATAATAATCGGTACGCGTCACGCGATTATACACACTCGATGAAGCAGGGGGAACAGCTGTTCGCCGCTGCCCAGCCGCCATTTTCCGGCGAATTATCTATAGATCGTTTCGGTATATCTACAGATTAAGGAGTTTCGGGAGCGTTCCTCGAGAGTGGGGATGCAAAATGCAATGAGCTTTCGGCAGGATGACAAACTCTTGGGAATAAAATGTCGCGTAAATATTAATTATCGTAGGGGAATTTTCAACTCATATTGTTGAAAAATACTTCCAAGCCGGGCAATGACATTAAGAGTTATATTTTTTGCAATTAAGTATAAAAATGTTGATATTTTATTCGGAAAAAATGATCGATGGACTTGACTCCAATGACAGTTTGAATCGTTGGCACGACTGGCTATCGCTGAAGCGTCGGCGTCTGTACGTTTTGTGGGGTTAAGCTACTGTGAAATATTTAAAAAATAGTAGCTTGAGGCAACTGAAGGAGGTTGCTCAGCTATCGCGAAATAGTAAGAATTTGCTGAAATTTATTGACGATATTTGCGAACAGGTGTTACGACTCCGTGTAAAATTTCAAGTACTTCGTCTGCGTCATTGTTGAGGAATTAATTATTGAAGTTCGTCTCTTGTACGCGGGCGACGTAGGAAAAGCTTCATGAGAACTCCGATACGACTGTCGCAACATAATAAAAATAGTGATAATTCAATGGAAATAGGCGGAAAAAATTCTTGCGGTTTTTATGAATCATTTCAACGAAGAGTACAGCGTTTTGTCTGTCTCGTTATCGAGATATTCGTGAAATAAAACAGGACATTTCAGCTGATTCGCGTAAAACGATAAAGCGCCCTACGGCACGTGGCAACGCTGCTGTCAAGTCGGCCATTTTGAATAGGCGCCAAAATTTGAAACGCACAAACTATTGCTTCCTTGCTATAAATTTCTCATCGCAGTTTTATGAAGAGTATTTAAATATTTCGAATAATTCTTTACAGAAGCTGCAGTGCATGTGTTTCGACATAACCTTCAAATCAATTACGCGTCGTCCCTCTACTGCGCATTCATTTTCCGGCTCAACTACTTTTTCCCGCCGCTTTCCAGGTTGCACTTGCTCCAACCGTCGATTGTACTGTTTTTCGGTTTGCATTTGTCCCTTCCATCTTTTCATTATCGCCGAACAAAAAAGCGGAATTCGCGAAGGATGTTTGACAGCTACGCGCTCACGATGTGACGTTCGTATCTGAGCTCAGTGATGCCAGCTACTGAGAACTAAATTGCGCGTTTGCCACATTTCAACTTGGTTAATAACGTATTCGCGATGTAAATAAACAAAAAAAGATTAATATTTGTGAACAGTCAATTATATGCATTCCACAGATTTATTAGCTGAAATTTATGTTTTAAGTAACCGAAAATTAGATTTTTCGGGATTAGCAGCCATTACAGGCGCCCGTGTTTAAGCATATGCGTCCCCCTCTTGTCGCTCGGCTCGTAAGACCCTGAGCAGCCTCCTTAAGGGGTTAGGTCACAGTAAAGGGTATAAAATCATGGGCAAATTTAACAATTTTTTTCGCATGAAAAAGTGATACACTCATCAAATTAATTACACATCTATTCAGTATGAATATCAAGCTGTTAGAAAAAATATATTTTTTTTTCAATGTACAAAATGGCCGACTACTAGTATTTTCTTTTATCTTGTTTTTTAGGCGCTCCGTGGCGTGACATTTAGCATCGACAATTTTTTACCTGGAACAAAAAAAAAATTCTCGTCAATCTACATTAGAATACCTAGAGAAGTACGTACGGAATTTGAAAAATATTGTTTTATTAAAAAATTGTAGGTATTTGATTGAATCTCCAGTGAAAAATTTCGTATAAAACTGCTCGTAAAAGGGAAAGTTTTCGATTAAGGGGCCAGTCCACTTTGGAGCCACGAAAAAAGGCTATTTTCGCGATTTTTTGAGCATTTTATAAAAGGTGAATATAAAAGTTGTTGGGCTTGATGAATAAAGTCTTGAAATACATTTTAAAAAAATGTTTCATTCATTTTTATTCATTTTTAAGTACAAAAACTATCTTTTAACGTAACGCCTCAAAAACGGATATAAAGTTTTATCAAAAAATTAAAAAATGATAGATGAAAAACGAAAAAAGTTTTCAAAAAACGCGTTTTTTCCCGCAGTTTTTCGCAAAAAAAAGTAAAAATGAAAATTTCAAACCCATCGAGGGTCATCTTGTTGCGAATCATGTTTACAATATGAGGTTCAAATTTCAAGAGAATCGGTTTATTAGTTTTAAAGATACGATGGACAAAATCCCTTCTGATTGCGCATCATCGTCGATTTCTTCAAGTCTTGCTTGCTTTCGATTTTTTGAAATTTTCAAAGTGTACTGGCCCCTTAATCAGAAATTTCGTACGTACTTCTCTGCGAAATGCAATTAGGAACATAACGTTTGAATGTGAAGTAAATCGAGTTAAAATTGTTGAACTTATTTGTCACGCCAATTGGAAAAAAGCTGTTTCGAGAAAAACGCGTTTAAAGTTTCAGGTACTCTATGGCCGTGCCAGAGGTGGGCTTACGTTATACGCTCAAAGTCGCTGAAAAAAAAAATTCTTCCGATAAATCGAATAGTAACTTATTCTTATGACGATAAAGCACCGTTTTAGCGAGAAAAAAAATTGATTTTTCGAAAATTCTACCGTGTCCTTACCCCTTAAATGGATCCGTAAATATATATACAGATTTATTTCATCTAGATAATATTTCAGATGAGATTGCAGAATTATATCGATCATTTGTTAGTTAAAATACTAGATAGATATCTTTTTGTAAAAAACTCGCAAAGCAAGTTATGCAAATAAAACTCGATCATTATAATTATTACTAGACAGATATCTAAATACAAATAATTGAAATGTAATAAATCGGCATATATATATATATATATATATATAGCCGAAGTAAATATATGTATATAGATAAATAGTCTAAATTAAATAAAACCGTACCTAGGTTCACGGGCTTATGTTATTTAGATTATATCAAGATAGTCTTAAGATGCGTAGATAATCCCGAGATGGATCGATTATCTGAAGATAGATATCTGAAGATAAATCATCGAATCTCAATAAATCCGCGAATATACATATACACATATATATATATATATATATATATATATATATATATATATTCGCGGATTTATTGCGATTATTTGCGATTTTATTGCGATCTTCAGATATCTATCTTGAGATAATCTAAATAACATAAGCCCGTGAACCTAGGTACGGTTTTATTTAATTTAAACTATTCATCTATATACATATATTCACTTCGAGGATATCTTCAATTTCGCAATCTCAAAAATGATTCACACTTTCGAAAATGAATCACATCTCGTTACAATGTAGCCCAGCAGGAGCGCGCGAAGTAACGAACGTGACGTAGCACGATCCGCAACCTTTGACATTGTAGAGTTTATCATCCTTCGCTCGCTGTTCTTCGTCGACGAATCGTGTGCAGTCGTCGTTCCGCCGTGGCCTGTGGCTTCGATGCGTACGGCTCTTGCAGTACGAAAATAGTCGCGCGACGCGAACGACGATCTCTCGTTCCGTCCGTCACGAGGTTCGCAGCGCGTGCACGGACACCCACACACACACACACACACATGCGCGTAAGAGGTACGCGACCAATCGAGGAAATAGAGTCAAAAATCGTGCGAGCAAGTGGAAGAAGATAAGAGAGAAAAGATAATAGTAAATTGAATTTGAAAACGCGATGTGAGGCTTGAGGTGTATTGAACTCGCGTGCTTCCATGCGTGTGTGATTCGCGACGATGCGAAATGATAAAATTTAGTTGTGGCTGTGAAACGAGACAAACTCGTAAACATGTACATCATTTGGGGTGAGTACTTTTTTTTTCTTCATTATGTTAGTCAAAAAATACAATCAAATGTTTCGGAAAAGTATCCTCGAGGGAAGTATGTCTTGGAAAGTATTTTAAAAGTAAAATGTTATCGAAAAATTAAATATTTCAGGTAAATGAAATGTTTCAGTCAATTGATTGGATAAATTCTGCGTTTCAGAACATCTAGCGAATACTTTAGAAAAATATTCTCGAGGCCAAAAAATGTTCTGGAAAGTATTTTAGAAAATGTTAACGAAAAATTAAATACTTCAGTCAATTGATTAGATAAATTCAGAGTTTCAGGATATTTAGAAAATACTTAGAAGAAATAACAGACTTGAATAAAAACAGAACAAAATATTGTAGAAATGTGAGACTATTTTGGCACGAAATAAATACTTGAGAAAATATTTCCAAGAAAAAGCAACGTTTTGAAAAATATTTTGAAATGTCTTCCGAAAATCGAATATTTCGGATAGATAAAAAATATTTCAGTAAACCGATCAGATATGTAAATATTTTAGAATATTTTAGAGAAAGTATCATATAATTTAGAAGAAACAACATATTTCAGAAAGTAAACATTTTTTGGAACTATATTTCGCAAGAATAAAATGATTGGAAAAAATATATGCTATAAAAATCAAATATATTATGAAATGTATAAACAATCGATTTTGGAAAAATGAACTGTAATTTGCTTATAGAACAAGCACTATAAAATATCCAAAAAAAATGGAACATATTTAGAGTATATCAGAAAGGTAATAGATTGCATTAATTTGTTTTAGAGAAAAGAAAAATTTTAGAAAAAAATCGAAAAATAAAATACTTCAGAAAACAAAGATTTTCGAAAATCTTAGTAAAATAAAAGGTTTTTGAAAATCTTCTAGAAAAATAAAATATTTCAGAAAATCTTTTAGAAAAATAAAAGATTTTAGAATTTTTTTTAGAAAAATAAAAGATTTTAGAAAATCTTTTACAAAAATAAAATATTTTAGAAAATCTTTTACAAAAATAAAATATTTTAGAAAACAAATCGTGAAATAAAAAAACATCAAA
Organism: Ophion ellenae; assembly: GCA_963210295.1. NCBI lineage: Eukaryota > Metazoa > Arthropoda > Insecta > Hymenoptera > Ichneumonidae > Ophion > Ophion ellenae. The sequence goes on along the minus strand of OY723387.1, from coordinate 4,702,542 downwards.
AACATTATTTACCGTTGTATCATTCTGATATCAAACCAAATACTTTTTATTCTGTATATTTCTTCCGGCAGTGGTCGAAAAAACACAAAGAAATGAAAGATTTCAGAAAGAAAAAAAAAACGAAAAATAAAATATTTTAGAGAACAAAGATTTTAGAAAATCTTTTAGAAAAATAAAAGATTTTAGAAAATCTTTTAGAAAAATAAAAGATTTTAGAAAATCTTTTAGAAAAATAAAATATTTTAGAAAAAATATCATATTAATAAAAAATATCAAAAACGTTATTTACCGTTATATCATTTTGATACCAAACCAAATACTTTTTATTCTGTATTTTTCTTCCGCCAGTGGTCGAGCTAGGGCAAATGACAAGCGAGCGTGTTTTATCAAATTTTCTTTATTACAATATTTCACTAACGCTGTCACCGACGTAATTTCTTTAATTTTATTTTTTACAATTATACAAAAATGTGAGGACTGTGAGTTGTTTTGTGGGACTGTGAGAAACTCGCGATCGCTCGTGTGGCAGTGTTTACGTTTATTTTCCGGGAATTAAATGGCTTTGCGGCACTTCTTGTTCGGCGAGGTATTGGAGGAAAAAGAAAAAAATAAATTGTTCAACTCGCACTGTTCTATTGGCACATCCGAGAATGGGCTTTTTCCTCGCCCGCTTCTCTCTCCCTTTCTCTCTGAAAATGCTGCTTGGTCTGTTCCATGATTTGTTTCGTACTGATGAAATTGGTCTAACGGACGAGAAATCTGCGCGGCTCTTGATCACGATGTACAACGCTGATCTGCTTTTATTTTTCTTGCTTTGTTTCAGGTGGTAGATTGCCCGAACAGGCTCGGTCTGCTTACGGCCACAATTCTCTCACCCCTGTAATCATAAACGGCGAGAATGTGACGAGCTATCATTTTCCTGGACACGGAGTACGCCTGGTCCAATGGATCCGCAGTGGTTGTTCTAATTATAAATATTAATATACACACACGCACACACACACACACAGGGTATCCTGTTATGAATGGATAGTAGGGTGGCACAAATTTGAGCTTTATTTTTATTCCTTTATCTCACCATCCAATCACCTTCTTTAAAGAAAAAAAAAACTATATTTTGCGGAATTGACTCGACTTTAAGGGGTTAGGACACAGTCACGGTTATAAAATCATGTGCGAATTTAACAATTTGTTTTCGTATGAAAAAGTGATTTACTCATAAAATTAATTACACATTTATTTAGTATGAATATCAAGCTGTTAGAAAATATATATTTGTTTGTTCGATGTACAAAATGGCCGACTACTAATATTTTCTTTCGGCCATTTTGTAGATCGAAAAAATAGTAGTCGGCCATTTTGTAGATCGAAAAAAAATATATATATATTTTCGAACAGCTTGATATTCGTACTAAATAGACGTGTAATTAATTTTATAAGTGAATCGCTTCTTTATTCGAAAAAAAATGTTAAATTCGCACATGATTTTATACCCGTTGCTGTCACGTAAGGCCTTAAACCACGGCATAGCATTTTTACGCTTATTGCAACTAGTATTCCACGCGAACCGGTGAATTTATTTGTCCCGATGGCTCAATGAGGCTTTGGTGAAACTGCCGAAATATTCGAGCTGGAGGACTGAGACTCATAATAATAGTAGTAATAATAATTTGAATAAAGGTTTTTGCCAAATCGATTAAACTTTAGCAACCCAGCGATGAGTATTTCAAGCTCTTTCGATTTGTTTCGTTCTATAGAGCTGCTACGTGAAATACTGAATTTATTTAGCTTGATCAGATCTTAAGCGAGCCACTGAATGAATTAATTTTTCTGGAATTTCACGGACAAGGCTCAGTTCATTGGGTTTGGTAGAATTTTACTCAAACCGCCGAATTAATTCAGTTCACTAGAATTTTACGCAAAACACTAAATTAATTTAGCTCACTAGAATTGTACGCAAAACGCGAATTTAATTTCCTTCGCTAGTATTCCACGAAAAACGCTGAATTAATTTCCTTTACTAGAATTTTCGACAGAGTTTTTTTCGAATTTTCGTTCATTAAAACTTTATGAAAAATACTAAATTTATTTATTTTACTGGAATTTTACGCGAAGCGCCAAATTTATTTAGTTCGCTAAATTTTTACGCAAAACACTAAATTAATTTGGTTCATTAAAATTTTACGCGAAATTTTAATTTAATTCACTCCCCTAGAATTTTATGCAAAACGCTAAATTAATTTCCTTCACTGGAATTCCAAGCAACGGCACTAATTTAATTTAGTTCGCTAGAATTTTCGGCAAAAAGCTAAATTAATTTCGTTCACGAAAATTTCCCACAAAACGCTAAATTGATTTACTTCGCTAGAACTCCACGTGAAACACTAAATTCACTCCGCTCACTAGAACTCTACACGATGCGCCGATTCTCTATCTCCCGTCCATATCATTTTTCCCGACAAATATTTTTTCTTAACGATCAAAATGTTTATCAGAGGCGGAAATGCAGCGCCATTACTCAGCGATGTGGCTGCTACTTCCGGTCGGTTCGATCTTCATAACGGCCCTGGTGGTTCTTCTAATGGTGAGAGCGCGTATTCGATAAATGATAAATTATATGTAAACAAAATATTTTTAAAAAACAAGCTTTTATTTAATGTATTAGGAAGTAGAATTTTTTTTTTACCAAGTTGCCTATATGTGACTATAAATAAAAGCCTGCGGTGCTCAACTTTTAAAATGTCCAATTAATTTGGTTAATTCAGTTTCATTAACCTATTTAATTTGGCATAATAGTAATTAGAGAAATTATCATCACACGTTTATACTCAGTTTCAGGATTTTTATTTAAGAAATCTAAGGTTGTTTTACAGTACACTGAATACAGTTGATATGTTAACAGATTTATGTAAATTAAAGATTATATGCATAAATTTTAAGCGCCTCAAGCTTTTATTTATAGTCACATATAGATGACTTGGTGAAAAAAAATTATTTTCTACTTTTTAGTACATTAAGCCCTTCGTTGACATGGACACAATAGTGCGTCAACCTTTATTTCCCTATTTAACTTTCTCTGATTTGAAATCGGAGCCTCACTCGGGGTTTTTTTGGGCTCGCTTACTGCGAATTTGAAGTAAAAATTTGGAAATTCAAAATGGCGGCGCCAATATGGCGGACAAAAATCAAAAACTTTACTCGATTTAGATGAAAATTAGTACTCCGGGATTTTTGAGGTCGCTTATTACGAATCTGAACTTTAAATTTGAAAAGTCAAAATGTTCAGACTTATAATCAGTGACCTACACAACCCATGAGTACCGAGTTTCATCTAAATCAATCTACATTATTTGTATTTTTATTCGCCATATTTGTTCGTCATCGTGAATTCATGAATTTTGAGTTCAGATTCGTAATCAGCACCCCCGAAAACCCCAGAGTACAAGTTTTCAGGATTAAAAAATTGTTCTGCCTTTTTGGGCACTTTTTGTCGAATTCTCTTTGCCAACGAAGGGGTTAAGGTAATCCTGTCACTTCACACTAGTCATACCACTGATCATACTTGAGACTTGTACAATTTATATTTTTAACATACGCAACAAAAAAATTGTAATAACTAAAATTTTCCATGTGTAAACTGTTGAATGAATGTTCACTTTTAATTAGATTCGCGCATTATTTCTAGGTTTGATATTTGGCAACATGGAGACTAGATACAGGAGCCTAAACTCCAATGGGGAAACGATAAAAAAAGCGTGCCCAAAAATTAATGCAACAGGGGTGGCGCTGCGATCGCGCGAAGGATTGCGATGCAAGCTTCACTCGACATAGACCGAACGCGAGTTTGACACGTTACTAGAGCAAACGGAAAGACTGCAAAAAAATTGCGAAATTGAGAGCAGTCAATAACTCGATGGTTATTATATTCTTAATGAATAAGTATTGTTAACTTTTAAAAGTTCAATCTTCATTTATTATAATTGCCAATATTTCTTCCAATGTTCCTACAAGATTTTAAGGTTCTTTACTTTTCGCGTTTACCCCACCATGTTTGATATCTCATTAGTTAGTATGCTAGCAGAGAGTACGGAGCCTTCTCACTACTATGCTATAGCATAGTAGTGAGTTGGACGAGCCCAGCAATATACAGAGTGTAACGCGAGGAGTGGAGCAAACGACGCATAAGGATGGGGGGACCTCAATACCTATCGATTGAACCCCCATGTATGTTATGCGATTTTCAGTGGTTTAAAAGTTATTTTGGTTTGTGTGATTTTTTTGTAAGATACTAATTTTACACGACAGTTTGTAAATTAAATTAAATTATTAAGCGTACTCCCGTGATATTTTTCTTTAGGGAGTATAATAGTGGGCATAACGTACCAAAATACTACTTTCACCCATGAGCCGAAAAGTTTTCAAATAAAAAATTAAGTCCGTAAATATTTTTGCAAATCTAATTTTTCTACCAACTTTCAAAGGCTCTAGGATAAAAAAATCACATAGGGTTGTTTTCTGCAACTTATATATTTGAAACTTAATTGAAAACTACATACCCATACAAACATTGTAGTGTAAAAGTATTATTATATTATTATTAAAGTATTTTCCACATGAAAATTACGAAAACAAAATTTAATGTGACGTCAAATTCGCGTTCGGTCTGTTGTCGAGTGAAGCTAGCACCGCAACCCTTCGCGCGATTGTAGCGCCATCCCGGTTGCCTTCAATTTCGGGCATCACTTAAAATGCCGAGTTTAGGCTCCTGTATCTAGTCTCGATGTTTGGCAACATTGGTTCTATCTCCGTCTCTTTTTACTCAACCAGGCGAGTTTAACCTCCATGCTTTTCAACGTCGATCTGTCGAAACAATGTCAGGTGCGGGAAATATAAAGCATTGTACTCGGGCCACGACTGGTGAAAAGCGTGGAAAATTTGTGTCGGCCAGCCCCCTGGCACTGCTGGATCTACCGTGTCCCGTTATTGTCGCCACGTAAACTAACCCACCATGCGGCGCTAGTAGTCACCCGCATGACCCCCACTCCAGTCGGCAGCGTCTGCATAATTTGCATTCGACGCGTCTGGATAATTCATTGTTTAGAATAGAATTTAAAAGTATATGTCTATATACGAAAGGATGCAATATTTACACTTGTTGCAATATTATGTGTTATACAAATATTTATTGAACGAAATAAACAGATAACATTATTATTTTTTAAATAATGGATTAGTCACGTTGTACAATGTTTTGCGTTTTTTTTTCTCGTCGAGATTGCTTTTTCTTTGTTCTGCGTTGAGACGTGTAGAATATTGCTGCATCCGCATCAATACGTAATATTGATGCGCACACTGATTGACCAGACTTAATGGATTTTTCTGTGGGTCCGATGGCTTTTCTCCATAATTTCAGGGCTTCTGGATCTTTTGGAACATTGAAAAAATGCGATTTTTCCTTGTTTGATTGATAACCTGACGTGCAGCCAAGAACCACGCACGCAGGCATTCTCAAATATGAGCACAAAAACCACAAAAATTGTTTTTTATTTTATCGCTACACTAAAATTGTTTATTATTTTATCACTATGTGATAAAATAATTACGATTTTACCACACTATAATTTTTTTTATTCGAGAACAATGACAGATCGAGAAAACGAAAAGAAATATTCACTTGGTTCACGCAACGAAAAAGATGACGAAATAATACGGAGAGGTGCTTTGCGGAGTGGGGGTCACGCGGGTGACTACTAGCGCCGCATGGTGGGTTAGTTACGTGGCGACAATACGGGGACACGTTACTGTTAAGAGAATTTATCCCAGTGTCAGCCCCCTGGTGTCGGCAAAATACGTCGGTTAAAAATGAAATGTGTGGAAATTCGAATGAGTGAGATGAGGTTAGGACTACAGTCAGCTGTTGCCTTGCTGTCGCCTCTCTTTATCGTAGCAAGTGGTAATAAATCCAATACCGAGAGTTCAAATTAAACTTGATATTACATAAAAATTAGATCAATGAGCGTAATTTTTTCTAAGAGCATTGGATTACTCCAAGTGTTAAGTATGTAATCTGATTATTTTTAAGAATCTGACGGATTTCCACTATTATTTACACTTTTGTAGCAATCGGAAATTTGGTTTTTACATGTCGTCTCGGAATTCCTTCACAAAAATACGCAATTTTAATTTTTTCTTCTCTGTAATTAGGTCGATCACCGACCCTGAAATTTTACGGAGACGATTATTAATATATTAGGTGAAGCTAAAAAAAATGAAAATCCTATGGATTGAAGCCCGGCGATAGGATTACCTTACACAAATGCTTGTTTTTCAAAAATATTTTTTTTACATATAAATTATTTTCTACTTTATAGTCTTTAATTGATTTTACTAGTTAGATATTACTAGTAGTTTACTAGTTTACGAGTTCGTACGGTAGGAACATGGAATGCTTGTAAAAAATAACAAAGACTCTAATTGGGTTTGAACTTACGACTAATTGCTGCATATATACTTTTCACGTGCAAACACAGTCGGCTACGAATTTCTTTGTATGTGTTAGTGAGATTTTAAACGAATGATTAGATATCGCTAATTTTACATGAAAACTTGAAAATTTTAGGGATATTTTTTTGTTACTTGGATCATGCATTGTCACCTTTTAAATGCATGTTTGCAAAACTTCAGAGCTCTAAGTAGTCCGGAAGTGGGTGGAAATATCGAATTTCCGTTTTGCATCTCACAGAAAGTAAAGTTAAATAAAAGCTTGTAAAAAAATAGTACGGTCGTGCCGTATATTTGAGTCGGCAAAAATTAGAAGAAGGCTAGTTTTTTGACAGGTGATTTTGTAGGTGCCGAGGGTGCTAAATCCAAGTTTGCCTAAAAATCGGGGTGTAGGGTTTTTTTAGGGGATGAAAAGGGATGGGGGTGGATTAATGTCGAAAAACTAGCCTGCTAATCTTTCCGATTACGGGGTTTTTCAGCGACGGAACGACTGTACTTAAAGAAGAATAAAGGACCAAAGAACGTGCGAATGAAAAATCAGGTTCCGAATAAGATCAATAAGGCCGATTCTTTTGTTTTCAGGTCATGTTCAACCGATGTCCGCAAATGGTGGCTGCGCTAGTTACGGCAATTCTCGGGATAATCGTCGTCTTCATTGTTCTAATATCGCTCGACCACAAGCCCATTTACGCGTGAGACACTCGAGAGGCGCATGGAATAATTGGCCGCGTCGATGAAAAATATATAACTCACTGTCATTGTGCGGGGGCGGATCGGACCTTGTAACGAATCATGTCGGTGGAGACGCGAACGACCGTGTCGACGTAGTGGTCCAATGTTTTCTTCAGGCTCTCGTGACTCTGCGAAACGAACGAGACATCTGAGGTCATTGCGACCGAGATATATGCATCGGACACAACATTTCGACACTTGCGAACTTTTCATTCATTGGACTCGAATTGAATTGAATTTTTCATGTCATTCTCTTTCGTATTAAAAAAAAAAACAAGAATTTCGTGCACTATTTTTCGCTGCTCCTTCCTATAACCCTTGCGAGCTTAGCGTTCCTCCATTTTCACAGCATTGATTTTTCTTCATCGTTCATTATTGTTCTCTGTCATGTTACGCATATGGAAAACCGGGAAAACTCAGGGAATTTCTTTCCGCCTGGAATATTCGGGGAAAAGTCAGAGTATTGTGAGAAATTCTCTGGAATTTTCCCACAAATTAATTTTTGCAAGAAATACGAAAAATGAAACGGACTTGAAATTGAAAAAACTGAAAACTATAAAAATAAATTTCTATGTCTACTTTTAATATTTATATTATTCATCATTGTGTACAAAAACATAACTATTTTTTGTACATAATGAAGAATAATATAAATATTAAAAATAGATATAATTATTGATTTTTATAGTTTTCAGTTTCTTCAATTTCAAGTCCGTATCATTTTTCGATTTCTTCGAATTCAGTGCCAAACATTGAAAATTTGAAAAAGTAATTTATTCCGAAGCTCTATACATTTGTGTTTATATTCATTTTTTACTTATTGGCACCAACATAAAAAAATTCTGTTCATAATAAAGAACAGGGGGATGGTTCCGAACCCCCCCCCCCCCCCCCCCCCCCTCGAGCTTAAATGTTGCATAAACCTTCCGTTTAATATTTTAAGGCAACAGCTGAAGGGATTTTTGGCGACGCGGAATCGATCGGGTTTAGGTTTCTTTGCGTTTGTTTGGACAAAACGGAGAGCGCGATAACATATATAGGTATGAACGCAGACGTAGCAGATATAGATATAGAGGGCGCGCGTTAAAAAAAAGACTGTAACATTCAATATCTCGAAAACTATTGCGAGTCGCCAAGAATCCCTTTAGGGTTTGTCTTGAAATATTCGAAGGAAGGTTTGTGCATAATTTCAGCCCGATCGGAGAGGACGGAGGGGGATTTTTCCGGAGCCTTACCCAAGAACAGGTTCTGTTTTGCTTGTAATGTATTTTTTTTTAAATTCTACAGGGTTTAAAGTATTTTTCCAATTTCAGTTTTTTTTAAATTGTAGGTAATTATACAGGGTGTCCAATAAGAAGTTGCTAAAACTAAATAAGTGTCTCTTCCCTCCATGAATTCAATAGGGGTCCCTTTTTCTAAGGCGCATACCTGAGACCCCGCAGTTTTATTCCAACCGTGGTTGAGGCAAGTACGCGCGCGTCAAAATGAGTGAGCTCACCACGGACGAAAAAGTATATCTTATTGAGTGCTTTTTCTCGAGGGGAAAAATTTATAGTAATGTGTCTAGAGGATTTCGTACTAAGTTTGGAACTCATAGAGTTGCCAGCGAAAACACTCTGAAAAGGAAAGAATTGAATATTTATTCATATTCATCTACCACACAACTTGTGTTTCAATTCAATTAAACTGCATTGAAGTAATTTTACGATAATTTTTGTAGGATAATCGATAACTTCGTGAAGTATGGTACACTCCAGGACCGTAGACACCAGTTGCCAGGTCCATCTGTTACGGTGACTACACCAGAGAAGATCAACGAAGTTGAGAATTATTTCAAACAAAATCCAAATGATTCGATTCGGAAAGCTGCTCAAGCATTAAAAATAACCAAATCATCATTATACAACATTTTGAAATATTTTTTAAAGTTTCATCCGTATAAAATAAGCACTCATCAATTGTTAACTGAACATGCCATGACGAAACGCATCGAATTTTGAAATACTATTACGGGAATGTTTGAAGCCGAAGAACTTAATGAGAAATTGATTATTCATTCCGATGAAGCACATTTTTGGATGAATGGGTACGTAAACAAGCAAAATTACCGGTTTTGGGGAACGGAAAATCCCAACATATCGTTAGCGAAGTCCCTTCATCCACAGAAAGTAACGGCATGGGCAGCGATTTCAGTAAAAGGAATTTATTTGCAATTCTTGGAATCTACGGTAACAGGAGAGAGTTACAAACAGCTTTTGGAAACGAAATTCTTCCCTTATGCAAAAAAGAAGGGACTGGTTAAAAATGTTTACTTCATTCAAGATGGAGCGACGCCGCACCGGACTCATGAGGTGTTTCAAGCTATTCGTCGCGTATATGGAACTCGAGTAATCGGTCTGGGGTACCCTAAATTTGCTCAAGGCGGACTAGAATGGCCTCCGTACTCACCGGACCTGAACCCTGGTGATTTTTTCTTGTGGGGTTACATTAAAGATCATTGTTACGCTAAAAACCCCAGCACAGTAGAAGAACTGATCGCGGCCATCCAGGAAGTGGTTCGCGGCATTACGAACGATATGTTGGACACAGTTTTTCGGTTTTCAAAAGAGAATTGATTTTTGTGCATAATCTAACGGTTCGCACTTCGAAAATATCTATCATTAATCACTGTACTTTTTCATTATTTTTATAAGGTGTAATAAATTGACATAAAAAATATTTGACTGGGGTTTATTTATGTGCGTTTAAAACTGCAGATTTTTCTCTATTTAAATCAATTTGGCTTTTCTGATTCTGTGCACGTGTTTTAAAATGACAGTAGATTAGTTTCAGCAACTTCCTATTGGACACCCTGTATATATTAGTGTCTTTTCATAAATATGGCGCTAAAATGTATTTTTTGCAATTTTTAACTATAAAACAACATCAATAATGATGTTATGTCGGGCGGAACCCATCTTTTTAAACTACGAATGATTTTTTGAGTAAAAAATGAATTTTAAAAATTTAAAATTTCGTACCATATTTCAAGTGAAATTCCTAATGAGTGTTCGAGCCGTTACTTCTATGTCTTTATTTACATCGCTGTTATATATTGTGTGTTGTGTGTAACGTCCTCAGTCTTCTTCCCACCACGAAAACAGAAACGGCAATAGTGCGAATATTCGAAAGAGTCTTATGTGTCTTATATTCTTCTTTTTTTTTATTCTTATATTCAATTTTATGCAACGTGCTTCGATTTGTGATTACAAATGGAACGTTTTAGGTAATTTTGGAGTTCTTCGGTTTTATTCAACTTTTCGTAACGAATATGTTCACAGTGCATTTTTATTCCGCACAGTTTTATCAACTTGAATATGTGGATGCGAATGAGAATATTGACGAAAATTCAGTATGTGCCGAATGCATTTTAACGCATCGGGAGTTCTCACGTATTCGTGATACTGAGGAATCGATCCGCGCGTTTCTTTTCTTTTCTGAAATTCGCGAATTTTTACAATTTTTACAAATGTATTTTTTTTCCTTTTCCTAAAAGAATCCCGAACCTAAAAAGCGGTCTCCCTCTAACATAACATCACTATTTACACCACAAAAAAGCGATAAATCGCGAGAAAAAAAAACAATCGGCCATTTTCAGGACAAGTCACTAAACTATATTCTTACCAAATTTTATTTTAATATTTAACATTTTTATATATCAGATCTTTTAAAAAAATTGTTTTTCCTTTGACCTGGAGAAGCCAGGAAATTTCTGAGTCCGTAATGCGCAACAACCGTGTACTTTTACGCGTTGAAAAGAAAAAGCTGTCCCTGAAATTTCCTTCCTTGAGTCCGTTTGTCTGCGGAGGCTTAAGGGCGTTTTTTTTTAAATTTTATTTCAAACTTGGTACACACTTTCTACATATAAAATACCTCCCCCCAACGGTTAGTTTGAGATTTTTTTTACATTGAGGGGATTTTCCACCCCCCAAAATGGCGAAATTTTTCGTGAAAAATAGCACTTTTCACTTTACATGACCACCAAAAATTTAGAAATGAAAAATAAATTTATCAAAGACCGTTGAGGGGAGGATTTGATGATATTTTGACTAAATTTTAACGGTACTTGATTTCAGATAATTTCTAGCTGAGATACAGTGAACACCGCAAATCGTGTTTTTCCAAAGGCGTTCTTGGAAAAGCTTTGTCACCGGCTTGTTTGTGGATATTTTCGCGTACAAATTTCACGGAATGTTCTTGAAATGACACTTAACAATGTACAAAAGGTTTTAAGAAATTTACTCTATTCATATGCAGTTCGACCTCCGAATAAGAAACCCGGCAATAAGAAACTTTCCCCGGTTTCTCACTCGAGCGCTTCCCCCACTCCGACTCGAACTCCGAGCTCGAGAATTTTGGTGCGCGGAACCTCTGGTTAAGAAACCAGCCTGGGAGAGATTATTCGGGCAAAATAGAGTGAACGCTGTACCGTAAATTGATGTGTGCATGCGTGCGTGAGTATGTGTGTGTGCGTGTGTGAATGTAACAAAAAATCTACAAGTTCATTAGAAATTTTGTGTATTAATTAAAAAGATACACATATGCGTTGACAAGATTTCATATAAAATAAAAACGAAGATAAGGGCGTTTAAAGATTTTCATATAAAGCAGCAAAACTTTCCGAGACGTAATGAAAAGCGTTTTCGTCTTGTTGCGTATTATTTTGATCCGCAACGCACTCAACTGACGGTGGAATATTTTCGAGAGAGTCGAACTCTGCCATTGAAGATGAATCCTCAGAGATATTGACTTCCTCTTTTATATAAATGGGATAAAACAATATGGACATAAAGCTCTTTGTCTAAAATATCACCTTGTGGCGCAGATTCTGTAATATTTTCTTCGACCTGTATACTACAGTCTGATCTCTTACGCTTCTTTGCAGTTTCGGTCATTTTATGACAGTTAATAGTAATTCAGATACAGTAGTACACGATAATATTCAATAGTATGTATATTAACGTGAAACAAAAATTCGCTAAATCAATGTCCACGCGCAGTCGAAAACGTTTTTGCATGGGCGATGTGAATACCAAGTTGCAACTCGTTCGAGCGAGTTTCTTGTTGAGAGGATCGCATGCGGAAAAGAGTGAGAGAGACAGACAGAGGTAGTGAGCGCGGAGCGCGCGCCTGGTGGGGGTATGCGATATATAAGAAAAACTCTTCCCCTTGGGGGCTTTTGGTTTCTTATTCGGAGGTCGGACTGTAGATGAAAAAAATTCGCAAAAAAGTGTTTTTTTTTCACGCTGAGGCCCCTACCCTCCCCTTAATATCGGCGAGACGAGCGACGCAAATTGACGCATTTTCTATCGTACCTCGATGTAAGTGTGGTCCTCTTTGCCCGCGTGCTCCAACTCGAGTAGCAACAGTTCGAGGGTGTTGTACGGTAGCCATACCGCCGGGGCCGTCGCTACGAGAGGAGTCGCCAGACCGAAGTGTTCCTTGCCCTCGCCCAATACGGCGTTCACGTAATCCAATGCCAAGTCAGCAGCCTCCAACAAACGGCCCGAATTCAACAAGAGTCGAAGAAGTTCGGCTGGGTTGCGTTTCTGCAAACAGATTCGTATTACTAAAATCAACGTGATGACGGTCGGTGTCGAGGCAAGTCTCTCGATCGCCGATTCAGTCGCACGTCTTATCACTTCGAACACCTATGAACCAACGCGACTTTAATGACCTTGAATGACCTTGTGGTTGAATACCATACCTCCGCCATTTGTAATTATTTAAAAAAAATACAATGTAACGCCTAATAGTAATAAATCATAATCTAAATTTTGAAAAATGGTGAAGAAATCTTTCTTTCGAGAAAAATAATGAAAATCCGCCATTTTTTCCTCGCCTAGAGGTTTTATAACTTCTACTCACTTTCCAAGTTGAACTCTAAAACTTTGCAAAGTCCAGCGATCTGCTTGAGGCGGGATATACATTTACAACGATCAAAAAATCGATTTCTTTTTTTTTCTTCTTTAAACGATAGAACTATATATGAGGGATTCTCCGTCAATTCAGCCACTTTTTTTTCGACCATCTCAGATTTGCCCCATAATTGGTTATATCAAAGTACTACTAAAAGGCATTCTATGTGAATTTTTTTCAGATTTTTAAATTCAACATTTACGAAAATGCCGTTTTTTTCCAAACGAATATATCTCGGAAACTAGAAGTGACTGAAAAAAAATGTCTGTACATAAAAGTTGTAGTTTTGTGTTAGCTTTCGAGCGGACGACTTGAAATAATTTTTACGTTCCGGTAACGCTGATTTTTTACCAAAAAAGGGGGAAATTATTTTTTTAAATTAAAAAACGGCCATTTTTTTTGGCTGAAAAAATTACAGAGTCTTCCAGTATGTCTGACGATATCGCAAAAAAATCGCCAGAGTCGCACTGATCGAGGTTCTAGGGTAAAAAAATTAACCCACACAAATTCATTTTTTTATACCGGAACCTCGCTCCGTGCCACTCTGGCGATTTTTTTGCGATATCGTCAGACATACTGGAAGACTCTGTAATTTTTCCAGCCAAAAAAATGGCTGCTTTTGAATTAAAAAGATAATTTCCCCCTTTTTTGGTAAAAAATCAATGTTACCGGAACGTAAAAATTATTTCAAATATGCCGCTCGAAAGCTGAGACAAAATTACAACTTCTATGTGCAGACATTTTTCTTCAGTAACTTCAAGTTTCTGAGATATGTTAATGTGAAAAAAACGGCTTTTTCTAAAATCCAACATTTTAGAAAAAGCCGTTTTTTGTGGCTTAAGGGGTTACCCCCACTTGCGATTTTGAAAAAATCGATTTTTTTATTGCATTTTTTTAAGTAAAAGTATCTGAGAATATGTCCTGAAAATTTCAAGTCGATCCGAACAAAATTGACTGAGATATGAGCGTTGAAAGAGAAGAATCCGCGTTGATAGAGCGTTGAAAGACAAACTTTAAACGCGTTTTTCTCAAAATGGCATTTCTGAAGTCGGTGACCAAGATTACTCGAACACTAATGAACCGATCTTCTTGAAATTTTGCAGGCTTATTTAATACATAAAAATGTAGTCTTTAAACGTTCGATTTTTTTTTTCGAAAAAAAAAATTGCCGTTTTATAGCCAAAAAACGGCCGGTTTTTTTTCGTTAAAATCGAACCATTAACTTTGACTGTCCGCCATTTTGTGAAAAATGAATATTTTTTAAAATCCGTCGCTTAAAGACTAGTTTATACTTATATTTGACTAAATCCATCCGCATTTTTTTCTTCAGACGATCCACTTCGCCGCAACGTTGGTCACCGCAAACCGTGTATATAAAAACATTATTTCGTTGACGGCCATTTGCCACTAAACAATGTAACATTTTTCAATAAAAAAATTACTGAAAGTTCTTCAAGATGTGTTCTTTAAGATGGTATATTGATCGATTAAAAAAGTTTTGTAGTTTTCTTTACAAAAATTCATGAAAAAGGTCTTTTTTTGCGCTACAAGTGGGTGTAACACCTTAAGGACAGGATTGATGGGCCAATTATCTCACCGCTAACGTGCTGCGTTCCGGAAATACGAATTCTCACCTTATACGAGGACAAGAGCCACTCCGGCAGGAATGCACCTCGGTGAAGTAATTTCCGCGCGACTCCTTTGTGAAGCTCGCTGCTGTCTTGCTTCTCGTGCGACAGCGTCAACCGTTCGAGCAGCCTCCAGCTGACATTGGCGACGTTGTTACTGCAGCCGTTTATATCTGTCATCGGGGCGTGTTTTTTTCTTTAATTTTTACAATTACAATTATAATCGAGAAACCAGGCGAGTCTTGGTTCGGTCGATCTTACCAAAAACGTCGTTCTGCACGAGCCAATCCCAGGCGTTGGGATCCTCGTGTTGGCCGAGACGGAGGCTCTGCGAGGCAAGATTCTCGAGCACGGATGCCTTTGGAACGTTGAAACAATCGCACAAGTGCAACGCGCAAGTGTAAAGTCCGACACTCGAGAGAATGGCGATTAGCTCGGCAGGATCGGCGCGCGCGATCGTGTGAACTTCGGAATTTAATTTCGACAATTTGAGCCGCGCGTCCACGAGACAATACTCCCGCTTTATGTCCGCGAGCTCGAGAACTTCCACCTGCTTGCGAACCTTGTAGTGCAAAACTTCCCGACCGTCGATGCTCCGCTTCTTCTTCGGATTCGTCTCGTCCGGATAATCGACGTCGACCACCGGCCTCACGATCCATCGGTACTTCTCGCTCACCAAATTCAACGAGTTTATGCACGCCAGGAGGCACTGAGATTGACGCGCTATTATCGGCGCCGAGTGCGACTCCTGGCTCAGTCGCATCGCCTGCTCGTACATCACCGAGGCCGCTGCAGAACAGAGAAAACATTAACGTGACAGGAGGCGCGAAATCATCATGCATCATGTTGATAGGGACGCGGTTGAGATTTCGTTGTTTAAGGCCTTAGTCCACAGTTACGGGTATAAAATCATTTGCGAATTTGAGAATTTTTTTTCGTATGAAAAAGTGATTCACTCATCAAATTAATTACACATCTATTTACTAGGTGCGCAACTAAGTTCCCGGGTTTGACACGTGGATGGCGCTAGCGACACATGTAGTCGGCATACGGGTCTGAAATTGGGTGTCTATAGCTTGGACATCTGGTAAGAATACCCAGTCGTAATATAAACAAATATCGCAACACAACGACCTTTTTTCTAACCTCGGAAATGTCAAAGTTTGTGCCAAATAAACAGCATTTGCGGGAAGCATTGCTTTTCTGCTTCAACCTAAAAAAAACAGCAGCTGAAGCACGTCGGTTACTTGAGGAGGCCTACGGCGAACATATACCATCAAAAACAACGTGTGAAGATTGGTTCAAGCGGTTCAGAAGTGGCGATTTTGAGACTGGGGACAAGGAGCGCTCGGGAAGACCGCAAACATTTGCGGACGCCGATCTGCAAGCGTTATTGGATGAAGATGACACTCGAACAGAGGATCAACTTGCCGAGGCATTAAATGTGATTCGGCAATGTATTTCGAAACGTTTGCACGCCATGGGAAAAATTCATAGGAAGGAAAGTGCCGCATGAGTTGACTAAGAGACAAATGGGAAATCGAAGAGCCACTTCCGAAATTCTGCTTTTGCGGCAGAACAGAAAGAGTTTCCTGCATCGAATCGTTACTGGCGATGAAAAATGGATATATTTCGAGAATCCCAAACGCAGAAAATCGTGGCTTTCACTTGGCGAAGCGTCTGAGTAGCGAGTATAGCGAGGTAAAGCGAGTTTAGGTAAGAGCTTTTCATAGTATTAACTTCAAACGCGGTTTTCTCGAAACAACGTTTTCAAAATCTAGCTCCATCGTATCTCGAAAAATAATTAACCGATTCTGGAGCTACCTAGCCCACCTGTTTTTGAGGCGTTACGTTAAACTATAGTTTTTGTACTTAAAAATGAATAAAAATGAATTAAGTTTTTTTTAAATGTGTTTCAAGACTTTATTTATCAAGCCCAACAACTTTTATATTCATATCTTTTATAAAATCCTTTGAAAAAAATCGCGAAAATGGCCTTTTTTTCGTGGCTCCAAAGTGGACTGGCCCCTTAAGGACATTATTTTCATCAAGTAAAAAACTGTAAACAAACTATCTTTTCAATACCTCTAACATTTCTGTGCAATCATTTTGTATGCAATAGAGAAGGCAGCTATTCAAGTCTACATTGATACCAAGAATTATTGCAAAAAAGTTCACTTGTCGACAACGCGGCAAAAAGATCATGCAAGGGATTGTACAAAGTGAAAAAAAAGGTTAAAAAATCTCAAAGGTGGGGCTTCTTGTACAACGCAAATGTTCATACTCTCGGAGGTCACGATCCAATCCAGCACCCCCTTAAGGAGAGATATACACCTAGATGGTCGAGGTCGAGGATTTAGAAGCTATGAACATTCCGTCGACCGTAGAAGACCTACACTATGGGCCTGGTATCGATGATTCCATGTAAGTTGGCAAATTTCATGATTTATTCATTCCCAAAATTTCAAACGCGTTTTTCTCAAAACCACGTTTTTCAAATCGGTACCCAAAATTTCTCGAAAACCAATGAACCGATTGCCTTGAGGTTTTTCGTGGTTATTCTATATACCATTATCTAGTACTTGTCATAGGATTTTTTTCCGTTACTTGGTTTTTGTTTCATAGGCAAAATAATAACTAATTTTTGGCCCAAAAATCACTATTTATGTTCAAACGTCCGCCATTTTGTCATGAATCGATATTTTCAAAATCGGCTATGACAAGTACTAGATTATAGTATCGAATTCAATAATCTTTTTGGTTTTTGTTTTCAGATGATTTTTGAAGAAACGCCAGTGGGTACCGTATACGCAGATTTTTTTACGACGCTCCAAGGATCATACAATATCCTTGTATATTTTTGATATTTTTAAATAAAGAAAATTAAACATGTTTTTGAATGTATATACTTTTAGATAATTAAAACCCCAATCCGAAATTTCAAATAGTTTTCCTTGAAAAAATTCACAAAAATGATCTTTTTTCCGGCTCCTAGGTGTATATCTCCCCTTAAGGTAGTTCCTCTGCGAAAATCTCAACCAAAAGTTTACATACTATGTTCATGTTTAAAAGATTGATAATTGGTTCGATTAGTAATAAATAAAAATAAAAACTACGCAATATTGACTCGTTACTAGTAGATAATACGATGTTTATGATTTATTGCCGTAAAATATATTTTATATTGTGTCTTTGATCTACCATTGCCAGGAAACTTTTTCCCGGGACTGTCCAGGCTTTGCCCCAATTGTTTTTTTTTCCAGGCTTTGCCAGGCTTTGCACCAAAATTGTAAGGGCTCCTCATGGTTATATCTTGGAAACTAGATGGTGAATCATTCTCATTTTTTTTCACATTATTCGTGATATCTTACTCTAGCTTATCCTCGTTTTTTAAAATCAATTTCTTAATGTTAGTTTTGTCGGTAGAATTAATGATGCTCTGGTTGCCCATCATAACGCATTTGTTACGTGTAAACCAAGCCAACTTTAAGTGTAAATATCTCAGGTTTGGGGTGGTCAAACTTATTCAAATTGCACAGATGTTTGGATAATGTATTGAATAACATATATGTCAAATTTCAACCATTTCTTAATTCAACTCGTGCTACGGAAAGCCCGGCCGCATAAAAATATTGTGCAAACAATTATATATCCCCAACTCAACATTACCTTTCCGCATGTTGCCCTTGTTGATGTGAAAGCTGTACAAGAAATTGTAATAATTGTTCTCCATGAGATCGACGCTCCGGGCGCGTCCCTCGACGATTCTCTCGAGGTCCTCGTACATGTCGACGTACGGGAACGAGACGAGATCGACGAGTTTCTTGCGCTCGAAGAGCGTGACGACCAGCTGACGAAGGCAGTCGGCTCGCCTCGCCGCGTCCGGATTCGCGTTGAGGCAATGATAAGCCTCGGTGTGATGGCCAAGGGCGAGGTGCTGAGCGAACACGATCGAGTGTAGGGTCGGCAAATTTGGATCGTCCCTCGCAGCGATCACGATCGCCGTCTCGGCCAGTTCGATTATGCAATCCGCCGCGTTGTGCAACTCGAACAACTCGATGACCCGCAGATAATATTGGACGAGGGCGTTGCTGTCGGACGTCACGAGGCCCGACTCGAGCGACACGTCGGCGAGAAAAGTGTCCGTTAGAACGCCGTTCGATGCGCGCAAAAAGTGATCGCAAGCTTTTCGCGTCTCGCCCATCTCGAGGAGAGCAACCGCGAGGATGAACTTCCGCGAGGCGCTGTTCCACTCGCACCACGTACGCAACAGCCTCACGTACTCCTGGACCAGCAGGAACTGACAGCTCGACAACAACCATTCGGGAAATATGAAGTTACCCGAGATCGGCCAACTGTCGGTTCGGGAAATCGTTAAGGAGAAATCTCGTATCGACGCACAAAAACAAACGGATTATCGTGATTCTATCGTTCGATTCATCTGTTTAAGGCTTTAGGCCACAGTAGCGGGTATACAATCATGTGCGAATTTAACAATTTTTTTTTCGTATGAAAAAGTGATTCACTCGTAGAATTAATTACACATCTGTTTAGTATGAATATCAAGCTGTTGGAAAGAATATATATATATTTTTGTACGATGTACAAAATGGCCGACTACTCGAAACTTCTCGAAACAGCTTTTTTCCAATTGGCGTGACAAATAACTTCAACAATTTTCACTCGATTTACTTCAAATTCAATAGTTATGTTCCTAATTGCATTTCGCAGAGAAGTACGTACATCGAGAAAGGAAAATCGTCGAATGTGCAAAATGCAAAATTTTGTTGTGTCGTAATTTGGTCGTTTTAACAGTTGCTCAGACATGCTAAATAAGCTACAGTTCACACCACTAAAACTATCAGTTAGATTGACAAAACGGGTTTTATGCCAATCAAAAATCAAGTTGAACGTACTTAAAGATACATTTTGTTAAACCAACTGAATTTTGGATGGATGAACGAATTTTTTTTTCTCAGTGTACGGAATTTCTGATTAACCGAAAACTTCTCAATTTATGAGCAGTTTCTGAGCAGTTATAACGACATTATTCACTGAAAATTAATTTCTTAAATTTAATTTCTTAAATTCAATTTCTAAAATGAATTTCTTTAAAAAATTTGACAAAATCGATTTTTTTTCTTCATTTTGTCATTCCTTAGACCTTTCTTAATGCGCTCGTAAAAACCGTTTATTGACATTTCAAAAATTAACAGAGTAATAGAAATTATAAGCAAGCCGCGCGCAAACCTCATCTAACGGTATCAAAACTTTGAACGCGTTTATCTCGGAACTATGTTTTTCAAATCGGCGCCCACGATATCTCGATAACTAATTGACCGATCGAGCTCAAATGCTGCAACATTTTTTAGCAACGGAAATTCGGATCAGTGCCAAAAAAAAATTGTGATGCTCAAAAGACGAATAAAAGGTGGTAGATTCAACCTTTAATCGGTTTTTGGCAAAAACCACAATTTCGATCATTCGGAACACAATGAAAAAAAAATCGCAGGGGTTTAAACTTTTGAGGGCTTTTTTAGGATACTTTGAGGGCATAAAAAAACCGAAGATTTTTTTTATCTATTCTATATTGGCAAAATAATCCTTAGTTAAAAGAATATTCGTAAATATGCAATTTTTCACGTTTTTTTAAATCCATTTTCCCGCATAAAAAAAATCTTGATAAAAAAATGATAAAAGCATCTTATAGAGAATACTTCAAAGTTTCAAAACCCTCTGGTTTTTTTCTGTGCGACCATTAGTCTCCGAGTAATCAGTCATCAAAATCAAAAGTGTCATTTTTGCTTTGAACATCGATAACTCAGCGAGAAAAAATCGTACAGAGCTCTCCCACCGCTCAAATAAAAGGGGAAGAATCCAGCTAGACGATCGGTTTAATCCGATCATACAAAAAAAATTATTGAAGTCCGTGCAGACTGTGAAAGATGAGCAAAAATTTTGAATTTTTTTTTACTTTGCTTTTTGATGTCTACTAAAAATTGGCTGATGCGAAAAATGTTTGAGCTCTAGATTTCAACTAGAGATTCACACCTCCAATTTGCTTTTTTTTATTTTGCTGTACGACCATTTTTCATGGAGTTACAGCTATGTGAAAATGACCCTAAAATTGGCGGACTTTTTCAATATCCTTTAATTCTTTTGTGTAGGGTATATATATTTTTTTTTGTTCAGATGCATACAACATCACCCAGAGTGGGCGCCGATTGAGGCGGTTTTTGGCGGACCATGTTGTAAAATAATAAAAAACTACGTGAAAATATTTGAAATAATTTTTTTTAACGTAGATACATTCTCAAAGGAACAATAAATACATATGTAAAATTTCATCAAGACAACTTTAACAGTTTAAAAGTTATTCCAACCCAAAAATGACGTAAACAATCTCGCTCTAGACCAGACTACTGCCTTAAGGGGGGATTGTCTTTTTTTTTCGCACAATTTACCGCCTTTTGAGAATTTTTTTGTGAAGAAAGTATACAACGGAAAACTTGTGAAACTTGGCATATAGTTTTATTGATCTGTTTACTACATACAAAAAAAATTTTAAACAAGTTCATAAAAAAATCCGCCGCCTACCCACCTAGACGCGCGATGGTCCTTTTTTGATGGTGTGCACGATTTCTCAAAAACTATTCAACCGATTGCCTTCAAATTTGGACAGAATGCTCAGCTGACATCCTTTTATCGTTTGATGAAGCAAAAAAGCAATACGTTTAATAGTTTTTCATTTATAACAAAAAATCGATTAATTTTTTTCGAAAAATCGATACTTCAAGTTCAAAACGTCACCAAATCGTCAATTTTTTTTTCCCTTCATCGAACGATAGCTATATGTGTCTAAAGTAAAATGCTTTTTGGGTTTTTGTTGCAGGATGAACGTGAAGGCTGTAATCGTGCACACCATCAAAAAAGGACCATCGCGCGTCGAGGGGGGTGGGAGGCGGATTTTTTGATGAAATTGTTTAAAAAATTTTTGTATGTAGTAAACAGATCAATAAAACTATATGCCAAGTTTCACAAGTTTTCCGTTGTATACTTTCTTCACAAAAAAATTCCCAAAAAGCGGTAAGTTTTGCGAAAAAAAAAGACAATCCCCCCTTAAGTTCAAATACCTCCAACTTTGGAATAAAACAATATTTTTTTAATTCCGTACGTACTTCTCTAGGTATTCTAATGTAGATTGACGAGAATTTTTGTTTTTTGTTCTAGGTAAAAAATTTGTGGATGCCAAATGTCACGCCGCGGGGCGGCTAAAAAAAAGATAACTAAAGAAAATATTAGTAGTCGGCCATTTTGTACATCGAAAAAAAAATATGTATATATTTTCTAATAGCTTGATATTCATATTAAATCGATGTGTAATTGATTTTATGTGAATCACTTTTTCATACGAAATTTTTTTGTTAAATTCGCAGATGATTTTATACCCATTACTGTGGCCTAACCCCTTAACGGGCTGAACCTAGGTGGGTGGAAAAGTTGCATTTTCCAAAAATATTTTTATGTGATAGTATCACCTTTCAGCTATATTTCCCAAAAACTTCATTGAAATATTCCTCAAATCGAATAACGATATTCCGAAGCTTCTAACTACCTAACTGTCTACCTAACTTCAAACTTCTAACGATCGGCCGGGCGAGCGGCAGCAGCACCATACTTCAAACTTCAAGGGGACCAGGCATCGAAAAATCTCGATTTTTTTTTGTATTCTGTTAGTACAATCTCTTTCAAACACTTTGGCGCAAAGAAAACTGAAATATTCGCAAAACTGAGCTCAGCAGAGCAATACAACTCCAATATTCCGCTAATGGTTAACGGCTGGCTTATAGTTGGATGCAGACAAGAGATCGCAAGCACCGACAAAAGAAGCTAAGGTGGAAAAAAACCGACGTTCCACGATTGCTGCCACAGAAAAAGCTGATCTCGAGAAGTCGACAGCGCCGACAATTTTTGAGGGGCTATACCCGTGTGACACTTCAAAAAAAAAAAATTATTGCCTTTTTCGACAGTTTATACTTTCAAGAATATCCTGTAAAAATTTCAAGGCCGTATTTTCTCAAATTTCAAGGCGCGTTTTTCTCGAAATGAGATTTTTCAAATTTGCTGACATTGTAACTCAAAGAGCAATTATCCGATTGACTTGAAATTTGAACTGAGTACTCTTGAATATATTTACTCTACAATGTCGTAGGATATTTTTGATTCGATGAAAATTTACGATTTGGCATTGAAAAAAACGACCATTTTATAGGCAAGAAAACAGACTTTTTTTTTCATAACTACGCCATTTTGTTAGATTTTGATATTTTTCGAAAATCCTACGTCATTGTACTGGAAATACCTTCCAGTTTGACATTTTTTCCTTTTTCGGTTTCAGCTACTCAATCGGCCGGAATCATGTCAGCAGTGGAGGAACTTTTTTTTTGGCGCCTCCGAAGGCAGCGCATAAGTCGCTTGGATCTCAATATTTTTCTATGAAAAAATTATATAATATAGGTCAAATATAGCCAAATATATTCTTCATTTTCCGAAACATTTAATTTAGTACTTTTCTTTCAAAAAATTCCCGAAAAACACCCAAATTTTCAGCGTTCACACTAGTATAGCCCCTTAATGTACGTAAGTTGCATTTTTCGGCCGTAGTCCTGCGCGAGAACTTAAGAGGGCACTCCATACAGAGGCTTAAAAAATGCATTGTTTTATTGCATGAATGTATAGTTTGAAACCTGTAGAATACGATGCAGTTAGTGATTTTGGTCAATTGTAAAAAATGACGTGCCGAGAGCCTTTGAGCGTGACTCACCTCTGCTCCGTTTGGAGCCCTACGCGGAGGTATAGGCACCATGTGGAGAGGTCAGTCGTCTATTTAATAATAACTGTTAGAAACGCTTCTATATTCATAGAGATATAGTATTACGAGGAAGCTGACGGACTATTATATGATGCTGGAATAGCTGACTAGTCGGTAAGTTACAGCATCATACGTTTTGGCAAGATTACGATTTCCGGGGCGCCAAGATCTAACGACCGATTCATATGTATTTTGATGAAATAAATCGAAAGTGCGGAATCAAATTTTTCGATGTCTCGCTTGGTTTTCGAGATATCGATATATATTGACTTTTTTCATTTTTTAAAATATCTCGGTAAATATGCAGTCGTCGGAAAAATGATAAGAGACACTTTTTGTACGAAATTAAATTTCCTGCAAAAAAGGTCCTACACAAAATTTTGAATAACACACACGCCGCTCTCCAACACACGCACACACACACATGCCGCCCCCAACACACGCACGCACACACACGCACACGCACACATGCACACGTACACGACACTCATACGCACACGCACGGACAGTTTTCAATTATCAAACTACTTAAAGAAGCCCCTTGATTAGCTGCCCAAAAACTCGCCCGTCGTCGATTAAACGCATTTTTATCGCATTATCATAGAATCCCCAATATTTTTCTCTCACTGTACTATATCTACCAAATGTGGTTGGTTTTTCTCACGCACACATACACGCACCAATGAATTGTGGTATTCTTGACATTGAGTCTGTCGTAAAAATTGCATTTCTTTCATACACAAACTCTTATCAACAGGTTTGCTCCCACTTGTACCCCTGCTCTCGTTCAAACGCGCCTATTTATTCTCTGCGAAAATATATTTCAAACAGTCGAGCATAAACGGATAGAATATGGATAGAATATGGAAGAAGCATCGGACGATGATCTCACCGATTTCGACTTCACGCCTAATATAGACGAGGCACACACACATCTTTTAAATCTTGCTGGTACACACATACACGCAAGACACATGCACACACAAACGCAAACCTGACCCAATTCCCGAAAAATTCAATATAAATTATTCGAACTTCAACACCGCGTTTGGTCCCCTTAAGAGTCGATTTTCGATTTTTATCACTCTTGAAAAAAGTCTTATAATAAAAAATACCATACGAATTTGCATCCAAATCTTGGCGCCCCAGAAATCGTAATCTCCCCTACGTTTTTCCGTTGCTGAAAGTTTAGCCGCGATTATCTCGATACTTTTTTTCAGTGAGGTGAAAATCGGTGTACACGATTTCTCCAAAACTATTTAAACGATCAACCTCATATTTGGCACGTGTTTTTATGATACTTATGTGCCATTGATGAACCTAAGCCCGACGAAAAATTATCAACATAAACGTGTCTTTGACTGGGTCAAAGTTTGAAATTTTTTCCGAAAAAAATACACTTTTTTGTTTCGAGGCCTCCCATTTAGACAATTGTCATTTTTACCCAATGTTGATGGTTCATCAAGTGACCACGTGTATATGCCAATCAATTTTTATGCGCAGACTGTTTCAGATCGGCGACTGGTTATGTCTTCGCCATTTTTAACTTTTTACAAGCGACAAAAAACGTTTTTAAAACTGAAATTATGTAATAAAAAGTACCTATGACCTATCGATATATACATTCCTTATCATCCGAAAAAAAAGTTATGAAAAACGACTAAAATTTGGCGTTCGATATCGAGTACCCTTACACGCGTTTTTCTCGAAACAGCATTTTGTACTAGTTTTGCCGCGATAACTGAAGAACGATTGAAGATATCGCCTTGATTTGTTATCAATGAAGATATCAACATTCTCTACAAAATAGGGGCTATCGATTTGTCAATGGCCGGGCCCAGACCAGCCGAGGCAAGAGCCGAGGCAAGAGCCGAGGCAGCGTCGAGGCTCGCGTCGTTTGCGGGTTAGAAGCACTGGCATCATCCTCGTAAAATTGTGCACCGTGTTGCCTGACATTTTCTCGGAACAGGCGATTTCCGTATTTCATACGATTTTTATGTAATATCTTCTTTCAGATACGTTTTCTTTTCTTGCCCTTTGTAAAATTTGAATGTATTAGCAAAAAAAAAGCTACCGCCACTCTGGACGCGACTAATGAGAATTCTGTAGTTAACGACGAACGATACCCAAACGATACCCAAACAAACGAAAAGGATACACCAGTTGTGCTATCAGCGTCACGTGAGTGAGCATCCCGCAGTGCCAGGGTGTGAGGGCACTCGGCTCGACGTCGGCTCCGTGAGCCATCAGCGTGTGGGCGTGCCTCGCTCCACCACTCTGAACGAACAGCTCGAGAAGTGACATCGACCTCTGCTGTCTGTGTCCGAGGGTTGCTCGGGAGTCCGTCAGCTTCAGCGACGACAATCGCTGCACGCTAGTTTCCCTAAAAATTAAACGCTGAATTGGTGGACACAAATAACAATGGAACAAGCTTCAAAGCCTTAGGCCACACTAACGGGTATAAAATCATGTGCGAATTTAACCATTTTTTTCGTATGAAAAAGTGATTCAATCATAAAATTAATTACACATCTGTTTAGTATGAATATCAAGCTGTTAGAAAAAATATATATATGTATTTGTTTTCGATGTACAAAATAGCCGACTACTAGAAACTTCTCGAAACAGCTTTTTTCCAATTGGCGTGACAAGTAACTTCAACAATTTTCACTCCATTTATTTCATATTTAAAAGTTATGTTACTAAATGTCACGCCGCGGAGCGCCTAAAAAAAAGATAACAAAAGAAAATATTAGTAGTCGGCCATTTTGTACATAAAAAATATATATATATATATATATATATATATTTTTTTTTTCTAACAGCTTGATATTCGTACTAAATACAGTCCGACCTCCGAATAAGAAACCAAAAGCCCCCAAGGGGAAGAGTTTTTCTTAAATATCGCATACCCCCACCAGGCGCGCGCTCCACGCTCGCTACCTCTGTCTGTCTCTCTCACTCTTTTCCGTATGCGATCCTCTCAACAAGAAACTCGCTCGAACGAGTTGCAACTTAGTATTCACATCGCCCATGCAAAACCGTTTTCGACCGCGCGTGGACATTTATTTAGCGATTTTTTCTTTCACGTTAATATACATACTATTGAATATTATTGTGTACTACTGTATCTGAATTACTATTAACTGTCATAAAATGACCGAACCTGTAAAGAAGCGTAAGAGATCAGACTGTAGTATACAAGTCGAAGAAAATATTACAGAATCTGCGCCACAAGGTGATAATTTAAACAAAGAGCTTCATGTCCATATTGTTTTATCCCATTTATATAAAAGAAGAAGAAGTCAATATCTCTGAGGATTCATCTTCAGTGGCAGAGTTCGACTCTCTCGAAAATATTCCACCGTCAGTTGAGTGCGTTGCGGATCAAAATAATACGCAACAAGACGAAAACGCTTTTCATTACGTCTCGAAAACTTTTGCTGTTTTATATGAAAATCTTTAAACGCCCTTATCTTTGTTTTTATTTTATATGAAATCTCGTCAACACATATATGTATCTTTTTTATAAATACAAAAAATTTCTTATAAACTTGTAGATTTTTTGTTACATTCACACACGCACACACACATAATCACGCACGCATGCACACATCAATTCACACTGTAACGTTCACTCTACTTTGCCCGAATAATCTCTCCCAGGCTGGTTTCTTAACCAGAGGTTTCGCGCACAAAATTCTCGAGCTCGGAGTTCAAGTCGGAGTGGGGGAAGCGCTCGAGTGAGAAACTGGGGAAAGTTTCTTATTACCGGGTTTCTTGTTCGGAGGTCGGACTGTAGATGTGTAATTAATTTTATGAGTGAATCACTTTTTCATACGAGAAAAAATTTGTTAAAATCGCACATGATTTTATACCCGTTACTGTGGCCTAAGGCCTCAATAAATTTGATCAATTCGGTTTCATTAACCGTATTTAATTTGGCACAATAGAAATTAGAGAAATTAAGGTAGTTCCTCTGCGAAAATCTCAACCAAAAGTTTACATATCATGTTCATGCTTAAAAGAGTGATAATTGGTTTAATTAGTAATGAATAAAATTAAAAACTACGCAATATTGACTCGGTGCTAGTAGATAATACGATGGATATCATTTATTGCCGTAAAATATATTTTGTATTGTGTTTTTGATCGACCATTGCCAGTCAACTTTTTGCCGGGACTGTCCAGGCTTTGCCCCAATTGTTTTTTTTCCAGGCTTTGCCAGGCTTTGCACCAAAATTGTGAAGGCTTTTCATGGTTATATCTTGGAAACTAGATGGTGAATCATTCTCATTTTTTTTCACATTATTCGTGATATCTTACTGTAGCTTATCCTCGTTTTTTATCAATTGTTTAATTTTAGTTTTGACGGTAGAATTAATGATGCTCTGTTTGCCCATCATAACGCATTTGTTACGTGTAAACCAAGCCAACTTTAAGTGTAAATATCTCAGGTTTGGGGTGGTCAAACTTATTCAAATTGCACAGATGTTTGGATAATGTATTAAATAACGTATATGTCAAATTTCAACCATTTCTTAATTCAACTCTTCTGTGGAGGTACTACCTTAATATCACACGTTTATACTCAGTTTCGGGATTTTTATTTGAGAAATTTAATGTTGTTTTACAGTAAAATCAATACAGTTGATATGTTAAGGGATTTATGTAAATTAAGGGGAGATATACACCTAGATTCCATGTAAGTTGACAAATTTCATGATTTATTCATTCCCGTATTTTCAAACGTGTTTTTCTTAAAACCACGTTTTTAAATTGGTACCCAAAATTTCTCGAAAACCAATGAACCGATTGCCTTGAGGTTTTTTGTGGTTATTCTATACACCATTATCTAGTATTTATCATAGGATTTTTTTTCCGTTACTTAGTTTTTGTTTTATAGGCACAATAATAACAAATTTTTTGCCCAAAAATCACTATTTGTATTCAAACGTCCGCCATTTTGTCATAAACCGATATTTTCAAAATCGGCTATAACAAGTACTAGATTATAGTATCTAATTTAATAATCTTTTTGGTTTTTTTTTCAGATGATTTTTGAAGAAACGCCAGTGGGTACCGTATACGCAGATTTTTTTACGACGCTCCAAGGATCATACAATATCCTTGTATATTTTTGATATTTAAAAAAAAAGAAAATTAAACATGTTTCTGAATGTATATACTTTTAGATAATTAAAACCCCAATCCGAAATTTCAAATAGTTTTCGTTGAAAAAATGCACAAAAATGACCTTTTTCCGGCTCCTAGGTGTAAATCTCCCCTTGAAGATTATTTGCCTACATTTCGAGCGCCCCAAGCTTTTATTTATACTCACTAGGTGACTGGGTAAAAAAAAAATGTCTACTTTTTACTACATTAAATAAAAGCTATTTCTTTTTAAATATTTTTTTTACATATAAATTATTTTCTACTTTTCAGTCTTTAATTGATTTGACTAGTTACCAGTAGTTTACTGGTTTACGAGTTCGTACGTTAGGAACATGAAATGCTTATGAAAAATAACAAAGGCTGTAAGTGGGATTGACCTTACGACGAATTACTGCATCTAAACTTTTCGCATGCAAACACAGTCGGCTACGAATTTGCACGTGTTAGTGAGATTTTATATGGATGATTAGATATCGCTAATTTTACATGAAAAGTTGAATATTTTATGATTTTTTTTTTCAAGTTGAATCATGCATTGTCACTTTCTGGATGCATGTTTGCAAAATTTCACAGCTTTAAATGCTCAGGAAGTGGTTGAAATATCGATTTTCCGTTTTGCATCTGCCAGAAAGTCAAGTTAAATAGAAGCTTGTAAAATGTGAAGATCGTAGCGAGAGGCTGAGCTTGTGAATTTACTTACAGCAGTCCCTGAGGCTGTGCGCAGGTCGCCGTCGACTCGCATATCCACATAACGACGTAGTAAGCCTGGGTGAGTACGACCGTGCGCGGTGCGAGCGACGACTTTATCGCGTGAAGAACCCGCGAGTCGAAGACCTCCGGTCGTCCGAGAACGATTTGCTGGAGTATCAGAAGATCCCGACATATCGAGAATCGCAGTAGCGTGATTTGGGCCACGCTCTCGGAAATCGTCGATATTCCCAATTGACTGCCGAACAAATGACTCACGCTCTGGAGCATCCTGCTCGGCACGTCCCGCTGCTCCGTGTCCAGCTTCATTTTGTTCGGCTGGCCGAGATCGTAAGTCAACGCCTCGAGCAACATTCCCATCGCGCTCGCGGGATCCTTTACGTTCTCCAATTTGTGATGCAGCTCCATTTGGAAGTCGAAGTCCGAAAGCTGCGCACGAATGGTTGATTACTTGACGGGTTACTCGTCGTGTTGAAGTTTGCATCGTTGGAACGCAACGAAAGTTCCGTTTTACATTTTACTTTTCCATACTTTTATTATCATATTTTCCTATAGATTTTTTTTATTGAGATAGCGAAATAAATATCTCTGAAAATGGTCGAAGGACTTTTGTAAGCGGAATCTGCCAAAAGAATTTAAATTCGTTGCAATCCAACTATGCAAACTTCGGCATCGTTACTATTTTTTAAATTATCTTTATACATAAAGGGTCTGCATGGGCTTAAAATTTTTTAAGATACGGTTTTTTAGAGCGTATTTTTTAAGCCTAGTAGTCCAGCCGAAATAGGATTTCACCTGGAATTAATTCCGGGCTTCGATTTTCTTTTTTTATACTTGGGGGGGGGGGGGGGGGGGGTAGATTTTTATACTTGGGTGGTTGGTAGTGTAAATCTCGATTTTCGGGAAAATCCCCCCGGTGCGTTTGGCGCCATCTTGATTTGAAGAGGGATTTTTTTTGTTTTTCGCATAACTCGCTTATTTTCAACCTTAGAGTGAAAATGATGGTATTCAAAGTTGTGGGAAATATAATTCCCCACAAGTTTGGTGATTATAATTTTTACCCTAGGATCCATATTTATAGAGTTAGCCTGCTAAAAAGGGTAAAAAACGTTTTTTTTTAAACTTATCTCGTTTATTATCAAGTTTATTGTAAAAATGGTAATAGATAATCACATAGGAAATTTTATTTCCTTCAACTTTGGTTATTAGCATTTTTACCCTCGGAACAATATTTTCGGACTTATACTTAATTTAGGGGTGAACTTTTTTTTTTTAATTCAGTTATTTCGATTATTATCAAGTTTATCGTAAAAATGGTAGGAAGTAATCGGGTAGGAAATTTTATTTTCTTCAACTTTGGTTTATACCATTTTTACCCTAGGATCAATATTTTCGGACTTATACTCAATTTAGGGGTGAACTTTTTATTTATGTTCAGTTATTTCGTTTATTATCAAGTTTATCGTAAAAATGGTCATGAATAGTCAGGTAGGGAATTTTGTTTCAGGGCCCTCGGTAAAACGAGCAAAATTGGCATAGGACAACCTACGCGGGGGCCTGCACGGGATTAAAATTGGAGGTACGTATCTTATGGAAGGAAACAACATTAGTATGAATTTGACGTAACTTTCACGTTAAAAGAACTAATCAGGTGTTAAAATCCACAGGTTTCTACTTGCTGGAATGGCTCTTTGCGACGAGAGAACACAGCCAAAGTCGAAGAAATTTGAATTACGTACAATTGTCCATCACTATTTTTGTAACAAATTCAATAATAAATTGAAGAATTTTTTTTTTAATTACACCCCTATTGTAATTATAACTCCTAAAATATCGATCCTAGGGTAAAAACGGTACTAACGAAAGTTGAAGAAAATAAAATTTCCTACCCGATTATTTATTACCATTTTTACGATAAACTGGATAATAAACGAAATAACTAAATATAAAAAAAAAGTTCATCCCTAAATTAAGTATAAGTCTGAAAATATGGATCCGAGAGTAAAAATGCTAATAACCAAAGTTGAAGGAAATAAAATTGCCAACGTGATTATTGATTACCATTTTTACAATAAACTCAATAATAAACGAGATAATTGACAAAAAAAACGTTGTTTACCCCTATTTGCAGTGTAACTCTAAAAATATCGATCCTAGAGTAAAAACTATAATCACCAAACTTGTGGGGAATTACATTTCCCACAACTTTTGATATGATCATTTTCACTCTAAGGTTGAAAATAAGCGAGTTATCCGAAAAACAAAAAATCCCTCTTCAAATCAAGATGGCGGCAAACGCACCGGGGGGATTTTCCCGAAAATCGAGATTTACACTACCAACCACCCCCCCCCCCCTAAGTATAAAAAAAGAAAATCGAAGCCCGGAAGCAATTCCAGGTTAACCGAATTTTAGACCAATCTCGACTGGACTGTAAGGTCTTAAGGCGGGAAACCACTGTGATGGGTAAAAAAGATCGATTTTTTTGCATTTTTCAACTCTAATTCCATCATAGAATTGATATCCAATTGCTGGTAAAGACGATTTTCACTTTGTCGACCATTTAGTCGACAAGTCAATATTTAGTCATAAATATTAGTAGTCGGCCATTTTGTACATCGAAAAAAAATATATATTTTTTCTAACAGCTTAAAATTCATACTAAATAGATGTGTAATTAATTTTATGAGTGAATCACTTTTTCATACGAAAAAAAATTGTTAAATTCGCACATGATTTTATACCCGTTTCTGTGGCCTAAGGCCTTGAGTAAAAGGACGCTCTACCGGTTAGTATTGTATAGTACAGTATAGTGAACTTTAAACGCATTTTTCTCGAAACCACTTTATTCTTCTGGCGTTGGTTTACTGCATATTCAGCATATGTATGGCTATCGCCCGAACTAAGATTATTAAAAAATATTAATTAGAAATATTAATTAGAAAATATTAAAAGAAACGTGTTTTTCAAACACTTTTGCCCAAAAACGACCCCATGTTGTTATTTTGCAATAAGAGATAATAATCCTAGTTCGGGCGCTAGTGACACTCATACAGATGAGGAAACTTTTTGAATTTGTTGTTTCCGATTACCTGGAGAGCGCAAATCATCAACACAAGCAACATACCTTTTTCCATGCCATTACACGATTATAAATTGCTAAATAAATATACATTTATATGCAACAAAAAAATTGTTCTCTATTCAGTAAGTGTATCTTTAAGCGAAAAAGTTTGTACCGACACATGCAACAGTTTTTAAGGAGGCTGCTCAGGGTGTCTTTGCGTCGCTGGCGGCAAGAGCCGAACGTATATGCTTGAACACGGGCGTCTGTAACGACTGCCAACGAATAATCAAATTTTCGGTTACGTCAAATAAATAAATTTCTGCTAATAAATATGTGGAACGCATATAAGTGACTGTTTACAAATGTTATTAATCTTTTTTTGTTTATTTACATCGCGAATAAGTGATTAACCAAGTTGAAATGTGGCAAACGCGCAATTTAGTTCCCAGTTACTTGCATCACTGAGCTCAGATACGAGCGCCACCTCGTGAGCGCGTAGCTGTCAAACATCCTTCGCGAATTCCGTTTTTTTGTTCGGCGATAATGAAAAGATGGAAGGGACAAATGCAAACCGAAAAACAGTATAATCGACGGTTGGAGCAAGTACAAGCTGGAAAGCGGCGGAAAAAAGTAGTTGAGCCGGAAAATGAATGCGCAGTCGAGGGACGACGCGTAATTGATTTGAAGGTTATGTCGAAACACATGCACTGCAGCTTCTGTAAAGAATTATTCGAAATATTTAAATACTCTATGAAACGGCGGTAAGAAATTTATAGCAAGGAAGCAATAGTTTGTGCGTTTGAAATTTTGGCGCCTATTCAAAATGGCCGACTTGACAGCAGCGTTGCCACGTGCCGTAGGGCGCTTTATCGTTTTACGCGAATCAGCTGAAATGTCCTGTTTTATTTCACGAATATCTCGATAACGAGACAGACAAAACGCTGTACTCTTCGTTGAAATTATTCACAAAAACCGCAAGAATTATTTCCGCCTATTTCCATTGAATTATCACTATTTTTATTATGTTGCGACAGTCGTATCAGAGTTCTCATGAAGCTTTTCCTACGTCGCCCGCGTACAAGAGACGAACTTCAATAATTAATTCCTCAACAATGACGCAGACGAAGTACTTGAAATTGTACACGGAGTCGTAACACCTGTTTGCAAATATCCTCAATAAATTTCAGCAAATTCTTACTATTTCGCGATAGCTGGGCAACATCCTTAAAAGAAAATGATTAGAAATAGCTCTTTTTTTAGGCATCACAGTAGAATAGGCCCTTGAGGGAAGGTCCTGCCTTGTTGGGCCAAAAAATGTTCGATTTTTCACCAATTTTTTATGCGTAAAGGATTAAATACAGAATGTTGATTTTTGGTATGTTGCCTAAGCGGTCTTTATTGAACATCGCAATATTTTTTAAGGGAGACTTTGTCCTTGAAGTGCAGCGAGAGATGTTAGCGGCTCAACATGAGCAGCTAGAAGAAGAGGAGGGATGCCTCTATGGACCAGACATTGCCGATTATCGGTAATTATAAACACATTTGTGTAAACACATTACAAAACTTTAAACGCGTTTTTCTCGAAAACACGTTTTTAAAAATGGCTGACATTCTCCTGACCGCTGTAATTAACATATCGACCTGAAATTTGGAGAGCATACTCAGAAAATATGTCTTCACGGAATGACGGATCGTTTTTTCGATAGATACATTTTTGCATTTGTTATTTATCTTTTTATGCGAAAAAAAACGCGAAAAATCGATTTTTTTTAAATTGCCGCCATTTTCCGAAATTTTAATTATAATTTTCCGAACGTTAAAAAATTTTTTTTTAACGTTCTGTATATCATGAATAAAAGCAAGAAAAAAACCGCACTCAAAAAGCTTTACTCGTTTCCTTTAAAAAAAAAATAAAATGTAAACATCTCAAATATGGCACTCCAAGGACAAAGTCTCCCTTAAAGTTTGTGAATTAGTGAATAAGACTCACAGGATCGTCCGGTTCCATGGCGAGTCTCGCGAACAAATCCTCGACGACGTTATCGGGACTCTTCAGATGATACAATTCCCTCTCGAAGCTCGTTTTCGCCTCCTCCGACAATTGTTCCTCGAGCATGACCAGCGCGGACACGAGGCTTATGAGATCCTGGCACGTGTCCTCGTCCTGCGAAAGTACCGGTGTCGTCTTGAACCTCGAGGCGTAAGATTTCTCGTTCGATAGCATAAGATGCTCGAGCGCCTCCATGGGGCGAAGAAGAGAGAAGGAGGATTTCTTGAGGAGGGCGAGGCCGTAAACGCCGGGAAGAGCGAGCAGTCCAACGGGTCGTGTCCCGTTGACGTGATACTGAATGACGCACGAGTAAAATTTCGACCAGCAGCGATTAGCGATCTCGAGATAGTCCTCGTCCATCAGCTCGTAGTCCATCACTTCCGCTTGGATCTCAGCCTCGACGGCCATGCAGACGCGCTCCTTCAGTATCGCAGGCGAAAGTGTCATGTCGGCGATCAGATTCGACCTTCGGTAAATACTGAGCGCGCGCGTTATATCCGCGAGGGAAAATTGTCCCGGATGGAAGATGTAATTGATGTACGCCTGACGGGGATCGGTGCCCGGATCGCTCACTATGTAGTCCCGGTCCGGTGGCTGCTCAAGAATCGCCGTCTCCCACTCCGAATTCACTTGGGCACCGTTCAACGGGAGTTGCGCGTGGGTCACCGCAACCGTGTCCATGTCCGTCGTTCGCCAAACCGCCCACAAACGCGTCGGTGTGAACGCGAAATCGACCAGGTGTTGCTGAACAAAAAGGATCGTCCGACATTTTCAACGGTTATTCAATGAAAACGTCGAAATGTTACCACGTTTTTTTTTATTTTTTATTAAGGCCTTATATACGCGAAAAATTTCGAAATTTTTCATTTTTTATCATAAGGGGCCAGTCCACTGAAAAATTCAAAAAAATCGAAAGCAAGCAAGACTTGAAGTAATCGACGATGATGAGCAATCAGAAGGAATTTTGTACGGTGCAGGAATTGCCGATTGAGCTTAGGTAAGAGTTTTTCATAGTATACACTTCAAACGCGTTTTTCTCGAAGCAACGTTGTCGAAATCTAGCTCCATCGTGTCTCTAAAACTAATAAACCAATTCTCTCGAAACTTGAACTACATACTGTAAACATGATTCGCAACAAGATCACCCTCGATGGTTTTAAAATTTTTATTTTTACTCTTTTTTTTTGCGAAAAACTGCGAAAAAAACGTTTTTTTTTTTACTTTTTCGTTTTTCATGTGCCATTTTTTAATTTATTTTGATAAAACTTAATATCCGAGGGTCATTTTGTAGCTGATGTCATACTGAATCTAATGGACTGATTTTTTTGTTTCACACAAGCCATTGCCGAGTTGTGATGGAGCTGATGGAGGTACCTAGCCCACCTATTTTTGAGACGTTACGTTAAACTATAGTTTTTGTACTTAAAAATGAATAAAAATGAATTGAACATTTAAAAAAAATGTATTTCGAGACTTTATTTATCAAGGCCAAAAACTTTTATAAAATCCTCTTTAAAAAAATCGCGAAAATAGCTTTTTTCGTGGGTCAAAAGTGAACCGGCTCCTTAAGGCGTTATTTACGCAAAAAATTAAAAAAAATTTCATTTTTTATTTTAAGATAATATATGGAAGGAATATTTTAAGCTTTACAGAATTGAAAAATTCCAAAAATAAGGTAAGATTGCATCCAAGTATAATAGATACCGCGCGGCGCGCCCGACCACCAACCTCAAAGCCATTTTTCCGAGATTCACTTTTTTTAACCTTGTGAAAGTTCCAACTCTTGAACGGGATTCAGGTTGCTTTGAAATTTTTACAACATATTCTTAGTATCATCACCTATCGTGCGAACCACCGAAACAAAAATTTCAATTACACAAAAAAAATATAAAAAATACCGACAGAAAATTGAGTAAAAAATATTTAGTTTCAAATTTTTATTATAATAATTTTTGAAAATAATATTGTTGGTTCACACTGGAGATATATTTATGATGCAATTATAAACATGTTCTTTTTTTTCAGACACCCACATCGATGCGAAGAACTTTCACCATCAACGCGCGCGCAAAAAAAATACATTGCTATATTATGTTAATCTCCGCCATTTGTTAAGGAGGTACACTAGCTTCAGCAAAGTGGTGATAGATCAATAAAATTTGGTGAATATATTCTTTAGTATTATTCATGTGGATACAAATTTCTTCAGATTTTTTGGTTGTGCCGTTTTCTTACAAATAATTCACAAGCGTTTATTCTTATACCCGGAATATATACCTATATCTATAAAAACGCTATGCTTATACACGTGAACTTCAATGTTCAATTACTCGATAACGGCACAATGAAAAAATCTGAAAAAAATTGTATTGACATATATAATACTAAAGAATATATTCACCAAATTTTATTGATCTATCACCATTTTGAAATTTTACCATGGTTTAGCATGGCAACATTGTATGAAGCTGGTGTACCTCCTTAATGCTTCTGATTTTTTTTTACTAGGTGCGCAACTAAGTTCCCGGATTTCACACATGGATGGCGCTAGCGACACATGTAGTCGGCATACAGGTCTGAAATTGGGTGTCTTTATAGCTTGGACATCCGTTAAGAATACTCAGTCGTAATATAAACACATATCGCAACACAACGACCTTTTTTCTAACCTCGAAAATGTCAAAGTTTGTGCCATATAAACAGCATTTGCGGGAAGCATTGCTTTTCTGCTTCAACCTAAAAAAAAAAAACAGCAGCTGAAGCACGTCGGTTACTTGAGGAGGCCTACGGCGAACAGATACCATCAAAAACAACGTGTGAAGATTGGTTCAAGCGGTTCAGAAGTGGCGATTTTGAGACTGGGGACAAGGAGCGCTCGGGAAGACCGCGAACATTTGCGGACGCCGATCTGCAAGCGTTATTGGATGAAGATGACACTCAAACAGAAGATCAACTTGCCGAGGCATTAAATGTGACTCGGCAATGTATTTCGAAACGTTTGCACGTCATGGGAAAAATTCATAAGGAAGGAAAGTGGGTGCCGCATGAGTTGACTGAGAGACAAATGGAAAATCGAAGAGCCACTTCCGAAATTTTGCTTTTGCGGCAGAACAGAAAGAGTTTCCTGCATCGAATTGTTACTGGCGATGAAAAATGGATATATTTCGAGAATCCCAA
Organism: Ophion ellenae; assembly: GCA_963210295.1. NCBI lineage: Eukaryota > Metazoa > Arthropoda > Insecta > Hymenoptera > Ichneumonidae > Ophion > Ophion ellenae. The sequence continues at coordinate 4,664,676 of OY723387.1, read as the reverse complement.
ACGTAGAAAATTGTGGCTTTCACTTGGCGAAGTATCAACATCGACGGCACGGCCAAATCGCTTGGAAAAAAAGACAATGCTCTGCGTTTGGTGGGACCAGAAAGGAATCGCGTACTATGAGCTGCTGAAACCGGGCGAAACTGTCAATAGGCATCGCTACCGACAACTAATCAATTTGAACCACGCATTGCTCGAAAAACGGCCGGAATGGGACGCGAGACACGAACGTGTGATATTGCAGCACGACAACGCTCCGTGCCATCGCAGTTCCATCGTCCAGAACACCATAAAAACACTGAAATGGGATCTGCTACCCCACCCGCCGTATTCGCCCGACCTGGTCCCTTCAAACCATCACTTGTTCCGGTCAATGGCGCATGGCTTGGGTGGGCTGCACTTGGCCAATTACGATGCAGTACAAAATTGGTTGGACGGATAGTTTCAGTCCAAAGACGCCTCATTTTATCGTCGCGGTATTTATGTATTGCCAGAGAGATGGCAAAAATGTGTAAATAGCTAGGGACAATACTTCGAATGAACCATTTTTTGTATTTGTCTTGAAAATTTCGATTTTTTATTGGTAAAAAAAACCCGGAAACTTAGTTGCGCACCTAGTAATTGAGATTGCTTTATTGGTTTTCTTTTTATCAGCTATATAGACCCCAAGACGAGAAATTTAATTTTTTCTAAAGCGTAAAAATTTTTTTTTTTGCAATTCTAACTTATTCTAGTTCTATGTAGAGCCTCAAGTCTCACGATCAAAATTGCGTTTGGTTTTTTTTATTTCAGATAAGCAGAACAGCCGGAATCACGGCGGCAGTGGAGCACCTCTTTTTATGTGCTCCTGTTGGGCGGTGTATCTCCGCCTATATTCCATGACTTCAAAAAATCCACAAAGTTTGTTCAAATGTTAATAAAAATGATATACAATTTATAAATTATTTTATTTTGATGGTTCGTCAAAAAAAAAATTCCCCAAAAAAGCATTTAAAAACGGCCTTCACACTAGACGACCCCGTTAATCGTAATTCTTGCAAAAACCAAATTCCGGAAAAGTACCGGATAACTTTAAAAATTCAAAAGCAACTTTTGATTGTTCACTCGGGCGGGGTAAATGTTCAACTCACATCCGGCGCGAAGAGAGTGCACGTTCTGACGAATTTGAAGAGTCCCGCGTCCTGTACGGGCTTGAGAATACTGAACTCGCAGCCATTGCCGAATTTCAGATAACTGCCGAGATAGAGCTCGTTCTCGGAGCCGAGTACCTTGCGGAGCATGTGGCCGTGCGCGCCCTGCGAGGCGACGCGATTGTCGATCGCGACGTCGGCGACCGCGACGCACTGGGCCTTGTTGCACGACCACATGCGAACGTTGCCCTCGCGACAGAGCGCGAACAGGTAAGTGTCGTTGCCGCAGGTGTGAATCACGAGGGACATCGCGACCTGACCCTCGGAATTACGGCCGCGAAAGGCGGTCGCTATACCGCTCAAAAATCTCGGCACCATCGAGTCCTGCTTGAGCTCGCTCGTGTGCACGAGGCCCGTTATCGTGTCCAATCGGAGCACGAGGATCGTGCCGGAATTGTACGCGAGGGCGAAGAGCGCCTCCTCGTGGGGCAACGTCAGCCATGACGCCGCCGCGTGAGGAACCGGAGAATCTGCAGAAACACACAAGAAACAAACGAATTTTGAAATCCATATCGAAACTCCGTTGAAAACGAACCATTCACTTCTATTACTCGAATTTTTTTATTCGCTTCGATTTAAATGACGAAATCAATCGTGTTGACGTTTGCACCGTTGGAATGCAACAAAAGTTCTTTAATTTTTCATTTAAGGGGTTAAACCCACTTGCGATTTTGAAAAAATCGATTTTTTGTATTGCATTTTTTTGAAGTATAAGCATCTGAGAATATGTCCTGAAAATTTCAAGTCGATCCGAACAAAATTGACCGAGATATGAGCGTTGAAAGAGAAGAATCCGCGTTGAAAGAGCGTTGAAAGAGAAACTTTAAACGCGTTTTTCTCAAAATGGCATTTCTGAAGTCGGTGACCAAGATTACTCGAACACTAATGAACCGATCTCCTTGAAATTTTGCAGGCTTATTTAATACATAAAAATGTAGTCTTTAATCGTTCGATTTTTTTTTCGAAAAAAATGGTCGTTTTATAGCCAAAAAACGGCCGTTTTTTTTCGTTAAAATCGAACCATTAACTTTGACTGACCGGCATTTTGTGAAAAATGAATATTTTTTAAAATCCTTCGATTAAAGACTAGTTTATACTTATATTTGACTAAATCCATCCGCATTTTTTTTTCAGATGATCCACTTCGCCGCAATGTTGGTCACCGCAAACCGTGTATATAAAAACATTATTTCATTGACGGCCATTTGCCACTAAACAATGTAATATTTTTCAATAAAAAAATTACTGAAAGTTCTTCAAGATGTGTTCTTTGAGATGGTATATTGATCGATTAAAAAAGTTTTGTAGTTTTCTTTAAAAAAATTCATGAAAAAGGCCTTTTTTGCGCTACAAGTGGGGGTAACGCCTTAATCAAGACAGTAGTCTGGTCTAGAAATTTGACAAAATCGATTTTTTTTTTCGTCATTTTATTATTCCTCAGACCTTTCTTAATACGCTGGTGAAAACCGTTGATTGATATTTCAAAAATTAGCAGAGTGATAGAAATTATAAGCAAGCCGCGCGCAAACCTCATCTAACGGCATCAAAACTTTGAACGCGTTTATCTCGGAACTATGTTTTTCAAATCGGCGCCCACGATATCTCGATAACTAATTGACCGATCGAGCTCAAATTTTGCACATACCTTCGGTAGCCTCTTTCGGAGGGCTGGTAGCAGAATTGAGTCGAACAATAATTTTGCCCACTTTTTATAACTCGTCGAATACCCGAAAATTTATGAAATATCGTTAATCAAAGTTTAACAGGCCGCCATTTTGTAACAACATTTTTTTAAGTACTAATTCTGCTACCAGTGCTCAGAATACTCATACAGATTGATAATATATATATATTTTTTTTTTTCAAATGCATACAACATCACCCAGAGTGGGCGACGATTGAGGCGGTTTTCGGCGGACCACGTTGTAAAAAAATAAAAAAAACTACATGAAAATATTTTTTTTTTAATGTAGATACATTCTCATAGGAAAAATAAATACATATGTAAAATTTCATCAAGACAACTTCAACGGTTTATAAGTTATTCCAACCCAAAAATGACGTCGAAAAACTCGCTCTAGACCGGACTACCGCCTTAATCTTATTACTGTGCGAACCATTTTTTCCAAATTTTTGGTTATGAAACTCTAATAACGATCTTCAAAAATGTTCCAGTGATTTTTGGAGCGTAATGGGCCAAAAAAAATGGACAATACGAAAAAAAAATATATTTTGCAAAGTCATTATTCTTCTTTTCCCTGATGGTACGGTCGTGCTGTCGTTGAAAAACCCCGTAATCGGAAACAATTTGAAGGCTCGTTTTTTGACAGGTGATTTTGTAGATGCCGCGGGTGCTAAATCCAAGTTTGCCTAAAAATCGGGGTGTAGGGTTTTTTTGGGGATGAAAGGGGATGGGGGTGGATTAATGCCAAACTACAACCCCTACGAGGTCGGCGCCGTGAGACAAAATGTGCAGAAAAATCCGGGCTTTAGTTTTGTCCACAGCGCCGAAGTCGTGGAAGTTCATTTTGAGGGTGAAATTTTGAAAAATCAGTTTTAATTCAATAACTCTTTAGAAAAAATTCGTACACTATTTGTTCCAATGGGAACGCTGTAGCCCTTGAAAAGACGCGTCGATCGAGTATTTGATCATCACTTTCCGATAATATCTTCACCCCCAAAAAAAATGGTTAAAATACAGAAAAAAATGATTTATTGAATAACTCAGAAACAATCGATTTTTCGGGTATAGTTCAAATGTACGAAATGTAGAGAATAATTTTCTCTATATTTTCAACCCCTGAGAGGGGTTCGAAAAAGCAAAATTCAAGGGTTGTCCATAGGAACGAAAATATAGAGAAAATTATTCTCAACGTTTCGTACATGTAAACCGTCCCCGAAAAATCGATTGTTTTCGAGTTATTGAATAAACAATTTTTTTTTATACTTCAACAATTCTTTTGGGGATGAAGATAATATCGGAGGGGGATGATCAAATGCTTGATCGACGCGTCTTTTCAACGGCTACAACGTTCCCATTTGAACAAAAATTGTATGAATTTTTCCCAAAGAGTTATCGAATGAAAACTGATTTTTCAAAATTTCACCCCACTTTTTCACCCCCAAAATAAACTTTCACGACTTCGGCGCTGTGGACAAAAATAAAGCCCGGATTTTTCTGAACATTTTGTCTCCCGGCGCCGACCTCGTGGGCGTTGTAGTTTGGCATTAATCCACCCCCATCCCCTTTCATCCCCTAAAAAAAACCCTGCACCCCGATTTTCAGGCAAACTTGGATTTAACACCCCCGGCACCTACGAAACCACCTGTCAAAAAACTAGCCTTCTGTTAATTTTTTCCGATTCCAATACACAGCACAACCTCACTATGATTATTCCAGGAGGAAAGAAATTCCCGGACTTGTTCCTGTTTTCCATATGCCCAACAGCCGTGAAACTTCAATGCCATTGAAATTACTCACTGGTGGTTCCGGCGCTGGCGATGACGTGAAAAGTGTGCGGATCGCGAGCGGTGTGAACGGACGCTTCGCCCAGTATCGACTGGACGCTCAGCTCCGGATGAGAACCCAACAGACGATCGGTCTTGTGAATTTTGTCGGGATGAGGAAACGCCAGCTTGTGCACGCTCGACACCGTCACCACCAGTATTACCACCGAATTGACCGTCTCGTGGATGCTGATACCGTCCAGAATAGGCGTGTCCGTGAATCTGTAGCGAACCTTGCAATTGGCGAGATTAACGTCCAGACTGTGCTCGACTAGCTCGAGTACGTCGTGACAGATGCGCCAGTAGATGAAACGATTGCGGGTGAACGCTTTCGAGCTGTCCTTGTAGGAGTAACCGCCCGCTCTCTCCGGCACTTTTATGTCTTGCAGAGTACTCTGGCTTCCACCTGCGGACGAGCAATATCCCAGGTGAGGAAATATTTTCTCTCAACGTTACAATGGAAACATTTTGAGGACGGTCGAACATGCCGGAATAATATTTTCAAAAAAAGGTATACGCATGGATGCGGATTGTTTTCATATAAGTGGAAACTTCAGTTTTCCAGACATTTTTTGGGCCTTAAGGGGTTTGAGCCCTCAAGCTCGATTTTCCTTCCGTTTTGGAGGATTTTTTTGGGCCTTAAGGTGTCGGTGACCTCATACTCGATTGTCGTTCAGTTTTCGAGATGTTTTTTGCAGCTTAAGGGGTCTGAACCCCCAAACTCTATTATCCTTATATTTCATACAAGTGGAAACTTTAGGTTGCGAGACGTTTTTTAGCCTTAAGGGGTCTGAGCCCTCAAACTCTATTTTCCTTCAGTTTTCGAGACGTGTTTTCAAGCTTAAGGGGTCTGAACCCTCAAACTCTATTATCCTTCGGTTTTCGAAATGATTTTTAAAGCTTAAGGGGTCTGAACTCTTAAACGCTTTATTTTCCTTCGGTTTTCGAGGCAGTTTCTGTAGGCTTAAGGGGTCTGAACCCTCAAACTCTATTTTCCTTCAGTTTTCGAGATGTTTTTTCAAGCTTAAGGGGTCTGAACCCTTAAACTTTTCATTTTCTTTCGGTTTTCGAGGCGGTTTCTTTAGGCTTAAGGGGTCTCAGCCCTCAAACTCTATTTTCCTTCAGTTTTCGAGACTTTTTCGAGGCTTAAGGGAGGAGATACCTTCCGGCACAGCACATGGACTGATTTTCATGATTTTTTCAAAAGGAAATATTTCTTCACCGTTTCTGAGACTCAGGGTATGTTTTATTACTACTTTTGACTGTTACATGATATTTTTTTTATAAATCTTTAAAAATGACAGAGAAATGACCTTGAAAATAAAAAAGAAATTTTTTTGCAAAACGTAGTCATTTTTTTTGGAAAATTCAATGTTTTTCTTCAGTATACCATTTCGACATAAGTCGATGATATGGAGGTTTGCATCGTTGGAACCCTCGAAAATTTCGTATCCAACATTTTTTTTGGCGAATTTGTTACAGCATTGACGGGCTGTAACATTTGACGCTTTTCGAATTTCGTTTTGGAACTGGAAAAACATTCTACGTACTTAGTTTCAACGTTTAAAGGAAAAAAAATCGATTTTTTAATCGTTAATTTATATCCCGTCTAAATACGAAAATATTGGGGGAAAAAGAAGAATCAAATAATTCAATGTAAAAAAACATTGTTGAATTAATTTATCTAAAATGAAACGACAAAAGTTGAAAACTCGCACATTGCGTTCTCCCTAATTAATTCCAAGCCTAAAGCTGGCCGAATAAGCAAATTCGTTTTTTTATTTTTATTTTTTCACACGAAGAAAAAACTGTGAAGGTAAAACAGCTAATACGTTCATAGTCGGCTTCGCAATGTGGAATTTTCGATCTTTTTGAGGTTAGGACGCCGCTCTCCGGCGCGTAAAAGTGCTGTCAGACGGGACCGAGGAACCGATGGACGTTGACGCTCGATGGTACGTCATCGTCGGAATCAACACGCGCGTTTGCAGTCGCTATTTTACACTTATCACGTTCGGGGGTAGAGAAAAACCGGAAATTTTCGAAAAGTGAGGTTATGTCGTCGGACGCTCACCGGTGTTCAGAGTTATTTCCTTCCATTTGTCCGGCAGTGTTTGGTCGGGCACCACCTCACGATAGCCCAGCGGAAATTCCGACATTTTATTGACATGTATGACTCGCGAGCGCGGTTTTTCACTGATGCCTCTTGATTTTGTTTCTTTCGAATCAACGAGACTTTGAATTCGAAGATACACAACCGTTGCACATCTTCGAGCGGCGGCGGGATCGCTCGATTTTCACTGGCGGCGGCTTCCCCCTAGACCATTGCTGGTTCCCCCTAAAAATTTCCTAAACAGCGCCTGCCGAGCCACTGGCCTGAACATTGCTGCAAATGAAGGGTAATTTTCGCGATCGGTCAAATGTCGTCAAATAGCTGTTATTTAAAATGCATTTCCTACTTCTGTGTAGAGTATTTTGTTTTGAAACTTGATTGCTGCGATCTGTGCGAATTATAGATGAATAATTGTTGTAGTTAGGTGAAACGTACGGTCGGTAAAAACATTTAGCGCGGTATGGTAATCTGTCTTTGAGCCTTGGAGGGGATTTATTTCTTTTTGAATTTGCATATTACAAGAAACCTGCTTTTATATTTGTCGATATATTTGTTTATTATTACAATTTTTTACTTATAACTTATACTTATTGACGACGATCCATTTCAAGTCCATTTGACGTATTTTCGCCCCCTGAATACAAATTCACTATCAACTCCCCCGAAACCCTCAATTTTTATTGAAAAAGAGGGGAACAATTTGCTAAGATCGATGGTTCGTCTTTGAAATTCTGCCAAAAATCGAAAAATACCCGCAGCACGACGGACGAAGCGACATTTTAAAGCGAAAACGATAACGAACAGAATGAGCACAGAGTGGATTCCCCATCGGATTGATACTTATTGCGATGAAGAATTCACTGATGCATGAATAGCTAAATTTTGGCCCTGATTGTCGGGAAATATATCGAGGGTTCCAACATCGCTGTCATTTATATTATTATAAATATTCTCAGAGCTGAAACGCTTCAACATACGAGCTGTCGGCTCAAAGTCACAGCAATCAACGCTGAGCGTGAGTGGAACGTGCATTATAGCCTCGACCATTGCGACCGACATTTTGTTTCGCAGCTTGTATCGGTTGGGTTTGAATGCCAGTTTTAGTTTGTTTGGGCTTACTTATTTGTTTACGTTGACTGGGAATTGGTGCACTTGTGGTTGTTTTTTTCAACTTGTTTTGAGAAAAAAAAAACCCGGAAATTTATAATCCCCTAAAAATACCCTCACGCTTCAGAATTCTTCTGAAAAATCCCCTACAAATCCCCACCCCCATTTCTCTTCTAACCAACGTAAAATACTCCTGAATCTAGAAGGAAATCTCCTAAACTAGCAACGCTGTTTCACTGTCGCCAACGGGACGACACTCACGGTTGTTACGCATTATTGACAGAGAAATTCCCTGACTTTTCCCGGTTTTCCATACAGGCTTTGCAAATATTCCAGCGAAATTGGGGTCAAATAAAGAATACAATTTGAGATAAGATCAAATATATGAAAATGAAAAATATTTAAAAGAAGTGTTAACTGAAAGTCGAAAAATAATGTAAGCACTGTAAAGTAAAAAAATACATTAAGAGCAAATACAGAAACTGTTCTTCATTATAAGCAGAAATCTGTATGGCAGTGCCAATGAATAAAGAATAAACATAAACACTTATCTACAATGATAATTGTGTGGTTGTGTATCGACAATTCGAATGCGAATATCTAGAGCCTTAGAGTAAATTACTTTAGGGTTTTTTAAATTTTCAATGTTTGGCACTGACATCACTTTTTTGTATATGATGAAAAATAATATAAATATTAAGAATATACAAAAATATTGTTTTTTAGACATTTCAGTTTCTTTTCAAGTTAGTTTTTGTTTTTCGTAATTCTTGCGAAAAGTAAATTCTGGACAAATTCCAGAGAATTTGCAAACTTCCCTGAATTCCCTGAATATTCCAGGAGGAAAGAAATTCCCTGTTTCCCATATGCGAATCAGCCATGCGAGACGTTTGTCACAACGCGAAAAGTCCCTGGGCCCGAAATTTCTGAGCGCGAGCTCTCGTGACAGTTTCGCGCGTAATTCTCGAATGCTCGCGCGGTAAGAAAAAGCGCGCGACAAGCCAAAACGTTTCGCTTTCTTTCTCCTGAGAGGGACTAACAGCGCAACGAGTGTACGGAGGTCAGGGTGTACGGGAGTTCAAACTCTACGAAGAGCTCATCGACTGGGTTGCAGAAAGCGATCGATTGCCTGACCCACTGTGCCCCGGCTAGGCGCGCGCGCCCTTGCCGACGATCGGTAAAGCGGTATCGATAAAAATCGTTTCCGGCGAATCCGACAGAGGGCCCCACCAGGTCGTCTTTCGTCACAATTCTTTCGAAGCCGCGATGCAGTACAAGATGCACTGCTGACTCGCCAAATGATGAAATTGTTCAGAAAAAAAACCTATAATTCAGATGCATATTTGTAACCGGAACCGCAGCACCTATACGCATGAAAAAATTAAGATGATCGGCACACTGTGAAAAACACGTGCGCACGACGTATCTAATCGTATATCATTTTTCTTTCCGTTACAAACACGTTATCTCGATTTTCGGTATGGAAGTTATCATACGTGGCTTTTTCGATGGGACGAAGATTTCCCACTGTCTTCGTCTATACTACGTTTATAGAAAAAAATCATTCGTAGGTCTCTCAAATGGCAATGAGATTCTATCGAGCGCCGCTTATCCTACACACTCACACACACACACATATAATACTCATAAATAAAACGCGCGTTTTATTTGTCAGGGGCATAAAACCGGCAAGGCAACTGTAGATGATGAAATATAAAATGCCCTATCGAATATAAGAAGCGAATCGCGGACCTTAGTTCTAATACCACCTCGTAACGATTATTATTATTATTATTATTATTATTAGTACGTGTTGATTATTTTTATTATATCAGAATTTTTTATTATATCGACACACACACACACACACACACACACACACACACACACACACACACACACACACACACACACACACACACACACACACACACACACACACACACACACACACACACACACACACACACACACACACATATATATATATATATATATATATATATATATATATATATATTCATATGTATGAGGTATTCCACGTGAATCTGGTGGACTTTTTCCCTGACCCCCGCCAATCCGATTTATTTATTTTTTATCTGATTCCATTGACTCTAAAAGACACCCTGATTTTTTTTTTACATTTTTCGAAACAACCCTTAGTAAAAAAAAATCCGAAAAAAAACGCCCCAATTTAAAAATTTGCAAAAAAATCCCAAAAATGCGCAATTATATGTAAAAATTTTCAAACTATCACCTGCAATGGAAGTATGATTTTTTCTGTTCTTTCTGAGCGATTAACGTTCAAAAAAATCCGAAAAATTAATATTTTTTTTTACCATATTTGAATAACCAAATGGTTATTCGAAAATAGTAAAAAAAATCATTGTGGGTATCAAAATATTAAAGTATCTGCCCGAAATAAGCGGTTCTTGAATTTTCCGGATTTTTTCAACGTTAATCGCTTAGAAAGCACAAAAAACATCATACTTCCACTGCGGGTGAAAACTTGAAATTTTTTACATACAATTACGCATTTTTGGGAATTTTTTCAGATTTTTAAATCGGGAATTTTTTTCAGGGATTTTTTTTTACCAAGGGTTGTTTCGAAAAATGTAAAAAAAAATCAGGGGGTCTGTTAGAGTTAGTGGAATCAGATTTAAAAAAAATTAATCGAATTGGCGGGGGTCAGGGAAAAAGTCCACCGGATTCACGTGGAATACCTCATATATAAAACAAAAATTCCCGAAAACAAATATTCCATAACGAGTCAAGTGCAGACTGAATGTACAAACGTCGATGGATATCACAGTCTGGAAATGAAAGTCATCGCACGAAGACACTATATATATCTATATATGCCCAAACACACACATATACTGGATAATGGACTTGATAAAATATAATTGATTAAGTTGAAGTAGTTGAAGTCGGGTGCGGAGATTCGACGATCGAGAAGAATATCATATCCAATCGTTTTCAAAGTCCTCTTCGAAATAAAACAGTATATTTTTGTAACTAGTATTTGTCCACTGAGAAAAAAAAATCATTGATCCAATATCATTGGTGTTATTGAATGAAATTTCGTTGATTCAATTGTAAAATTGTTGGTGTAAATAATCGGATTTATTAGTCCAAACAAAACGCTATTGACTTCAATAACATGATAAAATTGAAAGTTTTTTTTTATTCAAAAGATATATTGTTAGCCGAGCACAATATATTATTGAAACTATCTAAAAAATTATTGCGAATAAATTATATAGTTTTGAATGCAATTTCTGCAACGAACGAAAAAAGCGTTTCAATTCATAACATGAATATTGTTGATTCGAGTACACAAGAAAAATTGAATTTCGCTCGTTCGATTCAAATAAAATTTCTATTGAGTAAATATGTTATTTTATTGTTTTCACCATATTCGATATTGATTTGAAGTACATTATTCGTTAAAATATTAATATTTTTTTTATTGAAAAATATTAACGGGAGAGAGATATACACCTAGAGGCCTGGATCGATGATTCCATGTCAGTTGACAAATTTCATGATTTATTCATACCCAAATTTTCAAACGCGTTTTTCTCAAAACCACGTTTTTCAAATCGGTATCCAAAATTTCTCGAAAACCAATGAACCGATTGCCTTTTTTTTTCCGGTTTTTTTTTCCGTTACTTAGTTTTTGTTTTATAGGCAAAATAATAACTAATTTTTGGCCCAAAAATCACTATTTATGTTCAAACGTCCGCCATTTTGTCATAAATCGATATTTTCAAAATCGGCTGTGACAAGTACTAGATTATAGTATCTAATTTAATAATCTTTTTGGTTTTTTTTCAGATGATTTTTGAAGAAACGCCAGTGGGTACCGTATACGCAGATTTTTTTACGACGCTCCAAGGATCATACAATATCCTCGTATATTTTTGATATTTTTAAATAAAGAAAATTAAACATATTTTTGAATGTATATACTTTGAAATTCCAAATAGTTTCCCATTGAAAAAAATGACCTTTTTCCGGCTCCTAGGCGTATATCTCCCCTTAAGCAAATGTCTGCATTGGTTAAAAAATTATGCGAAAGTAAAATTTGTTCCTTGCACATTTGGTTGAAAAAATGCAACCAAATCATGGCCGGGCGCCACCGAAATTATAGGTGTGAGCACGGTCTTACATACAGGTCTTGAAACTCTGGTGGTGGGGGTATGTCCTCGGATTGAAGCACCGGCCATATCGCCTAGTGACCACGAGTGTCGCTGCGACAGAGTGATGCAGGCTGTGCGAGAGAGATGGAAATCGATTGTTGACTCATAGGAACCTAACCTAGCTGTACAATTGGCTGGTGTAGGCAAATTATGATATTCAATGTCAAAAATGCATGATGGATAAATACAATTAAAAGTAACTTTATCGTAAACCTGAAAAAAACCAAGACTATAGTTATCCAAGTGGGTACAATGAATATGAATGTTTTTTATATAGATGTCAATGTGAGCTCGTGTTGGTCGAGGGGTTCGGTGCAAGCTTCGTAATGCTGCTTTCAGGGGTTCGATCTCTGTGCGCTCGGTTTTAAAAAAACATGTTTTAGCTTTTATTATAAAAATAGGCTTGCGCGTTGTTTTAATTGACCGGAAAATAAGTGGCAACTATTCCAGACCGAAGTGGAATCCAGACCGAAGCACTTGCAGTATGTATTTCTTGAAAATGAAACAAATACTTAAGAAACAGTGCTTCTTTTGCAATTCTTTATTTCCTCTTCGAAAAATGTTAATGCATGTCCCGAGAAACATTTTCAATAATCTCTACTTTGCAGTTTCCGAAACGGTTTGCGTTGGTAAATTTAAAAAAACACCTCTTTTCCGACCTTTAAGCGAAGGACTCTCGAGTAGCATAAATGAAAATAATTCATTAACTTTGTTTTATGTTTTCCAGCTTGGAAAGTATTTATTGTAATGATCCCAATCATTTTTCATTTTTTTCAGTTTCCTGGCTCCAACGCCTGTTTCGCCCATTCTCGATGAATATATTTCGGTTCGAAATGATTTTCGCACACAACGGGTCTCGGCTCTAATTTCCCAACTCCCGGTATCGCGGCATCCCATTTTTTTAATTGCGCCAAGTCTCTCGGCACCCGAAACACTGAGCGTTTCGATTTTTCACTCCGAGAGCCTGTTTTACACGTTGGCACAATACACCACTTAGTCATTTTTCAATATCACCGTTTTTACAAGTTTACAAGTAGAGCACGTCGCGTGTGGTCGCGTGAATCAACGGTTATGTTTGCGTTTTGTTTACTTTTGAAATCTATTTCCGTCTCTCTCACACAGCCTGCATCACTCTATAGCAGCGATCCTCGTGGTCACGAGTTGAAACAGTCGGTGCTTCAATAAGAGTCCATCCCCCACCACTGAAATTTCGAGCGAGTTTCAAGCCTGTATGTAAGACCGTGGGTGTAAGGAAACCTGTAGTTCTCGGAGTAACCGGTAGAGGCCGCACGCGCGCTCGTTTCTCGTAAGCGTAGCGCGAACCGAAAATCTACTTAAACGCTGGAGAAACACTAAAGAGTATCGCTTCTTGGCCTATGGCTAAGATCAAAGTGTAGTATCTGTTCTAATCAGTTGAATATCTGATGTTCTCTCCATGGATATTCCATTGGATATCTGATATTCTCTCCGCTATTATCGGGGATGATCATTCTAATGCTCACTTTTTATTTAAGATTTAAAACAAATTGAACAACTTACGTCCCATGGCATATTCGTTTCGATGTAGTAAAGAAATCATTGATTCTATTGATTACATTTTTGTACGAAATAAAAAATGTTTATAGCAACCGCTTAATTATTTCATCCAATACATCTACAGATTGTATATAGAATGATTTCAATCGAATATAATTTTATTTGAAGGATAATGTAGATATTCAGAGAACAGAAGAGCTTTTTCAAATAAAATAATATGTTATTTAAATCAATCACATTTTCCTATATTTTATAGTATTGAAACAATCTCATATATCGGTCGCACTCCGCAGCAGTACATTTATTTGGATCAACCAATATGTTTTTTTGATTCACTTGGTTTTTTTCTCAGTGTCAAAAAGAAAAACTCGAGCATTCTCCGAAAGAATCAAAATTCCATTTTGTCTTCAGCAGCATAAAAACATTCAAATTCCGAACACGAAACTCTTTTCAAAAACTCTAAAAATGGAATGATGAATTTCCATTTATCCACTTTGAAATGCATCTTCGAAAATCCTTTTCTCGATGCCGATACGGGAGAAAAGAAGTTTCTCAGAAGTATTTCGCATTCAGAATTGAATTATCTACGTTCGGCTGTACTATAAATCCAATTTTGATTTTTTTTCCCAAAATGCTCGTTTTTTCTGGCAAATATACTACCGGTCATAAAAATAAGCTACGTTTCTCTTTTAAGAGGGCTTGAAGAACCATTGACAGTCGTATTTCTCACGATGGAAAAATCTCCGCATAATGAGAAACACTTGACCGCCTTGTGATTGTCAATTCTTGCGTAGCGAAGCGTCGACTTTATGAAAATATAGAAAGTGAAGGAAACGTCGAAGAAAGCGCTTATAAAGACATGAATTCTTGGATTCTGGTCTAATGCTTTTCCAAGGCTGCACGAGCAATGTTATATATAATAATAATAAGTAGATTTTTTGTCCTATAAATTAATGCGCGCGTTGTCGTATATACATAGACAACGTGAGTAGATGCATACCTATATATATATTGTGAAATCAGCCGAGCAGCTGATTTGACATCATAAGAGATGATACTATCTAAAAGTATATCAGGGTACAGCACAGAGAGAGAGAGAGAGAGTGTGTATACACACACAAACACACACACACACACACACACACACACACACACACACACACATATATATATATATATATTATATATTATATATTATATTATATATATATATATATATATATATATATATATATATATATATATATATATATATATATATATATATATATATATATATATACACCGGGTGTACCGTTTTAAGGGGTTAGGCCACAGTAACGGGTATAAAATCATGTGCGAGTTTAACCATTTTTTTTCGTATGAAAAAGTAGTTCACTCATAAAATTAATTACACATCTGTTTAGTATGAATATCAAACGGTTAGAAATTTTTTTTTTTCGATGTACAAACTGGCCGACTATTCGAAACTTCTCGAAACAGTTTTCTTCCAATTGGCGTGACAAATAACTTCAACAATTTTCACTCGATTTACTTCAAATTTAAAAGTTATGTTCCAAATTGCATTTCGCAGACAAGTGCGTACGGAATTTCTGATTAACCGAAAACTTTTGTTTTTATGAGCAGTTTATGAGCAGTTATAACGAAATGTTTCACTGAAAATTCATTTCTTAAGTTCAAATACCAACAACTTTTGAATATAACAATTTTTTTTAAATTCCCTATGTCCTTCTCTAGGTATTCTGATTTAGATTGACGAGAATTTTTGTTTTTTTGTTCTCGGTAAAAATTGTGGATGCTGTCACGCCGCGGAGCGCCTAAAAAAGATAACAAAAGAAAACATTAGTAGTCGGCCAT
Organism: Ophion ellenae; assembly: GCA_963210295.1. Lineage (NCBI taxonomy): Eukaryota > Metazoa > Arthropoda > Insecta > Hymenoptera > Ichneumonidae > Ophion > Ophion ellenae. The sequence continues at coordinate 4,649,167 of OY723387.1, read as the reverse complement.
TTTGTGAAGCAGAAACAAAATTTCTAACAGCTTGATATTCAGTCGAGGGACGACGCGTAATTGATTTGAAGGTTATGTCGAAACACACGCACTGCAGTTTCTGTGAAAAATGATTCAAAATATGTAAATACTCTTTATGAAAGCGCGGTAAGAAATTTATAGCGAGGAAGCAATAGTTTGTGCGTTTCAAATTTTCGCGCCTATTCAAAATGGCCGACTTGACAGTAGCGTTGCCACGTGCCGTAGGGCGCTTTATCGTTTACGCGAATCAGCTGAAATTTCCTGTTTTATTTCACGAATATGCCGATAACGAGACAGACAAAACGCTGTACTCTTCGTTGAAATTATTCATAAAAGCCTCAATAATCTTTTCCGTCTGTTTCCATCCAATTCTTACTATTTTCATTATGTTGCAACAGTCGTATTAGAGTTTACATGAAGCTTTTGCTATGTCGCCCGTGTATAAGAGCCCAACTTCAATAATGCATTGCTCAACAATCACGCAGACGAAGTACTTGAAATTTTACACGGAATCGTAACACCTGTTCGCAAATATCCTGAATAAATTTCAGCAAATTCTTACTATTTCGCGATAGCCGAGAAACCTCCTTAAGACCTGTATATAAGACCATCGTCATCCGTTCAAATTTTGGACCAAAAAAGATTCTTTTTAACGTCCCTCTTTGATCCCCAAAGGTGTTATACTGAATACTAGATCGGAGCAGTATTTGTCGAGATAAATCAGGTGTAAGATTAAAACAGGACACCCGGTATATAAGGAGTAGGGCGTAAAATCCTAATTTTGGGCAATAAAAACAACCCATCCACATATATACATTCAACATATATGTACGTACATGTGTATATATGAGGCATTCTCCATCAACTGGGCCACTTTTTTTTCAACTTCTCCAATTTTTTCCCAAAGATGCCATTTTGAACTATTAGTCAAAAGGGACGCCTGTGATTGTTTTTCGATTTTTTTAGGCGTCCGTTCGGGATTTTCAATTTTTCATTGCGAACACTGTATCCGAAAAAATATTCATCAAACAAAAAAAAAACATGAGAATGAAAACTTGTTATTTTTTCCGTTTTATCAAAAATAATGATAATCATAATTTTTCTGCATTGAGAAAATTAAAAAATGGCAAAAAAAATGAGAATAACATTTTTTTAAACATAATAAAACACTTTCGATTTCGGTAAAAAATTTACATGATGTCTGTCATTGGGTAAAGAGTCTGCGAAAAAAATTTCAGAATGGTACCTGCAATGGTTAGGATGAAAAAAAATAAAAACCCTGCGAAATCTCATAACCGCATATATGCGGTTATAAAAACCCTGCGAAATCTCATATAAAAAAAATTAAAAACTAATTTTTAATGGTTAGGGCTAATTTTTAATGGTTAGGGTGAAAAAAAATTAATTTTTTTTTCACCCTAACCCTATTGCTGGTACCATTCTGAATATTTTTTCGCTGATTCTTTACCCAATGACAGACATCCTGTGAAATTTGTACCGAAATCGAAAGTGTGTTATTACCTCGAAAAAAATGTCGTTCTCATTTTTTTTGCCAAATTTCAGTTTTCTCAATGCAGAAAAATTATGATTTTGATTTTTTTCGACAAAGCGGAAAAAATTAAGTTTTTATTCTCATGTTTTTTTTTCGTTCGATGAATATTTTTTCGGATACAGTGTTCGTAATCAAAAATTGAAAATTCCGAAAGGACGCCTAAAAAAAATCTAAAAAAAAATCACAGACCTTCCTTTTGACTAATATTTCAAACTGACAGATTTTGAAAAAAATTGGAGAGGTTGAAAAAAAAAGTGGCCCAGTTGATGAAGAATGCCTCGTATATGAAAGGGGGGATCCTAATTCTAGCAAAAGCAATAAAAAAAAACGGCCTAGCGCCTTGGGTGGGGATAATTTGCGCGAACACGGTACGAAGTCTCAAAGTATACTCTTATATATAAATATATATATAAATATATAAATATATATACGAGAGAAAATACGAATAATAAGCGATATAATAATCGCGCGCGGAAGAAACGGCCGCGCGCTGTTGACTCGCGATTCGGTCAGTCCGGTGCGTGTCTCGCGTGTGCTCGCGACGTACTCGTCGCCGCTCGCACTCGCGTCACCGACTTTGCAATCGCCTATACATATAGATACATTTATTTATTGCGACACGCTCGTCTCGTTATTTCTCCTTAGCACACGCGCGAGACGCTTTTTTTTTCTACTCCCGTGTCTATGGTTAATTACATATAAGTGTGTATACGCACACACGCACATACGTACATACACATCCTCGTACGTTAGGTGCACTGACTCGACAGAGCGATTTGTTACGACGCGAGTGGTCGACGAACGTTTCGTTACGGGACGAGTGAATAAAGTGGAAAGAACGAAAAAACAAAAACGGCAATACACGTACACGAGGGAGCAAGTGACAAGTAGTGTGCAAAGTATTTTCGCGCGACAACAATGGCCCCGGCACTCAGTAAATTCGTGACGAAACGCTCGGTCGCGGGTGCTCTCACGGTGACAGCTTTGATCTGGCTGCTGAAGAGAAAAGGCGCGAGGCATACGCCAAAGAAAAGGTGTGAATTATATATATATATATGTGTGTGTGCGTGCGTCTGTGTGTGTGCGTGTGTGTGTGTGTGTATACGTACGCATAACAATCAACGAAGTTTCAAGACAAAATTATTATCAACCCAATTATGTCTTGAAATTGCTATTTCAATGAATTGCATTATAATTATCGTTGTCCTTATTATTGCGCATCGTCAAGAATCGAAACGAGCAAATTTCATCAATTTTCTTCCCGTCGTGCGTTGCAGAACATTGTGGCCAGCCAACGAAGTACAATACGTCATCAAAGAGGTGAGATCCTGATAAGCGGCTGCCCGCGACGGTGCGGACGAGCGTCTCAATGCCAAGCCACGTCGAGACGAGCACTCGTCGAGCCTACGGAGGATTTTTTTACTGAAATAGCTTCCCTCTGGCTTTGCTCCTTTCGCGATAGACGGAAACGGCCCCTGTTTATGATATCGAAGTTTGCAAAGTCGGAATGCAACGAAATTTAGTTTTTTTCTCTATTTTGAGTAAAAGTTTAGTTTACGATGCTGAAGTTTGCACAGAATTTAATTTCTTTCAGCAAATTTCGCAGACGAAAGTCCTCCGACTATTTTTTGAGATATATATTTAGCGATCTATATGATGAATCTATAGAAGAGATTGTAATAATGAAAATATTGAAAATAAAATGTAGAGCGAAATTTTCGTTGCGTTCCAATGATGCAAACTTCAATACCATTTGAGTTTTTAGTATTGTAGGCAACATTAAGGCGTTACCCCCACTTGTAGCGCAAAAAAAAGGCCTTTTTCATGATTTTTTTAAAAGAAAACTAGAAAACTTATGATCGATCAATATACCATCTTAAAGAACACATCTTGAAGAACTTTCAGTAATTTTTTTATTGAAAAATATTACATTGTTTAGTGGCAAATGGCCGTCAATGAAATAATGTTTTTATATACACGGTTTGCGGTGACCAACATTGCGGCGAAGTGGATCATATGAAGAAAAAAATGCGGATGGATTTAGTCAAGTATAAGTATAAACTAGTCTTTAATCGAAGGATTTTGAAAAATATTCATTTTTCTCAAAATGGCGGACAGTCAAAGTTAATGGTTCGATTTTAACGAAAAATACGGCCGTTTTTTGGCTATAAAACGGCCATTTTTTTTCGAAAAAAAAATCGAACGATTAAAGACTACATTTTTATGTATTAAATGAGCCTGCAAAATTTCAAGCAGATCGGTTCATTAGTGTTCGAGTAATCTTGGTCACCGACTTCAGAAATGCCATTTTGAGAAAAACGCGTTTAAAGTTTCTCTTTCAACGCTCTATCAACGCGGATTCTTCTCTTTCAACGCTCATATCTCAGTCAATTTTGTTCGGATCGACTTGAAATTTTCAGGACACATTCTCAGATACTTATACTTCAAAAAAATGCAATTAAAAAACAATCGATTCTTTCAAAATCGCAAGTGGGGGTAACCCCTTAAGGCCTTAGGCCACAGTAACGGGTATAACATCATGTGCGAATGTAACTAATTTTTTTCGTAGGAAAAAGTGATTCACTCGGAAAATTAATTACACATCTATTTAGTATGAATATCAAGCTGTTAGAAATTTTTTTTCCGATGTACTAATATTTTCTCCGACTACTAATATTTTCTCTTGTTATCTTTTTTCTAGGCGCTCCGCGGCGTGACATTTAGCATCCACAATCTTTTACCGAGAACAAAAAACGAAAATTCTCGTCAACCTAAATCAGAATACCCAGAGAAGTACATACGGAATTTAAAAAATATTGTTCTATTCAAAAGTTGTAGGTATTTGAACTTAAGAAATGAATATTCAGTGAAAAAATTTCGTTATAACTGCTCATAAACTGCTCATAAAATGAAAAGCTTCCGATTAATCAGAAATTCCGTACGTACTTCTCTGCGAAATGCAATTGGGAACATAACTTTTAAATTTGAAGTAAATCGAGTGAAAATTGTCGAAGTTATTTGTGACGCCAACTGGAAAAAAGGTGTTTCGAGAAGTTTCGAGTAGTCGGTCATTTTACACTAATATACACTAGGCAAAAGAATTAAAGGATATTGAAAAAGTCCGCCAATTTTAGGGTCATTTTCAAATAGCTGTAACTCCTCGAAAAATGGTCATAGAGCAAAATAAAAAGAAGCAAATTGAAGGTGTGAATCTCTAGTTTTGAGATCTTGAGCTCAAACATTTTTCGCATCAGCCAATTTTTAGTAGCCGTCAAAAAACCAAAGTGAAAAAAAGATTGCAAAATTCTTGCTCATCTTTCACAGTCTGCGCGGAGTTGAATAAATTTCTTTGAATGATCGGATTGAAAGGATCCTCTAGCTGGATTCTTCCTCTTTAATTTGAGCGGTGGGAGAGCTCTGTACAATTCTTTTCTCGCTGAGCTATCGATGTTCAAAGCAAAAATGACACTTTTGGCTTTGATGACTGATTACTCGGAGACTAATGGTCGCACAGAAAAAAACCAGAGGGTTGCGGAAACTTTGAAGTATTCTCTATAAGATGCTTTTATCATTTTTCTATCAAGATTTTTTTTACCCGGGAAAATGGTTTTTTAAAATCGTGAAAAATGGCATATTTACGAATATTTTTTCAACTAAGGATTACTTTGCCAATATCGAATAGATAAAAAAAAAATTCGGTTTTTTTATGACCTCAAAGTATCTTAAAAAAGCCCTCAAAAGTTTAAACCCCTGAGATTTTTTTTTCATTGTGTTCCGAATGATCGAAATTGTGGTTTTTGCCAAAAATCGATCAAAGGACGAATAAAAGGATCACCTTTTATTCGTCTTTTGAGAATCACAATTTTTTTTGACACTGATCCGAATTTCCGTTGCTTTCTTGTTCTTTTGCCTAGTGTAAATGTGTAATTAATTTAATGAGTAAATCACTTTTTCATACGAGAAAAAAATTGTTACATTCGCACATGATTTTATACCCGTTACTGTGGCCTAACCCCTTAAGATAACGAGAAGAGAATTTCAGTTTTTCTTCCCTCCGTCTAGAAATTTTTTTTCTTTCACAATTTCCTTTCCCCATTTTTCCCGTTTCCATTCGCCTTTCTAGAATTTCCTGTTTTCAAATTTCCTCTCTTTCAACTGTCCCTCAGAATTTTACAATTTTGAACTGAAAAACACGAAAACCGATTTATTATTGTCTCGTGATTACGCAGGAAAAGCCGAAGAGTCCGAAGGCTCACGTGAACGCGCAATTCTTCAGGCAACTATGGAGGCTCCTGTCGATCGGGGTACCGGGTCTCGTCACACCGGAAGCGGGCTTCGTTATGATGGTAGCTGGCGCCCTCGTCGCCCGAACGCTCTGCGACTTGTGGCTCATACGCTCGAGCACTTTCATAGAGAGGTAGCCCTCCCCCAGCCTCCATTTTTCATTAATTTCTCCGAGCTTCGGAATGTTTATCGAACAGTGAGTTTCCGTACTCGTGGAATTTTTTTTTTTTGTTGCAGTTCTATAGTCAATATGGACGGTCCGTTGTTCAGAAAACGTCTCATGGGGTTTTTGGCCGCTCTGCCAGTGGTGGGTTTTCTTTTCACTCATACGCTAATGGATAAAAAAAGGTTGATCGGTTTTTTCGATACAGTTAAGAATCCGTGACCCCTAAATTCAATGAGGTTGGAGCGTCAGCCACAATCCAAGATTTAATTTTCCTTCAACATATGGCATTTTCCAGACTGTACTGAGACGGCGAATTTAAAAACTTTCACCACAAAATACCGTGAAAATCATTTCAAGGGGTTACGTGGGTTTCGAAACCAAAAAGCATATTTTCTCTATTTAAAAAAAGATATATAAATTATTTTATTCAAAATGTTAGGCGCAAAGAGCAACATTTCAACAATATTTTGAAAAAAATCATCCAACCTTTTCTCTGATTGACTTACCAATTGTACTCTGATTGACTTGAAATTTTGAGAGAATATTCTAGACATATTGTACTATTAGATAATTAAATTTGAAAAAAAATGATTTTTTTGGAATTTTCGAACCCACGTAACCCCTTAAAGTATGTAATTTTACGTGCGGTAAAACGTAACCCGCTTCTGAGAACGGATTAACGCCTTTGGAAATAAACACCCATCTTGCCCATCGTAAACCATATATTCATTATTCAACCATCATGGTTTGATGCAAGATTACGAATCTTGGCAACACTTAATATTAATTAACGGTAATAATAAATAATCTCGTTCGCTGACGCAGTTTTTTCATAATAATCATCGATAATGTTGTACTTTTTCAAGTTGGCAGTAACACAAAAGTGATTCTTATTTACGGAATAAAAATATTAAAATGCATAATTTTGCCCTTTAATTACATGTCTTATGAAAAATTCGCATCTACAGAATAAATATATACCTCGTATGCATTTCTTTGACGTTCATTGAACAAAAAAAAATCGAAAACCGTCATTTGACTGAACTGGACCGCTCCAACGTCCTTAAGGCCTAAGGCGACTTTTTTCCAATTATTTCAGTCTTCAAATGTCAAGTTCATTCGAAAATAAAGCCAAACGGCTGTACGTGTATTTATGGAACGAGCAAAACTTGCATATTTCCAAGGAGCAATATTTATTATTTTAACTTTATTGCAGAATTCTTACTCGCTTGAAGTTTACTTCTCGACTTTTTCAGTTTGCCCAAATTTATTCCGAAAAATGTTACAAAACGGACATTCCAAGGGTTATCCATAAGATAGCCGATATCTTTAGATATTATTTACAGTCCGACCTCCGAATAAGAAACCCGGCAATGCGAAACTTTCCCCAGTTTCTCACTCGAGCGCTTCCCCCACTCCGACTCGAACTCCGAGCTCGAGAATTTTGTGCGCGGAACCTCTGATTAAGAAACCAGCCTGGGAGAGATTATTCGGGCAAAATGGAGTGAACGCTGTACTGTAAATTGATGTGTGCATGCGTGCGTGAGTATGTGTGTGTGCGTGTGTGAATGCAACAAAAAATCTACAAGTTCATTAGAAATTTTGTGTATTAATTAAAAAGATACACATATGTGTTGACAAGATTTCATATAAAATAAAAACAAAGATAAGGGCGTTTAAAGATTTTCATATAAAACAGCAAAAGTTTCCGAGACGTAATGAAAAGCGTTTTCGTCTTGTTGCGTATTATTTTGATCCGCAACGCACTCAACTGACGGTGGAATATTTTCGAGAGAGTCGAACTCTGCCATTGAAGATGAATCCTCAGAGATATTGACTTCTTCTTTTATATAAATGGGATAAAACAAAATGGACATGAAGCTCTTTGTCTAAATTATCACCTTGTGACGCAAATTCTGTAATATTTTCTTCGACTTGTATACTACAGTCTGATCTCTTACGCTTCTTTACAGTTTCGGTCATTTTATGACAGTTAATAGTAATTCAGATACAGTAATACACAATAATATTCAATAGTATGTATATTAACGTGAAACAAAAATTCGCTAAATAAATGTCCACGCGCAGTCGGAAACGTTTTTGCATGGGCGATGTTAATACTAGGTTGCAACTCGTTCGAGCGAGTTTCTTGTTGAGAGGATCGCATGCGGAAAAGAGTGAGAGAGACAGACAGAGGTAGCGAGCGCGAAGCGCGCCTGGTGGGGGTATGTGATATATAAGAAAAACTCTTCCCCTTGGGGGCTTTTGGTTTCTTATTCGGAGGTCGGACTTTATTCATTATATTGCATTGGAATTTTGTTTTTTTTTTGTTTATATAATATTTATTTTTATTTCCGAGTTCCAACGTATATCCTTGCGGATTTTTGGACAAATCTCCCTCTATTAATTAAGGGAGGGCAGCACTGTGACAGGCCGAAAAAGGTCATTTTTCCGAAAAAATGTTGTCTACAAGATTATTTATTTGGGATAAGAAAAAAGTTATTTTATGAATCATGCATTGAACTTATTTCGGGAAAATAAAAAAAAATTAACAACGTTATTGAGGTATAATGGAGCATTTGTATAAAAAAGGTCCAACGGCCGGATCGATAACTCGACAATGGTTGGTCTGAAAAAAAAAGTTTCATAATCGAGATAAATTTGGTTCTCATTGTACGTAGCCGTTTAAAAAAATCCCGAAGTGGTGGGAAAAACATATTTTTTAAGTGTAATTTGCTCGAACGAGTTGCAACTTAGTATTCACATCGCCCATGCAAAACCGTTTTCGACCGCGCGTGGACATTTATTTAGCGATTTTTTCTTTCACGTTAATATACATACTATTGAATATTATTGTGTACTACTGTATCTGAATTACTATTAACTGTCATAAAATGACCGAACCTGTAAAGAAGCGTAAGAGATCAGACTGTAGTATACAAGTCGAGGAAAATATTACAGAATCTGCGCCACAAGGTGATAATTTAAACAAAGAGCTTTATGTCCATATTGTTTTATCCCATTTATATAAAAGAAGAAGAAGTCAATATCTCTGAGGATTCATCTTCAATGGCAGAGTTCGACTCTCTCGAAAATATTCCACCGTCAGTTGAGTGCGTTGCAGATCAAAATAATACGTAACAAGACGAAAACGCTTTTCATTACGTCTCGAAAACTTTTGCTGTTTTATATGAAAATCTTTAAACGCCCTTATCTTTGTTTTTATTTTATATGAAATCTTGTCAACACATATATGTATCTTTTTAATGAATACAAAAAATTTCTAATAAACTTGTAAATTTTTTGTTACCATCACACACGCACACACACATACTCACGCACGCATGCACACATCAATTCACTCTATAACGTTCACTCTATTTTGCCCGAATAATGTCTCCCAGGCTGGTTTCTTAACCGGAGGTTCCGCGCACAACATTCTCGAGCTCGGAGTTCAAGTCGGAGTGGGGGAAGCGCTCGAGTGAGAAACTGGGGAAAGTTTCTTATTACCGGGTTTCTTATTCGGAGGTCGGACTGTAGTTGTGAAAAAAGTCTGTTTTCTTGCCTATAAATTGGTCGTTTTTTTCAATGCCAAATCGTCAATTTTCATCCAATCAAAAATATCCCACGTCATTGTAGAGCAAATATATTCAAGAGTACTCAGTTCAAATTTCAAGTCAATCGGATAATTGCTCTTTGAGTTACAATGTCAGCAAATTTGAAAAATCTCATTTCGAGAAAAACGCGTTTAAAGATTTAACTATCGATTTTTGCAAGATAAAATGATAATGATATTCTTGAAAGTATAAACTGTCGAAAAAGGAACAAAAAAATCGATTTTTTTAAAGTGTCACACTGGTATAGCTACTTAAATATTTTAACTCGAATTTTTTTCTCACACATTCTTGAATTCGTATATTTGGAGAAAACGCACCCAAAAATGACTTTTTTCACCCGTCACCGTGGTGTCCCGCTTAAGACCCTTCTACACGGGTTTCTTTTTCCCATTTTCTACATTCCTGTTTTTTCGACACATCTTCATACCCCATACCGCGTACATATCGACATTTTTGTGGAATGCACGATGTCCCGATCTTTCAATGAAAATGTTTTTCTTTTTTTGTAAACTGCAAACAAAAATTTGGCATCCCAAAGGTTTGGGTTTGTTGCAAAAATGGCTCCAAAAACGGAACTTCCAAAGTCTGCCTTTATTCGAGAACACTGACAACGAAGACACTCCTGACATTGACACATCAATTACTTTTGTTCACATGTAGATATCGATAGTGAACAACGTGCTGAAGTACAGCATAGCAGAGACGAAACTTCGCCTAAGAACCAACATATCCCGCCACTTGCTGGACCAGTATTTGAAGTAAGCAAGATCCTCTATCAAATCGCTACTTTATAATCAGCAAGCCAATCTGCAGCAAAAAAAATAACGTCCTCCTCGCGGCTAAACTACCGCAGCTCTGGTTGATGACGCATATGCCGAATAATGTGCCATTGTTTTTCCGACACCCATAGTTTCTATGGTAAATTCTTATTTAAGGGCGGAGACACCTTTAGGCGAGGAAAAAGTTGCTGATTTTCATGATTTTTTTTAAAGGAAAGATTTCCTCACTATTTCTATGGATTTATACCAAAATTTATCTATTCGATAAGAGAACGAGCGTTGAGGTATGTCGTGATAAGAATGGAGGACACAAGATGGCCAAAAATTGCTTATCGGAATAAATAAGCGCGGTAACAAGCGGAGATCCGTCAAATTGGGGGGAAAAACGTAGTGAAAGTATTAAGGGGTTAGGCCACTCTACAGGCCGAAAAAATTGGCTTTTCGGGGATTTTTTTTTTTCAAAAAAACTACAAAATAAATCGAGATTACAAAAAAGGGTGTTTGTCATACATATCAGTGACTGTATACAATAATTTTTTTGAAGCGATTCATTTCAAAATGGCGGCTGTGCAGCGTTTATGTCAAAGCTGCATTTTTTAAGTTGGCCGGAAACATAACTCAGACAATTTTCGACCGATTCACTTGAAATGTTGATTATATCTTGAAAAATACATTGTCTATGGAAGTACGTAGGATTTTTTTAATATTGCATAGTTCATTTTTTATTAACAATTATCTGACGATTTTTTAGGCAAATTTTTCATAAAAATTATTGTATACAGTCTCTGATATGTGTGATAAACACCCTTTTTTGTAATCTCGATTTATTTTGTAGTTTTGCTGAAAAAAAAATCCCCAAAAACCCTATTTTTTCGGCTTCTAGAGTAGCCTAAGGCCTCAAGTCAAATATCGCAGGAACGATTTTTGGTCGTCTCTACCTTTACCCTCTTATTCGCGTAAGTCGCTATAATGTCGTACATACTGAACACGCGATATTGTAGCAACTGGATGCCCAAGGTTGAGCGACGAGCTCTCTTCCCCTCGCGGTGACAATGAACGACAGATCAAAGGTGCATTCGTAATTGATTTCCTTAATGTATGAGAAAAATGGCCACGATGGTGTGGGAACGCGCCGACTGGACGACTGTATAGGCTCGTTCAAGCACGTCCAATAAACGCATGCAAACAGGTTTTCATTTCGCACGAGCAAAGAATGGAAAAAAACGGTCTGTCTGTTTTTTTTTTTTTGTTTGCGCAGAGGATTCACGTATTACAAAATGACAAATCTGGACACTCGGATCGCAAATCCTGATCAATTGCTGACCACCGATGTCGACAAGTTCTGCGACAGCTGTACCGATCTTTATAGCAACATTGCCAAACCGATCCTCGATATTTCCATCTACGTTTACAGGCTAACGTCTTCCTTGGGCGGACAGGTAACAAAAAAAAAAAAAACGTCGTCCGATGGAAAACATTCGTTGGAACGTGGGCTACACGTAAAACGGATACTGCTTATTATTATTATTGTTTATTTCTGCAGATAAATTGTGAGTTGAGGCGGGATACACATTTGGACGGGGAAAAAATAAGTAATTTTGAGGGATTTTTCAAACGAAGATATAATTATTCTACATTTATCAAACTGTAGGTATACTTTGAGGGGAGATATACACCTAGGAGCCGGAAAATGGTCATTTTTGGAAATTTTTTCAAGGAAAACTATTTGAAATTTCGGATTGGGGTTTTAATTATCTAAAAGTATATACATTCAAAAATATGTTTAATTTTCTTTATTTGAAAATATCAAAAATATACAAGGATATTGTATGATGCTTGGAGCGTCGTAAAAAAATCTGCGTATACGGTACCCACTGGCGTTTCTTCAAAAATCATCTGAAAAAAAAAGCCGAAAAGATTATTAAGGCGTTACCCCCACTTGTAGCGCAAAAAAAGGCCTTTTTCATGAATTTTTTTAAAAGAAAACTACAAAACTTTTTTAATCGATCAATATACCATCTTAAAGAACACATCTTGAAGAACTTTCAGTAATTTTTTTTATTGAAAAATATTACATTGTTTAGTGGCAAATGGCCGTCAATGAAATAATGTTTTTATATGCACGGTTTGCGGTGACCAACATTGCAGCGAAGTGGATCATCTGAAAAAAAATGCGGATGGATTTTGTCAAATATAAGTATAAACTAGTCTTTAATCGAAGGATTTTAAAAAATATTCATTTTTCACAAAATGGCGGACAGTCAAAGTTAATGGTTCGATTTTAACGAAAAAAAAAACGGCCGTTTTTTTGCTATAAAACGGCCATTTTTTTTTCGAAAAAAAAAATCGAACGATTAAAGACTACATTTTTATGTATTAAATAAGCCTGCAAAATTTCAAGAAGATCGGTTCATTAGTGTTCGCGTAATCTTGGTCACCGACTTCAGAAATGCCATTTTGAGAAAAACGCGTTTAAAGTTTCTCTTTCAACGCTCTTTCAACGCCGATTCTTCTCTTTCAACGCTCATATCTCAGTCAATTTTGTTCGGATCGACTTGAAATTTTCAGGACATATTCTCAGATACTTATACATAAAAAAAATGCAATAAAAAAAATCGATTTTTTCAAAATCGCAAGTGGGGGGGGGGGGGGGCATCCCTTTAAATTAGATACTATAATCTAGTACTTGTCATAGCCGATTTTGAAAATAACGATTTATGACAAAATGGCGGACGCTTGAACATAAATAGTGATTTTTGGGCCAAAAATTAGTTATTATTTTGCCTATAAAACGAAAACTAAGTAACGGGGGAAAAAATCCTATGACAAGTACTAGATAATGGTGTATAGAATAACCACAAAACACCTCAATGCAATCGGTTCGTTGGTTTTCGAGAAATTTTGGGTACCGATTTGAAAAACGTGGTTTTGAGAAAAACGCGTTTGAAAATTTGGGAATGAACAAATCATGAAATTTGTCAACTTGCATGGAATCATCGATAGCAGGCCCATAGTGTAGGTCTTCTACGGTCGACGGAATGTTCATAGCTTCTAAATCCTCGACCTCGACCATCTAGGTGTATATCTCCCCTTAATAGTATATTTAAGCATACATAGCAATTTTTTGAAATTCATTTTAGAAAATTCAACATTTTTTTCAGTCAGAACATGTATAGTTTCTATTTGACAGTGGTTAAAATAAAGAGAAGACAAATTTAAGGCCTTAGGCCACTGTAACGGGTATACAATCATGTGCGAATTTAACCATTTTTTTCGTATGAAAAAGTGATTCACTCATAAAATTAGTTACACATCTATTAGTATGGATATCAAGCTGTGAGACTTTTTTTCCTATATACAAAATGGCCGACTACTCGAGACTTCTCGAAACAGCTTTTTTCCAATTGGCGTGACAAATAACTTCAACAATTTTCACTCTTTCTGATTAATCGACAACTTTTTACTTTATGAGCAGTTATAACGAGATTTTTCACTGAAAATTCATTCCTTAAGTTCAAATACCCACAAATTTTGAATAAAACAATATTTTTTCATTTCCGTACGTACTTCTCTAGGTATTCTAATGTAGATTGACGAGAATTTTTGTTTTTTGTCTAGGTAAAAAATTAAAGAACTAAAAATTAAATAACTAGGTAAAGAAAATATTAGTAGTCGGCCATTTTGTACATCGAAAAAAAACATGTATTTCTTCTAACAGCTTGATATTCATACTAAATAGATGTGTAATTAATTTTATGAGTGAATCACCTCTTCATACGAAAAAAAAATTTAATTCGCACATGATTTTATACCCGTTACTGTGGCCTAACCCCTTAAGTTCTCGCGCAGTACCACGGCAGAAAAGTTGCAACTTACGTACGTTAAAAATTGCCCGCGCTGTAGAAGGACTTCTCGAGTTCAGCTTTTTCGGTGGCAGCAATCGCGGAATGTCGGTTTTTTTCCACCCTAGCTTCTTTCGTCGATGCTTGCGATCTCTTGTCTGCATCCAACAAGCATTCCTGGTCACGGTATTGATTCCTGGCATTGGCGTTTTATTGCTCTCCTGAGCTCAATTTTTGCGAATTTTTCAGTTTTCTTTGCGCCAAAATGTTTGGAAGAGATTGTAGTAACAGAATACAAAAAAAATCGAGATTTTTCGATGTCTAGTCCCATTGAACGGTCCATTCGAAATATAAAAACCAAATGGGTTGTTCAAGTTAATAATATATACGATTCGTTGACGATCGTCGATTTCTGAAATAATTTTTTTTAACAAGCTCACAAGATCTGTGAAAAAAGTCGTCATTTTTACGTAACTATTAAAAAATGAAGATCGCTTTGAAAAAAATGAGATAAAAGGTGACACTATCGATTGAAAATATTGTTGGAAAGTGCCATTTTTTGCCCCAGCTAGGTAGACGTAGTCCGTTAAGGGGGGATTGTCTTTTTTTTCGCAAAATTTACCGCTTTTTGGGAATTTTTTTGTGAAGAAAGTATACAACGGAAAACTTGTGAAACTTTGCACATAGTTTTATTGATCTGTTTACTACATACAAAAAAATTTTTAAACAATTTCATCAAAAAATCCGCCTCCCACCCCCCTCGACGCGCGATGGTCCTTTTTTGATGGTGTGCACGATTACAGCCTTCACGTTCATCCTGCAACAAAAACCCAAAAAGCATTTTACTTTAGACACATATAGCTATCGTTCGATGAAGGGAAAAAAAAATTGACAATTTGGTGACGTTTTCAACTTGAAGTATCGATTTTTCGAAAAAAATTGATCGATTTTTTGTTATAAATAAAAAACTATTAAACGTATTGCCTTTTTGCTTCATCGAACGATAAAAGGATGTCAGCTGAGCATTCTGTCCAAATTTGAAGGCAATCGGTTGAATAGTTTTTGAGAAATCGTGCACACCAGTTGTGAAAAAGCTGTTTCGAGAAAAACGCGTTTAAGGGGGGATTTTTTGATGAAATTGTTTAAAAATTTTTTTGTATGTATTAAACAGATCAATAAAACTATATGCCAAGTTTCACAAGTTTTCCGTTGTATACTTTCTTCACAAAAAAATTCCCGAAAAGCGGTAAATTTTGCGAAAAAAAAAGACAATCCCCCCTTAATTGAAATAAAAATAATTGTCCTCTGGAGCGAGACATCCACGGAATATTTGTTCTTCTCGCCGCAGACTCCCTCGATAATGCTGTTGTACCTGGTGATGGCAGGTGGCTTTTTGACCCATCTTCGTAAGCCAATAGCCCAGATGACCGTCAAGGAGCAGCGTCTCGAGGGCGAGTATCGTCACATACATTCACGCCTCATCACGAATTCCGAGGAGATCGCATTCTATCGTGGCAACAGCCGCGAGAAGTTGACTCTGCTCGCCAGTTTTCACAAGCTCGTTAGTACATCGAAATTCTTACGTTTCTCGGTTACTTCAGCCATCGGCTTTAACGAACACTTTGATTATCCTCTATCTCACACAGGTCAGGCATCTTCGTGGCTTGCTGGAGTTCAAAGTCGCAATGGGCGTTATAGACAATTTTATCGGAAAGTGTGAGTCCATTATGATATATTTTTTTCTCTCTCTCTCTCTGTCTCGTTAATTCCACGCGATTAGGCAACAATTTCCACACGTGCACTTTTGCACAATCCTCAATCCACAGTTCAAGATCCACCCGTTTCGAAACAAAAAAGTCTGACATTTTTTATCTTACGAAATGTTTTGTCATGATAATGATAATAATGACGATCGAGGCCCGGAGAGACGTTTGGGACGTCTGCGATGCCTTCAATTATTCGCTGCTTGCGTCTTCGTCTGCTTCAGTCACATTCTATTGACTGAACCTATGGCGAAGCGTGGTAAAAAAATCTGCCAAGTTTTGCCATTGTAGTTTGTCCGGAATCGGCATAATGTGTGCAAATATTGCTGGAATTTTAATGTTTTACTCTAAAAGTAATATAAACGAGTAATGAAATCCCCTTAAGCGGTTAGGCCGCAGTAACGGGTATAAAATCATGTGCGAATTTAAGAATTTTTTTTCCGTATGAAAAAGTGATTCACTCAAAAATTAATTTCACATCTATTTAGTATGAATATCAAGCTGTTAGAAAATACATTTTTTTTTTCGATGTACTAAATGGCCGACTAATCGAAACTTCTCGAAACAGCTTTTTTCCAATTGGCGTGACAAATAACTTCAACAATTTTTACTCGATTTACTTCAAATTTAAGAGTTATGTTCCTAATTGCATTTCGCAGAGACGTACGTTCGGAATTTCTGATTAATCGAAAACTTTTTATTTTATGAGCAGTTTATGAGCAGTTATAACGAAATTTTTCACTGCAAATTCATTTCTTTAGCTCAATACCTACAATTTTTGAATGAAACAATATTTTTTAAATTCCGTATGTACTTCTCTAGGTATTCTAATGTAGATTGACGAGAATTTTTGTTTTTTGTTCTAGGTGAAAAATTGTGGATGATAAATGTCACGCCGCGGAGCCCCTAAAAAAAAGATAAAAGAAAATATTAGTAGTCGGCCATTTTGTAATTCGAAAAAAAAAAAAAAAAATTCTAACAGCTTGATACCAAATAGATATGTAATTAATTTTGAGAGTGAATCACTTTTTCATATGAAAAAAAATTGTTAAAATCGCACAGGATTTTATACCCGTTACTGTGGCCTCCTTAATGAAATGTGCTCCTGAGATGCTTCATTAAGGAACACGTAGAAATGTGTTGAAGAGCATTACTTAATACTAAGTTTCAAGTAAATCTGGTCAGATATTTCTTTCGCCACACAAACTCTGCTACCCCTCAAGGATTGGATTTCCAAAAACGCGGAAATTTAATTAATTGTGTTTTGGCGCAGTTATACAGAGTTTCAAGTAAATTTAACCTGATACTCTTAATTTCCCGTACATACCGCCCCCTTTCATTTAGGGGTTGAATTTCGAAAAACGCTAAAATACGTATTTTATCAGTTACAGTTAATTAATTAAGTTAAGTTAACAATTAATTACAACGCGGCACTGAAATTTGATACTGAGTACAATTTTCTGTAGAAAGTTTAACATCTTTTTTCACCCCTTAAATGAGGTTGTTTCGAAAAATCCTTAAACACGTGTTTAATTATTTTCCTCAAAGACAATTTGTGCCAAGTTTCAAGTCAATCAACCCATAGAATATTTTGTTTCCATGCAAACTTCAACACCTGTCTTCACCCCTAAAATGGGGTTGTTTTGAAAAATCCTTAAACACGTGTTTAATTAATTTCCTCAAAGACAATTTGTGCCAAGTTTCAAGTCAATCAACCCATGGAATATTTTGTTTCCATACAAACTTCAACACCTGTCTTCACCCCTAAAATGGGGTTGTTTCGAAAAATCCTTAAACACGTGTGTAATTAGTTTCTTTATAGAACATTTATGCCAAGTTTCGTATTAATTGATCCGTGAAATAATTTATTTCGATGGAAACTTTAACACGCCTTTTTATCTCTAAAATGAGGTTGTTTCGAAAAATCATTAAACACGTGTTTAATTATTTTCCTCAAAGACAATTTGTGCCAAGTTTCAAGTCAATCAACCCATGGAATATTTTGTTTCCATACAAACTTCAACACCTGTCTTCACCCCTAAAATGGGGTTGTTTCGAAAAATCCTTAAACACGTGTTTAATTAATTTCCTCAAAGACAATTTGTGCCAAGTTTCAAGTCAATCAACCCATGGAATATTTTGTTTCCATACAAACTTCAACACCTGTCTTCACCCCTAACATGGGGTTGTTTTGAAAAATCCTCAAACACGTGTTTAATTATTTTCCTTAAAGACAATTTGTGCCAAGTTTCAAGTCAATCAACCCATGGAATATTTTGTTTCTATACAAACTTCAACACCTGTCTTCACCCTTAAAACGGGGTTGTTTCGAAAAATCCTTAAACACGTGTTTAATTATTTTCCTCAAAGACAATTTGTGCCAAGATTCCACGACCCAAGGATTTTTTTGTCCATAAAAACTTAAAACTTTAATGCATTTTTATGGCACTTATCGATTTCATAGAATAGAAATAAAAATTCTAGTTTATTACTATCAAAGGATCAAATTAATACACCTTTCAAAAAAAGGGTGTAATACCCTTTTGAGCCGAATGGTTGGGCTGCTTTTTTTACCTTACCTTACCATACGTATTTTTAAACTTCGCGTATTTGTTTTCAGATCTCGCGACAGTGGTGGGCTTTTACGCCGTGAGCATTCCATTTTTCAAAAAGAATCATCCGATACTCTCGGGCTCGCCGGATCATCGTTTCAAGAGTTATTACGAGTACGGCCGTATGCTCGTTAAATTGGCCGAGGCGATCGGCCGCCTCGTCCTCGCCGGCAGAGAAATGACGAGGCTCGCCGGATTTACGGCCCGCGTGACCGAGATCAAGACCGTACTCGACGATCTCAATTCCGGCAAATACGAGAGAACGATGCTGATCGATATGAAAAATTCGCCGATCGGTCAACCGGGAGATGGAAGAATCATCGCCAAAGACAATGTCATACGATTCGATCGTGTGCCGCTCGTCACGCCTAACGGTGACGTTCTCATCAAAGAGCTCAGCTTTGAGGTCAAATCGGGCATAAACGTGTTGGTTTGCGGGCCGAACGGTTGCGGGAAGAGTTCTCTCTTCAGGGTACTCGGCGAGGTTGGTCATTTATTTTGTCACGTGATACTTACCTTTAAGGCGTTACCCCCACTTGTAGCGCAAAAAAAGGCCTTTTTCATGAATTTTTTTAAAGAAAACTACAAAACTTTTTTAATCGATCAATATACCATCTTAAAGAACTCATCTTGAAGAACTTTCAGTAATTTTTTTATTGAAAAATATTACATTGTTTAGTGGCAAATGGCCGTCAATGAAATAATGTTTTTATATACACGGTTTGCGGTGACCAACATTGCGGCGAAGTGGATCATCTGAAGAAAAAAATGCGGATGGATTTAGTCAAATATAAGTATAAACTAGTCTTTAATCGAAGGATTTAAAAAAATATTCATTTTTCACAAAATGGCGGACAGTCAAAGTTAATGGTTCGATTTTAACGAAAAAAAACGGCCGTTTTTTGGCTATGAAACGGCCATTTTTTTTCGAAAAAAAAAATCGAACGATTAAAGACTACATTTTTATGTATTAAATAAGCCTGCAAAATTTCAAGAAGATCGGTTCATTAGTGTTCGAGTAATCTTGGTCACCGACTTCAGAAATGCCATTTTGAGAAAAACGCGTTTAAAGTTTCTCTTTCAATGCTCTTTCAACGCGGATTCTTCTCTTTCAACGCTCATATCTCAGTCAATTTTGTTCGGATCGACTTGAAATTTTCAGGACATATTCTCAGATACGTATACTTCAAAAAAATGCAATAAAAAAAATCGATTTTTTTCAAAATCGCAGGTGGGGGTAACCCCTTAAGGTAATCCTATCGCCAGGCTTCAATCGATAGGATTTTTTTTTTGAGCTTCACTAAATATATCAATAATCGTCTGATTCTTATTGACCTAATTTTTATGTAATATCAAGTTTAATTTAAACTTCGGGTATTGGATTTATTACCACTTGCTACGATAAAGGGACGTGACAGCAAGGTAACAGCTGACTGTAAGCCTAACCTCATCTCACTTGTTCGAATTTCCACACATATTTCATTTTTAACCGACATATTTCGCTGACACAAATTTTCCACGCTTTTTACCAGTCGTGGCGCGAATACAATGCTTTATATTTCCCGCACCAGACATTATTTTCACAGATCGACGTTGAAAAGCACGGAGGTTAAACTCGCCTGGTTGAGTAAAAAGGGACGGAGATAGAACCAATGTTGCCAAATAACAAACCTAAAAATACTGCACGAATCGTTGGAATAACTATTTTTTCATGTTTCTAATTAAGGCAGTAGGCTGGTCTAGAGCGAGATTTTTGACGTCCTTTTTGGGTTGGAATAACTTTTAAACCGTTGAATTTGCCTTGATGAAATGTTACATATGTATTTATTGTTCCTTTGAGAATGTATCTACATTTAAAGAAAACATTATTTTAAATATTTTCATGTAGTTTTTTATTATTTTACAACATGGTCCGCCGAAAACCGCCTCAATCGGCGCCCACTCTGGGTGATGTTGTATGCATCTGAAAAAAAAATATATATATATTCTCAATCTGTATGAGTATTCTGAGCACTGGTAGCAGAATTAGTACTTAAAAAAATTTCGTTACAAAATGGCGGCCTGTTAAACTTTGATTAACGATATTTCATACATTTTCGGGTATTCGACGAGTTATAAAATGTGGGCAAAATTATTGTTCGACTCAATTCTTCTACCAGTACTCAGAAAAAGGCTACCGAAGGTATGTGCAAAATTTGAGCTCGATCGGTCAATTAGTTATCGAGATATCGTGGGCGCCGATTTGAAAAACATAGTTCTGAGATAAATGCGTTCAAAGTTTTGATACCGTTAGATGAAATTTGCGCGCGGCTTGCTTATAATTTCTATTGCTCTGCTAATTTTTGGAATATGAATAAACGGCTTTCACGAGCGTGTTAAGAAAGGTTTAAGGAATAATAAAATGAAGAAAAAAAATCGATTTTGTCAAATTTCTAGACCAGACTAATGCCTTAAATGTGACCATTCATTCAACAGTTTACACATGGAAAATTTGAACAATTGAAATTTGTTTGCATATGTTGAAAATATGAATTGTACAAGTCTCAAGTATGATCAGTGGTATGACTAGTGTGAAGCGATAGGATTACCTTGAACGAGGAAAAAAATGCTGATTTTCATGATTTTTTTGCAACGAAAGATTTCTTCACAATTTTTGAGACTTAGGGTGGTTTTATTACTACTTTAAGCTGTTACATGGTATTTAACAAAACATTCATCTTTAAAAATGCCGGAGTAGCGTCGGCGGGATTTATATGAAAAAAAAAAACCAACGAAGATTTTCCTTTCATTAAGGCCTTAGGCCACAGTAACGGGTATAAAATCATGTGCGAATTTAACAATTTTTTTTCGTATGAAAAAGTGATTCACTCATAAAATTATTTACACATCTATTTAGTATGAATATCAAGTTTATAGAAAATATATATATATTTTTTTCCGATGTACAAAATGGCCGACTACTAATATTTTCTGTTATCTTTTTTTAGGCGCTCCGCGGCGTGACATTTAGCATCCACAATTTTTTTACCTAGAACAAAAAACAAAAATTCTCGTCAATCTACATTAGAATACCTAGAGAAGTACGTACGGAATTAAAAAAATATTCTTTTATTAAAAAGTTGTAGGTTTTTGAACTTAAAAAATGAATTTTCAGTGAAAAATTTCGTTATAACTGCTCATAAATTGCTCATAAAATGAAAAGTTTTCGATTAATCAGAAATTCCGTACGTACTTCTCTGCGAAATGCAATGAGGAACATAACTTTCATATTTTAAGTAAATCGAGTGAAAATTGTTGAAGTTATTTGTCACGCCAATTGGAAAAAAGCTGTTTCGAGAAGTTTCGAGTAGTCGGCCATTTTGTACATTGAAAAAAAATATATATATTTTCTAACAGCTTGATATTCATACTAAATAGATGTGTAATTAATTTTACGAGTGAATCACTTTTTCATGCGAAAAAAATTGTTACTTTCGCACATGATTTTATTCCCGTTACTGTGGCCTAAGGCCTTAAGCGACGACACCACTGTAACTGCCCATTTTCGACCGTTTTCTTTGGATTTTTTTTTCAAAGAAATGAACAAACAAATGTATTTGTCAAAAGAATACAAAATGACGGCGCATGAGTCGCTATAGCACTACTGGTTTTCAGCCAACCCTCTTTGTGGCACGCAGTAGAATTGTCGTAAATTCAATCCTGGAACTAAGAGTGAAATATTTTCGTTAAATATATTACATTTGGCAGTCAAATACGTAAAAAAAAATCCGTTTTTTACAGTCTTTTTACTGACGTTTCAAGAACTAACAAAAAAAATGTCAACTGCGCCAAACATAAAATAAAAGATGAAACAGTCATAGATTAAAGCATTAATTTTCACGAAAAAAAACAGCGAGAACTTATTCAACATCCCAATAGTAAATGAAAACGATAACGATAGTTATAATGTACATAAAAACAATGACAATGCCAACGAGAACAACATTAATAATTATTAACCCGACGATCGTACCGACAATAATAATAAACATAAGAACAATAACAACAGTGGCAATAATAATGATAACGCGATGATTACCAAGGCATTAACGTAACAATAGATACATCATTACAACCGAAACAGTTCATCATCGCGGCCATTGCGTCTCAATGATTTATTCAACGTATATCCAAATAGCTCGTTTATCGTTTGTTCGAACGCAGTTATGGCCGGTCTGGGGAGGCGTGGTAACGAAGCCACCGAGCGGAAAACTCTTTTACATACCGCAACGACCTTACATGACCCTTGGAACGCTCAGGGACCAGGTCATATATCCTCACACGCAGGCGGAAATGGTTAGACGGGGTAACGCGAAGGACGAGGACCTCCAGAAGTTCTTGGACCTCGTGCAGCTGGGACACCTCTTGGAGCGCGACGGCCAGGCTAACAACGGTCAGGCCAGCGGTTGGGACACGGTAGCCGATTGGATGGACGTACTCTCCGGCGGAGAGAAACAACGTATCGCTGTACGTGTGACGCGGAAAGCGTGCGCACGCTTCATAAATTACGAGAACTCGCGCTATTTCAATCTACGCATTCAACAACCGTGTGATCGAGTATCATTTCGTATGGGCATGTGATTAGCGCGTCAGCCGAAAAGTTAGCAGCTATCCAATAATCGGGAAACGTACTCGTATCGCCTTGAGGGGTTAGGCCAGGCCAAACTTTTTCAGTTCACTGCACCCTTACGGGTTTGATTTTTTTCACGGCGCCTCGGTTAACCCAAACCCGACCCCAGTTACGATACTTATATAAGGTGTAGTAAAAAGAAACCCATTATTTTTGCATGAGATTGAAGGCTTTACTTAGCATAGTTAGAATAATCCGATTTGGGTCATATATGCACCGTTTTGATGGATAACTTGTTGGCATTTTGAAGGTAATTTCATTATGCCTTTCTCATAGAAACCCTCGTCTCTATTGGCAAAAAACTGGGACAGTCGATTTTCACAAGTTTCTCTTGAGGCGAATGTTCCACCAGCAAAATCATTCGCCATAGACATAGGAACAGGTGGTAATCACTTGGTGCCAGATCCGGACTATGAGGTGGATGCATAAGATGCTCCCAACCAAGCTCCCGGAGCTTTTGGCGAGTCACTATCGATGTGTGTGGCCTGGCGTTGTCCCGATGGAACACAATTCCTCTCCTATTGGCCAAAGCTGGCCGCTTCTGGGCGATTGCTTCCTTCAGACGGTCCAATTGTTGACAGTACAGGTCCGAATTTAGAGTTTGGCCGTAGGGGAGCAGCTCATAGTAGATGATTCCCTGCCAATCCCACCAAACACACAGCAAAATCTTCCTGACCGTCAATCCTGGCTTGGCCACCGTTTGCGCCGGCTCACCGCGATTCGACCACGACCGTTTTCGCTTGACGTTGTCGTAAGTGACCCACTTTTCATCACCAGTCACCATCCGCTTCAGAAATGGGTCGATTTTGTTGCGATTCAGCAGCGATTCGCAGATGGAAATTCGGTCCATGAGGTTTTTTTGCGTTAACTCGCGTGGCACCCATACATCGAGCTTCTTTTTGTATCCAGCCTTATTCAAGTGGTTCCAAACGGTTTTTTGTGCAATGTTTAGCTCCTGGGCAATCGAAACGGTGCTTACATGACGGTCGGACTCGACGATTTCCATTATTTTATCGACATTTTCGACAATTGGCCTTCCAGAGCGTGGTGCATCTTTGACATCAAAATTACCGGAACGAAATCGACGAAACCAAAATTGCGCGTGATCGGCTGTTACAGTGTCAGGACCATAAGCACTATTCACATTTTCAGCCGCCTGGCTTGTGTTTTCGCCTTTATCGAAGAAAAACTGTAAATGATGGCGTATTTTCACTTTGCTGGTGGCCATCTTTGACGCGCGCTCAAACAATATTGAGTCAAGCAATCACAAAACTGTCCGAGATGTTTATTTTAGTACGAAACCTTATCTTTCTAACGCCATCTAGCGTAAACCGATCGCACTTATACAACGCGAGATACAGATTACTAAAGCCATCTATTGCAAAAATAATGGATTTCTTTTTATTACACCTAATACTATAGCGTTAATCAGACACAGACATAAATACAACAGTTAATTTCGAATATGTTTGTTCGATAAAAAAGCATGAAAATACAACGAACAAAAATGAAATGGCAAGTAGGTACGGCACGGTCCTCTAAACGGGTTGCGGCGGACGTTGTCAGATGGCGTCGGCGGGATTAGTCTGAAAAAAACCAACGAAGATCTTTCTTTCATGAACACTCACGAATATGAACCAAGAAAAAGTGAGAAATGTTGAAAATCGATTAAATGGTACGCTTTAAAAGAAAAGAATAGAATTTTTATCAAATCTCAAGATTGACCAGACCGATCGAAAAATAACCCGAACAAAATCGATAGAAAAAAATCACATTACATTGGTAAAATGTCATTAGATTTTCAGTTCGTCGCCGCGTTTTCGCGTAATTTCGATTCTGAGTTGAAAAGTCTGTTAAATTCCTTCTTACTGCATAAAGAGTACTGCAGCGTGATGGTGGTGGAGCTCATATTTCTTTTTATGACAGTGGTGCTCATCTTTTTCTATGATTTTTCTCTTGATCCATCATGGGCGACTTGAGCTCCAATGTGTACGGAATGTTGAAAATGTACAAAGATTGAAAAAAAAATATCCTAAGTTCAGACCCATTACTGCCCATGTCCGTAAAAATGGCTTTTCGCTTCGCAGATGGCCAGATTATTCTACCACAAGCCCCAATTCGCCATCTTGGACGAGTGCACGAGTGCGGTGAGCGTCGACGTCGAGGATTCCATGTACTCTTACTGCCGACAAGCCAACATTACGCTGTTCACGGTCTCGCACAGGAGATCCCTCTGGAAACACCACGAGGTATATTTCTTTTCTCTGTCCCGTGTTCGAATTTTCTATATTTTTTTTTCTTACCTCACCTGGATAATATTCCTCCGCCGTCAGCTCTTTATACGTATTATGACGTTGAATGAGTTCTCGCTGTTTTCCAACAGATGGCGTTACCAGAACCGCGTGCGTGTAGTATATGGTAACGCATCTATAGAGAAGCACTATTAGCAAGCTTGAAATTCAGTGTATGTCATTTCGCCGAAGTGTAAACAAGTTTTTGTTTCAGAATGTTAAGGGGAGGGTAGGGGTTTCAGCGTGAAAAAAAAACACTTTTTTGCGATTTTTTTCATTTATATGGATAGAGTAAAGTTGTTGAAACGTTTTGTACATTGTTAAGTGTCATTTCAAGAACATTCCGTGAAATTTGTACGCGAAAATATCCACAAACAAGCCGGTGACAAAGCTTTTCCAAGAACGCCTTTGGAAAAACACGATTTGCGGTGTTCACTGCATCTCAGCTAGAAATAATCTGAAATCAAGTACCATTAAAATTTAGTCAAAGTATCATCAAATCCTCACCCAACGGTCTTTGATAATTTTTTTTTTTCATTTCTAAATTTTTAGTGGTCATGTAAAGTGAAAAGTGCTACTTTTCACGAAAAATTCCGCCATTTTGGGGGTGGAAAACCCCCTCAATGTAAAAAAAAATCTCAAACTAACCGTTGGAGGGAGGAATTTCATATGTAGAAAGTGTGTACCAAGTTTGAAATAAATCGGCCATGTAGTTTTCAAATGGCAGTGAACACGGACTTTGAAAAAGGGGTTTCGAGAAAAACGCGTTTGAAGTTTCGGCTGTCGGAGCTACAGTGTTAGAGGAGCGGGACTAAATAGTCAATAACTTCGAGAGTTTTGCTCTGATTGACTTGAAATTTTGGGATTATATTCTTGAAGTGTTTAACCATAAGAAAAGACAAAAAGAATCGATTTTTCAAAAGTGCAAACCTCTACCCTTGCCTTAAATTCGCACATGATGTTATCACCCGTTACTGTGGCCTAAGGCCTTAAAAAAATTCCATCGTTGCAGTATTATCTCCAAATGGACGGCCGTGGGACGTACGAGTTCAAGCCCATTGAGCCCGACACGGAGGAATTCGGCTCGTGAATCGTGGTGTCCCTTGCCTCGGGAAACTGCTCGTCGCGGACGACGCCCGAAGCGCAGGGGACGGTTTGACAGCGGGGCCGGAAGAAAGACGGGCGAGCAGCGGAACCCTCGATTCCGTCCGTTTGTCACCTCGCCACCCGTACATGCACCGGAAGTTCCGCGGGACGCGCGACTGAAGCTCTCGTTGAAAAGGATTCCAGTAGTTTCCTCGATCACCGCTGCGTTTCAGAGATGGTCATACTCGAATACTTTTAGTATTCGAGTAGGACAATATTACCGACTACATGTCAGATGGATATTCATTTTTTTTCGTCAACGGATCCACCTCGATTCAGCATTCGTTCTGAGAATAAATAATGAATCCAGTTGGATTCAGTATTCATTCTAAAATGAATAATGAATCCAACTGAATTCAGTATTCATTTCAACATAAGTCATGAATCCAATTCGATTCAGTATCCATTCCGTATTCGGATATCATCAAATTGAATAATCTGGAAAAATTGACAGAAAACATGTTTATTCTATTGAAACATTATCGTCCGATTACATTATATTTACCCAAGGGAAATCGCGCTCTTAGTATCTAGTAACTGAAGAAATGGGGGTAGAAATGGGACATTATATTTATCCCATTTCCATTGTCCATTTTTCCAGATTATTCAATTTGATGATATCCGAATACGGAATGAATCTTGAATCGAGTTGGATTTATTACTTATGTTGAAATGAATACTGCATCTAGTAGATTCATTATTCATTTTCGGAATGAATACTGAATCCAGTGGGATTCTTTATTTATTTTCGGAACGAATTTTGAATGTCTCTTTATTATTTTCGGTTTTGCGAAAAAATTCAATCATAGCCAATTCGGGTCGAAAATTAGGCTTGACCTTAATTCAGACAACTCCGATTACCGCAGATCGTTACGTTTTTGCTTCGGTTTTTTTGGAATATGTTATTTTGGTGAGAGTCTTTGGTTCGTTGGCTCACTGTTTTTATCACAAATGCAATTTCGCGACACTAGCGACGATCCTGCGGACGCGTGCGGCCTATGCGGCAACTACTGAAATTCTTTTCCTCGAGGGCTCTGCAGGGCCAGGGGACACCGACGTCCCTGGGTTCCTTCGAACGATGGTGGCCGGACCCCGGACAAACCTAAAATCGGGGAACAGGGTGCAAAGAAACGAGAGGGAGGGACGAAGAGTGCGACGATCGAGCTTCAGCGATGCACCGACCGAAAATTATCAGCTGTCACTGTCGCAACTCTCGTT
This sequence comes from Ophion ellenae, assembly GCA_963210295.1. NCBI lineage: Eukaryota > Metazoa > Arthropoda > Insecta > Hymenoptera > Ichneumonidae > Ophion > Ophion ellenae. The sequence continues at coordinate 4,621,207 of OY723387.1, read as the reverse complement.
TCTCATTGCGATATCGATAGCGCGCACAGTCTCTTTAGGGATGAATTCAATATAGCCAAACTTCGCGCGTACTCTCGTACGTGTACGAGCGCGTGTGAATAATAAAGTGGAATACAATTGTCGGAAGAGGAGAAAGGGAGAAACGTACCCTCGAGACTCGGGTGTACGATTATACAGCGTTAGTTTTATATTACGAATCTTACTGCAATACGAGTAATTGTTATGTGTAGATCACATTTGTGCAAGGCGTTGGGAGTATATTGGGAGATGGAAAATGTATCGGAGATTGCTGGACAATGCACGATGGTTGTGTGCTCCGTTTGAAGTAGAACATGTGAGACATACCCCCCCCCTTCCCCATTTCAAAAGCAAACATACTTTCACGTCTTCGAATGAGCATTTGTTTTGAAAAAGCAGCTCCCTGACACTGGCCTACTATTCCTATACGATAAACGAAAAGGCGTTTTGTCCCGGCTTTTTAGTTCTTAAAATCGCCACTACCTAGCGTTGGCTATCACACTACCTAGTGTGACGGTCTTCGGCTCTAAATACTCCAATCAGCTGAACGATTCAATACTTTCGTGGCTTACGTACTCCGTTATCGCGACGTTATTTATTTTCTTCGAACGGAAAATCATTCCAAATATATCAATAGACTTTTATTCATGTAAAATATTCGAAACACCGGCGCAACCACGGTTTTACATACAGGTCTTGCAACGAAGCTAAATTTTCGTGGTGGGGGTAGGCACGCTTATCGGCGTCACTTTTCGATTCACTAGGCGCCGTTACGCGTCGCTACTAGCAACAGGAAGTAGTTTCCTTCTTACCTCTTACCGGCGAATGGGCCGAAGGTGTTTACGTATGTTTTTGTGGCGCGATTGTCGAAATAACCTTTATTTGCGACCATATACCAGCAGGTTCTACGCGATTTACCGTGATACATTTTTATCGTGTTTTTACGCATAAGTATGGGGCCATTCATAAAACACGTGACGCAAATTTTATCAATATTCGACCCCCCTCCGCCCCTCTGTGACGGGTGCCGGTGCCCCCCCTGCCGCTCCTGAAAAGTACGTGACATGGAGCCCGAACCCCCTCCCCCCTTCTGCTCTCGTTTTTCTTTCAACAAAAAGAAGCAAGTAAAATTCTAAAACCATTTTAATAAGCTATTTCAGAACGAACAATTTATATTGTTTACTTTAAGTAAATATATATGTAATATATAAAAACGTATAATTTATACGTGGGGTCGTCCATTAAGGCCTTAGGCCACTCCAGAGGCCGAGAAAATAGGCTTTATGGGGATTTTTTTTTTTCAGAAAAACTACAAAATAAATTGAGATTACAAGAAAGGGTGTTTATCATACATATCAGTGACTGTATACAATAATTTTTGTGAAGCGATTAATTTCAAAATGGCGGCTGTGCAGCGTTTATCTCAAAACTGCATTTTTTAAGTTGGCCAGAAACATAACTCAGACAATTTTCAACCGATTCACTTGAAATGTTGAATATATCTTGAACAATACATTGTTTATGGAAGTACGTAGGATTTTTTTTATATTGCATAGTTCATTTGTTATTAACAATTATCTGACGAAATTTTACACTTTCCAAAAATTTGCCTCAAAAATCGGCAGATAATTTTTAATGACAAATGAAGTATGCAATATTAAAAAAAATCCTACGTCCTTCCATAAACAATGTATTTTTCAAGATATATTCAACATTTCAAGTGAATCGGTTGAAAATTGTCTGAGTTATGTTTCCAGCCAACTTAAAAAATGCAGTTTCGAGATAAACGTTGCACAGCCGCCATTTTGAAATTAATCGCTTCAAAAAAATTATTATATACAGTCACCGATATGTATGATAAACACCCTTTTTTGTAATCTCGATTTATTTTGTAGTTTTTCTGAAAAAAAAATCCCCAAAAAGCCTATTTTTTCGGCCTCTAGAGTGGCCTAAGGTCTTAATGGAGGACCCCACGTACATTAATAATAAATAATTTGATAATCTTTTATCACGATGCACCTAGAATGCAATGTGTTCCCGAGGATGTTTCAGGTGAGTCTCAATCGATATCAGAGAAGTTGCGACTTCCTCGTAGTCGGAAATTTGGGTGGGCAGTACAGAAAATTTTCAGCGTCTCAGTATCACCCTTTTCCAGATTTAATATGCTTATAGCGTCTCGTGACTTTTGCTCGACCCCCCTCCCACCCCCCTGTGACAAAGTGTGATGATTTGCCTGACCCCCCCCCCCCTCACTGCGTCACGTGTTTTATGAATGGCCCCTGTGAATTTTTTTGGTAGTGTTTGAACAAAAAAAATGCGAAATGGCTAAGGGTTGCGCGGTTCGCAATTGTAAAACGAGGTACAAAAATTGTAAGCAGAAATGCTCCGTGTTTCGCGTGCCCAGAAACGTCGAACGATACAAAAAATGGCTCGATGCTATTCCGGGACTGAAAGACTCTCAGTACGTGGGCGAAAAACATTTCGAAGAACGATGTATTGTGAGACATTGGAGAAAACAGGATGCAAATGGTCGTAATATGTGCTGGTATGAATTAATGTATTCAAAAAGTTTTCAGTTTTTTTTAGATGAAAGTAACCATCTTTTTTTTAATCAACACATTTTTGTATTGGTTTCGTATAGTATGCAGTTTACACGGCATCATGGTAAATTAAGTTAGGGTAGACTACGCATGCGTTGCGTTCAGGAGGGAAAAGGACGAGAGCTTTTTCTCTCTTCGTCGCACCACTACTTCCCCTTGCCGTCACGTACCAAGCGGCAAAAATCGGAATAAAAAACAAAACCGCTAAGGGTGCCTACCCCCACTACCGCCGTTGTCAGACCTGTATGTGAGACCGTGGGCGCAACATACACATGCCTGTCACACGACTACTAGCGCCACAGTGCGGCAAGGACATTTTGCGAACAGCATTTATCTACCAGTGTCGGGGGGGCTGTGAAAAAGCAATGAATTTACCTATTGGGTGTACAACGTTGCTTCCGCCGTTTTTCGATAGATGGCTGCAGCGGTAAGTGCTGGGCGAAATAGGCAGATAAAACATGTCACACAGTAAGCTTGGACATCTGTCGACGTAACGACAGCACCAAAGTAGTGAATTTGTGTTTGCATCATAAATTTATTGTCGATCGAAAATGTCAGTTTACGAGCCAAATTCTCGTCATTTGCGGGAAGTTTTGATTTTCTGCTTCCACTTGAAGAAAACTGCGGCTGAGGCGCTTCGAATGCTCTCGAGTACTTACGGCGAGTCTGCTCTTGGTGAAAGAACACGTCGCGAGTGGTTTCAACGCTTCAAGAGCGGTGATTTTGACGTCGAGGACCGGCATGGCGGTGGAAGAGAGAACATTTTCGAAGATTCCGAACCGGAGGCATTACTTGATGAAGACTCGTGCCAAACGCAAGAAAAATTCGGTATCGAACGCAATTGATGCGTTTGAGCCGAGCATTGAAGGAGAAACGGACACAGTACCAAGAGAGACACGACAAAGTTATCCTCCAGCATGACAATGCTCGGCCACATGTCTCAAGACCGGTAAAGACATACTTGGAAACGCTAAAATGGGAGGTCTTACCCCACCCGCCGTACTCTCCAGACGTTGCTCCTTTCGACTACGATTTACTTTGATCGATGGCACACGACCTGGCTGATCAGCATTCCCGCTCTTATGAAGAAGTCCAAAAATGGATCTATCCGTGAATCGCCTCAGAAGACGCGTCGTTTTTTCGAGATGGTATCCGACAATTGCCAAAAAGATGGGAAAAAGTAGTAGCTGGCGACGGAGAGTACTTCAAATCATGAATGGGTGATCACTTTTTAAGAACAACGGTTCGAATTTTGAAAAAAAAAAAAAAACAGTAGAAGCAAAGTTGTACATCTTATATTTTCACACTACATACGTAGAATATGTTATTATTTGACAGTTGAAAAATGACAGTACATTAATTGACAATTAGTTTTGAAGCGGTCGACTTGTTTGTGGCGGCAAACTTTTAGCAGGGCTTGCCCGAGGCCACGGTCTTACATGCAGGTCTTGAAATGACGGTAGCGGGGGAAGGTCCACTTAGCGTCCAGCTTTTGCTTCAATTTTCGGCCGCATGGTGCGCATAGGAAAGTGGGTGTCGCGTGCGAAGAAGACAGCATATCTTTTAGGTCTCTATCAGGTTCTTATTTTATTTTGTAAGAAATATCCATTACACGGAAAGTAAACGAGAAAAGTATGTATTTGCACGCCAAAATGAACAAATTAATACATACATGCTTAAAGATATAACCAAACCTACATTAAGGCCTTAGGCCACAGTAACGGGTATAAAATCATGTGCAAATAAAAAAAAATTTCCTATGAAAAAGTGATGCCCTCGAATTAATTACACATCTATTTAGTATGAATATCAAGCTGTTAGAAAAAATATTTTTTTTTTTCGATGTACAAAATGGCCGACAACTCGAAACAGCTCTTTTCCAATTGGCGTGACAAATAACTTCAACAATTTTCACTCGATTTACCTCAAATTTAAAAGTTATGTTCCTAATTGCATTTCGCAGGGAAGTACGTACGGAATTTCTGATTAATCGAAAACTTTTCAGTTTATGAGCACTTATAACGAAATTCTTCACTGACAATTCGTTTCTCAAGTTCAAATACCTACAACTTTTGAATAAAACAATATTTTTTTAATTCCGTACGTACTTCTCTAGGTATTCTAATGTAGATTGACGAGAATTTTTGTTTTTGTTCTTGGTCAAAAATTGTGGATGCTAAATGTCACGCCGCGGAGCGCCTAAAAAAACATAACAAAAGAAAATATTAGTAGTCGGCCATTTTGTACATCGGAAAAAAAATATATATTTTCTAACAGATGATAGATCATTTCAACAGGTATTTTCTAAAAATATATATTTTTTCTAACATACTGAATAGATGTGTAATTAATTTTATGAGTGAATCACTTTTCATACGAAAAAAATGGTTCAATTCGCACATGATTTTATACCCGTTACTGTGGCCTAAAGCCTTAGCCGCGTGCAAAATTCAAGCGACTATGATAAAAGTGATTGATATTTTGTTCTTTGTCTTGCGATGGTAATTGAGCCGAATGGTGTGGCGCTGCGCACTCGTAACCCGAAAGTTCTGGATTGTCACTGAATTAAATTGTCAATAACAGTTATTTAGGTATATCCAACTTTTTTTATACGCGTAACGATTTTCAACTGTTATACGCTCATACGCCTATACGACGAAACATTTTATGAGCGATTTAGGTTAGTCTCACGACACCCCCCGATCACAACGACACACCGTGGCGACGATAAGAAAACAAAAGCTCACATATACCTATCATATACGACCTTAGTTCCAAGACCTGTATGTAAGACCGTGGTAAAGACTGAAGTTTTATAAAAGCAGATCATGGAACGCGTATCGTTCGCAGCGCTGCCACGTCGTCCGCATTAACTTATTCGGCCAATGACGTTCCATCAAGTATTTCATAATTTGGGCACTCATAAATTCAAAAGTTTATGGTTAGAAGTGGTGATTTTTTTCCCTTTACAACCGTAAAACATCCATCTATCCACCGTTTTTTGTGAGCTTCTGTCTTGTCATTTTTTCATCGTCAACAGTTCTGCGGATGGACATGTTCTCCGGAACTTGTCCTATGCAGCGCGTGTTAGAAATGCCAATTTCAAGAGTGAATACCATTAGTATTAAATTAGAAAAACTTTCTGTCACACCTTTTTTGCATGTACTACCTTAAAATGGGAGACACGTTCATGGTTTTTTCTTTCTATCCTTGCGTATATATCGAAGCCAAATGACAAACGACTGCATCGGTGACGAAAATCGTACTGAGCTTTCTCCAAAACGGCTGTTTTGGAGAAAGAGCTGTTTGGAAGTCGGGTGCGGCCCATTTGCGTAGCCAGGATTTTTTTCAGGGGAGCCTAGCGGGGGCCGTCCTGACAAAAAAGGGGTTTTGCTCACAGTCATCTTTTCTTTGGTAATTATGCAGTATGAGGACTCTTCCAACAATCGACGGGAAATTTTTTTTTTTCACCGTCAACTTGTTTATTCCATTATATTGAGTTATATTCCGTCGGGGGAGGCTGACATTTTCCATTAATTCCATAAGTTATGGGGTTTTAAAGTTCGCGGGAACACGTGATAAAATAGGGAATTTTTAAATATTTCCACGCTTATATTGAGGAGTTTGTTTGGGTTTATTTGTTTGGGTTGGTCCTTAGGAAACACGTAGCTGCTTAGCGACAACAAAAAAGAGGCGTCAAAATACAGGGTGCGCCAGAGAAACTTACTTATTTGAAAAAATTCCCGTGCGGTGAGTTGGGCGGGTAGAGGGGCGAGAGGGGGCGCATCTGGAGGGGGAAGTTCCCAAGTTTGTTTCTCCCTCCAGTCAGTTGCCATCATGCTCTGGTCTAGAGAGCAGCGGGCCTTCGCAGTCGAGAGCTTCTTTCCTAACGGTCGCTCACTTGTTGCTACGCAACGTGCCTTCCGCGCTCGCTTTGAAATTCCTCCTCACAGACTCGTTCCTGGCCGTAATTCGATTCTGTCGTGGGTTAACTCATTTCGGGAGTGTGGAAGTGTCGCTAAACCCGGAAATGGACTTCAACGGACCATCAGAACTCCGGAAAATGTCGAAAGAGTGAGGCAGTCAGTTGTGCGTTCTCCCCGGCGTTCGGCTCGCAAACATGCAGCTGCTATGGGAATTTCTGACACCACTGTTCGACGAATTCTCCATGAAGACCTTCAATTTCATCCCTATAAATTGGCTGTTGTGCAAGAATTAACTGAACGCGATTTTGTTGCCCGTCAAAATGCATGGCGATCTCCAATGGCCGGCACGCTCTCCAGATTTGATTCCATGCGATTTCTTTTTATGGGGTTATTTGAAATCTCTGGTTTATGTCGATCGACCACGGACCATAGCACACCTCAAGAACAACATTCGCGACGCCATAGCCAACATACCGATTGATATGCTGCAAAGAGTGGATACGAATTTCAAAAATCGACTTCATCAGTGTATGCGCAATGGGGGTCGCCATTTATCCGATGTCATTTTCAAGAGTGCATGAAAAAAAAATTGGGATATTGTATTCTCAAATAAAAAAAATTTTAAACAATAATTGAAGTACTTTTGTTTTTATTAACCTTTCAAATAAGTAAGTTTCTCTGGCGCACCCTGTATTACCTGTTTCCGGAAACAGGACAGCTGTGATCACGGCATCAAAACATATACATCGTTACCTTCATAATACACCATCTATAAGCAAACCCGGGAAAAAAAGTTCATATCTGAATATATCTGAATGATATCTGTAGAATCAGATATGATCAGACAAGAAAAATGGCCATATCTGTTCATGCAGTGTCATGACAGATCATGTATGCTTATATCTGAGCATGTATGATCATATCAGAGCCATTTTGATAATTCTGAGAGCAGACCCGTCCATATCGCAGCAGGTCTGATCAGATCCAACCCCTAGGCAAGATCTGATCTTGTTGGACCAGATCTGATCATGTCAGGTAAATCTGATTTTATTGGACCAGATCTGATCATGTCAGGCAAATTTAATCTTATTGGTCCAGATCTGTCTGTCCGTATAAGAAAAAAAAAACCGTGGATCCCAGTAGACCTGGACACCTATGAACAATAGACCTGCCCATATGATAGAATCATAGTTCATCTGAACTATCAGACCAAGTATGAGTCCGACTATATCAGAGCAAATCTTAACCTGTTGAGACAGATCAAATCTTGTTAGGGCAGTCATGAAGATATTAAAATGTTTACATATATAAAGCGGGGTTATTAACACGTTATTACTTGACGTATTCATAATTAATAATATTATAGTAACTCACATGATCACATATAATACAGGCAGGTGAGGGGCCATATCTGATCGGACATCGTCTCATATCCTCATATATCGTTTCATATATTCAGATGTTTTCATGTGTGAACAACTAAACTGCATATGCGATAAGGTATGAGTGTATAAGACTTCGTATATTTTCCAGGTTTGGTATCGTATCTGATGGGATAAAATTTTATATGAACGTGCCCGCTCATATATCACATCATATATGTTCAGATATGGTTTCACGCTGCCAACCGCCTTGGTATCAGACCAGATAAAAACATTCTGAGATCTATATAGCGGAGTCTGGTACCGTATTTGATCGTATATGATCTTATACGAACAGATACGTTCACATATCACATCATGTATGTTCAGATACGAATTTACGGTACCAACTTGCCTTGGTACTTAGCCAGATATAAACAGATATGAGTTCATATATGGTCAGGCCAGATACTGTATTTGATCAGATATGATCTTCAATATGCATATGTGATGTGGAATATGATCAGACCTAATCATAAATGATACTGTAAAATTTCAGATATAAATATATCTGATACATATATAACGATATCTGAAACATATGTGACCATATCTGAAACATATATGAACATATCCACTTAGACATTAACTTTTAACTGTTTGGAAAAGTTCATACAATTTAGGGCACAAATCTTTTCAAATGCTTTCTTGATATTCCAGCATTATTTTATCAGTTTGAATGAAAGTATGTTTTTCATGATAATCGCTTCAGCTTCTAAGGCTGAAATATATATCACTAGTTTTCCGCCCGCGGCTTCGCCCGCGTAGACTTGTGTTGAATGCTCCCTAATAAAATTTACTCCTGAAATGTTTCATCAAGTAAGACGTAGAATTGTGTTGAAGAACTTTAATACTGAGTTTCAAGTAAATCTGAACAGATATTTCTTTTACCATACAAACTTTGCTACCCCCCTTTCCCCTTAAGGATTGCATTTCCAAAAACGCTGAAATTTCATCAATTATGTCTGGGAGCAGTAATACAAAGTTTCAAGTAAATTTGACCCGATTTTTTTTTAATTTTCCGTACAAACTTTTCCACCCCCTTTCGTTTAGGAGTTGAATTTCGGAAAACGCTAAAATACGTGTTTTTATTAATTGTGTTACAGAGCTTTAATACCAAGTTCCAATCAAATCTTCTGATCGGATTTTTTTTATTTTACGTACAAACTTTGTCACCCTCTTTCTCGTCATGAAGATAAATGTCAAGTAAACCCGATCAGATTTTTTCAAATTTCCATACAAACTCTGCCACCCCTTTTTCCCCTTTAGGGTTGAATTTCGAAAAATACCTCCTTAGTGGTTGCTCACGTCACAAAAGCAACCTACTTCAATGATAACGTCACGAACTGTCGAAAGAAGAGTAAAACTACCGTGCCACACTGTGAAATTTAATGAATCACTTTGTACTCAATACACTGTACACTGTAACCCTTGCACTTTACGTACAGTATAAAAATCAGTGACCTTATTTAAATTTTACTGTTGAATATTTTTACTGAAAACACTGATGTATTCACAATACCGAACTGTAAAAAAGCCAGTGTAACTGCAAAAATCTCAGTGTGTACAGGAAAATTCGACATTTTTGTCGGACAGGATTTACATTACTCTGTTTCACTGTAAAATGAAATATGGCACCCTGTTTTTTATGCGGTTTATACTGTGATTTTAGCTGTTTCTTTTTTTCCGTGTCGTCCATGCTTCTGCCATTATACAGCTACATACCGCTTGCATCCTCCATATGTAGTTTGACGTGTTTCTATTTAGGCCTATGACCATTCGAACCGGGACCGGGACCGTGCTCACGCGAATGCCACGGCCGTAAGCTGGGGAAAAGGGTTGGAATAATGGGGGCACCCAAAGAGGAAGGATCCACTATAAATGGAAGATATCCACTTCAGCTAATGCATAAGTTGAAAAAACAACGTAACGTAACTATAAGCGAGGACATATTCCTGCTTAAATAAACAATGAACCACAAAGTCGTGGGAACAATGGCTGCCTGGCTGAGACTTCCAAAAGGCGCGCACTTGATATGGACCCAATAAAAGCTGTATGTCATGTGGATGAGAATCAATAGCCAACGCGTATGCTGTGGTTCGTTGATAACCGAGAGCCCCGTGCTTACCGCGGCTCGTTGTGTCGTGATGGAATTTTACCATTGTTATCCCAATTCGTCAGTGGTAAGCGGCACTAATCGAGGAAATAATGGGGGAACGTGCCGCGGGGTTTAACGAGCCATTTATCACAAGCGATTTACACGTGCAGAGTAAGGAAACACGACACAGCTCTAATAGTCGCAAGTCTATTGATCAAATCAAATCAATGGCTTTGATTTGGGAGTTTGAATCTCCACGTGATCGGCAATCCCATGATGAAACAGACAGTACCTAATCTTCATTTAACTATGTGGATCCGGTGGTGATGCAGTTCCAATTATTGACATTCAGCTATAGTCGCCGAAGCCAAACTCAGCCAGTTGGGCACTCCATTGGACAAGCGCAGCTATCAAAGCTCGTCGGTTTGGACACCAAGCAGAATGTGCTCTTGGATGCCGGCAACTGCGAAGCCAACGTGTCGCGTGAGGGTGCATTTGTCGCATTTTAAGGAGGTTGCTCAGCTATCGCAAAATAGTAAGAATTTGCTGAAATTTAATGAAGACATTTGCGAACAGGATTAATTAATTATTGAAGTTCGGCTCTTATACACGGGCGACATAGCTGAAGCTTCATGAGAACTCTAATACGCCTGTCGCAACATAATAAAAATAGTAAGAATTTAATGGGAACAGGCGGGGAAAAACGTGAGGTTTTGATGAATAATTTCAACGAGGAGTACAGCGTTTTGACTGTCTCGTTGTCGAGATAATCGTGAAATAAAACAGGACATTTCAGCTGATTTGCGTAAAACGATAAAGCGCCCTACGAGACGTGGCAACGCTGCTGCCAAGTCGGCCGTTTTGAATACGCGCCAAAATTTGAAACGCACAAACTATTGCTTCCTTGGTATAAATTTCTTACCGCGGTTTCATAAAGAGTGTTTGAATGTTTTGAATCATTCTTTACAGAAGCTGCAGTGCATGTGATTCGACATAACCTTCAAATCAATTACGCGTCGTCCTTCGACTGCGCATTCATTTTTCGGCTCAACTACTTTTTTCCGCTGCTTTCCAGGTTGTACTTGCTCCTACCGTCGATTGTACTGTTTTTCGGCTTGCATTTTTCCCTTCTATCTACCCGAGTAAAAATGATTGTATGTACTTATTAGATACAATTATATAAAAATGATACACAATCAGATATATTTATATATAGGTTTGAATATAATTGTATATAACTCTATACAGTCGTATATATAATCCGATATAAATGCCCGATTAAAAATGAATATATATAAACATATATAATTGTATGTTAATTGATCATGTACAATTGTATACAAAAATTGGCCCGATAGAATTTTATATATTTGTATATAAACGTATATACTAGAAAATGTTATCGGCCGATAAAATGTTCTATATATTTTATATATTCTATATTTTCTATATATTCATATACTATCGTACATAACTGTATATTAGTATATACAATTGTATACGTTTGTATACAAATATATCAAACTCTATCGGGCCAATTTTTGTATGCAATTGTATATGATCGATTGATATACAAATATATATGTTTATATATATTCATTTTTACTCGGGTATTCATTTTCGCCGAATAAAAAACGGAATTCGCAAAGAATGTTCGACAGCTACGCGCTCACGATGTGGCGTTCGTATATGAGCTCAGTGATACCTGTCACTGAGAATTACATTGCGCGTTTGTCACATTTCAACTTGGTTAATAACTTATTCGCGATGTAAATGAACAAAAAAAGATTAATAACATTGCTAAACAGTCAATTATTTGCATTCCACATATTTATTAGCTGAAATTTATTTATTTTACGTAACTCAAAATTTGATTATTCGGGGTTGGCAGCCGTTATACGCGCCCGTGTTTAAGGGGTTAGGCCACTCTAAAGGCCGAAAAATACGCTTTTTGGGGATTTTTTTTTTTCAGAAAAACTACAAAATACATTGAGATTACCAAAAAGGGTGTTTATCATACACATCAGTGACTGTATACAAAAAAAATTTTGAAGCGATTAATTTCAAAATGGCGGCTGTGCAGCGTTTATCTCAAAACTGCATTTTTTAAGTTGGCCGAAAATATAATTCAGACAATTATCAATCGATTCACTTGAAATGTTGAATATATCTTGAAAAATACATTGTCTATGGAAGTACGTAGGATTTTTTTGGTTATATTGCATAGTTCATTTGTTATTAACAATTAGCCGACGAAATATTTCATTTTCCAAAAATTTGCCTAAAAAATCGTCAGATAATTGTTAATAACAAATAAACTATGCAATATAAAAAAAAATCCTACGTACTTCCATAGACAATGTATTTTTCAAGATATATTCAACATTTCAAGTGAATCGGTTGAAAATTGTCTGCGTTATGTTTCCGAGCAACTTAAAAAATGCAGTTCTGGAGCGGTGTAAGTGCACGTCAAAATCTATTTATTCGATTCACGTGAAATTCGGACAGAGCAGTTTATAACATTCTATATCGTGAGACCGGATGATTCTTTATGCGTTTATCCATTTGTTACTAGCAAATCACGTCAGCTGTTTCTCATTAATAAAAAAAAAGAACTTTTTTTCTAGCATGTGGTTTTCGAAATTTTTAACATTTCAAAAAAGCATCCATTCATACGAAAGTTTCATTGTTTTACTGAAAGTACATTTTGTTTATTTTACATTTCAAATCACTCTAGTGGCCAGAACCACCCATACAGATATTATTGAAAAAAGGAAACCTCAAGCTTGGCAAGAATTATCAATTGTGTGTAAAATCCCAGCCTCGTCATCCCGGTACTTTTATATATAAATAAATGGCTGACGACTTGTTTTTCCGGCCCCAAGCTTGTGCGGATCTGGTAATACATTATTCAATGCTAGAAAGAAATAATAGAATGTTAAAGAAATATCGCTTATTATAATGTAGCCAGGCGACAGAAGCATTTGTTGTTGGTCCAAGGACTTATAAGAACAAGAGCTTATCAGTCGCATTCATAGCAACTTATTGCGAGCTGCGTTCGGAATGCACATTTCCCGAGTTCACTAATGATTTTTGGAGCACGTAAAGTAGATATGGCAGTGAATAATGAAGTGCAAAGAGATGGAAATTCGTGTGCAATGCATCGTGACTTTCATAACTCCACCTATGTAAATCTTGGTAAAATTTCACGCCGAGATCAGTGTCTTCTCGCGTCTCGTGCGACCAGTTTGTAAATTCTACAAGCACAGCTTCCGCCTCCAGAAGACAATCGTATCAGAGCCAATTACACAGGTACACTTATATACAAATAACGCAAACGGCGTAGACAAGGTTTTTGTCAAATAAAAAAAAAAAAAAAACATTTTGTACCATGATTATAATTTTGATCTAAATTGATTTTTCATTGCAAGCCCAGAGTTTGGACATAAGTATAATTATACTTGTACTACATACCGTTTTCCGGCAGGACAATAATGATAGAGTCGTCTCAGCAATACTTTAATTTACCTACAAATGTTTTTCTCTTTTACCAAAATTCGTGAACTTCAAAATTCTAATATTTTACCACGTCGCTCGTAAAATTTCTCTTCTGTTTAAACATTTTTTACGTTCATTAACACAGACTCATTTACCCGAGCAAATTATTTTCAATTAATTGACGTATGTATCGCCCATTTTCAAATTACATTGTTGAGTACCCGTGAAAAATGGACATATATAAACATATATCATTATTCATACTGAAATATAACATCATATACAATTATATATGCCTTAAGATGACATCATGAATGATAATATATGTAGATATATTACCATGTATAGTTTTTTTTTTCTAGGTGTGGACCATATATGCCCATATATGATCATGTATGTTCAAAAGTTGGTACTCTGAACTCGTATATGAACATATGGTTGTTTATATGAACTCATATATGATACAACATGTACTATATATTATCATATATAATTGTATATGAGACCATGTATATGAACCTATATATGATGTACAAACTATATTGGTGTCATATATAATCATATATGTAATCGTAATTATCCGCAACAACCATATTTGAACGTATATAATAACGAAAACATATATGACCATGGATATTATTCCATATATAAGGCATTCCACGTCACTTCAGCCAGTAAAAAAAAAATCCACAAATAATTTCGAAAAATCGAGTTACTTTATTGAAAAATATTCACCAAGTGTCGACATTTTTTAAAAATTTCTGACGTTTTTTCTCTCGTTGATTACCATTTTTTAATATTTTTCTATTCAAATGGCTGTATCTTTGGCAGGATTTGACGTATTTACATTCGTAAAAAACGAAAATGTGCGTCTTTTTCTAGCCTTCCAGAAAAAAATTAATTTTGATTTTATTGAGCAAGTCGAACGTCCGTTTTCGGGCAAAATATGCAAAAATATTTTTTTTCTCAAGGAAAGACACTCGTTATTTTATTTTTAAGAATATCCCCGAATTCTGAATACGAAAAACGAATTTTTGGTATTTTTTATATTATGGGATTCCTAAACACCGTGCTATTTTTATTTAAATTTTTTTTTATTAATATTCGATTGAAGAGTGTGGAGCACTCGCTGTATGTTTACCAGGTTTTTGACATACATATGACATATATGTCATATGAATTGGAGCCTTGGAGTGCTCCACACTCTTCAATCGAATATTAATAAAAAAAAATTAAACAAATAAAAATAGCTGTTACTTCACGGTGTTTAGGAATCCCATAATATAAAAAATACCAAAAATCCGTTTTTCGTATTCACAATTCGGGGAAATTAAAAAAAATAAAATAACGAGTGCCTTTCCTTGAGAAAATTTTTTTTTTGCATTTTTGCCCTGAAACGGACGTTCGACTTGCTCAATAAAATCTAAATTAATTTTTTTCTGGAAGGCTGGAAAAAGACGTCAAATCCTGCCAAAGATACAGCCATTTGAATGGAAAAATGTAAAAAATGGTAATCAACGAGAAAAAACGTCAGAAATTTTTAAAAAATGTCGACACTTGGTGAATATTTTTCAATAAAGTAACTCGATTTTTCAAATCTATTTGTGGAATTTTTTTTAAATCCACTATTTGTGGATTTTTTTCGATTTTTGGTATTTTTTATATTATGGGATTCCTAAACACCGTGAAGTAACAGCTATTTTTATTAAAAAATTTTTTTATTAATATTCGATTGACGAGTGTGGAGCACTCGCTGTATGTTTACCAGGTTTTTGACATACATATGACATATATGTCATATGAATTGGAGCCTTCGAGTGCTCCACACTCTTCAATCGAATATAAATAAAAAAAATTAAACAAATAAAAATAGCTGTTACTTCACGGTGTTTAGGAATCCCATAATATAAAAAATACAAAAAATCCGTTTTTCGTATAAACAATTCGGGGAAATTTAAAAAAATAAAATAACAAGTGCCTTTCCTTGAGAAATTTTTTTTTTTTTTGCATTTTTTGCCCTGAAACGGACGTTCGACTTGCTCAATAAAATCTAAATTAATTTTTTTCTGGAAGGCTGAAAAAAGACGTCAAATCCTGCCAAAGATACAGCCATTTGAATGGAAAAATGTAAAAAATGGTAATCAACGAGAAAAAACGTCAGAAATTTAAAAAAAATTTCGACACTCGGTGAATATTTTTCAATAACGTAACTCGATTTCTCAAAATTATTTGTGGATTTTTTTTTTACCGGCTGAAGTGACCTGGAATGTCTCATATAATACCACTACAGACTATTTTGATATCATATAGGATCATGTATACTGCGTGTCATTTTTCATATAATGCTGTCTATAAGCAGCAAAATCAGCATGTGATGCTCATAATATTTTATTGTTTTATTATAAACGTACTAAAATGGTGATTTAAATAATTGTTAATATATATACAAATTATTTTTCAAAAATTTCGGGATTATATATATCACAAATATATATAATCCCATATATATTTGTGATAATATCACAATATCACGCATAATATCACAAATAGGTCAACACATATTGTACTCCTTCATATAATCATATTTTACACTTGTATTATAAAAAAAAGTATTTGTGCATTTGTATCTGTATGCCCGGGAAGAAATGGACATATAGAAACATAAATAATCATGTACGATCTTGTCATAAATGATCATGAACGAAATTTGTCTCTATATAATCATATATAGTAATATATAGCCATATATGATCACATGTGGATCATATATGATTATATATACTCATATACTATTGCATATGCATATGCAATAGTATATGAGTAGATATAATCAAATATGATGAGACAAATTTCGTTCATGATCATTTATAACAAGATCATACATGATTATTTATGTTTATATATGTGCATTTTTTCCCGGGTATATCTGCTTGGACGTGAATGCATCAACGGACTTTTGTAACGAAAAAGCTTTCAGGTGCACGTTTCCGGTCCAATTGGATTTTGCGCAAGCTCTCCGTTATGAAGGTCGTCCAGTTGATCGTTTTTCTCGCAATCAGCGGTGAGTAAATTCAGAACCGAATCTCGTGACAGTAGTATCGGAAGCTTTTTGTATAAGCATGACTTTCTGTATTGACAATTGAGCTACTGTGACAGATTAATTAATCATAAAATGACATCATCAAGCAACTAATGAACAATTATTTTGAACAATTGACATTTAGAACATAACGTAACGATAAAAGAGAAGATACTCTAGCACAAATTATACTCTTAAGGGGCCAGTCCACTTTGGAGCCACGTAAAAAAGGCTATTTTTTTTGAGGATTTTATAAAAGATATGAATATAAAAGTTGGTAGTCTTGATAAATAAAGTCTTGAAATACATTTTAAAAAAATTTTATTCATTTTTATTCATTTTTGAGTACAAAGTACTATAAAGTTTAACGTAACGCCTCAAAAATCGGTGGGCTTGTCTGAAACAAAAAAATCAAAGTCCATTAGATTCAGTATGACGCCAGCTACAAAATGACCCTCGGATGTAAAGTTTCATCAAAAAATAAAAAAATGGCAGATTAAGGGAGACTTGGTCCTTGGAGTGCCATATTTCAGGTGTTTACATTTTATTTTTTTTTAAAGGAAACGAGTAAAGCTTTTTGAGTGGGGTTTTTTTCTTGCTTTCATTCATGATATACAGAACGTTAAAAAAATTTTTTTTTGAAAAAAAAAAAAACCATAATGGCGGCCGTTGCAGCTCCGCGGAAACAGGTCCTCAAATCGCGGGAGGTAAATGGCTGACATCACTGCCTCCTCTTTGTTGATCTGAAACACAAATTCAAAGCATATTATCAATCTGTGACCCTTTGGTCATGGAATGACGGATGGGTCTTTCGTTGAGTACAAATTTCGGAAAATGGCGGCAATTTAAAAAAAATCGAATTTTCGCGTTTTTTTCGCATAAAAAGATAAATAATAAATGCAAAAATGTATCTATCGAAAAAAAGATCCGTCATTCCGTGAAGACATATTTTCTGAGTATGCTCTCCAAATTTCAGGTCGATATGATAATTACAGCGGTCAGGAGAATGTCAGCCATTTTTAAAAACGTGTTTTCGAGAAAAACGCGTTCAAAGTTTTGTAATGTGTTTACACAAATGTGTTTATAATTACCGCTAATCGGCAATGCCTGGTCCATAGAGGCATCCCTCCTCTTCTTCTAGCTGCTCATGTTGAGCCGCTAACAAAATTTTGAAACCTTCAAGGACAAAGTCTCCCTTAAAAACGAAAAAAGTAGAAAAAACGCGTTTTTCGCAAAAAAAAAGAGTAAAAATCAAAATTTCAAAACCATCGAGGGTCATCTTGTTGCGAATCATGTTCACAATATGTGGTTTAAATTTCAAGAGAATCGGTTTATTAGTTTTAAAGATACGACGGAGAAAGATTTTGACAACGTTGTTTCGAGAAAAACGCGTTTGAAGTTTATACGATGGGTCTGCCGAGCGCGCTATACGCTCAGGTAGACGAAATGAGGTCCTAACGTTCAGGTAAAAAAAAAATACTTAGAGAGCTCGGATTTTCATAAAATTTTGACACAATATTCCCGAATGTATGTATTTTCGAAAACAGTTAAAAAATATCGATTTTTTTCAATGTTAAAAGTGGACTGGCCCCTTAATGGACTGTGGGCGAGCGTGTACGTAAACATTTTTGCAACGGAGGACATTAGGACCGTAAAAATAAACATCGAAGAATGTCTTTCAACGTGTAACTCGTGTTTAGAAATCCATTGTGCTTTGCGAGTGTTCGCCCTGCAAGGATGACAATATTCGCTCCGTTCAAGTTTTTTTCAATTTTTTTTTCTTCTTTTTTTTATTGGTTTTTTTCCTTAGGTACACGCTTTTCGCGTTTGTTACCTATTCTTTCCCATCATTATGACCGTTCTTTCCTCTACTGTTTACTCCTTTTTGTCTCCATCTTTCTCCCTGTTCCCCCGTTGCGGCCGCAGCCGACTTCCCCCTCTGTATTATATTCATCATGACATTTCTGTCATGGGTATAGGGAAACTGCGGAAAACCTATACCAATACAGCCGGTCATCGAGTTCGCCCCCCAGTTGTGGAACTAGTCTTATTTCGCCGCGAAATGCCGAAGAAAAACATTTCACGACGAAATGTACGCGACTGGGATTCGAACCCGGGACCTCCCGGTCCGCTGGTTTAGTGGCGAGCACGCTAACCACTAGACCATCGCACCAGTTTAGTTTTTTTCAATTTCGGCAATGTCAAAATTGTCGAAATTCACCTTTTATTCCGCGCTCTAGACTGGCAGTTTACCCCAAAGGAAACTGTCTTTTTTTCTATAATAGTAGCAAAAATAGTTGCGTGACCGTAAAGCAATCGTAAGATTAGTTTTTAAACGTTTTTGGCTGTACGATATTGATTTCTCCGTTGAAATAAAAGAAAAAATGATCGGTTGTTTCGTCGTAGGAAAAATCTCTGCCCGTGTGACACGTTCCGGAGGCGGAAGTCCGATATCGATCGAGCAAGCTCGGTATTTCGTGTCGATACGACAAAACAGTCAGCACATTTGCGGGGGTGCGTTAGTAACTGCGAAGCACGTTGTCACCGCGGCTTCCTGTGTCGTGATGAAGAATGGCAAGCGCTACTCCGCCGTGACAGTAGTTAGCGGTATAGATGAAAAGAATTCCAAAGGCACGTCCTCTTCGATTGATGAGGTCCATCTGCTCGATCCATCTCTGACTAAACTCAACACGATTGAGCGGCCCGACATAGCTGTTTTAGCAGTAAGAAAATGAAAAATATTTCACGCACTCTACGTCTTTGATGCGACGGTTTGAATTGATGTCGATAATTCCATATCGAAACGGTGAACTTCACTACTATTCAAGGAGGTACGGTGATTGGAGGGAGTTCAAGATAAAAGCCCGATTTTTTTTATAGCATCGTCACACAGTGGTTCCAAACGCCGAAAAGCTGGCCAAAAATCGAAATCATCGAAAAAACGAATGGTGGTGGGTATATATAGGTTTTGGGGGTCGCTGAATCCGAATCTGATGTTAGTTTTTCGAAGAAAATGAGTCAGAAAGTCAAAAACAAGATGGCGGACCAAAACAAAATTTATATCAACTTTAAACAATAAAAAATGATGTTATAAGGAGTTTTTGAGGTCGCTAAATCGAAATTTGACATCAGTTGCATAAAAAAATGCAAAACAAAGTCAAAAACAAGATGGCGGACCAAAAAAAAATGATTATAATTGTAAATGATAAAACCTGTTGATTAAGGGGTTTTCGACGTCGCTGAATCAGAATTTGACATTTAATCAACTTGGAAAAAAATTTTAATTAAGTTTTTTGAAAAAAATAATTTATTGTTTATAACAAATTCATTGTTTATAATGTCAAAATCATTGGTAGTATGTATACTCAACATTAAATAACTTAAACAAATTTTTTTTGACGATATTGGGCTTCATATAACGTAAAAATCATATTTTTAGCCATTTTTTTAAGTAAATTTTCAAATTGCATTTTCTCAATTTCGGGCAAATTCGGGCAAAAGTTATTGGCGTCATAATTTAGTGCTATGATGCCCTTACCATATGCAATTAATTTCAGCCCGGGATCTAGCGGGACTTTCGAGAAAATGAGAAAGTAAAAGTGGCATAAAAATGACGAAATTTTGTGATTTACAAACAATAATATATAAACAATGTACAAGCACTTAAAATTTCAAACAAAACGTATTTTACTAACCTCAGATATCCCTCTCTTCGAAACAATTCACTTCACCATGAATAATTAACACTAACTTGTCTAAATTAAATGTTTAAGTCAGAAAACACGTGACATTCACGAAATTTAACCTTAACTTCACGACGCCACGCTGCCAACAAGTGTGTATTATTGGCATTGGTAATGCTGCGTTCTTAAAGTACAGGTACCGATTTAACATATGGCACACAAAAAAGTCCTATATTTAGTAACGCGATTTTCCCTATTTTTGGCCAGCTTTTCGGCGTTTGGAACCACTGTGCGTCGAGACCTTCGTCCATGCGTATGCGGAGTTTTCACGAGATTTACCGTACACTTTCCGAGTTATTAATTGTTAAAGTTGGTGAATTGGTCACACGTAGACGACAAAATGTGCCTGTCCTCTCATATATCGATTTTTTTGTGCTACTTGGAGCCAAGAAACACGTAAAAAAAAACTGATGGTTGCGTTCGTTGAATCTCTGTGATCGATAAGGCACCTTGAATTGGAAAGCTCACCGCAGAAATAGGCAATAAATTTAGAAATAAAGTCGCAAAAAACCGAAGTTTTCGGAGAGCGAGACTTCCCGTGACGTAACAGCAGCCATCTTGCTCGACGTGTGGCGACGCTGGATACCCGCGCAAATTTGATTCGTCTATCGGATATTTTCAACGCGAATTCAAAATATGATTGTGCGAAGCCGTACATTTTTTAATGGATTATAAAGGGCCTTTCGTCGATATTTAGTTGAAGTTCTTTTACGTACAGCAAAGGCATCTCAATTTTTCTGGCGACATGTACCTATACAACGCATCGATATATAAATTCAGCATCGGAGAACCGTCATATAAAATAAACGTTCCTTTTTATACCTGCAAATATTGTGAAAATTGGGAAAGGGAAAAATAACATAACAATCGATGAAATATGTTTTGACTTTGGACAGATTGGACATTGGACATTGAGGTTAACTTCAACGCTACGTTTTTTATTTGCAATCGCAATATTATCTTTTCATTTTCTAATTCTTGTCCGTCAGAATCTACATTTGTCTCTAAACTGGACTTCAGGTACAATCCCGTTACTCTTTTGATAAACTTCCACAGTATTTTCATTCTCCATGTTAACCGGCTACAAAAAATAACAAGCCGGACGCGTGGAACCGATGACAGCCACCGAAAATGCGACGATGCTAAACGTCAACGATACGGCGTACTACTGAAGTCGAGTAGTAGATTATTAAGGTTGTTTCCATATTATAAAAATAATAGGAAACTCGAAATTCAATACTTAAAAAATATTTATCGAAAAATAGGCCATATACATATATCTAAAACGTGGCGGTATTGCGGCGTGAAATAGACTCTAAGTTCACTAGCATGGGCATCACCGTACCTCCTCAAGACATCCTTTTTCACCGCCAAAAGATATACAAAAGATAACTTCACGACAACATTAAACGGGATGTCGTCTGAAAAATGTCGAATAGTTATCTTACGGAAATGTCTTAAAGATAACCTGACAATGGTAACTTATCGGCGTCAATTGGACATCTGTGCTACCTGGGAGCGTTGCCACGTGCCGTAGGCAGAGATGGGCATACTCGAATACTAAAAGTATTCGAGTAGGAAAATAATACCAAATACATGTCAGATGGATATTCATTTTTTTTTTCGATAATGAATCCACCTCGATTCAGTATTCGGTCTGAGAATAAATAATGAATCCAGTTGGATTCAGTATTCGTTCCGAAAATGAATAATGAATCCTACTGGATTCAGTATTCATTTCAAAATGACTAATGAATCCAGTTGGATTCAGTATTCATTCTAAAATGTATAATGAATCCAACTGAATTCAGTATTCATTTCAACATAAGTAATGAATCCAATTCGGTTCAGTATTCATCCCGTATTCGGATATCATCAAATTGAATAATCTGGAAAAATTGACAAAAAACATGTTTATTCTATTGAAACATTACCGTCTCATTACATTATATTTACCCAAGGGAAATCGCGCTCTTGGTATCTAGTAACTGAATAAATGGGGGTAGAAATGGGACATTATATTTATCCCATTTCCATTGTCCATTTTTCCAGATTATTCAATTTGATGATATTCGAATACGGAATGAATACTGAATCGAGTTGGATTTATTACTTACGTTGAAATGAAGACTGCGTTCAGTTGGATTCATTATTCATTTTGAAATGAATACTGAATCCAGTAGGATTCATTATTCATTTTGAAATGAATACTGAATCCAGTAGGATTCATTATTCATTTTGAAATGAATACTGAATCTAGTAGGATTCATTATTCATTTTCGGAATGAATACTGAACCCAGTAGAATTCTTTATTCATTTTCGGAACGAATTTTGAATACATTTCTTTGTTATTCATGAGTAGAAAAAAATTCGAATATGCCCAACCCTGGCCGTAGGGCGCTTTATCGTTTTACGCGAATCAGCTGAAATGTCCTGTTTTACTTCACGATTATCTCGATAACGAGACGGACAAAGCGCAAATTGAAATTATTCATACAAATCACAAGATCTTTTTCCGCTTATTTCCATCAAATTCTTACTATTTTTATTTTTTTGCGACAGTCATATTAGAGTTCTCATGAAGCTTTTGCTATGTCGCCCGTGTATAAGAGCCTAATTGCAACAATTAATTGCTCAACAATCACGCAGACGAAGTACTTGAAGTTTTACACGGAATCGTAAAACCTGTTCGCAAATGTCCTCAATAAATTTCAGCAAAATCTTACTATTTCGCGATAGCTGAGCAACCTCTTTGAATGATGGTCGTCACGTGAAAACTTTATTTATTTTTTCCTAATACGTCGCAGCTGTTCAAACCCATCGTGTTGACCAGCAAGCAAGGTGCAATAACGTTGCCGCATGCAGAGCCAAAATATTATGAGGAAGCCTCGTTGATCGCATTTCAATCGAAGGATCCTTCATCTCAGCACTCGCATCTTCATCAGGTCAAGAGCATCATGATATACTACCAAATCTGTGAAGTTCAAGTCCCTTACAGACTTAGGTTCGGAATGGGAATGTTGTGTGGATGGCACCGTGAGTTCGAGGGACTGCATCATGTACGTATACTGCGTGTTGTGCACTATAGCTGCTTTGTTCGAAATGTTTTCACCAAACACTTGAATTCACAAAATGTCCGTATGGACGCATCAAAGGTGTTGCGTTGTGTCCGATAAACACACGTGCCTATCAAGTTTTATTGCCAATTTGAACATTATTCCGAACTGGCGACAAACTCACTGTTTCACTTCTGGATTATCAAAATCAAGTATCTTGCACATGAGAATGATAAACTTGCCTCGAATCCTTGAACAAAGTGCCACTTGACTGTATCTTCCATTAGAGGGTTGGATCGATTTTCTACCGAACCACGTTCTTTGCTTTCGCTGAAGCGTGCGGTTTCATATGCAACCAACCTAATAAAACGGAAGCATTATCCTCGATTCTACCTAAGGCGTTACCCCCACTTGTAGCGCAAAAAAAGGCCTTTTTCATGAATTTTTTTAAAAGAAAACTACAAAACTTTTTTAACCGATCAATATACCATCTTAATGAACACATCTTGAAGAACTTTCAGTAATTTTTTTATTGAAAAATATTACATTGTTTAGTGGCAAATGGCCGTCAATGAAATAATGTTTTTATATACACGGTTTGCGGTGGCCAACATTGCGGCGAAGTGGATCATCTGAAGAAAAAAATGCGGATGGATTTAGTCGAATATAAGTATAAACTAGTCTTTAATCGAAGGATTTTAAAAAATATTTATTTTTCACAAAATGGCGGACAGTCAAAGTTAATGGTTCGATTTTAACGAAAAAAAACGGCCGTTTTTTGGCTATAAAACGGCCATTTTTTTCGAAAAAAAAAATCGAACGATTAAAGACTACATTTTTATGTATTAAATAAGCCTGCAAAACTTCAAGAAGATCGGTTCATTAGTGTTCGAGTAATCTTGGTCACCGACTTCAGAAATGCCATTTTGAGAAAACGCTTTTA
This sequence comes from Ophion ellenae, assembly GCA_963210295.1. NCBI lineage: Eukaryota > Metazoa > Arthropoda > Insecta > Hymenoptera > Ichneumonidae > Ophion > Ophion ellenae. The sequence continues at coordinate 4,596,824 of OY723387.1, read as the reverse complement.
AAGTTTTTCTTTCAACGCTCTTTCAACGCAGATTCTTCTCTTTCAACGCTCATATCTCAGTCAATTTTGTTCGGATCGACTTGAAATTTTCAGGATATATTCTCAGATACTTATACTTGAACAAAAATGCAATAAAAAAAAATCGATTTTTTCAAAATCGCAAGGGAGGGTAACCCCTTAAAGTAGCGAAACATTGGAATGTAATTTATTCTAAGTAGCGTTCAGCTTAAAAAGAAATTGTTGACCTCCCATGAGCTTCCCTAGCAGATTGGGTGCCTTGATAAATGCCAATGAAAGTCGTTTGATATGCCTATTGAAGTGACTGGCTGAATGCCGTGCCTATTGTAGGCATTTATAATTACTTTGGCAGGCATTCTGGTTCAAATAGTGACGGTAAGTGCTGAAGAGTGACCAAACCAGAATTTTGTATCCGAAGTACCGGCATTTTTTTGGTCATTCACCGGCTTTGTTAGGCACTCACTGGCATTACATTTTTTTAGGCATTCACCGGCATTTTTCGATATTCACCGGCATTACAATTTCTTCTGACAGCTGCGGCATACCCAAAGCCGAACGTACGAATAAATAACCAGCCAACTAAGAAGGAGCACTTCATATGATAATATACTGGTTGTAGTATCGAAGATGTATGCTCATTCCATCCCAACCAAAATTGAGTTCCAGTTACAACTTAAGGCCTTCGTCACGAAATAAAATTGTTTGAAAAAAATCAAACAAATTGATGTGATGATAATCTTGAATATGATTGATTTTTTCCAGACTTGTATACTCAAGTACTTCGCCACACGAAGTACTTGAAAATCTTACCGAAATGTATTTTGGTTAGGAATGTAAGTGCAAAACATTCTTGCCGAGACTCAACAGCCACTCGCACCGGTATTTCCATAGACATTCTTACCGGCATTCGCATCAGTATTTCCATAGACATTTTAACAGGCACTCGAAAGGCATTCTCTGTGCGCTCATAAAATTTAACGTTCGTCATTCATCGGCATTTACCGGCACTTTTTGGACTAATATGCCTACCAAAGTGCCTTGGGCATTCTTATAGTAAATTGATAGGCACCCAATCTGCTACGGTTGCGTACCGTACGAGTTTCAGAGTTCGATTTTCTTGCAGTGGACGTGATCGCTTGAGTTTCAGTACCCTTGAATTTAATGGGGGACTCTGTTCGGCTTGGGAATACGATCATTACATCTTTCCTACGTAGTCGTCTGTTGCGGAAAGCTGAATCAGCCACAAATACATGCGGATACTTGTATTGTTTGCTTCTTGGGCGTTTCGTTGCAGGGCGATATAGGTTCACCGCTCGTTCACAATGACAAACTCGTCGGAATAGCTGCAATATGGCAACCCCATAGTGCACATTACGACTCCTACACGAACGTGTTCGAATACGTCGACTTCATTCGTGAAAAGACCGGTCTCGTGGAACTTCCGTGAATTATTTCATCACGTCAACATATCTTGTATCCCTTCATTCAATGAAGAATAGATTTTCAATTTGAATAAAACCTTCGAACCATTTGAGAGCACATGTCGAATTTTTCTTTTGGCGTTGTCGCCAGATTTTCCATTGCACTTTGCAGCGTGATCGTTCTCCTTCCATTTTTCAGTGAGTGCATTGAGAATGAGTCTCGTGAGATTGAGGTGACAACCTTCTTGGACACTAAGCGTTAAGGTAGTTCTGGAGCTTTGGTCAAATCTTAGGAATCAGCTGAAGTCTAAGTATGCTGTAGATACCACCTTCATGGACTGATGCCCAAAAATTCAATTCGATTCACCGTTTAGTTCATGAGATAATTGCAATTGACTATGGGTATTTTGTAAACTTGTAAACTTTCCTTTGTAACGCATTTGGGTTGACATTATCATGCTTTTCGTCTAGGCATTGGATGTGACTATACATTTTGATCGAAACTTTTGGCTCATACGTGTACCTACAGAACTACCTTAACGGGGTATCTCTCTCTGGAAGCCCAATTTGAAGGGTCAGAATGATGGAATAAATAATTTTTTCCCCAGCATTTTGTACACATGTTTGTGGTTACAATGTAATTTTTTACAAAGAAAATTCTTCAAAAATTCTTCATAAATTTAATCAGAAATGAAAACAAAACATTTTTTCTTCAAATACATCCAGCTGGCTATGGGTTCACGATCCATCTTTCGAAATTTCGGAAAATACGAAAAATGACAGTTTCTCCAGAGAAAACCTCATTTTTCTCTTAAAAAACAGCATGCTGACGTCTTTGTTAAAAAATGGTTAATCCAATTGAAAAATGCGATCGTGAACAGAAAACGACTACTGTTTGATGGCGAACTGTGCAAATTCAAGTCAACAGCGTGGAAGCTACTCAAGAAATCAATCCCGCCGTGTCAGGATATGTAGTTTCGAGATAATCGCGTTCAAACTCGACGAGTGGTGCACGGAAAAAAATCGCGTAAATTTTTATGGAAATCCCATCAAAATGTACTCACATCAATAGCGCCTCTCGGTACAAAATCTTCGATATTTGCTACGTAAAACTCTAAAAAGTGCACGCCACGTTTCACACAAAGAACTGTAGGACTGTTGAGTTTATGCTAAGCGATCGATAAATTTTCGCAGTGTGAAACTGTGAACAGTAGATGAACCGACTCACGACTTTTTATAATGTGGACCTGTGAACAGTAGATGAACCGCCTCACGAATTTTTACAATGTAAAACTGTAAACAGTAGATGGACCGACTCGCGAATTTTTACAATGTGAAACTGTCAACAGTAGATGGACCGACTTGCGAATTTTTACTATGCGAACCTGTTAAAAGAAAACGAGCGGACCCACGAATTTCTACATTTAAAAATGTTATAAAATGAACGACTTCATTGACTATTTTTTACACTGTGAAATAGCAAATAATGCAGATAGTGAATAGCTCTATGTACATCAAGCATCATTATACGTGAAAGCGAGATAGAAAAGTACAAATACAATACTCACTTCGTTTTTTCGTCCTCTTTTCAGCAGCAACAAATCTTTCACGGCACTTTTTCTTCACTAACAGTTTGTCCTTGTTCACTGTGTGTGTGTGTGTGTCCGTTTTCACATTGATTATAAATAATTGTCGTTTCTCGAAGACACTGCGCAAAACTTTACGCCACGAGATCCAAAAGAGCACTGAGTAGATGTCGAGACTGAGGGCGACCACGCGATAGAATTTTTCTTTGTTGATTTAGGCCTGCAGGTTTGAACGCCTTAACCCCCGAGTTGACGCGGTCACGCGTTCACAGTGCACATTGTAAAAATTCGAGGTACACGCGGTGTACCGCGCAATGTCGGCTGTAACTTCTACTGAGCGCTTTGAAATTTTTTTCATGTATCACACTAATAAATTTTAATATCCGTATTAGTATTCAACAACCCGTTATCAAAATATGCTTTGCCCAATTTGTTAAAAAATGACAATTGAGTCTGTAAAAATTAAATCTGTACGTATTGAATAATACCGAGGAACGATACAATTTGCAAGGTGTACACTGCAGTTTTTAATTTAAACTCACACCATATTTTTCAGAAGACAATACCAAATTTCAATAGAATTTAATATCATTTTTAACATTGGCTTGTTGAAGAATTTTATGGTTCAAATCAGTGATTACCAGTCTAATCTCACTTTTTTTTTAAGGTACTCCGTATATTTTACGCATTGAGTGCCGCGATATCTTATATTTAATTTGTAAATTCGCCAGTTTACTTTATCGCGGTGATCATTATGATTTTTTTACAGTTTAAATCTGCTTTTCCATCGGTTCGAATAGTAAAAAAAACACGTCCGATCCATTATTTTTTCCTAAAAGTGCTATAACATGATTGGTTTACAGTGTGAAACTGCATTGTGTTCATCTTTCCTCAGTAATTTATAAACACCAACTATTAATTTTGAGGAATCATTTTTTTCCGTGTGGTAAACCCGACGCACACTGTACCACTAAAATAGGTGTAACTTCGTCAATTATTAGAATTTCAGGGTCCGGTTGGTCTTGAAATATTCTTGAAAGTTCACACTATAACAATATGAAAAAAAAAACGATATTTTGAAGTTTCCAAAGATGCATACCCCCTTAAGAACATTCGCATAGAGAGCACTCGGGAAAGCCTACGCAAAGGCAATGCGAGTCACCTCAGCTACCGCAAGTCACTAATTAAACATAAAACAATTGAATGTGATTATTGAATGAAGATTTTTCATAATTGAGATTTCTACAAGCTAACACGAGTAGGGGAAGCCGGGGCAAGACGATAACGCTAAGGTCATGGTCAAATCAAACAATACATATGTATTTAATTATGTTTTAAACTAATCTACATTTATTAATCTTCTAATTTCGGAAGCAAAAAAATCAGTCTTTCTGATTTGTACCATGCAATATATATTTTTTATTAAAGAGATTCGGTGATTGGAGCGAGTCCAAGATGAAAGCCCGATTTTTTATATCATTGTCGAGACCTTCGTCCATGCGTATGCGAAGTTTCCATGAGACTTAACGTACAGTTTCCAAGTTATTAACTGTCAAAGTTTTGAATTAGTCACACGTAGACGAGAAAATGTCCCTGTCCTCTCATATATCGATTTTTTTGTGCTACTTGGAGCTAAGACACACGTAAAAAAAACTGACGGTTGCGTTCGTTGAATCTTTGTGACCAGTAAGGCACCTTGAATTGGAAAGCTCACCGCAGGAATGAGCACAAAATTTAGAATTAAGGGAGACTTTGTCCTTGGAGTGCCATATTTCAGGTGTTTACATTTTATTTTTTTTTTAAAGGAAACGAGTAAAGCTTTTTGAGTGCGGTTTTTTTCTTGCTTTTATTCATGATATACAGAACGTTAAAAAAAATTTGTTTGAAAAAAAAAAAATTGGCGGCCGTTGCAGCTCCGCGAAAACAGGTCCTCAAATCGCGGGAGGTAAACGGCTGACATCACTGCCCCCTCTTTGTTGATCTGAAACACAAATTCAAAGCATATTATCAATCTGTGACCCATCTGTCATGGAATGACGGATGGGTTTTTCGTTTAGTATAAATTTCGGAATATGGCGGCAATTAAAAAAAAATCGAATTTCCTCGTTTTTTTCGCATAAAAAGATAAATAATAAATGCAAAAACGATCCGTCATTCCGTAAAGACATATTTTCTGAGTATGCTCTCCAAATTTCAGGTCGATATGTTAATTACAGCGGTCAGGAGAATGTCAGCCATTTTTAAAAACGTGTTTTCGAGAAAAACGCGTTTAAAGTTTTGTACTGTGTTTACACAAATATATTTATAATTACCGCTAATCGGCAATGCCTGGTCCATAGAGGCATCCCTCCTCTTCTTCTAGCTGCTCATGTTGAGCCGCTGACATCTCCCGCTGCATTTCAAGGACAAAGTCTCCCTTAAAGTTGCGAAACACCGAAGTATTCGGGTAGCCAAACTTCTCGTGATGTAACAGCAGCCGTCTTGCTCGAGGTGTGGCAACGCCGGATACCCGCGCAAATTTGATTCGTCTATCGGATATTTTCAACGCCAATTGAAAATATGATTGTGCGAAGCCGTACATACTTTAATGAATTGTGAAAGGGCTTTTCGTCGATATATTTACTTAAACTTCTTTTATGTATAGCCAACCCGGGAAAAAAAGTTCATGTCTGAGTGGATTTGTTTATATATGTATCAGATATATTTATACCTGACATTTTACAGTATCATATAAGATTAGGTCTGATCACATTCCACATCACATATGCATATAGAAGATCATATCTGATCAAATACAGTATCTGGCCTGACCATATATGAACTCATATCTGTTTATATCTGGCTAAGTACCAAGGCGAGTTGGTACTGTAAATTCGTATCTGAACATACATGATGTGATATGTGAACATATCTGTTCATACAAGATCATATGCGATCAAATACGGTACCAGATTCCGCTATATAGATCTCATATATGTTTTTATCTGGTCAGGTACCAAGGCGAGTTGGCAGCGTGAAACCATATCTGGACATATATGATGTGATATATGAGCAGGCACGTTCATATAAAATTTTATCCCATCAGATACGATACCAAACCTGGAAAATATACGAAGTCTTATACACTCATACCTTATCGTATATGCAGTTCAGTTGTTCACACATGAAATCATCTGAATATATGAAACGATATATGAGGATATGAGACGATATCCGATCAGATATGGCACCTCACCTGACTGTATTATATGTGATCATGTGAGTTACTATAATATTATTAATTATTAACACGTCAAGTGATGACGTGTTAATAACCCTGCGCTATATATGTAAACATTTTAATATCTTCATGACTGCACTAACAAGATTTGATCTGTCTCAACAGGGTAAGATTTGCTCTGATATAGTCGGAGTCATACCTGGTCTGATAGTTCAGATAAACTATGATTCTATCATATGGCCAGGTCTATTGTTCATAGATGTCCAGGTCTATTGGGATCCACGGTATTGTATTCTTATACGGACAGACAGATCTGGTCCAATAAGATTTGATTTGCCTGACATGATCAGATCTGGTCCAATAAAATCAGATCTACCTGACATGATTAGATCTCGCCCAATAAAATCAGATCTGGTCCAACAAGATCAGATCTTGCCTGGGGATTGAATCTAGTCAGACCTGCTGCGATATGAACGGGTCTGCTCTCAAAATTATCAAAATGGCTCTGATATGATCATACATGCTCAGATGTAAGCATACATGATCTGTCATGACACTACATGAACAGATATGGCCATTTTTCTTGTCTGATCTTATCTGATTCTACAGATATGATTCAGATATATTCAGATATGAACTTTTTTCCCGGGAAGGTATCTCAATTTTTCTGGCGACATGTATACAACGCATATATATATAAATTCAGCATGGAAGAACCGTCATATAAAATGAACGTTCCCTTCTATATCCCAAATATTGTGAAAATTGGGACAGGGAAAAATAACATAACAATCGATGAAATGTGTTTGGACTTTGGACAGATTGGACATTGGACATTGAGTTTAACCTCAACGCGACGTTCTTCATTTGCAATCGCAATGTCATATCTGTTCATTATCTAATTCTTGCCCGACAGAATCTACCTTTGTCTCTAAACTGAACTTCAGGTACAATCCCGTGACTCCCTTGATAAACTTCTACAGTATTTTCATTCTCTATGTCCACCGGCTACAAAAAATAATAAGCCGTGCGCGCGGGACCGATGACAGCCATCGAAAATGCGACGATGCTAAACGTCGACGATATGGCGTACTACTGAAGTCGGATTAGTCCGAATAATCTTGCTTCCTTATCATTTTGATCATTTGTAAGTTTTTTTCTTCCCCTGATAAAAACACCAGTTGAAGAGGAACCAAATGCTTTACTAGTTCCATTTCACCGTTTCTAACGTAAATAGTGGTACGTTGTAAAATATTTCGGCTTTGCGATAGCTTGTATTCATCTTGCCCCATTAGACGGTTAACGAATTAACAAAAAGCACGCAATAACCTTGAACATTTCTGACAAACCGTTCTTATTATATTAATTATTAGTACTTTCATTTTGTTTACCTACCTGTCTCTAATCAATATCAGCAACTCAAATGAACTGAAACGATGTTAAACTTGACCAAAAATTACATCGTTTTGACAAAAAATCGATATTGTTTTCTCACTCGAAACGCGTGCTTGCGCCAGAGTTGATACTTTCACACTCATTCACCTCCTCGCCACCCCACCAAACTCCATCGGCAACACTGTGCTTGCACACACTGTTCAGTGGCTAGGCTTGAGATTCATCTTACCCCGCGTATTCGGCTTGCCCCGAGTTCCCCGATAAGTTTACGATTTGCCGTTAACGATCAGGTAGAAAAGAATTTTCGTAATTATGACGCGAAGATCAGTAAGAAAAAAAATCTCCGAAATGGAACCAAAACTAAGCAAACCGAATTTTGGAAGGCAAAGAACAACATGACATTGCTAATGTCGCTTTTCGGCGTGAACTCGAGTCGGAGCTTAAAAATGATCAGTGAAAACCTACATGGAAAAAAATGATTCGTCGAAATTAATAGTTGGTGTTTATAAATTACTGAGGAAAGATATACATAATGCAGTTTCACACTGTAAACCAATCATGTTATAGCCCTTTTAGGAAAAAATAATGGATCAGACACGCTTTTTTACTATTCGAACCGATGGAAAAGCAGATTTGAACTGTAAAAAAATCATAATGATCACCGCGATAAAGTAAACTGTCGAATTTACAAATTAAATATAAGACATCGCGGTACTCAATGCGTAAAATATACGGAGAACCTTAAAAAAAAGTGCGATTAGACTGGTGATCACTGATTTGAACCATAAAATTCTTCAACAAGCCAATGATAAAAATGAGATTAAATTCTATTGAAATTTGGTATTGTCTTCTGAAAAATATGGTGGGAGTTTAAATTAAAAACTGCAGTGTACACCTTGCAAATTGTATCGTTCCTCGGTATTATTCAATACGTACAGATTTAATTTTTACAGAGTCAATTGTCATTTTTTAACAAATCGGGCAAAGCATATTTTGATAACGGGTTGTTGAATACTAATACGGATATTTTAATTTATTAGTGTGATACATGAAAAAAATTTCAAAGCGCTCAGTAGAAGTTACAGCCGACATTGCGGGGTACACCGCGTGTACCTCGAATTTTGACAATGTGCACTGTAAACGCGTGACCGCGTCAACTCGGGGTTAAGGCGTTCAAACCTGCAGGCCTAAATCAACAAAGAAAAATTCTATCGCCTGGTCGCCCTCAGTCTCGACATCTACTCAGTGCTCTTTTGGACCTCGTGGCGTAAAGTTTTGCGCAGTGTCTTCGAGAAACGACAATTATTTATAATCAATGTAAAAACGGACACACACACACAGTGAACAAGGACAAACTGTTAGTGAAGAAAAAGTGCCGTGAAAGATTTGTTGCTGCTGAAAAGAGGACGAAAAAACGAAGTGAGTATTGTATTTGTACTTTTCTATCTCGCTTTCACGTATAATGATGCTTGATGTTCATAAAGCTATTCACTATCTGCATTATTTGCTATTTCACAGTGTAAAAATTTGTCAATGAAGTCGTTCATTTTATAACATTTTTAAATGTAGAAATTCGTGGGTCCGATCGTTTACTCTTAACAGTTTCACATGGTAAAAATTCGCAAGTCGGTCCATCTGCTGTTTACAGTTTCACATTGTAAAAATTCGTGAGTCGGTCCATCTACTGTTTACAGTTTCACATTGTAAAAATTCGTAAGGCGGTTCATCTACTGTTCACAGGTCCACATTATAAAAAAGTCGTGAGTCGGTTCATCTACTGTTCACAGTTTCACACTGCGAAAATTTATCGATCGCTTAGCATAAACTCAATAGTCCTACAGTTCTTTGTGTGAAACGTGGCGTGCACTTTTTAAAGTTTTACGTAGCAAATATCGAAGATTTTGTGCCGAGAGGCGCTATTCATGTGAGACACAGTACATTTTAATGGGATTTCCATAAAAATTTACAGGATTTTTTTTTCCGTGTACTCTGCTGGACGCGGCGCGGTCTTCGACGCTTGAACAAGTTTGTTTTTATACTTCAGTGTTTACCAATATTACTCAATAAAGAAAAAGTCAAATTGGGCAAGACTATGTATTAATTGTGTCGATCGAAAATCGACCTGTTTTTCGGGCTTCAATATTGTGCAGACCCGATGCAGAAGTAAACCGATGTTTAAGGAATGTCACCTATTGTACTGTAGCGAAGCGATAGAAGCATTTGTTTTTGGCCCAAGGACTTATGAGAATAAGAGCTTATCGGTCGCATTCATAGCAACTTATTCCGAGCTGCGTTCGGACTGTGGTAACATGTACCGAGATCGCTGATGATTTTTGGAGCACGTACATTAGATATGGCAGTGAATAATAAAGTGCAAAGAGATGAAAATTCGTATCCAATGCATCGTGACTTATATAACTCCACCTCTTTAAATCTTGGTAAAATTCCACGCAGAGGTATCAGTCTCTTTTCGCGTCTCGTGCAACAAGTACTGTCAAATCTGCAAGAACAGCTTCCGCCTCCAGAAGACAATCGTATCAGAGCCTTACACAGAGCCTTACCAGAGATTACACAGGTACACTTATATACAAATAACGCAAAACGGGTAGATGAGGTGTTTGTCAAATTAAAATTAAAAAAAACATTTTGTCCCATCATTATAATTTTAATCTAAATTGAGTTTTCATTGCAAGCCCAGAGTTTGGACATGAGTGTAATTATACTTATACTACATACAGTTTACCGGCAAGACAATAATGACAGAGTCGTGTCAGCAATACTTTAATTTACGTACAAATCTTTTTCCCTTTTCCCAATATTCGTGAACTTGAAAATGTTAATATTTTACCACGTCGCTCGTAAAATGTCTCTTCTGTTTAAACATTTTTTTACTTTCATTAACATAGACCTATTTAACCGAGCAAATGATTTTCAATTAATTTACGTATATACACTGTAAAAAATTATATGAAATTTACAATACATTTAAGATACAAAGGAATTGAATTTTACGAACTCAGTAGATGAAATTAACTTTAAAACACTTGTACCGTAAATTTAAAACAGGAACATGAAATTCTAACGTGGATATAGAATTTAATAGATGCAACATGGAATTTCAAAGACAAGTTTGTAAATTTGTGGGAAATGTATTGTATTAACCCGTGTCTTCAATTGAAAATTACTACAGATGTATAATAAATCAACTATAAAAAACAGAGTATTGAAAATACAAAACAAGTTTGAAATTGATTTACGGCTGCTTGAAAAATATAATACATGTGGAACTGAATTGGAAATGGAAAGTATCTCGATTGTACCCCTATCTGATATTATTTCTCATCGACGCTGAGTTAAATATAAGACGAATCTTTAGGAATATCGATGATATACTTCTCGGAATAATACCATCCAGTACATGAATACTGTGATTCGATACAGAAATTTCCAAGACAAAAGCCACTGAGATTAACAATTGCTTGTCAAAAACAAATCACAGGTAAGTTGAATTTAATGTGTTCGTATATTAATATTGAAGAAACATTTTATGATTTTCATAATTGTTGACCCGGACGATATCTCAAAGTCACATGAATTTCAAATACATGCGTGCAGTGGACAGAGATGGGCGCGCGGTCGGTGTGCGGGCTCGCCGGTCACTGAAGTTAAGCAGCATTGGGCGCGGCCAATACTTGGAGCGGTGACCGTTTGCCCGTGCACTGGTTTGCGCGTCAACCTCTGAGTGGGAAACAGTTTGTCTGAGTTTCTGATTGATGGTAATACAACTGAAACTCAACCGAATATGGCCGCCTGTATCGGCCCAGGTTTTCCGCAGTTTCCTGGGCCTTCGTGCGAATGCGATACAGTAGTGCATTAGGAAAGAGTGGATGCGGTCAATACTCTGGGGGGGGGGGGGGGCGTGGAAGGAATGTAGGGAACTCTGGAAGGATTGTGAATGATGGAAGGAATAAAGGAGAGGATGATAAAAGGAGAAGGCCCCGTGCCTCTGAGGAATACATATATAAAGAAAAAAAAATACATACGTGCAGTGATTTCACTGCATTTACATTTTATTATTTAAGTATTCAATATTAATTATGGGATAAAGCTGCGAAAAAATCATATACACAAGTATCACGAAAGCATCATACAGTATATGAATTGAGTGGTTTTAATTTGATAATTTTTACATAAAAACGTATTGCAATTATCAATTTCTGAAATAAACTTTATACTTAGATCAGTAATTTTATCACACACCCGTATATTAATATTAGCAAATGGTCCTTGAATTTAATATACACTTGTATATTGATATCAGCAAATGGTTCTCGATTTCAATATACTTGGATGTGATTATTTCTTTACACGTGCATTATTTTTCAAACGCACAAGTATATTAATATTACGGAACTACACTTTCATTTTTAAAATAACCTGTTTGGAATTTTCAAAATCGTATCTGAAATTTCATAAGCGGTATCCGCATAAAAACTTCCTACACTTGTATATTAATTTTCATACAGACATTTTTTACAGTGTACCGTACATTTTCAAATTAATATGTTGAGTATTAGTACAGTCGTGCGGTATATTGGAATCGGAATAAATAAGAAGGCTAGTTTTTTGACAGGTGATTTTGTAGGTGCCGCGGGTGCTAAATCCAAGTTTGCCTAAAAATCGGGGTGTAGGGTTTTATTGGAGGATGAAAGGGAATGGGGGTGGATTAATGCGAAACTACAACCCCCACGACGTCGGCGAAGGGAGACAAAATGTTCAGAAAAATCCGGGCTTTATTTTTGTCCACAGCGCCGAAGTCGTGGAAGTTCATTTTGGGAGTGAAAATGTGGGATGAAATTTTGAAAAATCAGTTTTCATTCGATATCTCTAAGAAAAATTTATACAATTTTTGTTCCAATGGGAACGTTGTAGCCCTTGACCAGACGCGTCGATCGAGTATTTGATCATCCCTCTCCAATAATATCTTCACCCCGAAAAGAATAGTTAAAGTATTTTTGAAAAATCGTTTATTGAATAACTGAAAAACAATCGATTATTCGGGGATGGTTTAATTGTACGAAATGTAGAGAATAATTTTCTCTATATTTTCGTTCCTATGGACCACCCCTTGAACTTTGCTGGTTCGAACCCCTCTCAGGGGTTGAAAATTCAAAATGAAATTCCGGGAAAACTATTGATCGAAAACAAAGTGATACGAGTTTGGCGCTGTGGACAAAAATGTAGCTGAGGGTTCAAGCTACAAATTCTTCCACGGCGACGAATTCGTGCGGTCAATCGTTTTCCCAGAATTTCAGTTTGAATTTTCAACCCCCGAGAGGGGTTGGAAAATCAAAATTCAAGGGTGGTCCATAGAAACGAAAATATAGAGAAAATTATTCTCTACATTTCGTACATTTGAACCATACCCGAAAAATCGTTTGTTTTTGAGTTATTCAATAAACAATTTTTTTGTATTTTAACCATTTTTCGTGGGGTGAAGATATTATCGGAGAGTGATGATAAAGGACTTGATCGACGCGTCTTTTCAAGGGCTATAACGTTCCCATTTGAAGAAAAAGTGTACGAATTTTTTCCAAAGAGTTATTGAAGTGAAACTGATTGGTCGAAATTTCACCCCAATATGAACTTCCACGACTTCGGCGCCGTGGACAAAACTAAAGCCTGGATTTTTCTGCGCATTTTGTCTCACGGCGCCGACCTCGTAGGGGTTGTAGTTTGGCATTAATACACCTCCACCCTTTCATCCCCTAAAAAACCCTACACCCCGATATTTAGGCAAACTTGTATTTAGCACCCGCGGCACCTACAAAATCACCTGTCAAAAAACTAGCTTTCTTCTAATTTTTTCCGATTACGGAGTTTTTCAGTGACAGCACGAGTGTACTATATATTTGCTTGGACGTGAATGCATCAACGGAATTTTGTGACGAAAAAGTTTCAGGTGCACGTTTCCGGTCCAATTGGATTTTGCGCAAACTCTCCGTTATGAAGGTCATCCAGTTGATCGTTTTCCTCGCAATCAGCGGTGAGTAAATTCAGAACCGAATCTCGTGAGTGTAGGATCGGAAGCTTTTTGGATGAGCATGACTTTGTGCATCCACAACTGAGCTACAGTGAAGGATCAATTAACCATACAATTATATGATCAAGAAATTATTGAATAATTATTTTGAACAATTGACATTTAGAACATATCGTAACGATAAAAGAGAAGATACTCTAGCACAAATTATACTCCTGAATGGGCGTGAGCGAGCATGTACATTTTTTGCAATTGAGAACATCAGAAGCGTCAAAATAATCGTCGAAGATTGTCTTTGAACGTAACGCGTGTTGAAAAATCCATTGTGCTTTGTGAGTATTGGCCCTCCAAGAATGACAATATTTGCTCAGTCCAAGATTTTTTCAATTTTGGCTATGGCGAAATTCACCTTATGTTCCGGGCTTTAGACTGGTAGTCTCCCACAAAGCAAAGAACTCCGGGAGAACTATCGGAGAAAAAATGCGGTGCGTTTCTGAGCCGGGATTCGAAGCCGGGATCTTTCGACTGCCGGTCGACTGCCCTGACTACTGAGCTACGCCAGCCCGCTTACCACATCTTTCTCGGATAGTCTCGATATTCGTAACGCAACGTTACAAATGGCAGTTAAAATAGTTGCGTGTTCAGACCGGTGCGATGGTCTAGTGGTTAGCGTGCTCGCCACTAAACCGGCGGACCGGGAGGTCCCGGGTTCGAATCCCAGTCGCGTACATTTCGTCGTGAAATGTTTTTCTTCGGCATTTCGCGGCGAAATAAGACTAGTTCCACGACTGGGGGGCGAACTCGATGACCGGCTGTATTGGTATAGGTTTTCCGCAGTTTCCCTATACCCATGACAGAAATGTCATGATGAATATAATACAGAGGGGGAAGTCGGCTGCGGCCGCAAGAGGGGGGGGGGACAAGGAGAAAGATGGAGAAAAAAGGAGTAAACAGTAGAGGAAAGAAACGGGCACAATGAAGGGAAAGAATAGGTAACAAACGCGAAAAGCGTGTACCTAAGGAAAAAAACCAATAGTTGCGTGTTCGTAAGGCAATTGTAAAAGTAGTTTTTACACTTTTCTGGCTGTAAGATATTGATGGCCCCGTTGAAATAAAAAATTCGGGACTATCGCAATTGATGGGTTTATACAAACGAATGGGCACTGTCGCCTGACGCACCGTGAACTTTGCAAAATAAATAGAATCCAATCTATACAATTGTAGAAGAAATCCATAAGTTTTTCAGTCATAGAGGAAAAAGTCGTCAACAATAAATTTCTATCAAAGCCAATAAAAATATTGCCACTCCGAAATACTAACGAGTCGTTACGTAGCTTAAAAATAGCCACGCAGTACTATGATCGGTTGTTTTGTCTTAGGAAAAATCGCTGCCCGTGTGACACGTTCCGTAGGCGGATTTCCTATGTCAATCGACCAAGCTCCATATTTCGTGTCGTTACGGAGTAATTGTAAGCACATTTGCGGTGGTGCGTTAGTAACTGAAACGCACGTTGTTACCGCGGCTCACTGTCTCACGATGAGCGATGACACGCCCTACCGACACATGACAGTAGTAAGCGGTATAGATGAAAACAATCCTGAAGGCATGTGTTCGATGATTGCCGAGTTCCGGGTGCACGATCCAATTCGGACTGCAGACAACGCACTTCACTGGCCCGACATAGCTGTTATAACAGTAAGAGAATGATGAATATTCCGCGCATTCCACGTCTTTGATCCGACGGCTTTAAGGGGTCACTTTAGACGCCAAAAAAACGCTATTTTCACGATTTTTTTTGGATAGGTTTATATTATAGATATTGATATAAAAGTTGTTACACTTAACAAATACATTTGAATAATGTTTTTTATATATTTATGTAACTCAAACAAACTTTAAACGCGTTTTTCTCGAAGCGACGTTTTTCGACGGCTTGTTGATAAAATCTTCGAAACTACTGAACCGATCCTTATGATATTTTAACCAGATATTCTTTACAACTATAGCTATAGCGCATGTCAAGGATTTTTTTATTTTTATATTCACTTTTTTTGCCAAGAACGGTGAAACACGCGTTTTTTGTTTTGTTTTTTATTTTTCGAAAAATGTCCGATATTTTGTTATTTTTTCATATAGCAAAAATCGTATGATATGCGCTATAGCCATTAACATGCTGAATCTAAAACCGTTTGATTTTTTCGTTTCGGATGATCCATCTCCGAGATTTCGTCAACAGCGCAAACCTACAATTTTTTTGGGGCATTTTTTTAACTCCCATTTTCGTTTATAAATAGTGACTTAAGTAAATAAATAAATAAATGTCATGTATTTCGAAAGTGTATTTATTAAGTGTACCAACCTTTATATCAATATCAATAATATAAGGTGTAGTAAAAAGAAATCCATTATTTTTGCATGAAATTGAAGGCTTAATTTAGCACAGTTAGAATGATCCGATTTAGGTAAAATATGCACCGTTTTGATCGATAACTTGTTGCCATTTCTAAGGTCATTTCATGATGCCTTTCTCATAGAAAACCTCGCGCCTATTGGCAAAAAACTGGGACAGTCGATTTTCACAAGCTTCTCTTGAGGCGAATTTTTCACCATCAAAATCATTCGCCGTAGGCAAGAACAGGTGGCAATCACTTGGTGCCAGATCCGGACTATAAGGTGGATGCATAAGATGCTCCCAACCAAGCTCCCGGGCTTCTCGCGAGTCACTATCGATGTGTGTGGCCTAGTGTTGTCCTGACGGAACACAATTCCTCTCCTATTGGCCAAAGCTGGCCGCTTCTGGGCGATTGCTTCCTTCAGACGGTCCAATTGTTGACAGTGCAGGTCCGAATTAAGAGTTTGGCCGTAGGGGAGCAGCTCATAGTAGATGATTCCCTGCCAATCCCACCAAACACACAGCAAAATCTTCCTGATCGTCAATCCTGGCTTGGCCACCGCTTGCGCCGGCTCACCGCGATTCGACCACGACCGTTTTCGCTTGACGTTGTCGTAAGTGACCCACTTTTCATCATCAGTCACCATCCGCTTCGGAAATGGGTTCATTTTGTTGCGATTCAGCAGCGATTCGCAGATGGAAATTCGGTCCATGAAGTTTTTTTGCGTTAACTCGTGTGGCACTCGAGCTGCTTTTTGTATCCAGCCTAATCCAAGTGGTTCCAAACGGTTTTTTGTGCAATGTTTAGCTCCTGGGCAATCCAAACAGTGTTTACATGACGGTCGGACTCAACGATTTCCATTATTTTATCGACATTTTCGACAATTGGCCTTCCAGAGCGTGGTGCATCTTTGACATAAAAATTACCGGAACGGAATCGACGAACCCAACATTGCGCGTGATTGGCCGTTACAGTATCGGGACCATTAACACTATCCACATTTTCAGCCGCCTGACTTGCGTTTTCGCCTTTACCGAAGAAAAACTGTAAAACATGGCGTATTTTCACTTTGATGGTGGCCATCTTTGACGCGCGCTCAGACAATATTGAGTCAAGCAATCACAAAACTGTCTGAGATGTTGATTTTAGTACGAATTCTTATCTTTCTAACGCCATCTGGCGTAATCCGATCGCACTTATACAACGCGAGATACAGATTACTAAAGCCATCTATTGCAAAAATAATGGATTTATTTTTACTACACCTAATATAAATCTATCAAAAAAATTCGTGTAAATATCCTTTTTTAGCGTCTAAAATGAGAAGAGCCCTTAATGAACTGTGTAGATCCGGGGATAGACTTGTTGCTACTCTTTAAATGAAGGTAGTCACCGATGCCTGAATCAGTCACGTAAAGATTTCATTAATTTTTTCGGAATACATCGCAGCTATCGCAATCAATCATGTTGACCGACACGCAACATGTAATAGAGTTGCCGAATGCGGGGCCTAAGTATGAAAACTCTGCCGTATTGATCACATTGGGAACCGACTATGATTCATCGCAGCCCGCGGGTCTTCACGGATCCTTCACCATGATGCTAGAGGCCCCTGACCTCACCATCAACGGCGTTACCAAGCCTGCGCCCAAAGAACATGGAACACTTTGCGGAATGAGTCTATTGAGCACTGAACTTGGCGAGGTAAGTATCCACCTCGAGCAGCCTCGACTCGTATTGACCATGTCGTAGCTTCGTCACGGGTTCTTTTAGAATATTTTTACCAAAGGTTTGAATCCGGCAAAACTCCGTCAGGACTGATCAAAGATGTTACCGTTCTGTCCAATAGATGTCCAAGAGGTTACCGTTCTGTCCTATTGAACAGAACGGTAACATCTTGGACATCTATTGGACCATTTTTTGGACCGTTCTGTCCAATAGGACACAACGGTAACATCTTTGATCTAACCTGCCTACAAGATTTTTCCACCTATTTGCATATTATTGATGATACAAGGCAACGAACTCATTGTTTCACTTCTGGATAATCAAGATCAAGCATCTTGCACATAACAATAATGAATTTTCGTTGGAGTAATTGAGCAAGTTGCGGTTGTTTCGATCTTTCATTTGGTAACTGCACGTTAACCTACTCGCGGCCATATGATCATAGAGATCATAGAGTTTCCCCAAAACGCTATAAGTGACATTTGAACGAAGCGTTAACTGGGTCATCCCATGTGACAGACATTTTTTTCGCTTTTTGGAATTTTTTTCCGGGATAGACGGGGGAACATTAAGCTAATTCGAAGGTTTTTTGAACTAAGAAATAATCATTCTAGATTTATCAAACTGCAGGTACACTTCAATAGTTAATTTTTGAAAAAATGCCAAAAATGTTTCAGTTGGAACATGTATAGATTCTGTTTCACAGTAATTAAAATGATGAAAATGCAGATTCAAGCGAATGGCACGCATTCACTAACAAAATTAACATTCCATGCAAACATTTTGTAATACTTGGATTAAAAAAGCACCGAATTGGCCGAATCGAAGCCGATTCCATAACAACAAGTATTAAAAAAGTACTTTTTTTCTAATTTCTCGAAAACAATTCTCGTCAAGTAGAAGGTAGCAATATTATCAATATTTCTACCAAGTTTCAACTCAATCGGCTTAATACTTTTGGAGCATTCCTGCACGCCAATTTCGAAAATGCAGTTTTGGGAAAGAAGCGTTTACAGTTTAATAAAATTTAATTAAATCTCACTAGGTACTTGTGATAATTAAGTACTTAAGTAATCTGTTAGAAAGTAATTGAATTATCAATTACCGTAGTTATTGTAATTGTTAGTTGTTAATTTAGTTGTTAGTTGTAAAGTGCCGAGCTATAACATTTCAAGTTTTTCGTATTTCGCTTTGAAACTTCGCGAAAATATTCTACATATATAGTTGTATTGTTGAAAAAAAACCGATTTTTTTTTATCGTTGTAAATGTATATTTCGCCTTAAGGGGTAAGGCCACTGTAGCGGGGAAAAAATAAGTATATTTTGGGATTTTTTTAGCGGGACAATGGAATAAATAAAAATTTTGAGAAAGGTCCTTTATTGTACATATCATAAACTGTATAAACTATTTTTTTCAAAGTAATATAAAACAAAATGGCGGCTGCACAGCTTTTCTCCGACAAAGCCTTTTTTTAATAGGCGCGCGACCGGACCAACGGCACCTGCAATTCTTAATTTACAGTGAATGAAATGTTTTTTTTTCGATTATTCATGTGAATAGCTACAGAAGTACGTAGGATTTTTTCGATATATCGATTTTTGCAAAAACAGCGCGTTTTTTAAAGAGTTCGAAATTCTCAAAAAAACATCGTCCGAAAATTGTTTATAAAAAAAACTATGTAATATATCGAGAAAATCCTACGCACTTCTATGCAGCATGTAATTGTGAATACACAGTTAAAATTTCAAGTTAATCGGTCAAGAATTGTTCGAGTTATGAGTCCGGCTGACTTGAAAAATGTAGTTTCGAGAAAAACGCGTTTAAAGTTTTCGGTACGGAATGCACCGGACTGAGAGGGGCTGCCCCAAAATTCAAAATAAAAGTATTTAGACATTTTTTCCACCTTAATCCTTTGAGTATGTCATTCTTAAGATATTAAGCCATCTTTTAAGAAAAGAAAAAAAAATCGATTTTTTTAAATTCCTACAGTGGCCTTACCTCTCAATCAGTTCGTCGATTTGCTACCGAACTGCTTCAGCTAAAAAATTGTTAGTTTTAAACGCAACTACCCATCAGTATAAAAGCATCCTTTTGAATTCTGGAAAAAGTGGCATTGGAAAGCAATTTTTTCCAAATAGCATTTAAGCTACGAAGAAAAAAAATGGACAATTTGCCATGAGCAGTGGTAGTTTCGGGTATGCAGTCGGGGCAGTAGTAGTTCAGTAGTAGTTCAGTAGTAGTTCAACAGTAGTAGTTTCGGGTATGCATCGGGAGCAGTAGTAGTTTCGGGGTTTGCTTTTATTGCAATGGACAGCATTGCATTGGACAGTTGCTTGAGTCTCGGTCCCTGTGAATGCTATGGGGAGTTTGATCGGGATGGATAATCGATAATTACACTCTCCCTAATGACTCGTCTGTCTAGAAAGGCTGAACCAGCCACAAATCAATGCAGATACTCGTATAGCTCTTGCTTTACGTGTTTTTCGTTGCAGGGCGATGAGGGTTCACCGCTTGTCTACGCGGACGAACTTGTCGGAATAGCTTCGTTTTTGGAATCTGACGATCCACAATACCGCTACTACACGGACGTGTTCGAATATGTGGGCTTCATCCGTAACGTAACGGGTCTCCAGAAAATTCTGTAATTTATGTTACAACGTCAATATACCTTGTGTACACTGAAGGTACCTTCAATCCCTCTTTTCAATGGAAACTGGATTTTCAATTTAAATAAAACCTTTAAACGAATTGACAGCACATATCGAATTGAAAAATATTTTGGCGATGCTGCCTTCTCCATTCACTTTATAGAGTGATCGTTCTCCTTGCAATTGTCAGTAAGTACATTCGGAATGTGTCTCGTGAGAGCGAGGTGAGAACCTTCTTGGACGACTATGAGTTTTCGCGTGTAGAGCTTAGACATATGGTGAACAAACCGCTTTGACACATTAGTGATTTTGTTTTTGCGTCGTATACTTTTGGTTGTGTGAAAATGTCTGATTTTGTGCCAAATAATCGTCATTTGCGGGAGGTGTTGCTTTTCTTCTTTCATTCGATGAAAACGGCGGCTGAAGCGCATCGAGAACTCCAGAAAGTTTACGGAAATGCTGCTCTAAGTGAAACAACGTGCCGTGATTGGTTCCGTCGCTTCAAAGACGGTGATTTCGATGTTGACGACCGTTCACGTGAAGGAAGGCCAAAAACCTTCGAAGACGCTGAATTGGAGGCATTGCTCGATGAGGATCCGTGCCAAACGCAAAAAGAGCTTGCTTCAGCATTAGGAGTTACCCGCCAAGCCATTTCCAAGCGATTGCATGCGTTGGGAATGATTCAACAACAAGGAACTTGGGTTCCTTATGATTTGAAGCCGAGAGTCGTTGAGCGTCGTTTTTTCGCATGTGAACAACTGCTCCAGCGGCAAAAAAGAAGGGTTTTCTTCATAGCATCGTTACGGGTGATGAAAAATGGATTCATTACAGCAACCCTAGCAGATTGGGTGCCTATCAATTTACTATAAGAATGCCCAAGGCACTTTGGTAGGCATATTAGTCCAAAAAGTGCCGGTAAATGCCGATGAATGACGAACGTTAAATTTGATGAGCGCACAGAGAATGCCTTTCGAGTGCCTGTTAAAATGTCTATGGAAATACTAATGCGAATGCCGTTCAGAATGTCTATGGAAATACTGGTGCGAGTGGCTGTTGAGTCTCGGCGAGAATGTTTTGCACTTACATTCCTAACCAAAATACATTTCGTTAAGAATTTCAAGTACTTCGTGTGGAGAAACAAGTCTGGAAAAAAACCAATCATATTCAAGATTATCATATCAATTTGTTTGATGTTTTTCAAACAATTTTATTTCGTGACGAAGGCCTTAAGTTGTAACTGGAACTCAATTTTGGTTGGGATGGAATGAGCATACATCTTGGATACTACAACCAGTATATTACCATATGAAGTGCTCTTTCTTAGTTGGCTGGTTATTTATTCGTACTTTCGGCTTTGGAAATACTGCAGCTGTCAGAAGAAATTGTAATGCCGGTGAATATCGAAAGATGCCGGTGAATGCCTAAAAAAATGTAATGCCAGTGAGTGCCTAACGAAGCCGGTGAATGACCAAAAAAATGCCGGTACTTCGGATACAAAATTCTGGTTTGGTCACTCTTCAGCACTTACCGTCACTATTTGAACCAGAATGCCTGCCAAAGTAACTATAAATGCCTACAATAGGCACGGCATTCAGCCAGTCACTTCAATAGGCATATCAAACGGCGTTCATTGGCATTTATCAAGGCACCCAATCTGCTAGGGAACCCAAAGAGAACAGAATCATGGGAACTGCCTGGTCATGCTTCTACGTCGTCGGCCCGGCCGAATATTCACGCTGCGAAGGTTTTGCTGTGTATTTGGTGGGACCAGGGCGATGTTATTTATTATGAGCTGTTGAAACCGAACGAAAACATCACTGGGGAACGGTATCGAACTCAACTGATGCGATTGAGCCGATCACTGCGCGAAAAGCGGCCACAATACGAGCAGAGGCACGAAAAAGTGATTTTACAGCATGACAATGCTCGGCCTCACGTTGCCAAACCCGTTAAAACCTACTTAGAAACGCTCAAATGGGAAGTCCTACCCCACCCGCCATATTCCCCAGATATTGCACCGTCCGATTATTACTTCTTCCGTTCGATGGCACATGGTCTGGCTAATCAGCAGTTCCGCTCATATGAAGACATCTCAAAATGGCTTGAATCGTGGATAGCCTCAAAATACGAACACTTCTACCGTGACAGTATTCGAGCTCTGCCAGAAAGATGGGAAAAAGTTGTCGCTAGCGATGGGCAATATTTTGAATGATTCATTTGTAACCATTTTTTCACGATAAAGTGGCGTTTTCATAAAAAAAAACAGCGAGACCTTGGTTGCGCACCTAATAAATAAATACGTTTAGTTGGCACTTTTGTTCAAATATTCATTAAGTGTTACAAAATCTTTAGTCGTTAAGAAATACTCGTGTCGTCATGACAAAATTTTATAGCTATAGTATTTCTTTGAAAATCTAAGAAAATGTAAATGTTTTCGGTACGGAAAAAACATTGATAAATTTTATATACCTTCAGTCAGCGATGCCTGCGCCATACAATTGGCCTTCCAAATTAACGTCCTGCCCCAGCAGACGTTATCGATTTTTTGAAATTTCTACAGTGGCTTTCCCCCTTAAGGGAATACATACGAGTGTCGCCCCCCTGTGCGGGTCTCGCAAAGTCGTCCACAGGACCCTCGGAGTAGCCGGTAGATGTCGTTAAGGGCACTCTCGAAGTCGTTCGCGGCAAGGAGACTAGAGAGAAGGAGTCGACACTCCCTACTCAAACAGTTCTTCAATCGGTCGCAGAGGTGCAGTGCTCAGTTCCGCCGCAGGCGTCGCTAGTGTTCTTGGGAACCGATAATATATAGTAATACAAAACTGCATGAGGTGAAACTGATCGTGTTATGGCGGCAAAATTGTTTCCGCCTGTCAATCACAAATATATCCGTAATGTACACCAGCACAGCAGCTATCGAACCATGTGTATAATAATGGAGATGACTCCTCGCGAGTCATTGACATAAAGGGAAAAAGTAAACACTCTAGGTGGGAATTATAAAACAAATTTCAACTATTCATGGCAGTAAATTAAAAAATATATTCTTCCATGTTATTTTTGTTCGAGTTCTTTTGGGATTGGACGAGTTCTTTGATTGGTTGAAACTGCTTCAATTCGCTCGTATAACCAGATACCTATACGAATGCAAAAGAAAAAAAAATTAAATCTACCGAGGCCCGAACTCAGGACCTTCAATACAGTAATCTAGCGTTCTACCAACTTCGCCACACAATTTGGCAATAAATATAATCTTCTCATATTTGAGTGATTGCCGCGCTTGGGGTTCAATTAGGCTTGACGGCTTGTTCGGTTGGTTCATCGCTTAATTTAATTCATATTTTGCTTCACTTTTAAACGTAACCAGCAAATCGCGAGTTTTCATGGGTATACATATAATAAGCACGTGTTGAAAAGACAACCCCAGCATGTAGAGCCAACATTCCCGCATTCGCCCGGTTTCGTGCATGTACATGTTATTATTATTATTGTACAGAAAAACAGAGTAACGCGCATCCTTATAATAAATACATTACGAGGTACATTACGGTTGGTTTATCGCTTTATTCGCGTTTCATTATAATTAGCTATATTTTTAAACACAACAGGCCTATCATAAGTTTCCATAATAAAATCACTCGTGTTGTACTTGTATAATTATTATATCTGATGCGCTTATTATATAATAAGCCCATGTGAATAAAACAACACGATTTGTTTCATTAATATGTGCTTTATTAATATTATTTATATTTTATTTACTATATATATGTACACAATATTATTATATATTATAATAGAAGGGTCCCTTTTTATATGTTATAATAGAAGAATCCCCACTTGGGTGTATTATCGTTCGGGTGTGCGAGAGAGAACGCACCATGACTGTTCCAAGTGAGTACGAGAGAGAAACACGATCACCCCAGTTTTGTGATTGGTCGTTGAGTCTGAGCTCGGACCTTATGCAGTTTTGTATTGCTATATATCATCGTTTCCCAAGAATATTAGCGACGTCTGCGGCGGAACTGAGCACTACACCTCTGCGACCCCTTGAAAGAACTTTGTACATACAGGCTAGGATAGGGAGTTTGGACCACGGTCTTACATACAGGTCTTGAAACTCTGGTGGTGGGGGTATGTCACCGGATTGAAGCACCAGCCGTTTCGCCTAGTGACCACGAGTGTCGCTGCGATAGAGTGATGCAGGCTGTGCGAGAGAGATGGAAATCGATTGTTGACTCATAGGAACCTAACCTAGCTGTACAATTGGCTGTTGTAGGCAAATTATGATATTCAATGTCAAAAATGCATGATGGACCTAAATACAATTAAAAGTAACTGTATCGTATACCTGAAAAAAACCAAAAGACTATAGTTATCCAAGTGGGTACAATGAATATGAATGTTTTTTATATAGGTGTCGATGTGAGCTCGTGTTGGTCGAGGGGTTCGGTGCAAGCTTCGTAATGCTGCTTTCAGGGGTTCGATCCCTGTGCGCTCGGTTTTTTAAAAACTTGTTTTAGCTGTTATAAAAAGAATAGGCTTTACGCGTTGTTTTAATTGACCGGAAAATAAGTGGCAACTATTCCAGACCGAAGTGAAATCCAGACCGAAACGCTTGCAGGATGTATTTCTTGAAAATGAAACAAATACTTAAGAAACAGTGGTTCTTTTGCAATTCTTCATTTCCTCTTCGAAAAATTTTAATGCATGTCCCAAGAAACATTTTCAATAATCTCTACTTTGCAGTTTCCGAAACGGTTTGCGTTGGTAAATTTAAAAAAAGCACCTCTTTTCCGACCTTTAAGCGAAGGACTCTCGAGTAGGATAATTGAAAATAATTCACTAACGTTGTTTTATGTTTTCCAGCCTGGAAAGTATTTATTGTCATGATCCCAATAATTTTTCATTTTTATCAGGTTCCCGGCTCCAACGCCTGTTTCGCCCATTCTGAATGAATATATTTCGGTTCAAAATGATTTTCGCACACAACGTGTCTCGGCTCTAACTTCCCAACTCCCGGTGTTGCGGCCTCCCATTTTTTTAATTGCGCCAAGTCTCTCGGCACCCGAAACACTGAGCGTTTTGATTTTTCACTCCGAGAGCCTGTTTTACACGTTGGCACAATACACCACTTAGTCATTTTTCAATATCACCGTTTTTTAAAGTTTACAAGTAGAGCACGTCGCGCGAATCAGCGTTGATGTTCGGGTTTTGTTTACTTTTGAAATCTATTTGCGTCTCTCTCACACAGCCTGCATCACTCTATAGCAGCGATCCTCGTGGTCAGGAGTTGAAACAGTCGGTGCTTCAATAAGAGGCCATCCCCCACCACTGAAATTTTAAGCGAGTTTCAAGACCTGTATGTAAGACCGTAGTTTGGACTCCTTTACTTTAGTTTCCTTGGTTCGCGGGCTCGATTTTGGAATAGTATTGTACACGTACACACACACGCATATCCTGAGCAAGTTGGTACGAGGTCCCGGGTGTAATTATCGAATGTCCATAGGTAGGTAGGATTGGTGTCGCGTCTACGCGACATTGCCGCCTCTGACAGCCTAATATTTATGTGTGCTTCGTTCCGCCCAAATTCGCGATTAGAAAACGTTGATACTCCGATAACGGCGCTGTGAGTTCTCGTTTTCACGGTGCCAAGGGTAAGTTCGATAATGAGTCGAACCGTACCTACTTTTGCAGCCCCGTGACAGCATTTGTTCAGCAGATATAAATAATGTACTTGAATAAACGATCGGAAGGCTTTCACAAGCGTAATGTGATTCGCCCAAAAAATACATCGAGATTACGAAAAATGTGTTGTTTTTTATTTTGAAAAAAACCCTACTCTGCCCCGTACCGAACTACACAGGATCACCAGCAGAGGTTATTATATCCTTGCGGAAAAAATCTTCAGCTCGGAGGTAGCGTTTTCACTTGGTCCCGTAACAACCTCAACTGAAATTCATTCCAGCATTGTTATACGACTGAGCGTTCGCGAAAACGGAGCTTCTTCACACGCCTGCGATCTTTTGTGCACACACTGCACTGTTATACATGCGCGCGACGATAGCGAGACGCACGCACACACACACACACTATACAAGAGCAGACGATGACGCGCTCGTGTCGCCTGTTGCACATATTCTCGCGCTCACTCTATTTCCGACGCATCTGTGGCAGTCCGCGTCGTAACTCGACGTTGGTCGAACGTATTTCGTTCTTCAACCGGCGTTCGGCTTTGTTACAAACGATCGAACATTCCATTACTCGTAACGAACAGTTTTTCCTCGACGCAGAGCTCGGCTCAGTTTTCGCCAGTACATATACAGGTATAAGTTACGGCAATGTTGATCGCTTGGAATATCGTTATCGCTGCGAGGTTTGTGTGTGTGTGTCGCATGTGCCTACCGAGCGGTATTCTGATGCCCAACTCCGTAAGTAGGTTTAACGCGTTCGCGAATAGAGCGAGAGAGAAAGCAATATTCGGTTTATCGCACGACTGCAATCGACTTTTTTCGAATATTCCTATCAAGTTTACGTATAGTTATGTCCGTAGCATTTTTGCTACGGACCATCGGAACTTTACCAATGGTAAATTGGTAAAATTGGAAAAGAAAGTATCGGTCGGCCAACTCTGCAAAGCTTTCTCTCTCCGCGCAAGTACCGCCCGCGTCTCTATCAACGAATCGTGCGGAAGGGAAATACGCAGCAACGGGATGCCCGTAAAAATGGATCGCTTTTTTTTTGTACAATTTCCGAGTACTCGAGATTCATTCAAGACGCACACTCACAGTTAACGCGACTCACCTTCGCTTGCTATTGTCAAATAGATCAAACGAAGCGTGCGCACGCGTAACTAGCCGCATATGTCAACGCGCGGCGGCGCGAAAAAAAAAAAATGACATAACCTGTTCGCGCGACAAACAAACGCAACAGGTGCTCCCTCGCTGTCGAGTTTCACGTACACGCAGGCATATTGTTCGCGACGCGAGTGGCCGAGCAATAGCGTACGTATAAAAGAAGCATGTCTCGTCGAGGAGACGCGTTTAACGCAATCAAAGATAATTACGTGTTCGCGTAGAAATCGAGAAATTTCGTCTTCGTTACTGCGTACAGACGTACACGCTAACCGCCCCCTTTTGAAATGTTTCACACTCAACAGGGTAACGTGTACTCTACTAGGTGCGCAACTGTTTCCGGTTTTTTTTGACCAGTGAATAATCGAAAATTTCAAGACAAATACAAAAAATGGTTCATTCGAAGTATCGTCCCTCGCTATTTACACATCTTTGCCATCTTTCTGGCAATACATAAATACCGCGACGATGAAAAGACGCGTCTGGACTGAAACCATTCGTCCAACCAATTTTGTACTGCATCGTAATTGGCCAAGTGTAGCCCACCCAAGCCATGCGCCATCGACCCGAACAAGTGATGTTCCGAAGGGGCCAGGTCTGGCGAATACGGCGGGTGCGGTAGCAGATCCCATTTCGGTGTTTTTATCGTGTCCTGGACGATGGCACTGCGATGGCACGGAGCGTTGTGCTGCAATATTACACGTTCGTGTGTCGTGTCCCATTCTGGCCGTTTTTCGAGCATGCGTGGTTCAAATTCATTAGTTGTTGTCGGTAGCGTTGCCCATTGACAGTTTCGCCCGGTTTCAGCAGCTCATAGTACACGATTCCTTTCCGGTCCCACCAAACGCAGAGCGTTGTCTTTTTTCCTAAGCGATTTGGCCGTGCCGTCGATGTTGACGCTGCGCCAAGTGAAAGCCACGATTTTCTGCGTTTGGGATTCTCGAAATATATGCATTTTTCATCGCCAGTAACAATTCGATGCAGGAAACTCTTTCTGTTCTGCCGCAAAAGCAAAATTTCGGAAGTGGCTCTTCGATTTTCCATTTGTCTCTCAGTCAACTCATGCGGCACCCACTTTCCTTCCTTATGAATTTTTCCCACGGCGTGCAAACGTTTCGAAATACATTGCCGAGTCACATTTAATGCCTCGGCAAGTTGATCTTCTGTTTGAGTGTCATCTTCATCCAATGACGCTTGCAGATCGGCGTCCGCAAATGTTTGCGGTCTTTCCGAGCGCTCCTTGTCCCCAGTCTCAAAATCGCCACCTCTGAACCGCTTGAACCAATCTTCACACGTTGTTTTTAATGGTATATGTTCGCCGTAGGCCTCCTCAAGTAACCGACGTGCTTCAGCTGCTGTTTTTTTTAGGTCGAAGCAGAAAAGCAATGCTTCCCGCAAATGCTGTTTATTTGGCACAAACTTTGACATTTTCGAGGTCAGAAAAACGGTCGTGTCGCGATATTTGTTTATATTACGACCGGGTATTCTTAACAGATGTCCAAGCCCCAAAGACACCCAATTTCAGACCTGTATGCCGACTACATGTGTCGCTAGCGCCATCCATGTGTGAAACCCGGGAACTTAGTTGTGCACCTAGCATTCCACGAGGGGCTCGAAAGAAGCCAAAATACATGAGATTTCCAACTACAGAGGCACTTTTTTTTATACCCGTTACAGAGCAAAGATGATCGGAGCGCGAGACTACGAAGCGAGGTTTTCGCTTCGGGGTCTCTCGGCGAACCGCCGCGCGGACGCTTCCGACGCTCGACCGAACGAGGAGGAATAGAGCAGTCGAGGAATACAGCGCGAGAGTGTCAGCCATGTCGTACTACGCTCCGCCGGACGACGGGAGCGTAGTCGGCGTCGCGAAGAAAAGATTCGAGCGCAACGTCTCCGGCGGACAAGAGTTCGCGAACAGTGTCGGGCGATCGTCGAGCGTTTCCCCGAGGAGATCCGAGCGAACGCTCGTCGGAGCAAACGTTTCCCGCCAACTCTCAAATCCTGGAACGAATATCAAGAGAACTCCGGCGTTCAGGGGCGACAAGCCGTCGAGAACGCGCAATCTTCACTCGCCGACCAAAGAGCGACACGTTTCCATCGTCGATCGCAACGTACGGATCTTCGAGGAGAAGCCCCGGTACGGAAAAACATGCGACGAGGGACAGACGAGGGAGCGTCTCTTTGGAATTGCCCCGCGAACGAGGTGCGACTCGAGAGAGACGACGGATACCACGCGATACAGCGTCCGTACCACCGTCATATCGCGGCAAAAGAACATTTCACCCATTTATCAATGCGACGGTGGCAACGTCGACGACGAAAAGGCGACTGAGACGCCCGACTCGTCGAGTCGCGAGCAACGTTCGTACAGCTTTTTCAAAAACGGTGCCGAGTACACCCGAGTGAAAAAACCAAGTTTTGGCAAAGGAGAGAAGGCGGAGGAGGACGAGGCGAAGAGAAGAAGAAGAATCGGAAATGGTGACGATGGCACCGACGACGACGGTGACGACGACGACGAGGATGATGATGAGGAGGGCGACGGCAAGGACGGGGTGAACGAAGGAAAAATGGAATCCGTAACGCGGCATGAATTAGACATCGGGAAAAGTTGGTGCATCGCGAGAGGATCGAACGATACGCTGAAAGCGGCTCTGGAGGCTCCATTGCCTTCGGGCCCGCCGCCGAAAAAGCCACCGAGAACGTTCGCCCACGTTCGCCGCGAGACAGCCGAGGGGGGGCGTGAATCGTCGAGTGGCTCGAGCGAGCCGATCGGGCGAAAAGAGTCGAGAGACTCCAAGAGTATGCTGGAAAAGCTCGAGCGCGTACTCATTCAGCACCGAGCAGCCCTCGGAACGAAGGTCATCTCGCCTCGACGGGTCGAGCTTGCGAGAGCCCGTAACGATAATTGCGACGCCGAGAGGCGGCTCGATAGCGGCCGTTCACGATTGTCCCGTACTCTCGAGGATTCGAAAAAAAGTGCTCGAAGGCGAGACTCGCGAGATCGTAAACATTCGACCTTCGACTGTCTGCCCTCGTTGAATTGCGCCTCGAGCGAGAGCAACGGGATACCGCTGAGACAGCCGGACTTCAAGAGTTACTTCACGGACGATTGCGAATCCAAGAGGGCCCTCTCGAGATCCGATAATTCCATCGAAATTTCGTCTAACGATCTTGCCGCAAACACGGCGAATTTGCGGTCTCGGAAGCGAATCTCGACGAGCCCAACACAACCGCCACCGATGACGAGCCTCACCGACGACAAATTCGATACGTTGTCCGCTTTGTTGGACGGAAGGGAGAACAAGCGCGAACCTCGTGCCTCGGAGGAACGGGTATACGCCGAACCGTTTGCTTTCGATAAAAATACCGGCACCGATATTACCGGCTATGGGATTTGCACGAACCAAGAAGGTAATTACTTATCCAGGAGTCTACGGGACGAGAATCTCCTTGCACTGAGGTTCGGGAAAGGAGGCGATCAGAGCTCGCCCCTCCGTCGCAAAGAACCGCTTAAACCAGAATTGCATTACATGGTGAGTGTGGACTGTTTTTTTTTCCGTCCAATTTGTCATGAGAAAGTAATGCATTATTCGTTACTTTTTTAATGGGTTATGAAAAAATATTCCATTACCCATTACATTATATTCAGTAATGTAAAAAAAATTCCATTCCCCATTACATTATATTTTGTAATGTAAACAATTTCCGTTACTCGTTACATTAGATTTTGTCATGTGAAAAATCCCCATTACTCATTACATTATATGTTGTATTGTAAAAAAAAATTCCATTACTCGTGACATTACATTGTAATGGGCAATGGACATTTTTTACAATACAAAGTTCAATGTAATGGGTAATGCAATTTTTTTGCATTACAAAGTGTAATGTAATGAGTAGTGGAATTTTTTTACATTACAAAATCTAGTGTAATGAGGAATGGAATTTTTTACATTACAAAATATATGATGTAGTAAAAAGGAATCCATTATTTTTGCATGAAATTGAAGGCTCTATTTAGCAAAGTTAGAACGATCCGGTTTAGGTCTAATATGCACCGTTTTGATCGATAACTTGTTGCCATTTCGAGGGTAATTTCATTATGCCTTTCTCGTAGAAACCCTCGTCCCTATTGGCAAAAAACTGGGACAGTCGATTCTCACAAGCTTCTCTTGAAGCGAATGTTTCACCAACAAAATCATTCGCCATAGACAGGAACAGGTGGTAATCACTTGGTGCCAGATCCGGACTATAAGGTGGATGCATAAGATGCTCCCAACCAAGATCCCGGAGCTTCCGGCGAGTCACTATCTATGTGTGTGGCCTAGCGTCGTCCTGATGGAACACAATTCCTCTCCTATTGGCCAAAGCTGGCCGCTTCTGGGCGATTGCTTCCTTCAGACGGTCCAATTGTTGACAGTACAGGTCCGAATTACGAGTTTGGCTGTAGGGGAGCAGCTCATAGTAGATGATTCCCTGCCAATTCCACCAAACACACAGCAAAATCTTCCTGACCGTCAATCCTGGCTTGGCCACCGTTTGCGCCGGGCTCACCGCGATTCGACCACGACCGTTTTCGCTTGACGTTGTCGTAAGTGGCCCACTTTTCATCATCAGTCACCATCCGCTTCAGAAATGGGTCGATTTTGTTGCGATTCAGCAGCGATTCGCAGATGGAAATTCGGTCCATGAGGTTTTTTCGCGTTAACTCGCGTGGCACCCATACATCGAGCTTCTTTTTGTATCCAGCCTTATTCAAGTGATTCCAAACGGTTTTTTGTGCAATGTTTAGCTCCTGGGCAATCGAAACAGTGCTTACATGACGGTCGGACTCGACGATTTCCATTATTTTATCGACATTTTCGACAATTGGCCTTCCAGAGCGTGGTGCATCTTTGACATCAAAATTACCGGAACCGAATCGACGAAACCACAATTGCGCGTGATTGGCTGTTACAGTATCAGGACCATTAACACTATTCACATTTTCAGCCGCCTGGCTTGCGTTTTCGCCTTTATCGAAGAAAAACTGTAAAATATGGCGTATTTTCACTTTGCTGGTGGCCATCTTTGACGCGCGCTCCGACAATATTGAGTCAAGGAAACACAAAACTGTCTCAGATGTTGATTTTAGTACGAAATCTTATCTTTCTAACGCCATCTAGCGTAATCCGATCGCACTTATACAACGCGACATACAGATTACTAAAGCCATCTATTGCGAAAATAATAGATTTTTTTACCACACCTAATATATGGTAGTGAGTAATGGAATTTGTTCACATGACTAATGTGATGTAAAAAATTTGCATTACTCATTACAAGGTATTATGGATTATTATTCGTTTCCCATCGGGTCAGATCGACCCAGTGCAAAAACCGCTGCCCCTAACGGGAAACGAATAATAATCCTCATCACACCGTGATGAGTAATGGGGATTTTTTACATTGCATTGCATTAGTAATGTGAAAAATTCCATTACTCATTACCTTATATTTTGTTGGACTTTGTAATGTAAAAAACCTTACATTGGACTTTGTATTGTAAAAAAATTCCATTATTCATTACATTGTAATGGGTAATGGAAATATTTCACATTGCAAAATGTAATGTAATGAGGAATGGAAATTTGTTACATTACAAGATTTAACTCAACGAGTAATGAAAGTTTTTTTCATCACAAAATCCAATGTAACGAGTAATGCTAATTGTTTGCATTACAAAATGTAAAGTAATGAGTAATGAAAACGCTAATGCATTGCAAAATGTAATGCATTATTTGCAACCCTGGTCCAAACACACACACACACGCGTGCGCGTATATGTAAACGTGCAATTCGACACCGTTTGGCACGGAGAAGCGGAAAGAAAAAGGATGGAAAAAGAGGGCAATTGAATTGGGCCCATATGCATCGCAGGGAAAGAGCCATTAGCCGGAAATGCGTATATAGCAATGGAGAACAGAGCGCGTTCTTCCGACCAACGCCTCGCGCACGAATAAGGAAAAACGATTTTTTTTCTCTACTTTCTGGCCCCCCTCTCCCGCGGCCCTTGAGAATCTCGGAAACGGGGACGCGAACCGCGCGTAAAACAGTGACTCGTTTGTGCCGCGACTATACGTCAAGGAAATTAATCTCAATTACGTTAACGTGAGAAAGTTTCATCTTGACGAGTTTTCCCCCGCGGCCCGCGACATCATCCTTTCAGTCAAGTCAACGACGCAAGTCTCGCTCCTCTGACGTGCGATACGACGCTAGTCTCCCAACGATGATAACAAGGGTGAGCATGAGGTTGAAGTTTGCATCGTTGGCATGCAACGAAAATTAATATTTTGGAATTCCTTTAATTTCTTTTGCCACATTATACCTCCAAAAAATCTTCAACCGTTTTTTAAGCTATTTATTTGCCAATCTACAATGTAAATCTAGAAGAAATTTTTTTCAATAATAATAAATACACGAAAAATAAAATATAAAAAAAACATTCGTTGCGTTCCAACGATGCAAACTTCAGCAGCATAGGGTGAGCTATCGTT
The DNA here is from genome assembly GCA_963210295.1 of Ophion ellenae. Classification (NCBI taxonomy): domain Eukaryota; kingdom Metazoa; phylum Arthropoda; class Insecta; order Hymenoptera; family Ichneumonidae; genus Ophion; species Ophion ellenae. Next base: position 4,562,983 of record OY723387.1, on the reverse strand, counting down.
TATCCGACACGTCAGCGTCCGTTTATTACTTTTTCTCCTCTTTTTCGTTGTTATTGTCATTGGCGTAAGCCCTCCTCGACTGGTATCTCTCGGTCGAGATACGACAGTTGGAGGGGCGGCCGGCGCCAAGTTTCAAGATGCGCTCCCGCAAACGCGAAGAGGGATATATACAGGGTGGATCGATAACTATTAGCACCTTGGATATCTTCGAAACTATCAGTTTCACAGAAATATTTGCTGAAATGAAATTGCACAGTACGAAAGGGACCATCCGATAGCGATAATAGTTTTTTTTGCAGGTGGAGGTACTTCGGTCATTTGAAGGTCAACAATAAAGAAATTCGTTGTTAAACAAAACAAAACATAAAATCAAAAAATTTGCTCGAGTTTGACAAGGTACACGTGGAACAGACATTTTTTTTTTTTCGAAAATCTGTTTCGACCATTCGAAAGCTTGTATCTTTCCCAACAATTTGGTTTTTTTTTCAATTTCTGTGCGATTTTGGCCATATTGGACCCGTCGTTTTTTTTTTTTTTATTTCTTCGACCTGAGATTCGTAATTAACGATCCCTCAAAACCCGCAGATTACCGAGTTCCATGCGATTCAGATCCATCAGTGCAATCCGAAATGCAAAGTTTGATTCAATTCGAATTTGCGATCCTCAATTGAAACCTCAGATCCGTAATGAATGACCTCGAAAACCCCCAAACATCGAGTTTCGCCCGATTGCAAGAATTTTTGCATTCGATCCGCCATTTTGGATCCGCCATTTTGAATTTTTCCATTTTTTATCCCAGATTCGCAATCAGCAACCTCGAAATCCCTTGAATACCAAATTCCGTAATTTTCTGATTTTTTTTTTCGAGAAATTTCACCCCGCGCTTATACCTGAGAAACCTCGATTTTCGTGAAAATTGACGGATCTCGATTTTCTCCAAAAGAACGGGGTTGCAACCCGAATAAAGAGTAAAGGCAGCGATCTGCTATTCGGTGGAGTATTTCTACATACCCTGAACTAAAAAAAAACGCAAAAACCTTTGGTGCCTCTGCATTTGTTGTAATGTTATAACATGATAAACAAAAAAGTGTAAAAATGGGCATTTTACACACTTTTAAACAATCAGTTTTTCAATGTTGAAAACGACTTCTGAAAAATACGAAAAATAAACAGTTTTGTAGGGGGAAATCCAAGCTTTCCAACGATGCCGGTTTGGATGCTGTGCGATAATTTGGACCAGAGTTATGACCGGTCAAAGTTTAAAAATGCATTTTTTCGTAAAGCTGCGATAACTTGGCTAAAAAAAATCGCACAGAAATTGAAAAAAAAAAACCAAATTGTTGGGAAAGATACAAGCTTTCGAATGGTCGAAACAGATTTTCGAAAAAAAAATTTCTGTTCCCCGTGTACCTTGTCAAACTCGAGCAAATTTTTTGATTTTATGTTTTGTTTTGTTTAACAACGAATTTCTTTATTTAAACGAAACGAAAAAAATTATTTATAATCAGATTATCAAAGCCGAAGGTTTACACTACAAAATGCTTTTTATTTTTTCATTTTTTCTCCGACCATTTTTCACCGAGTTACAGCGGTTTGAAAAAGGGCTATTTTTCGTCGTAAAAATAGTGATCCCTTAATTGTTGCGCTTAGTGTATAACGAGTTGCTGATTCGTTCCACCCGCCTCGCCGCATATAGTGTGGATTGGACGCGCGCGACTCGATCGTCCACCAAACACGATCATTTTTATCATTGTCTTATTTTGCCCCGTTTGACGTGTATCGCTTCACTCTTCGGAGTATTTTCGTTAAAGATACGCAGACGAGAAGCCGCTCTATACCGAGCGTTTATCGACGGCGCACGTGGCGCAGTCCCCGCTGTTCGACGCAAAATGCTCCCTTCGGTTACTCCATTGGGTGAAAATTCTGTTTGTCTTACAACCGCATGTAACCATGCTCCCGGCAATAGTCGGTCCATCCGCGCGTTTCCTCTATCGCGTTCGGTTGTACTTGAAACAAATACAATCGGCGCTTATTTTTCGTTGCAGTGCACGTCGATAGAAACTCGCGTCTACGAGGACAACAACAACCACCTCACCGAGAATCTTTTCCCCACTTCCAGAACTCATCAGCGTACGAACGATCTGATAAAAAACGAATCTCGCTATCTGGACGGGCATGGGGAAAAAATCGAGCCGGACAAGTACGACAAAATCAAGGTGAGCGACGATGATATGAAAGGAAAATTCTCATACCATTCGCGAGGAGGCACCTACGGTGAAAAATGCCACTATCTCTCCCTAATCGATTCCTTGTCGAAGCTCGAGCGACCTACGTTACGCGCAGCGTTGACCCCCATACCACAGATATACTTGGGGATGGTAAGGAACATAACATCGAAAACCCGCGCGAATGGACGTTAAGGCCTTATGTACACTTGCAGCGGGCGAAGGGACGTGATTTTCTTGATTTTTTTGTCGACGGGACAATAAATGTTTATTGAAAAACTGTGAACAACATCGATTAGTACATACTTTCATATACTTGTACAATTATTTCTATTCGATAATGTTTCAAAATGGCGGAAATCCAGCTGGCTTCCAGGAGCGCCTTCTTTTGAGCATCAGTTGCGGCGGACGTGATAACTCGAGAACGGTTAATCTGAAATCGGAATTTGAAAAAGATTTCATTAGTATGTTGCATTGGCTTGGGCCTGGACGAAGGATTTGTAAATATTTTGATTTAAAAGAAAATGACGATAATTTTAACAAAAAATTCATCTTTAGAAGTGCTAAATCTTCGGTTTTTTGTTACAAAAAAATGTTTTTTTTTTCAACAAAATTCAAAATCCTCCGTCCAGGCTCTAGCTATTATCATAATAAATAAGTGGTGTAAATTTGGTATGGATCGGATTAACAGATTTTTAGTAATCGTGTCCACCGCAAAGGCGTTTCTAAAAAAAAAGACGATTCTGAGGTAATCGCGTTTAAGGGGCCAGTCCACTTTGGAGCCACGAAAAAAAAGGCTATTTTCGCGATCTTTTTTGAGGATTTTATAATAGATATGAATGTAAGAGTTATTGGGCTTGATAAATAAAGTCTTGAAATACATAAAATAAAAATTTCTAATTCATTTTTATTCATTTTTAAGTACAAAAACTATAGTTTAACGTAACGCCTCAAAAATAGGTGGGCTTAGGTAGCTTCATCACAACTCGGCAACGGCTTGTCTGAAACAAAAAAATCAAAGTCCATTAGATTCAGTATGACACCAGCTACAAAATGACCCTCGGATATAAAGTTTTATCAAAAAATTTAAAAAATGGCAGATGAGAAACGAAAAAAGTAAAAAAAAAACGTTCAAAGTGGTCTGGCCCCTTAAGGGGGGATTGTCTTTTTTTTCGCAAAATTTACCGCTTTTTGGGAATTTTTTCGTGAAGAAAGTATACAACGGAAAACTTGTGAAACTTGGCATATAGTTTTATTGATCTGTTTACTACATACAAAAAAATTTTTAAACGATTTCATCAAAAAATCCGCCTCCCACCCCCCCTCGACGCGCGATGGTCCTTTTTTGATAGTGTGCACGATTACAGCCTTCACGTTCATCCTGCAACAAAAACCCAAAAAGCATTTTACTTTAGACACATATAGCTATCGTTCGATGAAGGGAAAAAAAAATTGACGATTTGGTGACGTTTTGAACTTGAAGTATCGATTTTTCGAAAAAAATTGATCGATTTTTTGTTATAAATAAAAAACTATTAAACGTAAACGCGAAAAAAAACGACAATCCCCCCTTAAGATTCAAGTATGTTTCTTTTACATTTAAAGTTAATTTAAGGTAGTACCTCCACAGAAGAGTTGAATTAAGAAATGGTTGAAATTTGACATATACGTTACTTAATACATTATCCAAACATCTGTGCAATTTGAATAAGTTTGACCACCCCAAACCTGAGATATTTACACTTAAAGTTGGCTTGGTTTACACGTAACAAATGCGTTATGATGGGCAAACAGAGCATTATTAATTCTACCGTCAAAACTAAAATTAAGAAATTGATCAAAAACGAGGATAAGCTACAGTAAGATATCACGAATAATGTGAAAAAAAATGAGAATGATTCACCATCTAGTTTCCAAGATATAACCATGAGAAGCCTTCACAACTTTGGTGCAAAGCCTGGAAAAAAAAAACAATTGGGGCAAAGCCTGAACAGTCCCGGCAAAAAGTTTACTGGCAATGGTCGATCAAAAACACAATACAAAATATATTTTACGGCAATAAATGATATCCATCGTATTATCTACTAGTATCGAGTCAATATTGCGTAGTTTTTAATTTTATTCATTACTAATTAAACCAATTATCAATCTTTTAAACATGAACATGGTATGTAAACTTTTGGTTGAGATTTTCGCAGAGGAACTACCTTAATCATACTAACATTGCTGCTCGGCAAGCGTAACACGCTTCGTGCGGTTGAAATACCTATAACTGCGAATCTAATGCTCCGATCTTTATGAAATTTGGTGAGAATATTCTTGAGATATTGTACTTGAGGTCTTAGGCCATAGTAACGAGTATGAAATCACGTGCGAATTTAACAATTTTTTTCGTATAAAAAAGTGATTCACTCATAAAATTAATTACACATCTATTTAGTATGAATATCAAGCTGTTAGAGAATATATATATATTTTTTCGATGTACAAAATGGTCGACTACTCGAAACTTCTCGAAGCAGCTTTTTTCCAATTGGCGTGACAAATAACTTGAACAATTTTCACTCGATTCGCTTCAAATTTGAAAGTTATGTTCCTAATTTCATTTTGCAGAGAAGTACGTACGGAATTTCTGATTAATCGAAAACTTTTCATTTTATGAGCAGTTTATGAGGAATTATAACGAAATTTTTCACTGAAAATTCATTTCTTAAGGGGGGATTGTCTTTTTTTTCGCAAAATTTACCGCTTTTTGGGAATTTTTTTTGTGAAGAAAGTATACAACGGAAAACTTGTGAAACTTGGCATATAGTTTTATTGATCTGTTTACTACATACAAAAAAATGTTTAAACAATTTCACCAAAAAATCCGCCTCCCACCCCCCTCGACGCGCGATGGTCCTTTTTTGATGGTGTGCACGATTACAGCCTTCACGTTCATCCTGCAACAAAAACCCAAAAAGCATTTTACTTTAGACACATATAGCTATCGTTCGATGAAGGGGGAAAAAAAATTGACGATTTGGTGACGTTTTGAACTTGAAGTATCGATTTTTCGAAAAAAATTGATCGATTTTTTGTTATAAATAAAAAACTATTAAACGTATTGCTTTTTTGCTTCATCAAACGATAAAAGGATGTCAGCTGAGCATTCTGTCCAAATTTGAAGGCAATCGGTTGAATAGTTTTTGAGAAATCGTGCACACCATCAAAAAAGGGCCATCGCGCGTCGAGGGGGGTGGGAGGCGGATTTTTTGATGAAATTGTTTAAAAATTTTTTTGTTTGTAGTAAACAGATCAATAAAACTATATGCCAAGTTTCACAAGTTTTCCGTTGTATACTTTCTTCACAAAAAAATTCCCAAAAAGCGGTAAGTTTTGCGAAAAAAAAGACAATCCCCCCTTAAGTTCAAATACCTACAACTTTTGAATAAAACAATATTTTTCTAAATTCCGTACGTACTTCTCTAGGCATTCTAATGTAGATTGACGAGAATTTTTGTTTTTTGTTCTCGGTAAAAAATTGCGGATGCTAAATGTCACGTCGTGGAGCGCCTAAAAAAAGATAAAAGAAAATCTTAGTAGTCGGCCATTTTGTACATCGGAAAAAAAAATATATTTTTTCCAACCGCTTGATATTCATACTAAATAGATATGTAATTAATTTTATGAGTGAATGACTTTTTCATACGAAAATAAATTGTTAAATTCGCACATGATTTTATACCCGTTACTGTGGCCTAAGGCCTTAATATAGGATTAAAGAACCAATGAAAAAGGATCGCGAACGAAGCGCGCGTGCAGAGGATCACTCGGTAATAATTTCCCCCCCCCCCCCATGCCGCAAATATGGAAGCATGCTTGTTTGGGTTGTGTTAATCGATACGGCGGCGCGCATTTATCGTGAGAGGAAACTCCGGGGGCGATAGGCGGCAGTTGATTCGCGTCGCTCACTCCCGCAACATTGCAGCAAAACTGCAATGCTCTTTGTGTCTCATCTGTCATCACTTTTCGCGGCAAAATCCTCGTGCGACGCTTCTGCGCGATTTAAACGAGATTGGGCCGTTTTTGCAGGTGGAGGATTTGCTCAATCGAGCATTTGGTAAATCAACGACGATGACGGAAATTCCGAGCGACTCGAACGCTTCTTCCGACACGGATTCCCTCGCTTCGAGTAGTGCCTCGATAAGTGACGAGCTCACGTCTTTCAACGAGAAATTGCGTCTCTTCAAGAGTTGGGAAAAGGCGAGCAGGCCGAGCAAGGACGAGCTTCGTCGAAGCCTCACGGAGAAACGAAAGAATTACGTGAGGCGGGTTTCCTCGAAGTACACGGAGAGACGGGAGAGCGATACGAGCGCCCTTTTCGACGGACGTAAAAAATTGTTTCAAGTTTGCTTGTTGGTAGAGTTGAATTTGAGCACCCGGGAGCCCTACGTAAAGGACAAATATCCGGCATACGTGAGTGTTGGTTAGAGAAACGGCCGCGGTTTGCCGCGCCACGGTCTTACATACACGGTCTTACGTACACTGGCGAGGGAAACTGCTTTCCCCCTTACCTCTTACCGGTGAATAGGGCCAAAGTGTTTACGTATGTTTTTGGGGCGCGATTGTCGAAATAACCTTTATTTGCCACCATATACCACGAGACTCTACGCGATTTACCGTCATACAGTTTTTTATCGCGTTTTCACGCATGAAGGTGAATTTTTTTCGTAGTGTTTTCGAAAAAACGTGCGAAATGATAAGGGTTGCGCGGTTCGCAATTTTAAAACGGGGTACAAAAGTTTTAAGCAAAAATACTCCGTTTTTCGCGTGCCCAGAAACGTCGAACGATACAAAAAATGGCTCGATGCTCTATTCCGGAAGTGAAAGAGTCTGAGTACGTGTGTGAAAAACATTTCGATGAACGATGTATTGTGAGACTGGAGAAAAAAGGATGTAAATGGTCGTATATTGGGTCGTGTGAAAAATAATTCGCATATTCGCCCCTTATCCTGATAAATTGTGAGAAAAAAGAACGATAATAGCACCTCTTTGATGATACCCTGGAAAACGCAGAATGTCTAGACCAAAAAGTTAGTTATTGCGACAATCAAAACATTATGTTAACCCTTTATGTCACACATTTTTCCTTTAGTCCAATCGGCTTGGAATTCACTACTCGGGGGTTTTTGGGGTCGCTGATGACGAATCTGGGCTCAAAATTCAAAATGGCGAACAGAAATGCAAAAAGTTTCCCGATGAACGAAAAAATGAGCAATCGGGGGTTTTTGGGGTCGCTGATGACGAATCTGAGCTCCGAATTTCAAAATTCAAAATGGCGGATTAAAATTCGCGAACCGTTGCGATGAAAATGTATATTCTTGGATTTTGGGGTCGCTCATTATGAATGCCCAATCAAATCTCCAAAATTCAAGATAGCGGATCCAATATGGCAGATTGAAATTTGAAAAACGATTGAAAAATAAGAAAATGTCAATCCGGTGACTTGCTAGGTTCATTATTCCGTAATGATAACAGAAATAATATTCGACTCGACTCCGTAAACCAGTTACCCCGTAAACGCAAAAACTTCGAAAACTTTCGCAGATAATGAATTTGATCGAGAACCATTGCAATTTCCTAAGATTTGTTTATGTGCACAAACAAAATCATCCATGATTTTTAATTATTGCACATCAATTCTTATTCTTGAATATATGACTGATGCTGAAACACCAAAAAAAAGTTGGAAAATTCGGTCGAAATTGCTCACAAAAATGGTTATAAAACAGGTGGCACTCTCAGAGTGCCACCATGGCACAAAGGGTTAAAAAACTGTTTGTTGAATAACTGCGTCACCATAACGAATTAGCTTTAAAATGCTTGAGCTGGAATTAAAATTTAGCCGAATGACGCAATCGTTTAAATATTGATATAAATTCGTAAAATCACAAGCAAAGAAAGTGTACCTACAGCGGAAAGTTATCTTTATACTGCTACTTACTTACATCAATAAACACCCAAAATAAAATATAGTGCAAAATGAACAGATATGTGCTGTTCATGTATTCAATAAGTTTTCACTTTTTTAGATAAAAGTAGCCATCTTGTTTTTTTTAATCAACACATGATTTTTTATTGGTTTCGTATATTATGCAGTTTACACGACAGTACGATGAATCAAGGGGCCAGTCCACTTTGGAGCCACGAAAAAAGGCTATTTTCGCGATTTTTTTGAGGATTTTATAAAAGATATGAATATAAAAGTTGTTGGGCTCGATAAATAAAGTCGTGAAATACATTTAAACAAAAATGTATTCATTTTTATTCATTTTTATTCATTTTTAAGTACAAAAACTATAGTTTAACGTAACGCCTCAAAAATCGGTGGGCTAGGTAGCTCCATCACAACCCGGCAACGGCTTGTCTGAAACCAAAAAATCAAAGCCCATCAGATTCAGTATGACACCTCGGATATAAAGTTGAAAAAAAGCGGAAAAAGCGATTTTTCGCAGTTTTTCGCAAAAAAAGAGTAAAAATCAAAATTTTAAAACCATCGAGGGTCATCTTGTTGCGAATCACGTTCACAATATGTAGTTCAAATTTCAAGAGAATCGGTTTATTAGTTTTAGAGATACGATGGAGCTAGATTTTGAAAACGTTGTTTCGAGAAAAACGCGTTTGAAGTTAACACTATGAAAAACTTACCGAAACTCAATCGCCAATTCCTGCACCGTACAAAATCCCTTCTGATTGCTCATCATCGTCGATTTCTTCAATTCTTGCTTGCTTTCGATTTTTTGAAATTTTCAAAGTGGACTGGCCCCTTAAGATTCAAGTATGTTTCTTTTACATTTAAAGTTAATTTAATCATACTAACATTGCTGCTCGGCAAGCGTAACACGCTTCGTGCGGTTGAAATACCTATAACTGCGAATCTAATGCTCCGATCTTTATGAAATTTTGTGAGAATATTCTTAAGATATTGTACTTGAGGTCTTAGGCCACAGTAACGGGTATAAAATCATGTGCGAATTTAACAATTTTTTTTCGTATGAAAAAGTGATTCACTCATAAAATTAATTACACATCTATTTAGTATGAATATCAAGCTGTTAGAAAATATATTTTTTCGATGTACAAAATGGCCGACTACTCGAAACTTCTCGAAACAGCTTTTTTCCAATTGGCGTGACAAATAACTTCAATGATTTTCACTCGTTTTGCTTCAAATTTGAAAGTTATGTTCCTAATTGCATTTCGCAGAGAAGTACGTACGGAATTTCTGATTAATCGAAAACTTTTTATTTTATGAGCAGTTTATGAGGAATTATAACGAAATTTTTCACTGAAAATTCATTTCTTAAGTTCAAATACCTACGACTTTTGAATAAAACAATATTTTTTAAATTCCGTACGTACTTCTCTAGGCATTCTAATGTAGATTGACGAGAATTTTTGATTTTTGTTCTCGGTAAAAAATTGTGGATGCTAAATGTCACGCCGCGGAGCGTATAAAAAAGATAACAAAAGAAAATATTAGTAGTCGGCCATTTTGTACATCGAAAAGAGTAAAAATCAAAATGTTAAAACCATCGAGGGTCATCTTGTTGCGAATCACGTTCACAATATGTGGTTCAAATTTCAAGAGAATCGGTTTATTAGTTTTAAAGATACGATGGAGCTAGATTTTGAAAACGTTGTTTCGAGAAAAACGCGTTTGAAGTTTACACTATGAAAAACTTACCGAAACTCAATCGCCAATTCCTGCACCGTACAAAATCCCTTCTGATTGCCCATCATCGTCGATTTCTTCAAGTCTTGCTTGCTTTCGATTTTTTCAAACTTTCAAAATAGACCGGGCCCTTAAGATAGTGTCCAGTCGAGCCCAGAAGAGCTGTCTTCTCTCTTCGTCGCACGCCCCTTTTCCTTGCCGCCACGCACCAAGCGGCATAAATCGGAATAAAAAACAGAGCCGCTAAGGGTGCCTACCCCGATTACCACCGTTGTCAGACCTGTATGTAAGACCGTGGCCGCTACCCGAGACAATTGACACAGCCCGTATCCTCGTTACAGGCAAAGAGTCCAGCTTGGATAGAAAATTTCTGCTTTCCGGACGCGACCGATTGGCGACCTCCGACGCCGCCAGCCGCCGCAGCCACCACCACCACCGCGCACTCGACGCAGAATCAATTTTATTCTTTGACACTGATGGACGAGAGAGGCAACCGACGTTACGGGTATTGTTGCCGCGTAAGACCCGAGGACGGGCCGATTCTTCCACTCGTTTATTGCCTCATCACCGAACATCGGGCCAGTGGCTTTTATCGCAAAGTATTGCTCGAGCTGGAATCCCGACACGGCCTACCCGACAAACAACGAACGAGTTTTATCAAGGAATTGTACAACAGTCCGATGCCGAAACCCGGCGACAGTCTCCGTTTGACGGGTAACGACGACGACGATTATGACGACGATGACGACGTCGTCGACGGGAATCCCGAGCCCTTCGCGTTTTCCTCCCGCGCGGACAAAGACCGACAGGGCAGCAACAACAACAATAACAACAATTCGATTATATCGAAATTGAGCGATTATCCTACCGATAAAAATGGCGTTTGGAGAGTGGGAGTAGGACGAGCGCGTCACGCTTTCGGGAACAACACGTCCGGTTCGACGAACGACAATACGCCGGAAAGCGTTATCGTACGCTCTTGTGATGCGAGACTCGAGGAGAAAGACATGAGTCAATTGTTCGATGCTGTCAGCGATAAAGTGCTCGTTGTGCTGTTCGGAAGCTTGCTCCTCGAGCGCAAAGTCGTCCTGCTGTGCGACAAACTGAGCAAACTCTCCTCGTGCATCGAGGCCCTTCAGAGTCTTCTCTATCCCTTCAGCTGGCCTCACACCTTCATACCCGTCTTGCCCGATATTCCCGGGCTCTCGGAGATACTCGAAGCCCCGCTGCCCTTCGTCATTGGAGTATTCAAGTCGAGAAATTTGGCCAATTCCGAAGTTGCTTCCGTTAAAGAGGTGAGAGAGTACGTGCCCGCTCGGCCGAAAAGAAAACAACATTGTGCCAACAATTGCATTTTCATTTGGCGTATCAGGGTATCGTCGTGGACTTGGATACGTCGAAAATAGTCTGCGCGATGGGGGACGAATCCTCGATACTGCCCCCGAGACTGCAAAAAAAGATAAGATCCGCACTTCGCCTCGTCGCTGCCAACACCAAATCCGGCGATGGAATTCGTAATTTTCTCGTCTCCGAAGCTTTTCTTCGAGCCTTCGTCGAGACTTGCTCGCACTACGATCGTCACATTGTTACTCAGCAGGATGGAAGAGTCATTTTTCAGGTATATCGAGCGTCTTTCTTTCTTTCTTCCTTCTTGTTCTCCCGTTTTACGCGCAACCAAGGGGGTGTACACAATTTTTACCCCCCCCCTCCCCCCATTTCGTTACGTAACGGGTGCTTTGTCGTCAATAATTGCGATTTTTCCATAGCATAACTAATTATGAAAGAATAGGGTTTATACTCATTTTATGAAGTATATACTAGGTGCGCAACTAACTTCCGGGTTTTTTTTACCAGTAGAAAATACAAAAAATGGTTCATTCGAAGTCCCTCGCTATTTACACATTTTTGCCATCTCTCTGGCAGTACATAAATACCGCGACGATGAAAAGACGCGTCTTTGGACTGAAACCATTCGTCCAACCAATTTTGTACTGCATCGTAATTGGCCAAGTATAGACCACCCAAGCCATGCGCCATCGACCGGAACAAGTTATAGTCTGAAGAGGGCAGGTCTGGCGAATACGACGGGTGCGGTAGCAGATCCCATTTCAGTGTTTTAATGGTGTCCTGGACGATGGACCTGCGATGGCACAGAGGGTAGTCGTGCTGCAATATCACACGTTCGTGTCTCGTGTCCCATTCTGGCCGTTTTTCGAGCAATGCGTGGTTCAAATTGATCAGTTGTTGTCGGTAGCGATGCCCATTGACAGTTTCGCCCGGTTTCACCAGCTCATAGTACACGATTCCTTTCTGGCCCCACCAAACGCAGAGCATTGTCTTTTTTCCGAAGCGATTTGGCCGTGCCGTCGATGTTGACGCTTCGCCAAGTGAAAGCCACGATTTTCTGCGTTTGGGATTCTCGAAATATATCCATTTTTCATCGCCAGTAACAATTCGATGTAGGAAACTCTTTCTGTTCTGCCGCAAAAGCAAAATTTCGGAAGTGGCTCTTCGATTTTCCATTTGTCTCTCAGTCAACTCATGCGGCACCCACTTTCCTTCCTTATGAATTTTTCCCATGGCGTGCAAACGTTTCGAAATACATTGCCGAGTCACATTTAATGCCTCGGCAAGTTGATCTTCTGTTCGAGTGTCATCTTCATCCAATAACGCTTGCAGATCGGCGTCCGCAAATGTTTGCGGTCTTCCCGAGCGCTCCTTGTCCCCAGTCTCAAAATCGCCACTTCTGAACCGCTTGAACCAATCTTCACACGTTGTTTTTGATGGTATATGTTCGCCGTAGGCCTCCTCAAGTAACCGACGTGCTTCAGCTGCTGTTTTTTTTTAGATTGAAGCAGAAAAGCAATGCTTCCCGCAAATGCTGTTTATTTGGCACAAACTTTGACATTTCCGAGGTTAGAAAAAAGGTCGTTGTGTTGCGATATTTGTTTATATTACCACTGGGTATTCTCGACAGATGTCCAAGCTATAAAGACACCCAATTTCAGACTTGTATGCCGACTGCATGTGTCGCTAGCGCCATCCATGTGTGAAACCCGGGAACTTCGTTGCGCACCTAGTATTCATCTACTTTCATACCAATTTCTATGCCAAAATCTTGAAAATTAACCGAGATATATGCCTTGATTTGACGACGATAAGAAAAATTCTCCTCATTGTCCCACCGATATCTCTATGAAAGGCTATCTGTAAATTAAAAGTCGACAATTTATCGATATCTATACGAATGTAGCTATCGTTATGCGTAGCGGTTTTTTTATTTTGGTTTTTTTTTACAAAATGCCGACAGTTTGGACATTTGTTTCTTTTTTCAAGGCCTTTTTCTGTATTCAAGCAGTCGTTAAAAATAGTAATTATCAAATGTTAAAAACGCGGGTACGTACAACCTTAGTCACTGCGATTACAAAATTGTTTTTAAAAAAATTGAAAGTCGGTTGATAAGTTTTTAAGTATTCGCTCGGACAAGGTCGAAAAAACTTGTTTCGAGAAAAACGCGTTCAAAGTTATCGTTCCGTGTTTCTTGATATAAAGTGACTATATTTCCGTCAATTTTCGGACTTGTGAATGAAAATGTTGCCAACATATTTTTCAATACATCTACTTTCAAGAATTATTTAAAAAAATGCCTTCAAATTTCGCTTGGGGGATGTGGGAAAGCTGGTGTGCAAGTTCTTGCACAGTGACTTTGCCCCTTAACTAAAATTGCGTACAGAAAGCTGTGAGCTGTCCACGGTAAAATTGCACGCGAGGTTTAAAAACTTGATCATGCAAAAATTTCGCTATTTCTGGCAGTTTTAAAATCGCGACGTAACGCAAACCTTAACCCCCACCCCAATTGCGTTACGTAATTTGCGTACGGCCCCCAAGGAGACACGCCTCCTCTACCTTGGAATTTTTTTTCGCAGAAGGAATCGTTCGTCAAGGCATTGCCCTCGAAAACCGAGCAATATTTCCTCGAGTGGTTCGTCGAGACAACCATGTTTGCCACTTTCGTTCGAGACTGCATCGAGAGAGTGGAACGTCCTAGCGAAATACGCGGGAGAGACGATATGAAATTGTTCGATCAGCGTGTCGCCGAATATCGCGAGGGATTTGAAAAAAAAGCGCGTAAAGACTGCGCTTCGAAAAAAAAGACTCTGGGTAAGTAGCGCTAGTCGAGAGATACATGTAACGAGTGGCTCGTGATCTATCGTTGTCAGTGGATTCACCGTGTCTATTTTTCAGGCGATCGTTTGAAAGATTTGGCCAATTTTCACGGGTGAAACGCGCGAGGACCGACTCTCTTCCTATTTACTTACTCCCACGAGTTGGAACTCGAACACAATTAGCTTTGTGTTCACCGTAGATGAGCTCAGCGGGGACGGCGACGACGACGCGATTACCGCGTTACAGCGATGCATTCGCCGTAGCCCCGAGCGGGCGCGCGACGCAGCACTTGCTTTTTCAAGAGCCGCAGTCGTTATTTGTCGATATTTTTTGCCGCGATTACTATCGTAAACCGCGAACGGAATTTTCCGTTGTTGCAAAAATCGGGAATCTCAACTAGTTTTGTAAACGGCCTTTTTTCAGAGTTACGGTTACGCGTTGTAGGACGAGGCGAGGCCACCCTATGCGGTTTTACCGGAGTGTGTTTTAGGGAACTAAAACACGTGTATAGTATATTGGAAGTCGTGCTGTATATTGGAATCGGAAAAAAAATAGAAGAACGCTAGTTTTTTTACAGGCGATTATGTAGGTGCCGCGGGTGCTAAATCCAAGTTTGCCTAAAAATCGGGGGGTAGGTTTTTTTTAGGGGATGAAAGGGGATGGGGTTGGATTAATGCCAAACTACAACCGCCCCGAGGTCGGCGCCGGGAGACAAAATGTTCAGAAAAATCCGGGCTTTATTTTTGTCCACAGCGCCGAAGTCGTGAAAGTTCATTTTGGGCGGAAAATGTGGGGTGAAATTTTGAAAAATCAGTTTTCATTCGATAACTCTTTAAGAAAAATTCATACAATTTTTGTTCAGATGGGAACATTGTAGCCCTTTAAAAGACGAGCGGATCGAGTACTTGATTATCCCTCTCCAATAATATCTTCACCCCCAAAAGAATTGTCGAGGTATAAAAAAAAGTTGTTTATTGAATAACTCAAAAACAATCGATTTTTCGGGGATGGTTTAAACGTACGAAATGTAGAGAATCATTTTCTCTATATTTTCGTTCCTATGGACTATCCTCGAATTTTGCTTTTTCTAACCCCTCTCAGGGGTTGAAAATCCAAAATGAAATTCTGGGGAAACTATTGACCGAAAATAAAGAGATACGAGTTTGGCGCTGCGAACAAAAATGTAGCTGAGGGTTCAAGCTACAAATTCTTCCACGGCGGCGAATTCGTGCGGTCAATAGGTTTCCCAGAATTTCATTTTGTATTTTCAACCCCCGAGAGGGGTTGGAAAATCAAAATTCAAGGGTGATCCATAGAAACGAAAATACAGAGAACATTATTCTCTACATTTCGTACATTTGTACCATACCCGAAAAATCGATTGTTTTTGAGTTATTCGATAAACAATTTTTTTTTTGTATTCTAACTTTTTTTTGGCGGTGAAGATATTATCGGAGAGTGATGATCAAATACTCGATCGACGCGTATTTTCAAGGGCTTCAACCGTTCCTATTTGACCAAAAAGTGTACGATTTTTTTCTGAAGAGTTATGGAATTAAAGCAGCTTTTTCAAAATTTCACCCCACTTTTTCATCCCCAAAATGAACTTCCACGATTTCGGCGCTGTGGACGAAACTAAAGTCCGGATTTTTTTGCACATTTTGTCCCACGGCGCCGACCTCGGAGGGGTTGCAGTTTGGCATTAAACCACCCCCATCCCCTTTCATCCCCTAAAAAAACCCTACATCCCCATTTTTAGGCAAACTTGGATTCGGCACCCGCGGCACCTACAAAATCACCTGTCCAAAAACTAGCCTTCTAATTATTTCCGATTACGTGATTTTTCAGCGAAAGCACGACTGTACTAGTATGCATAGCTTAAGACTTATATCACACTGTAGATACCTGACAAACGTTCCCGTAGAAACGCATAGTGTGGCCTCGGCCTTACACGATGTATACGGCTCGTATTTGCCATTTTTTTTTTCATCCGCACCGTACGCACAAATACCGGAGCCAGCTGTCAATCGTTGAATCGTCATTGCTCGCTCCAAGTAAAATCGATTCTGGACTGGAACAAATACGATACACGATTTTCGCAAACTACTCTGAAACGGCTCACAATTGTTTTTTTTTTTTTCGTTTCTTAATATTTTTTATCGTTCGAATACGGCGTTTTTAATGATTGCCATTACTCGATTCAACTGTGATTATTTAATTGTTTAGCCTCGTATATCGTTGCTCGAACGAAATCTACACAGCGGATGGATACTTTGTACCTGCGTTGCGAAACGAACGGCATAATCGGCCGAGAGAGAGAGAGAGAGAGAGAGAGAGAGAGAGAAAAAAAGAGGAATCTTACTACTTTGGTAGTTTTTAGTTTGACCAATGCGTGTTTGTGACGAACAACGCGTGGGCGGAACAAAGCTAGCAATAAAGGAATCGTCGAGCGCGGGTGTATACCGCGGTGTCTTCATTTTCAACGAGGGCGTACACAAGATTGCCGATTACTATCGAAACATGTGTTCTATGTGTAGATAAAATTATTTTTGAAAAATACAACAGGCCCAATGCCGAAGAAAAAGCAAAAAAAAATGTGTCGTCAAGATGGAAAACTGTCTTATCGATTCGAGTTGACGCAAGATGGCGTCACGCGCCATTCGCGTTAGTACGGGATTTTTAACCTCGAAAAGTCACGAAAGTACGAGAGCGCGCGAGCTCGAGGGTCCTCGGAAAATGTTTACTCCGAAGGATGGATCGCCTCGATTGGTGCTGTTACACGGGCCACCGGAGCTCACCAAACCGTTTGTTTTCGAGGTAAGTCTTTTCGTTTCGATTCAGGTAATATACTCGTTGCTCGTTTGAAGAGAAAATCAATTGAATCGGACAGGCGGCGATTGACCGAGCAGAGAAGGGTCATCGCGTTATTTACATTACACCGCGACCTCTGCAGTCACTGCCGGCTACTTATCACGACAGAAAGCAACTCTCACCTGGAGCGTTCAAACTAGTCAGATTCATGTTGGTATATAGAATAGTGATATGAGACAGCCCCTCGTGGAGAATAGATGCAGGAGGCCACACTCGGCCTTTCAACTCGTCCCCAAAACGGTATCCGAGATCGATGGCGCTGGGGTGCTCCGGACCACATGTATAGATATACGCAAAACATAGGTCCGATCACGGTCTTACATACAGGTCTTGCAACGAAGCTAAATTTTCGTAGTGGCGGTAGGCACGCTTATCGGCTCCACTTTTTGATTCACTAGGCGCCGCTACGCGTCGCTACTAGCAAGGAGAAGTAGTTTCCCCCTTACCTCTTACCGGCGAATGGGCCGAAGGTGTTTGCGTATGTTTTTGTGGCGCGATTGTCGAAATAACCTTTATTTTCGACCATATACCAGAAGGTTCTACGCGATTTACCGTGATACATTTTTTATCGTCTTTTTACGTATAAGTGTGAATTTTTTTTGGTAGTGTTTGCGAAAAAAATGCGAAATGGCTGAGGGTTGCGCGGTTTGCAATTGTAAAACGGGGTACAAAAATTGTAAGCAGAAATGCTCCGTGTTTCGCGTGCCCAGAAACGTCGAACGATACAAAAAATGGCTCGATGCTATTCCGGGACTGAAAGAGTCTCAGTACGCGTGCGAAAAACATTTCGAAGAACGATGTATTGTGAGGCATTGGAGAAAAAGGATGTAAATGGTCGTAATATGTGCTGGTATGAATTAATGTATTCAAAAAGTTTTCAGTTTTTTTTAGATGAAAGTAGTCATCTCTCTTTTAATCAACACATTTTTTTATTGGTTTCGTATATTATGCAGTTTACACGACAGTACGGTAAATTAAGTTAGGGCAAACGGCGCATGCGTTGCGTTCAGGAGGGAAAAGGACAGAAGAGCTGTTTCTCTCTTCGTCGCACCACTACTTCCCCTTGCCGTTACGCACCCAGCGGCAGAAATCGGAATAAAAAACAGAACCGCTAAGGGTGCCTACCCCCACTACCGCCGTTGTCAGACCTGTATGTAAGACCGTGGGTCTGATGAAGACGGTTCACAGCTGATGTACCTTTCATTCATCTTTAAGGGGAGGGTAGGGGTTTCAGCGTGAAAAAAACACTTTTGCGAATTTTTTTTATCTATGAGGTAGAGTAAATTTATTGAAACCTTTTGTACATTGTTAAGTGTTATTTCAAGAACATTCCTTGAAATTTGAACGCGAAAATATCCACAAAAAAGCCGGTGACAAGGATTTTCCAAGAACGCCTTTGGAAAAACACGATTTGCGGTGTTCACTGTATCTCAGCTAGAAATTATCTGGAATCAGGTACCATTAAAGTTTAATCAAAATATCATCAAATCCTCCCCCCGACGGTCTTGATAAATTTTTTTTTCATTTCTAAATTTTTGGTGGTCATGTAAAGTGAAAAGTGCTATTTTCGCAAAAAATTCCGCCATTTTAGAGGTGGAAAACGCCCTCAGTGTAAACAAAATCTCAAACTAACCGTTGGGGGGAGGTATTTTATATGTAGAAAGTGTGTACCAAGTTTGAAATAAATCGGTCATGTAGTTTCCAAATGGCAGTGAACACGGACTTTGAAAAAGTGGTTTGGAGAAAAACGTGGCACCGGCTTGTTTGTGGATATTTTCGCGTACAAATTTCGTGGAATGTTCTTGAAATGACACTTAACAATGTACAAAAGGTTTCAATAAATTTACTCTATCCATAAAGATGAAAAAATCGCGAAAAAGTGTTTTTTTTCACGCTGAAATCCCTACCCTCCCCTTAAGTGCCAGGGTTATAAAATTTACGACAAAGTGATACGGTATTTGATCGATACGCATACAGTACAGATAAAGCATAGTTTTTTAAATCAAAAACTTAAGTTTTTTATTCTTGTGTGTAATTTTTCAGAGTACAAAACAAATATGTATGACCAAACTTGAGTCTGCAGATATAATTCAATTTCTAAATCGCCAATTACGTGGATAATTACAGCAATAAAAATCTTCCTCCCTATCGTTACACAATAATTTTCATATAAAATGTAAATCATACCAATTTATATCAAAAAAATTATTCGGCTATTTAAAAAATGTACTTTTATATCCGTCTATAGAATCGTTAACGTAACTTGTTCAACTCATTCTTTTTCATATTGCCTATTATAGATATTTCGAGAGTATGCTGTGAATTTAAGAGATTATAACAGTGTAACGAGTCGAAAAATAGTTCATTTTCGCTATTTAATTTTCAATGGTTAAAATACGCTAATCAGTCTGATTGTTTACGTCAAATCAAAGCACTCATGAAGAACAGAAAATAAATTTTGAAACGTTTATTTCTATTTCTTTTACATTTTTTTAACGGTTGAAAATGTCTTCACAAAAGGGTGTTCTCATGGTGTACACGGTTGTGGCTGTAAATATGAACTGAAGCAAAATTTGTAAAAAGATTATTAATCAGTATGAAAGCCGCTATCTTGCTATGGAGATTTTTTAAATCGAAATTGATAAAATGGCGGCGTTTTGAAAAAAAAAGTATCGAATTTAGTCTATTTTGTCGAGATTGCAGTTGAGTGCTCGCTTCCACTCAGAAAGCCTGTTATTGCACTATAAAATCCAATAAAATTTTCAATTATACACGTAGAGATTGTTTCTTAACCAAAAACTTTTACATCAATTTATCTCCAAAATATATTTACCTTAGGAGTACGAAAGACCGCATGCTGCCGTAATCCCAATGCGCACCGCCGAGTTCGGTGTTGGTACTGACCAGTCTTGCAACCTGGTACTCCGCACACTTTCACTATATTGCACACTCAATTAAATTACAAGAATGAAATACTGATAATTTTTAACTATCGAATTCGGTATATTATTTGTAACATTGATAATGAAAAAAAATACTAATTTCAACCCAGACTCTCAGTGAACAAGGAAATTTATTTTCTCATCAATTATTGAATAAGTTACTCTACGGGCGACAAAGTTTTCAGTCGGAATATTTAGTATACTTAAACAAACAAAACTCACCTTTTCTCGTTTTAAAAGACTTTTTCTTCAAATGGTCATGTGGAAGTTACCGAGCCTTGACCGCTCGAAATTTTGACGTTTGCTATCACGCTCGGTTCGTCGTGAGGTTAGAACCTCATTTGATCACTTTCACCTCGTCGACCAATATATTACTATACATCAGGTCTGCGGCACCCCAACGCCAACTATGTTGGAGCCATTTTCGGGGACGCTTTTTCCAGTGGCTTTGCATGGGAGTGTGGTCTCCGGGTATCTCGTCTCTATGCAGCCCAAGAAGACTAGAGGTAAAGAGTACGAACGCAGTGTTGAAACGTCCATGGAAATCCAGTTGAGAATGGTGGCGCTGCTTTCCTACCGAACCGAATTGAATTCAGCAACGAACTAGTGCCGTACAATATGCAGAAAGCACCCTTTGCTACTTCATATGCAGCGATAATTTGATCAAATTAATTGTAAAACCAGTGCAGTACGATATGCAAAAAGCACCCTTTGCTTCATCATGTGGAACGGTAATTTGATTACATTAATTGTGAAACCAGTTGGTGAGGAAATTTCTATATATTTATATAGATAGAATTCTTATATAGATAATATAGATTGTTTTGGAGAATAATAACAAACTGCGTAAATTTAGTCAATGTTTGTTTTTCGTTGCGGAAGCAGTAACAAACAACATTTATTTATAGACCGAAGAAAATTCATAAGAATTTGGAATCCAGACAAAACGTTTACAACTGATCACACATCAGGATACGCTGGACAGATAAAGAATAATAATGAAATACAGGAATTAAGTCAATGTTTTTTTTCATTGCGGAAGCAGTAACAAACAAAATTTATTTCTAGATACACGAAAATTCATGAGAATTTCGAATCCAGACAAAACATTTACAAATTATCACACATATTCACATATTATAATACGCTGCACAGATAAAGAATAATAACGAAATACAGAAATTAAGTAAATATGGTTTTTTTTCGTTGCGTAACCAGTAACTTACACAATGCATTTATAGACACAAGAAAATTGATAAGAATATTGAATGACGACAAAAGTTTTACAAATTATCACATATCATATTCACACTAATGATACGCTGTACAGAAAGAGAATAATAACGAAATACAGAAATGAAGACAATACTTTTTTTCGTTGCGGAAGCAGTAACAGAATTTATTTATAGACACAAGCAAATTCATAAGAATTTTAAATCCAGACAAAAGTTTTACCGCAACGAAAATAAACATATTGACTTAATTTCTGTATTTCGTTATTATTCTTTGTCGGTACAGCGTATCATAATGTGTGATAATTTGTAGATGTTTCATCTAGATTCAAAATACTTATGATTTTTGTGAGAATGATAAACTATTATCCCGTCATGAGAGGACCCTTTCTAGCGCGATCGGTCAACGAAAATAATAATGCAAGAAAAATAAAAACGAATGACAATAGGAAAAAATCAAAACTGTAAGATCGATTTATCTGTAAAGTGTATCATAACATGTGAATATGATGTGTGATCATTTGTAAAAGTTGTGTCTGGATTCAAAATTTTCATGAATTTTCTTGTCTATAGATGATTATTCATTTTTTATTTTATTATTTATTTGTCAGCGCTTCCGCAACGAAACAAAAACATTGTCTTAATTTCTGTATTTCGTTATTATTCTTTATCTGTACAGCGTATTATATTGTGTGAATATGATGTGTGATCATTTGTGAAAGTTTTGTCTGGATTCAAAATTCTCATGAATTTTCGTGTATCTAGAAATAAACTTTGTTTGTTACTGCTTCCGCAACGAAAAAAAAAACATATTGACTGAATTTCCGCATTTCGTTATTATTCTCCAAAACAATCTATATTATTATATAAGAATTCTGTCTATCGAATATATAGAAATTCCCTTCCCGAACTGGTTTTACAATTAATGTGATCAAATTATCGCTCCATATGCAGTAGCAAAGGGTGTTTTCTGCACGGGTTTGTTGCTGACTTCAATTCGGTTCGGTAGGAGAACAACGCCACCCTTCTCAACTGGATTTCCAAGGACGTTTTTGGATCGTGATCGCCGTAGGAGTTCGTACTCCTTACCTCCAGTCTTCTTGATGCAGCCCCTCATCGGAGCTACGCGATTAAAACGACTCACGCTCACACGCGAAAGCAGGTATTTGGAGAACTACGAGAGTCTGGTCGATCAGCTGGTGGATCTGCACAATTTTGAAGTAGTACCCTCGGTTTTGCTGATTGACGATCTCGACGCTTACACGGATGATTCGCCCTGCCGCCGAGCGAAACGAGCAAGATCCGAGATTCGCACCGTTGCCGCTGCCGTTGCTGCACGACTGTTGGCCCTCCTTCGCGACTCGATCAACGCTTGTTCGAGAATTCTCAACAGTCCCGTTGATCTTTTGTGCGCGAGCTCGAGTCTCGAAATTGGCGGAGGGGCCTACTTCCGAGAGGTCTGGCAGCTGAGTCACGACTCGCTTTCTCCTCGACTCTCCCGGCTCGATAACGCCAACGTGGAGACGACCGCCAAGATATTCGACTATCGATACTTGACGGACGGCAGTCTCGCACTTCGACGAATATCCGCGAGCCTTTACATTCCGCGACAAAAGCATAGCTAAACTTTCGCCTCTTTCACAATCCTCGGTGACTCGTTGAAACTTGAATAGACATTTTTTTATCGAGTCCGCGTCCTGTACTTTCGAAACAAGGCCTGCAAAAATAAATGAAAGAAGGAAGACAAATCATATTGCACGCGGTACTCGCGCGAGGTCTTATCCAGTCGTCCTACGCGAAACGCTCGGCGAACGGAGAGATCCATTTTTTTTCTTTCCGATATATCGAATAAAAAATAGGAACCGCATTCCCGATTGTGTAAATTTTGTATCTCTCGCGGCGATGGAAGAAAATAAACGACGTATGCAGCAGCAGCAACCACCGCCAGCCCCCTGACACTGGCCTACTATTCCTATACGATAAATGGAAACGCATTTTGTCCCGGCTTTTTAGTTCTTGAGATCGCCACTTCCTAGCGTTGGCTGTTGTGCGACAGCCTTCGGCTCTAAATACTCCGATCAGCTGAACGATTCGATACTTTCGTGGCTTTCGCCTGTTATCGTTATGGCGACGTAATTTATTGTCTTCAAATTGAAAATCATTCCAAATATATCACTAGACTTTTATTCATGTAAGATATTCGAAACACCGGCGCAACATACATATATACGCATGCCTGTCACACAACTACTAGCGCCACAGTGCGGCAAGGGCATTTTGCGAACAGCATTTATCTACCAGTGTCAGGGGGCTAGTATACACCTCCTGCCTATCTCTAGTGGCGCGGCTTGGTGGCAGATTCAGGCAAATCGTGGACGTTCGACTACGGCCAGCTGTGCGGTTTACGTATTAATTTCGTTAAAAAGGGCTCTGTGGAATTAAGAATAAATGCGCAATACGAGGTATTGTTGTTTTGGGGGGTGCAAAAATTCCCCATCTCAAAATCGGGAATTGACTTTTTATTCGTTTCCGAGGCGAAATTGGAAAATCAATAAGAGAAATGAGTAGATAGAAGCTGTCAGAAGAATGTAAGTAAATATGATTTGACAATTTGATGCAAGGAACGTATTGAAAGTATACAAACGTTAGATTTTCTGTCACGTTTTATTCTTCTAGTACATCGGATAAGCCGTGGCAGCCAAATAAAAATCCTCGAATCGGCAGTGCTCATTTTGTTGGTGACAAGCAGTCTAACCGTGAAAACAGCCCAGCATTTTTAGAGAATGACGTGCAAATTATTTTTTACTTAATTGTTTTTCATCTATGATATGAATATTGTTAATTCAACATTTCATGATCATTCTGAGCGATGAAACACTATTCACCAATAATATATTATTCATTCAACATTCCATACTTATCCATAATAATGAAAAAAATCTGTCATTTGTTAATGCTGTGATATACTGAAATAAAAAATGCGGTTTACTAAATCTAATTTCAATGACCAATATACTTATTCCTTCGTCATTCATATTTCTTTGATGAGGAGATACATCTTCGTTTTCCATTTCTGTTTTGCATGTACGGTTGAAAAGTTGCTGAAAAAATATTTTTATTCCTTATTATTCAACTATTAATTGAACTCATAATTAATGCATACCTCTACTTTTACGGCGTACGGTTTCCCATGGGCAATTCGTTCTCTACTAGGTGTATCACGGATTTCGACGACCTTGATCGTGGTGGCTTTGAAATTGTTCATGCCCTATACATTTTTAATCGATAATCGTGTTATTAGCGATACGATAATCCTAAAAATTAAGTAGTCAAAATTATAATGAATTCGGCAGAATCTATTTCATATTTCGCGTGTTTACTTATCTTCAGATTCAGATTATCCGCGAAATAAATCTCCATAAATATTCCGGAAGCCACACTCGAGAGCAGTATGGCTCATAATTGCACTTTAACAATTTCGTACTGCACTAAGTAAATAAATAATCCAAAACGTGCGGTGATTTGTATGGAAATCCTATGTTTACTGTTATGAGAAGAACGGCCTCAAGTTGCCGCCGTTAACTGACAGACGGCGTTGCCGTCGCTTCGCCATGATATCCAAGAGGCGTATTTGTTTCCACGCTCTCGCGCACACCTGGCAAGTCGTTTCGTTTCTTCTCTTTTTGTTTTTCTATCTCGTTCGACGTCTCTCCCGCGAGAAGGCACGCGGAAAAGGAGATTTCGCTCACGCTCGAGTCGAATCGACGCAACACAAAAGAATGAAGAAGAAAAAAGGTTTTTTTTTTCGTAGGGGCGCGTGTGGAAGATGCCCGCGTTGGTAGTGGTGAAACAACGCGTGTCCGTAAGGAACCCTGGCGTGTCCGTTCGCGCGTCTACGGGACGACTCGTAAATTATGCTTTCACGCTGAGAAACCTGACCAAGAGCGAACCTGCTCCCCCGCCTCCGTCCCTGTTGTTCACGCGGCGAGGAGGACGACGGGTCAAACCGGCTTGTTCGTTCTCTCGCTCGGTATTTTACAGTATTCCCCCCGGGCCCCTCGCGTACGCTTGTTGGCTCGAGTGTTGCTCGCGCGCGCGCGGCGACACTGGCGTCCCATCGTCTGGCCCGTCTTCGAAACGGCCCGCTGTGCGCTCCCCTCCTTTGTAATCTCCCGATCGCGACCCTCTATACGAACGCGAAAAACGCCATCTCTCAAGATCCCTCGATACTCTTCCATTCGTTATGGTCCCAAAAAGATATATATGCAAGTGCGTGGTGGTGAGCCGCTACATTGCGCGAGATATTTGTATCCTCCTTACTCGAGAAAACCATTGCGAGAGCACGTGCGCAACGAGCCAAAAGACGCAACTAAAGCCGAATTGTATCAAAATGTCGCGCGGTGACCGCGTAATCTCGTTCAATTGCCTCGCCGCCGGCGGCGCCTTCGTACCCTTGTCACAAGCATACCCGGAGACTAATTTTTTTTCGTTCGGAAGAACCCCGAGTGGGTTCCATGACGCGACGTTTGCAAGAGCGAGAGAGAGACTGCGGCCCCCACGAACGAGAGATGCCTCGGAGTCTCGCGCGTCAAGCTGCATTCCGACGCTCTCCTCCCGCTCGCGTAACCAGTTTCGAACGAATTTTCAAGTGACCGCGCAACAACGAGGATCCCGCCGCGGTTAGCCCATTTTTTTTTCTCCGCTGCCGAAACGGACGCGCGTGGCGTCGTGTTCCCGCGTACGGCGGGCTGTCTGATTTAAGGGGCGAGATGCAGTCAGAGGCGTGAAAAAAACAAGCATTTTCAATCGCTTTTTTTTCATAGTAATTCAGTTTGTTTTACAAAAGTGGTTACACAGACTTTTTATGTTATATTTCAACTTGACTTGTACAAATTTTTAAAGAAAAATATTGATTATTTGTAAAAATATCGCCATCTGCGGCGGACCCCCTTGGCATGCAGTGCTTTGCAGTGAACATCCTAAAATTTTACTGGATCATCTGAATTAAAAAAAAAATAAAAAAAAAATCATTAGTTTAATAATAAATCTAGTGCTCAATCGAAGCTTTTTGTTTTCAAAAATTAACAAAATGGCGACTTCCGACAGACAACTTTCGATTTTCGACCAAAAAATCGCTCGTTTATTGTTAAAAACATAGAAATTTTCAACAAAAATGAAAATCCTTCGATTTAGTTTTTAATGCTATCAATAAGTACACCAAATTTCATCAAAATCCATCGAGTGGTTTTTTAATTATAGTGGTCACCGACTTGAAGAACATAGTTTCGAGAAAAACGCGTTTAAAGTTTTTCGATGTGGATACGGTATTATATGTTTTTAAAATTTTGAGCTCGATGGATGGAGCCAAACTTTTTTAAATGTATTTTGATCCGCTTAATCCGGATATCACAATTTTTTGCCGAAAAGTCGAGCATTCAATTGTTTATAACCAATTGTAAAAACAATTCTTCAAAAAATTAAAGTTTTTCGGGATGAATTATTTTTAAAAAATATTTTGGCCAATTTTAAAACGAACGTATTCTTTATAAAATGTTGCTAAAGTTCATAGTTTTTGAGGAATGAATTTTTGAAAATTTCCGAGATTTTTCCATTTTTGTACTTGATTTATGTATAGAAATACTAATTAAAAAATGACATCGAATCATCAATTCCTGGCCCATAAAATAGGGCTTCTGCCGATGTGGAAGCTTCCAAAATATCAATTTGTTGTTGTCGTCGAAGCATTCTGCCTGCCCGGGTATTATCGTTGGCGCGGTTTGTCCGCCGCTACCTGCCATGGGGACCCGACGCCCCTTCACTAATTGAGGGATATCCCGGAAACTATTCATCGGATTGACTTGAAATTTTCAGGGATTATTTTCGAAACATCGTACTTCAAGAAAATGTAAATAAATAAAAATCGATTTTTTGAAAATTCCGAGCGCATCTCACCCCTTAACTCGTGTGTCACGTACACGAGATAACGGTGCCGAATAACGAAACGAGAACGGCTACACGGCGTGTTGTTTTGACAAAGCGTAACGAAATAACGCAAGGGGTCGTCGACCCCCCGCCCCGTCGCTCGCGAACAGCAGCCTGGCTCCTACCGATTCACCACGCAGCTTATCATCAGGCGTCTCATCTCTTCGCTTTTTTTCCCGCACATATTCAAAGAAACATCAATAATTTTCAACGTATCCCAGATAGACCGATATATCTCATATTGGCATCATATGTACATCTTCTCCGCGGCATAGAAAGTCTCACCGCGGTGTATCCCTTATGAGTGCTCCCCTTGAAGTCACATTGCCATCACATGATGATTCACAATAACACATCGAAATGAAGCAAAGTTGTTTTCACGCGAATATGCATGCAGTGAATTCATCACACTGACAGAAAAATTCTAATGATATGAACTAATCTCGTCTATTTGATTTTTGTTTATTTGAATTAACTACATTTTTCGTGGGATCAAATTTCTCATATTGCATTCCATTATTGGAATTATTTACTTTAAATATATTGATTTGTTCGAATCAAAATATATTCAATATCGTCCAATAACTAAATATTTTATTTAATCCTAATAAATCTGTGATTCGGTTTCATCTGCTCAAAAAACTCGTTGTGGTAAAATCGTTGTGGTAAAGCTCTCAATTAAGTATTTTATTTTGGTTTTATGAAATATTTTATGTATATAGTACACTTAGGTTTACGGTGTACATTGTAAGCGAATAAAGATTCAGTTGAATCGAATCTTTATTTATTCAATTCGAATATATTCAATATTTAAAAATAATAGCTAAAAAAAATAAAAAAATTTCTTTGAAACCAATAAGATCGTAGTAGGCCGTGAGCCAAGGAAAAAAACTTATTTGATTTAAATAGATCCTATTTAAAGTAAATATTTTTTGGCAGTGTGCAGACTAGCAAAATCGGCTCACGAATATCTAACAATAAGTGAGTGCATATGGGGCTCATAGTGAGTGCATATATGCAATATCAATTTTAAAACCCATTATCTCCCAATCTCAATAGTCGACTGTGAAATTTCGCTCAAACGTGTATAATAATATGAACAATGTCTGGTTAAAATTTGAACAAAATCTATAGGAATCAAGATTGCGCGCTCGTACTACCTTAAAGGGCAAAGTGCGCATGCGCCCATTAGCCTCATAGTCGCGAAATAAGAAGTTTTCGTGATTGGGAAGTAGTATTTATTTAATTTGAGGAAATATTTATTCAAATGTTCTATTTTAAATATGGCTTTTAATTGATGTGAAAAATCGGCAAGGAAAAAAAATATATTTAGTGACGCCGAATAAATGGTGTAGCTACAATCACATAAAAACTGTCCCCATACGAGTAAACATTTATTAATTTTTAATAAATTATGTTCTAATGTGCCATTTAGAACATAATACATTTTTTTTAGTGCATTGGCGTTAGCCCGACTTAACTATGTTGTGCTCATATGGAGCTCATATGGGTGGTAGGGCGTGGAAAAAGAAATATCCAAAAATGTTGATTTAAAGAAATCTGGTAGTATTTTTGTTTCCATATGCATTATTTATCGCTGCCTATATGATTGATGGATTCGAACATATCCTGCATAGTTAAAGTTTTTACCTACCTAAGGTTTGAACCTACGTCGTCTAATTCTAGAGCTGAGCGTGCTACCTCCCTAACCATTCTAACACTTGTGTAAACTTTCTTTGTTTCATTGCCTGTTTGTATCATTATTGATTTTTATGCATATCGTCGTCATATTGCGCTCATGGGATGTATCACTGAAAACATGCATATTGCCGTCATGGAATGAGTCACTAAGAAACATGCATATCGCCATCATATTGTGCTCGTGGGATGTTTCACTGACAAATATATATATATCGCCGTCATATTGCGCTCATCGAATGTATCACTTAGAAACATGCATATTGCCGTCATAGGATGTATCACTGAGAAACACGCATATCGCCGTCATATTGCGCTCATGGGATGTATCACTGAGAAATATGCATATCGCCGTCATATTGCGCTCATCGAATGTATCACTGAAAACATGCATATCGCCGTCATGGAATGCGTCACTAAGAAACATGCATATCGCTATCATATTGTGCTCGTGGGATGTTCCACTGACAAATATATATATCGCCGTCATATTGCGCTCATCGAATGTATCACTGAAAACATGCATATCGCCGTCATGGAATGTGTCACTGAGAAACACGCGTATCACCGTCATGTTGCACCCATCGAATGTATCACTGACACACATGCATATCGCCGTCATATTGCTTGCATGGCATGTCTACTACCAGTGCTAACCCAGTGAATTCATCAACACAAGTCATTGGATCACTTCCATATGACGTAAAATTTGCAGATATTAATTGCGGACACTTCAGCACAGCGATATGAGTTCGGCATGCTTCAAACGTACGATGCATTTGTAAACGGCATATTGAGATCAAAATGTTTTGTACATTTACGATACTAAATGAGTTCAAGGCTTTGCATCACGACATGTAGTCAATATGCTGTAAAATTTCCTCCATCAATTGTATGCACGGCGTCATGACGATGCGATCATCATGACTGTCTATCTGAGATATTTATACATGTATACAATTCCTCTCTCTCTCTCTCCTGCCCCCCCCCCCTCCATTTCACGAAAAAACCTTTCGACACATGTGTATACAGGGTGTCCCTCTTAGCTCTGTCACCCGAAATAACTCGGTAATTATCGACGTCACAAAAAACCGTTTCAGGCAAAAGTCGTATGGTTTGAGGGGGGGCATCAAATGCGATCTATTTTTTTTTTTTTCGGTGGAGGCGCTGACGCACAGTGAAGGTCACCTCCATTTTTTAAAATGGAATGGTACATTTTTGTACAATCATCTTGTGGAGCAGCTCAAGTCGCATAAAAAACATTAGGGGGTCAAAGTCGTTCAAGGGCATTCAAAGTCAGTATCGATGATACAAATCTAAATATCTCAGGCCACTACCAAATATTTTGTACACTGGGGAAAAAAACCAATTGAATCAAACAAATGTATCGGTTGATTCAAATAAATAAAATTCAAATAGATGTCTGATCGCGGAGTGCCACCGATATATGAGATTGTTACAATACACTGAATATCTACATTATCCTTCAAATAAAATTAGATTCTATTGAAATCATTGTATATATGATCCGTAGATGTATGAATGAAATATTTAAGCGGTTGCTGCAATATTTTTTATTTCGTACAAAAATATAATCAATAGAATGGATTATTTCTTTACTTCATCGAAACGAATATGCCACGAGACGTGAGTTTTTCAATTTGTTTTAAATCTTGAATAAAAAGTGAGCATTAGAATGAACATCCACGATAATAGTGGAGACAATATCAGATATCCAATGGAATATCCATGGAGGGAATATCATATATTCAACTGATAAGAACAGATACTATAATTTTATCTTAGCCTCATGCCGAGAAGCGATGCTCTTTAAGGTTAAATGTTTTGAATCAAATGCGCAAGAAACAAATTTTATTTTCGCATAATTTTTTAACCAATTCAGACATTTGCTCAATA